>OX596206.1:4773779-5430532 GCA_951394215.1 Glyphodes perspectalis | reverse complement strand
GTCTCCCGCCGACTACGACGATTTTAAGTATGCGCCAGTGAGCAGTTTTCTTTACGCTGTAGGGTATCACTCACCAGCTGAGCGGTTTCTTCCTCTGTCGAGGCGACGACGACGGTCTTCCTCTGGCGGCCGGCGTCGGTGATGACCTTCTGCGGCTGCAGGCCGAGCGCGCGCAGCTCATGCTGGCCCAGGTGCACGCCGCTGTACGGCACGTTGATGCTACCCTCTATGCAGTTCTTCTCAAACCTGAAATACAGCGTTGAAATGTATACTCTATGGTCGATACATAAGGATAATAGTTCAACGAATTGTAACGTGTGCCACATTGCCGACGTTGTAAAATATAGCACGTACCGCACGTACGAGATATAACATGATCAAGCATATGCTAACAGATAGAGTGATATATAAACTGTAATACGACGGTAAATAAATCAGTCATCTACCAGACATCCACAAGACATCTACAAGACATCTACCAACCTTCGTCTCATTCCACACCAGTCCCATTCGCGGTTATATTTGGCGAATTCGACATGATGGGGTAGTTGAGACTTATACCAACTGTTGTCTCAATTACCCCAGTTCCATACCTGGTTAAAGTGGTGACTCCGACGTGATGGGGTAGTTGAGACTCATACCAACTGTTGTCTCAATTACCCCAGTCCCATACTTGGTTAAAGTGGTAAGCGACAGAACAACCAAATGGCAAAGCAATTTAGCCAAGGGAACATGGTTAAAGTGGTGACCCCGACAGAATGGGGTAGTTTTAGCGGCCCAGAATAGTATTAGATGTTTAGTTAGTGTTAGTGGGCTACTTAAGAATGAAAGACTGAATGATACTCACAGCAAATTAGACCTTATGTCGATAACGCAACACTTTTCCTGACAGACAAGTGAGAAGAAGTCAGACAGACTTATCCGCGGACATTTTTCGCTAAACAACACTTCCATAGGAATTTCCACCATATCCTGCAAAGAGAATACAATTATTAATACTTAATGTATTGCCATCATATAAAGATATAGATGTTGTTCGTAAACAAATGTGATTGTTTGACAAATATACTCTTTATCTTACCATTGGATCTTTTATTTCTGGTTCATTAGCGAATCGTCTATAGCTTATACTTCTTGAAGAACTGCGGCACATTTCGATAGATTCCTGTCAAATAAATAATAATGTATCGTAATTATATTTAAGTTTGTGTTTTACGAAGATGTGTTCAATTAAAATAAACGATTGTGTATCAACTGATATACCCAAATAGATAATTACCTTCACACACTCTCCGATATCAATCTCCGGTAAATCGGAGAATAGTAATATGCACTCGTTGAAGCCAGAGGCGAGGAGCGTGTCTCGGAGTTGTCTCAGGATACCCACTCCCATGAACAACGGTAAAGAGGGTCCTTCCACCAGAAGGGCATCCCATAGATGCACAATTTTGTGCAGTGGGAACACATCTGTAATCGAGAAATCGAATATGAATGATAGAAACTTATTAATTTAATTCGACTGGCCCGATGGTCGAGTGGTCAGAGACCCTGGCCACGAAACCGAGGGTTGCGGGTTCGAATCCCGCTAGGGGCAAATGTTTCGTGTGATGAACATGGGCATTTGTACTCGAGTCATGGATGTTTATAAACGTATTTAAGTATGTCTATCCGTTCACCTAGTATCCATAGCACAAGCATAAGCTTAGTTTGGGACTAGACTATTGGTGTGTCAGTCTTGAAAATTTATTTATTTATTTAAATTGTAATATTTTTGTATTAAGCCAAATCACAAAAAAATCAAATACATTCTTATACACCAATAACCTAGCTCAAATCTAAACATTATGCTTACACACATAACCATATCATCCTTTTGTTTTGTGGCCAAGGTAATCCACAAGACCAAACGGCCTGTCAAATAGGTATCAGATGTGCTAAGAATTTAGATTTTGGTTAACCTTCTACATATTAACAATATAGAAGAAGTTGTAAAAGATCAAATTGTAATTAAATAAAAGACGTACGTGAAAACATAGTCAAGAACCAGGGTATCGCGAACAACTCCGGCACGAAGTTAATCTCGTGCAGATGGGTGGCCAGCACCGGCTCGTGGAAGGCGGTCATCTGCCAGAACTTGGCCAGGTACTCCTTGATCACTGCGCTGTTGTCCTTCAGGAAGAACTTGTGCAGGAACTTCGGGACGAACGCTCGCAGGCACGCGAACGCGCGCGCTGGAATGAGTGCGCTGTTTAAAAGAACCGCCATTTTGATTCTTGGGTTTGATATTTCAAAAATTTATTCTTTAGACTTTTTGGGACGTGACATAATCGAAAGTTTTGATGTAATTGTGTATAGTACGATGGTTTTAGTGTTGGTTGAGATCCATGTCAAATCATTTGATCAGAGTCAAGCTGGCACACTACAATTGATGGTCCACCTTTTATGATGGTTGCAGCATTCTTTCGCAAACTCAGCTTTATAGCGTGCAGCAGCCGGCAGTACTAGTGGCGGCTGGGGTTCCACGTGTATCGGACGTCGCGATACGGCTACAGACAGTACAGACCCTCGTTGCAGAAGTTGAGGTAGAGGAAGGGCGCGGTGAGCGAGTCGAGCCCCTGCCAGTAGACGTAGCGCGGGTGCGTGAGCAGCCACGCCTTCAGCAGCCGCCGCAGCGCGCGGTGCCCCGCGGCGCCGCTCAGCAGCCAGCAGTACTGGTGGCAGCGCGGGATGTCCACGTCTATCTGGACATCGCGTATGGTCAATGGTGACTCGATCTGTCCCAATTGTTACCCAACTGGGACAGATCGAGTAGACAAGAATAATAGCAAACGAGTTGGAGACCAATGAATGAATCTACATTTTTTTACTGTTATCTACGCTCCCACACCTAAACCAAACAGCCAATGAACTGTTTTACAAAAAAAAAAAATTATAATCCGTAAGTTAGATTATCAAAAAATATTGAATACGTATTTTTTGCTTGATACAGCGCTTCAACGATTTGAAATGAGGCGCTTTGTGTCACTTGGACGGTCAAAATTTACGCATCTAGTGGGGTCACGCGGTAGGTACTTTAACGTGTTGTATCTTCATCATTTTTGGTTTGCTGACCAAAAAAAAATTCCTGAACAATATATTTTCGTAATCTCAATAATGTACTAAAAAAATTTTTTTGAGTGTTTTTTTTTATATAATACGTACGCCATAAGTTTACGCTCTTAGGTTCCGCAAGAATAGTATAATAAACAGACAAAGCTTCGGGTAAATGCTTCTATATACTTATTTCCTTGATTCTCAGTGTTCTAAGCACTGTGCCGCCTTTTGCTAGAGTCACGGCTCATTCCATTAATTCCAATCCACTGAACTCCTGTAACTGTCCTCACCTGTCTATCAGTAGGCGTGGGTGTCTCCTTGTCGATCCTTTCGTATTGGTCCTCGATGTCACCCACGACCCCCAGCAGAGCAGCCCATACGTCACCCCGGACTAGAGGGGGTATGTCGATTTCAGCTTCTGCCCTTATGTATTGCGCTGTATATGGGTAGCCCTGAGGAAGTAAAAAAATATAATTTTCCTCATAGGAAGTCTTTGGTGATTGTGACGATTGTGACAAGTAGATTCGCCTTTTCTTTTCTTGATTTACAAAAGGTGTGCAGGGCATCGCATATCACCGTATCGTATCCATTAATCTATCAATTCATCGATCCAGCAATCCATCAGACCAGCAATCTATAAATCCACCAATTCATCTATCCACCAATCTATCTATCCGCCAATCTATCATTCCATCAATCAATCCTTCAATACACCAATCCATGCATCCATCTACCTGCATCCAAATCTATAAAGTTATAACGACTCACATGCAAAAGCCTCTGAAACAACAGCAGCCTATATAACTGGTACTCAGTATCCCTCTCCCTGATGATCTTGGGCAGCGCCACCGCGTCGTAGTCCTTCCTGCGCTCGTGCATCAGCGGGTAGAAGTCGTGCGGGGAGATGTGGCTGAGGCGCAGCCGCAGCAGCCCCAGCGTGTACTTGGCGATGCGACGGTCGAACAGCGCGCCGCTCTTGCCGCCTATCGTCATGCCGTCCAGGAGGATGGCTCTGTGAAACATTAAGATTGGCCACTGTAAAATTAGTTACTTGACTAAAAAAATGTTTTTAGACTATCAATAAATTATACATAATTTTTCTTTTGTTCAGTAAAACTAAAATAGACAAAGATAATGTGTTATAGTCAAATCGCCCCATTTCAACTTTGATACTCTAAAGCTTCGTACATTTTCGATAGGCGGAATGACTAAAGATAAAGAGCTAGGAGAATAATGGCGGATAAATATTTGCATTTGGGATTTTGTAAACAGCAAGTATAGTAATTTTAATACTTGGGTTCGCCTGAAAATCTTTGCAAATGCCATGTCAAAGATTTAATATGCTGACGTAATAATAATTAAAATGTTACTCACATAGGCATAGATAATATTGGAGGGCTGTTTTTTATAAGGCCATTTTTCTTGAGCTCGGCCTGTATATCACCCCCGGCCAACTGCCAGAGGTGGTACAGAAGCTGTAGATTGCACCCCATCAATCCACGAGGTTTCTTCACTTCCACCAACTTTTTGTTATCAATATCAGATAGCTCGGTAACTAGCTCAGCAAAAGTAGCCCTTTGGCTCGGATAGATTTTTAAACATTTCTCAATTATATTACGTAAAGTTTCTGGCACTCGCTGAAATAATAAAATAGACTTACAGGTAAATAATCATTCAACAGAATTCTTAAGAACTAAGGATACAAAATAAATAAATATACATGTGTTTATATTTTTTCTTTTTATAATTTAGAGCTTTTTTTATTAAGAAAATCATGAAAGTTGAAGTGTTTGATATGTCCCGGTCACTCTTATTGGTAATCTAATTAACTAATTAATTGGATATTATATTATTAATTAATTAGTTAATATATAACTAATTAATTATATATTATTTTTTTTACCACAAAATATTATTTACTATGTATATTTATTTTAATTAAAAACTACCTTATAGGTTTCCTGGTAGTCATGTTCTCTAGCAATTCTTTCTGCAGGATTGCTAGCATGGACCAGCGTCAGTATCCTCCTCAGAATGGGTCCCGGCTTCAAGTTCTGCCAGAGCTTCCCTACAGAGAGTTCCAATAGGATGATGCCAAATGTCCAAACATCGGCAGCAGGACCTCCACCACCCAGTATAGTCTCAGGACTTAAGTACCTCGGGAGGCTGAAACATTTTTTTACCGCTATAAAAATTGGGTAAAAAAGGTACTTTATCTTTTGATTAACACTTTGCCAGCAAATTAATATTAATAGGGCTAACAATTACATAACAACTTCACCATAATGCCAAGTATACAAATAAGCATCACAATACAGACAGAATTTAAGATGCTATTTCTGAGAATGGGTATAAAAATTAGGTAAATTATGTTGATAACATAAAAGTTAACATACCCAAGAGGAAAAGACACTTCCTCTCCACCCTTAGTCATGTGACACATTCCATAGTTGAATAGTTTCACCCGTCCATTATCATCTACAAGTATGTTATCCATAGAAAGAGTCCTGTGTGTGATATCATTCTCATGAAGGAACTTTAATCCACTAGCTACTTGCAGCCCAATGTTTGTTACCTCATCAAAAGATAACTTTGATTTCATTTCAATTAGAGATATTCCTAAAACTTCTGCTACTACTATTATCCGCTCTGTAAGTATAAAAAGTAACAAAACTAAATAAAACAATAAACATGATTTAAGAAATAAATTATTTTACAATTGCAAGTCTTCACAGTGGCTTTGATATATTTGATAACAAATACAAATATATTTGTAAAATTATAATTGCATACTGGTGTTCAAAAATGACTATTACAACTATTAAAGACTTTGAGAAAAAAAATTTAAACTTAAGAAAATAAGCTTCTTAGGTACTTCCAAAAATTTTTTTATTTATAGAAGACAAAGGTATTGAACTGGTTTGTCTTTACATTTTTATAAAAATAAAGATAGTAAATAAACACGTTATGTGTAATTTCTTTGTGGGCGGATATCGTACAACAGAAAAGCATACTATCATACCGTGTTTGCCTCTAATTACATCGAGGTAAGTGCATAAATTGGGATGGTTAAGATGCAGCAGTTGCTGCGCTCGGCCTAATATCGTCACCGAGCTAGGAGTAAGGGGCAGGCCGTTGCTACCACAGGTCTCGCCTGGATGGTTCTTCGCGAAGAATGTGGTAGCGGCGAACACGTAGTCTTCGTCGTTCTCGTCCCGCATTTTATCTGCTACGTTATAAGTATAGACTAGAGATAGGGACCGGGTGGAAAACGAATGGACACGTCCTTAGTTTAACTAAATTTCATAGGAAAACAATAAACAAATTTTGCAATTACCAACACATCCACAATATAAATAAAACGTCAACGTCAGTTGATTTGACAATTGACATATATTTTGTGACTTGCTGCATGAAGAAACAAGAATAGAATAATCCGTGGAAAAAAATAACAAAAAATTTTAGTTACAAAATAATATAATGGTATAAAAAAAAATATGAAATATTATATAAAACTAAAGCGCTGGCATGGAATGAGGTTAAAGAGTCTAAGGGTTAAAGTTATTGTTTTAGAACGTTTTAATTTCTCTCTTGGCCATGTTCATTCGATCAGCGGGACTAGTGAAGTGCAAATATTATATTTTGTTCAATCTGTATTTATTTGTTATTTACTTGTAAACTATCAATATTAGGAGCCGGGATGAGAATGCAACCACGTACCTTTGGATTCTTCAAATCTAAGCACAGATTTATACCAATTTCTTGAAGGTGAGACAATAAAATCACGATGAAACATGCACATCTAAATTAACTATGAGTGTATAACCACGAGGTTACTTGTCTGATTGTCTTTTTTAAGGGTAATCATCGTATTAGATCGGCAGTCGCTTCGGTGTCACGAAACCAAACTAGCTAAATTATGGATCTAGGAAGAGGAAAAAAAGGCAATAGCATAATAATTAAGCACTTTTGGTTTTTGTCCCTTTTTTTACCAAATATAAGTACTTACTGAACAATCTGATTACGCGTATTTAGTACGCATAATCAGAAAGTCTAGCTCGTCTCGTACAAGGTTGGTCCTAGATGGTTAATTACCTGTAAATTGTAATTTAGCTCTCCTTCAGATTGAAATGGGCCCTGGGCACATATTCAAGGTGCTCAGTGGGTAAAAGAGAACTGTTGATGATATTGATGTTGCAAAAAATATTAACAAAACCATTATTGCTATTATTCTTGGAATCGAATCGAAACAATACATTTTGCATTCTACACTTCTTCTTTTTTTTCTTAAAGTGATCATATGCTACTAGTACACGTGCCAGTTTGCATAACATTCCGGTATTATTTAAAATGTTCGTTTTCTTCAAATATGTGTGTTTGTTGTTTTAAAGAATAAACATCTATCTATCTATCTATCTATCTTCTTATAAAATAGGTGAAAATCGGTTTTTATTACAGCGTTCAACACATCACTATAGCCCGTGTCAACTTATGAAAAGAAAGTCGAAGTGTCATTCTGTGGTGTCAATTGCGCGTTTCTGTGAACCTCTGGGTGTGATGACCCATAATTTTAATTCCATATTTAATTTAGAGGTCAAAAGTGTGCCAAAGTGGTATACCTATCTGGTATAATTTATAGCTAAGGTAATCATTTTTGTGTTAAGTCCCTAAAGTCTATTCCCAACATAGGGATGTACTGTCATTTGACGATCTAAGCCTCGTTTTACGCTTCCAGTCCAAGATGGCCTGTGTTGAAAATATTCCACCAGCAAACGGTGATTCGGAGATGGAAGAAGGTGAAATAGTAGACGAGCTGGACGACCTCTCAGATATTTCTTCGGAAGAGGAGTTTTTGTTACGGCAGAGGCTACAAGTGTTAGAGAATTATAACAATGTCCTTGAGCGAAAGAAAGCAAAGAATTCCAGTGTCGGATCAGGTATATAGCCAGAGTTTACATAACTTGTGAGGCATGCGCATTTCTCGTTGTAATGTTCGCTCTGGTTTTCTCCATTTATTAGTAAGTACGATAGGTAAGTACTCCAATGAAATGCTGCTGTTGCTGCATGTTAACCCATGTAGACTTCAGGTTCGCTGCTGGTGATTTTTGTAAGTATTAAGCTAGTGTACTCGTTATGTCTGGTTGTTTTATGATAGAAAGTTTTCAGTGAAGAAAGGGTTTCATATATAGTATGAACTAAGCTACATACTTGTTATGAAGGGCCTTGTTACCATCTTATGTTTGGTATGTTACCAAAGCAATAAGGGAATTTGGCATCTGCTCCTTATTTTAGAGGGTCAAATTAAAAGGGCCAACTGTATTGTGACAAAACATGTTCTCATTTGTGTTAAATATTATTATATTTTAAATAATAAAACTTGTTTATGGAAGTGGGTACTGTGGAGAAGATTAAAGACATTTATTCTCTTAAGAATGACATACATTCACTTTTATATTTGCTTTTTAATTTTACTTCTGTGTTTCCACCATAGATAGATTAAACACAACATGACATTTACTTTTTTTTATATTAAGTCTAGTATCATAGGATGAAGTGCCATGATTTTGTCTGCATATGCTTTAAAATGAACTTCACTGACCCCAACACAAAAATAGGATCGACAGGCCCATCAGCAGAGTGGTCAGAGACCCTGACCACGAAACCAAGGGTTGCGGGTTTGAATCCCGCTAGAAGCAAATGTTTCTTGTGATGAACATGGACATTTGTACTCGAGTCATGGATGTTTATAAACATATTTAAGTATGTCTATCTATTTCCCTAGTATCCATACCACAAGCTTAAAAGCTTAGTTTGGAGCTAGGGAATTGGTGTGTCAGTCCGGAGAATTTATTTATTTATTGAAGAAAAAAAAGTAAAAAAAAATCTGTGTTAGATTACATTTAATCTTATTCTATCATGGCTAACATGCTGATAATGTCCACCAGCATCAACAGGCATAAGGGCCTGGACACACCGTGGTTGATATTTATGGTGGTTTACCAAACAAATAGTAGCCCTTGAGTTTTTGACACCACTTCCATTAGTCTAGCCCCATAATATCTGGCACCCCTTCAGCCGACATTGTTTACAATATAAACATGATACATTTTTCTTCTATACCATGTCAAATATTTATGTAATGTAAAGTATCCTGGAGATTTGCTATGCACCAGTATTGTTGTCCTGAGCTCTGTAGATCCCAAATTTGTCTGCCTCGTTGGTCTAGTGGTAGCATGCGCCGCTTAAGGACAAAAGGTCCCGGGTTCAAAACCCAGGTTGGGCCAAAAAAAGTGCCTCGGAAAGCATGTTAAGCCGTTGGTCCAGCGCCTGACCTCTCTTCGGTCATGTTGAATTGCCGTCTCACCGGACTATGAGAGTGAAGGAATAGAGAGTGCACTTATGTTTGCGCATACACTTGTGCACTATAATATCTCCTGCGCAGTTGGCTAATCCTGTTGAGATTGGCCGCCGTGACCAATATCGGTTAAGAGGACATTATTATTATTAGATCCCAAACAAGGTTCTTGTTTTTGGACCAAGTTAAGTATTTATATCGTAACTACTATTATGTGTCACTTAATTTCTATGTAAATAATAATTATGTTTTTACATACAAAAAAATACTTTTTCCTTTCACTAAATAGATTTAAGAGGGTTGTCATAATTTAAAATTAGCCAGTGGTCAGCACATTGCAATATTTAGATAGAATGGCAATATTAAAATGTAGGTGGCTTATGTAAACAAAATGAGCTATTTACTAAATGTATGACATGTACCAGCTTTACCTAGCAATTACGTCTATGTTTTATAATGTTTTAAATTGAAATCCAACATTGTCAATCTCGAAAACATCAATCAAAGATTTTTTTTTTTTTGCAACTACTATTATAACTAAGTATATGATAAAAGAATATGTTTAATGTATTGTTAGTTATTTTATAGTTTGTATTTTATTTGATGTTTTCAGTAATAAGGTAAAAAAAAAGCAGTTTTATACTATTTTTGTTATTTCAACAAAATAATAATACTTTTAGGTAAAACTGAAAAATGTGTTGATTTGCTGTCACAAGATCTATCTGAAATCTCTGCAACTGATAATGAAGACTTTTTCCCACCAATTACTGTTAATAAAAATAATAATAATGAGCGAAATGTTAAACATAAAAAGAGAAAAGGATCTGCTGTGGTCAACTTAGGGAAAAACCGAGATACCAAAAAAAAGTTACATCGTGTTAAAAAAAAGCTAGCGCCAAAAGTGGTCCTTGAATCCAGTGATGAGTCTGATGATGAGTACAGAAATAAAAGGCGAAAATTAGCAAATGCCGTTGTAGTTAATACTCCTAAAAATGATACCAGTACCTTAAGAGCTAGATTAAAAAAAATGTTTGGCACACAAAGCCAACCAGTCATAGTTCCTAAACAAAAATCGGAACTCGAAATCAGTGCGTGCTTTCCCATTGTTTTATCTGCTGATGTGGAAACAATTAAAGAATTGAAAGAATTGAATGCACACAAAGAAACTGAAAAAGCTTCACCGATAGAAATTTCAGAAGATAGTCAAGAAAAAGAATGCGAGTTGATTGATTTATGTAATGATGACGAAGGAATGCATGTCAATGAAAAAACTTCAAAGTCCATACATGATGCAGTTGACGGTATTGTACCAAATAGCGACCTAACGCTTTCAAAGCCCGTGAGTGTTTGCATTGGAGATTCTGATGATGACTTAGAATTACTGAGAGAACATGCTCTAAAGACCAAAGCGAATAAATTAAAAAGTAATCCAATAGAGGAAAAATCTGAAGCTGACAATAAACCAGTAACTTTGTCCCAAGATGAGGATAGTGATACAGCTGAATTAAGGTTAATTTGTCTTAAGTCAGCACTTTTGAAAAAAGCCATTGAAATGAAACAAAAACAAAAAATGAGGAAACGGTTGTCACAGTCTATTCACGACGATATTGTAATTGATCTTGATAAAGTAACAGAAAATAACACCGATATTGAATCAGTTGATATGGAGATAGGGTCAGATGGCGATGAAAAGCAGAAGGAAATATCAGACCATGGTGACATTACGGAGCATGTTACAGAATTTAGCAGTGATGTGAATACGTCAAAAGACGTTCCAATTCCAAAGTCCCCTAAAAAAGATGAAATTGACGAAGATGAAGATTTGTTACGTGCCAAGCTATTAACTTCGCTAAGCAAAAACTGGCCTAACTTGGTTGACCCAGCTGTTATAGAAAATCTTGCTGATAATCCTAGCCTTGAAGTACCTCCGTCTACAGTTAAAAATAAAACCACCTTGCCAGTAGAAAAACCTTTTATCATTAAATTAGGGGAATCCGATTCGGAAGGAGAACACGAGGCTACGAAAAATTTGACTAAAATGCACTTAAAGTTGTCTGAACAAATGGAATTCCAGCAGAAGTTGGATTTATTTTTGAAATCGACAAGGATGGAAGTGGAAAAGCAAAAGCTGCCAGATAAAATTCAAAAACCTCCTGAACAACCTAAACCAGCACCCAAATACGTAGCCAAGGTCAGGTTCTTACTTTCAATTTGTCCAATAAAACTTTTGTTAACATCAATCTAACGTTATTGTATTTTTTAGACTGTTAGACATTTGCCCAAATCTGAACAAATTGAATACAAGAACTTAGTCAAAAGAATGGCAGAGTTAGAAAAAATAAAACAGGCTCGACAAACAACTATGAGTTTAAACAAAACATCGATGCCAGCTAAAGAGACGCTGAAGCCCCGTAATATATCTAGAGAAACTCCCAATAATATCACAATAAATAACTTAGAAGAACAGATAGCAATGTCAAGGTAAGTCTAAGGAAAATATGATTTATTTTGATAGCTTACAATTTTCACTTTTTACTTTGCATTATTAAAAAATTGCAGGAAAAAAATTGCCGAAGAGTCGGCAAAAATGTTAAAGCTAAAAGACGAGGCAATTAAATTATCGCAGAAATATAAAATGGTTGCGACAGAGTTGAGAAATATTACCACCGCCATTACGCTAAATAAAAAGGAACAAAGGTCTGTCCAAAGTAGATTAACCAATATAAGGCAGCAGCACCAAACACTAATTAAAAGGTATTCATTTTCCATACTTAAATTATAAAGTTTTAAATGTATTTATACTGAACTAATGTTATAACTTTTTTAGCTCAACTTCAAATAAACATTCCAAAACGAATTTGTCAGTAACACGACATACAAATAGAAATTTGTCTTCAATAAAATTACAAAAAGAAAACGATCCTTCAAAAGAAGAATACAAAAATCCACAAGTATTAAAATCTGTCAAAGTTAGCGTCGTAAATGACTTGAAAGACGAAAGTGTAGCCAATTCCAGATTATCGATACAAGTTGATGTCTCTAGTAACAAGAAAATTGTGAAAATTCCAAAGAGTCCAATTAAAGATAGAATTGTTGATTTTACTAAAACTGTTAATGAACCTGAAAATCCCACGGACGCAACGAATCCCTTTGTTCAAAGAGAAGGAGAGGAAATTAGCGAGAGCCGAGATAGTACATGTTCTAGACTGACAAATTCAGAAAATCACAATCACAATAAAGAAGCCAGTGATTATATATCGCCACTCGATGCTTTACATTCTGAAAAGTAAGTTTTTGTTATTAATTTTTGACTAATAGTAATTTGAACTGAGAAAATATTTCTTATAAGCTCTACGTGTCATGTTCGTAATTCTATTAAATGAAGTAAAATTTATTCATTATGTTAATGTAACGTAAGAACAAAGGGCAAATTATCGTGTATTGATTGTTTATCTGCAAAGCATATGTCCGTAATTGACAACATTTCTTAAATTGAATATTCCTTGCTATAAAATACTGTTCCGTTTTATCGCGAGTTCGTCTATGTTATACAAGTCAAACGGTGCATATAGTAAAACAATTTTAATCTTAACCGTGATATCAACATCACTTGTGATGACTTATGTATGTATGTCTCGTGTATACATACCAGACAACTTGTGTTAAATATCAAAAGTATACAAACGTAACGTTTTATGCGAAAATACTGCGACTCATAAAAGACAACTAATGAAGCAAAGATAAAAAAAAATTTGAAGTTACAAATGGGAAATTCAACAACCATCCTAATATTATGAAATGTTGTTAATTATCGTCGTATGTTCGTGATATTTATATACAGGCAGATGTTTCCCGTTCGTCCGGATTTTGGGTCAAGGGTATTTTAGTCAATTAATTTTCACTATTTTCATCTTCATACTTGTCATGTTCCATTCTTTTCGCTCAATGCTTCTCACCGTTATTAGTTTTTTTTTATAATTAAGAAATGTTTCTAGCTTTTTTATCATTATTAAATTAGTCAAATGAATAGAGACGCAAGTTATCTTTTGTTATTTCAACAACTATTGGAAAATCATTAGGCCGATTGATTGACACTGCATTGTCGGTTATATCGGACAAACGAGAAACATCTGTTTTGTTTTTGCGTAAACATATACACAAAACTCATGTCTCGTTGTGTCCATGTGTGATTTGTGTCATTGCTTGCTTTTCTTCATTCGCTTTCTAAATTAATATATTGTATTAAGTACTTATGTAACGTGGATTTCGTTTATTAATTGTAATTTTTAGTATATAAATATTAAATGCTTTTTCATTAGGTGTTATTGTAGAAGAAACTGTGCATGTTTAAGTGACTATGGACGCTTGCAAAGATTTGCGAACGGGCAATGTGTACGCACATCGTACTGTGATGCGATGTAAGTATGCATCACATTGTCCCTTGCTGCCTTCGAACGATCGTAACGGTTTTAATATGAATATTTTTCAGCTGGGCGGAGGATCCGAACAGTTTTCTCTGCCCGTTCGAAGTGGGAGGCACTTGCAAGGACTCCGACTGCAAATACCTACATCCCAAAATCTTCACAGACCAATGACACACACACACACGCACTCGTGCGAAATCACACTGCCATACACGTAGATACAGTAAAAAACCCAAACACAAACACACACACACACACAGTAATATACTGTCTGCTCTGTCCCCTCTTGCTTCCCTCGACAGCTAAAGGAGTCTGCGATGATATGTAAAGTATATAACATAACATTCTTACATCCTCAACTTAACATTATTTCATATCTAGTTAAAGTTCCTTTTTTTGTTATTTATGTTAATTAAATTTAGCAGTTGATATTATATAAAAATTTGTATTCACGTTATGCAACTTCTATATGACGATATACAACATATTTTTAATGTAAAGTTTAAATTCCAGTCTTTTTTTTATTATCTACATTATTTGTACATTTACTGTTTAAAGTTTTATATTCCGCGAGTTGCTTAAATTATAATAGGCGTGTGTCAAATGAGATGGGAAGATATTAATGTAATGCACAATGTGAAATTTTAGTTGGCGCTGGGGTCCGGGGTGCGCCGCAAGGGAGGTCGCCGGAGGCTGCGGTAAGTTGTGAGTAACATTTATTAGTGCGTTGTAGTGATCTCAGGAACCAACTCACTGTGCTCGCGCGATTCGTCAACTCACCGTATTATTAAACTGTGGTATTTGTGAAAATATATTGAATATACTATAAATTAAAATACTGTACAATATGTAAAAATATAAAATAAACGATTAAGATATTGTAAACTGGACTTTTAATTAAACACCTTCATTTAGTTTAAGAAATGAAAGAACGGGTAATCTTATAAATAGACATTTTATTTAGACATTGTAAAGAAAATACAAAGTAAAATACTTTTCCTCCACACAGATACATACACTTAGATAAAAATATGTACGTATATTTTCAGAATAAAATTCGATATAATTTAATCATAAATCCCTTAACGGAAGGGTCATCACACCATGCAACGATTAGGTACTATAGATTAATTAGGTAGGTATATGATCATTATTTATTGTACAGATAGAATAACTGTGGGCGGAGCTTAGCAATCATAGACAAAGAGGTAGGGTAAAATATGGATAAATTGTTTCATTAAAAATAACATTTTTCCAAAACGAATGTAAATTAATATCATCTTAAAACTCTATAAAATTCATAAGACTTGATTGGTGTTTAAAAGCTCAATCAATTACTCCTAAAAGTCTGTCCTTCTCATTTTTTGTGATAATACTTTTGATATGATAAATAATCAATTTTAGGTAGTTATGTAATTTTTGATTTTTAATCAAATAGGTAATTAATATATATTTGTTCCGAAGACACATAGATTATATTTTTAGGCCCTAATTAATACACACTATAATTTGTCAGTAAGTAGCAAACATTTACATACTTTTTTATGTACTTCTGGATATAAATATACTCACATAAAGTTCGAGTATATGTGAAGAGAGGAGCCCACAGTTAGTAGATATCGGAGAGTACAGAGGAAGTTACATAAAAGCTATTGTAAATATTTCGAACAAGTAGACTTTATATATAATTTAGCTCGTTTCATATGTAACGCTTGCATAGATAACATCTCGTTAGTACCGACTTTATATAAGTAGGTAAATATGTAAACTATAATACAAGTGTAATTAGGTATACACTTTCCAACACCTTATTACGTGTTATCGCTTGGCCTATAACACATTAAGTTATATAATAATGCGTATTTAGGCAGATAAGTTGAATTCAGTTTATCAATAATTAAGGCTGCCTGTCCACCGGAGCGGAGCGAAGCATCGGAGCGGTGAAAGAGTTAAAAATACACCAATAGAATTGCTTAAAATTTCCACTCCTCTGCGGTAGACGTTTTCTATTGGTGGATTTTCAACTCGCTTACCTCTCCGCTACCTCGTTTAACTCCGGTGAACAGGCAGCCTTAGAGTCACTTGCATTTATCGATAAGATAAACAGTTTCATTGTCCATTGCAAGGTGATCTAAGAATTTAGGTATTTAAAGCAATGCTGAAATAAGACATGCCTGTATTACCTTATATCATATCACCGTATTAAAAAGGTATAGGGATTACAATGCTGGATCCACCAACCCAGCACAATTTTAGCTGCACTGCTTCCAGCGACATGTGCTGGTTCAATGCCGCTGGATTTCAGTCCCTACTAAAGATTCGATTGCTGGATCAAGCAATCAAGCTAGGTCCAGCAAGATTGCAATCCCTAATTATATACCTACGGACTGACGGACTTGAACCTGTCAAAGGCCCGGAGTTTCAAATAAAAAAAAGATAAGCACTCAATGTGCCGTAATATTGTTGTATTTTTAGAGTACCCAGCTAGTTTTTCATATCCATCTCCAATTATATGTAAAATGATCTAATATCTTATTAAGGTACTAGCGAGATGTTACAGCAGTAAGCATTCCGATCCCGACCGATTGATTGCAGGCCTAGCAACTTTGATATAGTCAAAGCAAATGTGTTTATGAGGACTTTGGATTCTACGCTAATGCCATAAGATTTAAAATTGCACAATTGTTGCTTTGACTGTACCATCACAAACACATTTATCGGGTGCCCAAACTTTTTAACTTTAGTAATTTATCACGGAACTTAGTCAAATTATGTGTTTACAACCACACTATTCAGATACAGAAATCTATTATTTTTGCCTAATACTATTAAAACCTACAAAACTCTTTATAGAAATTAATAGTCGAATTGCCATGTGAATATTCCATTCCGAGCTACAGAAAATAATCTACCGCTATAAGTAGTAAGTAGGTAAATAACCACTTACTGCTGCCTTTAGTAATTCAAATGGTGTTCATGAAATGGAACTATCAGATCAGTGCACAAAATTTTCCACTTGTGCCTTGTTTTCTTTGATTATACCTACTTCATGGGTGAATTGTCGAATTGATGCATTTAAAAATGCTAATAAAAGACGTAACAATTAATTAAGTGATTGGGTATTTGACACCTGTACTTTGTAATTTAAGAACAAGAACAAACTAAGTGTAGGTAAATTACAAAAATATGAGTTGACAAGTAGGTACCTATGTAGGTACTTCCTGTATAAAAAACGTTTTGCTTTTACACAAAAAGTAAGTTAATTGACAAAGCTATCAAATACCCTACGGCGATTAAGAAGTCGGTGAGAGAAAGTTAACTAAATAGGTACAAGGATTAAAGTTGATCTCAGAAGAAGACTGCATATCAAGAATATCTAGTAGCTAAATACATCATTACGAGTAGGTATATACTTTCATGAAAATAATGGAAGGCAATGTTCTTCATTAATAAAGCAGTCTTATCCTAAGATCTTACAAAGCCAACCCTGGTTTGTAACACAAGTTTGAAAAAAGTTAGATATTAAAGGTGCTAGAAATGTAAGTATCTACAAATCTATTTTAAGGCTAAGAGTAGATCTGTATAGTGTATAATATTTTATCAACATTATTAGATAGGTGCCTAAGTAAATAGGTCCAGATCGGGACAGGGATAGCGAAACCGATGTACCTATGTACATAACAAGTGCTCTTTTAGTAATATCTGGCAAAACTGATAAGATAATTGGTATGATATGAGGAGGCAGTAATTATACCTAACTGATAATACATTCTATTATCATAAGAAGGTATGCCCAATAGGGTCATTTGCTTACTATGGGCAGCT
Source organism: Glyphodes perspectalis (assembly GCA_951394215.1). NCBI lineage: Eukaryota > Metazoa > Arthropoda > Insecta > Lepidoptera > Crambidae > Glyphodes > Glyphodes perspectalis. Next base: position 5,412,835 of record OX596206.1, on the reverse strand, counting down.
ATGCATTGTGAAAGTGCAGTAAGTACCTATCCAAATTTTCAATAGATTCCTTTAGAACAATTCGTCGCCAAATTTTCTAAGATGTAAAAAGAGTTAGCATGTTAGAAGTTACCCGGCTGCTTAGCTGAGGTTTCAGCATCGGACCCAAAATGAATAAATGCATTGTTAGTGGAACAAATAAAGATCAATATAAATTACTGAAATGATTTTAGAATTTCTAGAACTTCATCAGCATGAGTTTAAATATATTAAGTAGTTACCGTGTGTCCTTGTTGCAACATTCATAAATACTTTATCCATACTTATCGGGCATTCTGGACCTATTTACTTAGCGATACAATCATTGTGTTAACAGCTGTTAAAAGAATCAACTGCAGAGACGCTATATATATTCCATAATGTATCTATTTCCCAATAAAAATCGGCCGCAATCGTTGTTTCTAGTCGGAATGCTCAAGTAGCAAGGAACGGTGCCATAGCACTACTAGAACAGCAGTGGCGGACTAAGGGGGAGCCCTAGGCAAAGGGTCTCCAAATTCTAAGGAAGTTTCTATAAAGTCCTTAACATGTGTTCACTGTTATGAATCCTCGAAGTTGTTCAACTACTAAGATTGGAGAAGGCTTGATGAATTTGGGGGCCCTTTTTTTGTCCACCCAGGGCACACACCACTTAGACCGCCACTATAGAACAGATTTGCTGATGCAGGTTACCTTAATTACGACTTTCATATACAGCTTCCTCATTAGGCAGTGTACCAGCGTCAAAACATCAATTATGTAGGTATTCTAAATATTGCCTTAAAACATTTAGACTTACTGGATAATGGAAATGTAGCTATGTAAGTATCCCAATATGGTGGTGCTCCAGTTCTATCTGGATATTGAGTAGACTTAGTAACATATATTTTTTCAGGACTGTGTGTCTCGAAATCCTAAGAGACGGCCATACTAGTGTTTTTCAAGCGTTTGCATCTTACTGGCGCTCTCGTGACGTTTGTGCTCGATCCTCTGGCGCTAATTAGGTGTATGAAGAACGTTGGGATTGCGTTAGACTGGTATCGTGCTCCTTTTTGTAGGGTAGTTACTTAAATAGGTGGCAAACAACCAGAGGAATGGCAAGCGGTTATCGTAGCCTAACGATATTTGTAACAACAGAGGAAATATACCTACTCGTAAGTGATTTGCCAGCTTAACGTTAAAGGCGCCGAGTAATCACAAGGCTAAGTGGGTCGAAAACATACGTTGGAAATGTATGAAGCAATTAGCAAATTGCTGCAATAACTAGCTTTACTGGTTAAGGAACCTTATTCCTGCGTTTGTTTTCGATATTATGTGTATCCGACATTGTATTGGGTATTGTACCGTATTGTTCACAAAAAAGTGATGGTGTTATGTCGACGTCTCGTAGGAGCCAGCAGTTCGCTAACGCTTGGAAGACGAAGTTTGGAGGTCCTAGTGCGGTGAATATTGACTGCTACTCATTTGTTGGCGACAGCGCGCGTGGCACGTCGGTGCGCGCGCCTACCTGAGCGTGTGCCACATGGCGACAGCTTTGCGCGTCTCGTGCGCCACCTGCGCCCAGTGGCGGCCCTCGGCGCCGGGCTCGGCGGCGCCCACGCAGCACCAGCCCACCACGAGACCGGACCCGCCTGAACCCACGCCGCCGCCGCCCGTCACCACGCACACCTAAGTATAATAAACAGTTTTAACCGACTTCAAAAAAAAGGAGGAGGTTCTCAATTCAACTGAATTTTTTTTTTAAGTTAGTGGTAGGTAATAAATTTGGACCGCAAAGAGAAACGTTTGCTGAACTAAACTAAAACAAACAAAAATCTAATACTTACTACTTACTTACTTACGTACTTATATTTTATTTTATATATAAGTTGATCTTTGTTAAGAATGCAGTTTATTTAAAAATCTGCTTGTAAGTAGGTAACTTGCTTATTTTTGTTTTAAACACCTACGACCTACCTTGAGTTCTTTTTTAAAGAGACTTAAGAAAACAAGACAACACAACTGAAATGGGGCAGGGTCACTACTAAGTGCGCCATCGGGCCAGACAAATACCTATTCTCAATTATAAATCATTCGTCATAATCACTGAGTAGTAAAAAAAGAAGAACTGCGCGCCATCAACTACTTACTTAGACTTTGAAGCTCCGTCCGTAGGTGCTTCAACTTGACACGCAACTTCAGTACGTCGCGGTCTAAATGACAGATTTCCGATATCTGTTATCCATAAGAATCTCACTTGCACATGCTTAAACGTGGCTTCACGCTGCAGTATGACAGCGCGGCTCCTTCTTTTTTTTACTAGTCCGCAGTCATAATATATGTACTTACTTCAATGGAAGCCTCTTGGAGATTAGCGGACGACAGGCTAAACGAAAGGGCCTCGTTCCATACAGGATTGTTTATCTCTTTCCTGTTTGTTTTCTTCTTTTTCACTCTTTTCCCATTTACAAGTAGGTACACCTTTACGTACACATCTGAAAAAGTATTAAACATTTGTATTTAGTATAAGTGTACTTACGTAATAATGGAGTATTTGTGCAAGGTCACTCTGAAAAGTCAAGTCACGGCTCCCACTAGGTATAAGTAACTATACGAGAACATATATTTATCAAGATTAAAAAATTGTTTATCCTACCTATAACTACTTATATACTTATATGGTATTAATATACAATAAATGTATGAAACCAATAAATAAATAATATCTAAATAAATAAATGAATATCCCACATCACGTTCATGATTCATTGATCTGACTCCGAGCTAAGTAGCTTAAGCATTTGTGTTACGGATGTCAGATTCAACGCGTCGACACGGTGAATACAATCGCAGCCGGTGGACCTTACGCAAAGAAGTTTCGTTACAAGCGTTTAGTCAATTATGTCCAATGAAGAAGGGTCCTACTCAGTCAAGTTCGAAGTCAAAGTAATTTAATTAATTCATGAGTATAAGGCAATGCATAACGCTTTTCCTAATTCATGAAATGAGCGCATGTCTACCTTTATTGACCGGTAACACACACGCCATTCCCTTAGTATGGTAAGTGCTTATGGGAGACGGTCACAGGACAGGAAACACGCCTGTTTGCTTGCTCTCATAAAAAAAAATACTGCAACAGCATTAGTTACAATTCATGCTGTAAGTGTTTAGTATCTCATATTCTACATAACGCATTTCACGTTTAGTATCGTTAGTATTATTTCTAGTTTTACCAAGTGCATCCTTCCCCTCCTGCGGTGGCAGCAAGTTGCGCGCCTTCAGCACAACGACGGTGAGCCGCTCAGCAGACGGCAGGTACGACAGGGACAGTAGCAGCTCCTGCAGCTCCTCTGGGGGCCGCCTCTCCCGGGACAGCGCGGCCCACACTTCTGCTCCGCCTGCCACTTCCACCCGGGCTAGAGGCACCCGGGCTGAGCCCATCACCTCGTTGCGGGAGAACCTGGGGCAGGTGGTGAAGGAGTTTTTTGGACTAAAACCGTATGAAATCTCAGAACCTAAAGATTTCAGAGGCAAATATTGATTTGAGTTGGAAGTAAGGGTAGGAGGGTGAAAAATACTTTAAGACCTATTTCCATACAAAAAATCTATTAGAAACGAGCCGTTTCAGAGGAGTGCAACAAAAACCGCGACATTAGATTTTTATTCATTGAAGAAGTAGCAGTCTAGCGAAACCAGCCAGCGCTGGATCCGTTTCAAATGCATATCTTACAAGATGTCCTAACATATTGCGTAAAACTGTGTTATGAGTTATAAGTATTAATATAATTGTCATGCATTACAAAGTTTTACGCACAAGCCACTTGTTTCTAGATTATTCCAACACTGTACCTATAAAAGTAAAAAGAGAACTCAATGAGTTAAGATCACTGACCTGTCATAATCAAAGACTTGCAGCAATAGGGTCTTGTCTCCGAGGTCATCGTGGGACACCGGAAACTTGAAGTGCTGGTCAAAGAACGGGTTGGCCTCATTCCGGTGTACGGGCGTCTGTCGCACGCGGGTGTCCACCTCCGGCAGGAGACTCACGCGCACGTACGGGTCGTTGAACCCTCCCGCTTCGTAGCCAGCCAAGTCGTGAGCTGGAAGATGCAAAAATTATGAAGTTCTTTTCTTTTTTACTAAGAAAGAAAACGTGCAAGCAGTAGGTACACCTGATAAATAAATAAATAATAAATTCTCCAGACTGACACACCAATTCCCTAGTTCCAAACTAAGCTTATAAGCTATGGACACTAGGTGAACGGATAGACATACCTAAATACGTTTTATAGTATGTAAGTTGTTGAAACTGCATGCATACCAAATATTTTAACGTATGGTGTTTATAATGTTCAGTAGTGATAATTTTTAATGTCGTAATAGCATGGATAATACAATATATATATTGTAATGTATGTATTGGAAGGATGCACTAGGTAAAACTAGAAATAATACTAACGGTACTATAGGCGATATGCATTACGGTCATCTCTCAAATTAACAGAAACGGAATACAATTTGCTCTTGGTTCATCGCCTATAAACAGCTTACTCAAAGCAAGTTACCTTCTATGAGATGGACTTCCAGATCTGATCGATCGAAGTCGTACTTGAGCCGGAGGTGGATGCGGCCGAGGGAGGGCCCTGCGCCCTCCAGTTCGATGACGAGCGGGGCCTCCCTCTTGGTGTACAGGTCCGGCTGCAGGGCCCCCAGGGCGCTGATAGCTGCTGAGGCGCCGGGGCTCAGGGGGCCCAAGCCGCTGCTGCTCTCTACCAGCGAGTTGCTCCGGTCTATCCGTCTGTACAAGAGGTAAGTAAACAAGCTTATTACTCGGAAGAAAAACGGTCTTAAATAGTTACATATCTAATCTTCAATAGTATTTAAACATTTATCTATTAGCACAACTTTTGACGTGTGTGAGGTCACTCCTCCTACGTTCAACCAGTTCCTACTAAACGGCTCAATACTTGTTTCCTTAATCTTTGACTTTTGTGTTTAGTTTATCTATACTTACTATACTAATATTAAATAGCTAAAGAGTTTGTTTGTTTGATTGAACGCGCTAATCTCAGGAACTAGAGGTCCGATTTGAACAAATATTTCAGTGTTAGATAGCCCATTCCCATTTATCGAGGTAGGTTATAATAAGCTATATAACATTAAACACAAATGCGGGTGAAACCGCGACCACAGCTAGTCGTGTATCGTGTATATTCAGACATGATCTGTGTTATAGTCCCATGTTGGTCTTGGACTTGGTTTATGTTGATCTGGGACAAAAAAAAGAATGTGCCAACTGTGGTTCTTGCCTAGCATGTCGTAAAAGGCGACTAATGGTTTACGGGCTTTTGGGTATTTGACTTAGTAGGCCACGAGCTAGCCACTTGTCACTCCTTTTTCACAACTTTCCATCCAACCCAACCCAATGTCCCGTGTTGGTCTGGGACTTAAAAATAATATGCCAACTGTGGTTCTTGCCTAGCATGCCGTAAAAGGCGACTAATGGTATATCGGGTTTTGGGTGTGTGATTGTGTAGGCGACAGCCGCTTGTCACTGCTTTTTCACAATTTTCCATCTAACCCAGCCCGGCTTTATTTTTGGCTGAATGTGGTTGAAGGGCCTCTTTGACTCTCCCTCCCCCTTCGGGGAATATAGGCGTGATGTTATGTATGTATGTAATCTGTGTTCTGGTTTTTTATTACATTTTATTTTAAATTAAACCTAAGACTGCCATAATACGGGATTTATGCTTCTCCTGAAAAACATAATCCATTTGACTTCTAACGCAAATATTGACCAAATTCACAATAATGTAATTAATAAGTACACAGATAGAACGAACACTCTCTAAGTCTCCTTGGAGTTCAAAAGCGGTTATCCAGTACTTTTCCAACAAACATCTCAAGACTGACAGTACTTAGGTACCTAATCTATAAAATACACAATATTCCCAAAGCCGTGACATTCCACCTCTCGGAAAAAGAATCTCTAAACTTATTGTTTTCCGCAAAAGCGTTAAAGGTAATCCTTTTAACTTTTTACTCGCCATATCCATAATATCATTCAGTACCTACATTACTTCGCATAGTTGGAGGAAGCGAGGGAAAGTACTGAACTACAGCCTAATATGAAGGCGAGCAAATTGAGTTTATTTCAATTTGTCCCGCCGAGCCGGCCTGAATCGCTCGCGCCTCGTGCGATCGTAACAGATTGATTTTTTCCTCGCACATTTCAAACATTCGTATAAGTACGTGTTTTATGTATGTAAAGCGTAGTCTAAAAAAGCTATTCTACACTTAATGTGTTTTTTAAGTAGTTGTAGGGGTTATGATTTGTAAATCAGTAGGTATTAAGTAGGTAAAGCTGTGGTAGTTAAATAGAAAGGATGTGCACCTCACATGTGAAACCTCTCTATTAATTATAAGTACTTACTTTCCTTATTAACAGAGTAGTTTACAAGCAGCTCTCTAATGAATAGACTACCAGCTAGAACTGTTAAAAAATCTATAATGGTTACTAAAAATAGCTTGAAGAGTCGAATATTTGCGACAGGTGACTTTAATAATTTTATACGATACTAGCTTGTCATAAAATATAAATATTCATTTATTTATAAAAGTCGCTTACCTGAAGGTTAAACATTTTGACTTGACAAATTATCCGCAATCGGTCAAGTAAGTAGTTTGAGTTAAAAACGTAACAGAATAATAGACATGAGTTACTTTCGTATTTCTAATATTAGTAAAGATTTGGCTTATCGACAATGAACAAATGGTATGGACATCTTTGGATTTTTCAAATTTAAATACGTAATTCCATCATTAGCTTACGGATGAGGGAAATCGTTGTGGGGAAACCTGCAAATTCAAATACATACAAAATGATATGTAACTAAGTCTTACTATCCAGTTTGTCTAGTTTGTGAAAGGTTACAAACTTCACTACATTTTCACAATTTTCCATCTATCCCATCCCAGTTTTATTTTTGGCTGAGTGTGGTTAAGGCGGCGTGCTGCCTCTTGGACTGCCTACCTATGTACAAAGTTCAGCAGCTGCTCCAATGCAAGTAAGGTATGTAGTTAAGGTGTTTCGATACTAATACCCTCTTAATGAAATAGATAAATTTTTAAGTAGCACACACTACTCCGACTAATGGATATATCCATTAGTAAGAATTGTTGAAAATTTCTATAGTGCTCACTAAAAATAGCCAGAAAAGTCACATAATTGGGAAAGGCGACTTCCATTCGTAATACGTATTAGTAGATTAGATAACAGCATATTCTATTAACTATAGTTGTGGAACCATGATTATTTTCTAGTTTCCCTAGGTATTTAAGTTTAATACGATCAGATGGGCAGTCGCTTCAATTTAATAACCAGACTTGCTAAATCCAGACTCATGGTTTAAGAGGACCCTGACTAAGCACGGAACGAACGCTAGGAAGATGAAAGGTTAGTTATTGTTAATGAATGTTTTTAACTACTTTCGCATATGAGTTTATTCGCTACCATTTTACAGAGGAAGCTCTGTAAAATCATCAACTCAAACAATGTATGTCATCGGACACTGAAATACATATTGTATTGTTATAGAGAATCACCACAATGCTACAGAATTGACTACTTACTCGTACTTAAGCCCGATTTCAATTTAAAATAATAACGCTTTTAATGGAAACATCGCATGAGAATGAAGAATTGATATAGACAAAGCTCACGTTGAAGCGTTGTCTTGTCTGAATAATATGTCTTAGACATGGCCAATGCAGCGCAAATCTTTGGATGAACTCAATAACTCAGGCGCAGCTTTGTAATCACTCATTGATTTAATAATAATAATAATTATTTATTCATCCAGACAACTTAGGTCTAATTGGGTAAGTAACAATGTCTTATCTTATGTTAGTAATTTATAATTATTTGGGAAGAACATAATTTGCACATGTGCCACATAGTGGGGCAGACATGCTGCCTGCTCGCAATGATTAAGCGCAATAGCGTGACACAACACAGTGTTGTTAATCAATAATTAAAATATTCACAGTTTACAAATCTGTCCTCCTCTCCTCCTAACAAATAACGACATTGTAAGACGGAAATAATACGGATTTTTAGTTCAGGTGATAAATTAAACATACTGAACTCTGAAATACAAACCATGATCACTTTTATCTGGTTCCGTTATTGTGTTTACGAAGGGCAGATGGCAGGCGCTTCAATATAATAACTAGATCCGCCATATCTAGAATTATGACCCAATCGAAATCTTATTAGGAACGGATCATAATGCTATGCAAGATGATAACGTTTTGTTAGTTAGACTGTACTTAAATGAATAAATAAATATCAGACGACATGACATAAATTGATCTGACTCCGAGGTAAGTAGCTTAAGCACTTGTGTTACAGATATCAGAACCAATAGTAGTATTACAAATATATACTTAAATATAAAATATAACACCCGGACACAGAACAGACACAAGTATTCATCGCAAGAATGTTTGTCCCGGGTGTGGATCGAACCCACAACTCTTGGGGCATGGAGCAGGGTCACTACCGAATGCGCCATCGAGCATTAGCTACTATGACTACATAGTACTGTTATACTGATACCAGAATCTCATTAACGCTGATCCATTACCTATATTTGCACTTTCATGTCAATGTGCTGATTGAATACCATGAATTGATGATTCTGTTTAGCATACTTAATTAACGAATTGATATAGTAGATAGTATCTACTATTTTGTATCATCATTAATTTTTTATAATAAATCGGTACTCTGAATAGTAAGTATATCTTTTTTTGTAAAAAGACATTTATTTTGTATTCAGATGAAGGTTGCTGATGAGATAACGATTACCGGCGAAAGGGAAATTGAAGCTACACTACTACACTCTGGTAAATACGGCAAGATATTTTAGCCTTTCTAAATCTTACGGTGATATAAATGATGATATTATATATATGCATACATTCATAACATAATCCCCGAAGGGGTAGGCAGAGCCAAAGGGGCAGCAAGCCCCCTTAACCACATTCAGCCAAAAATAAAACCGGGCTGGGCCAGATGGAAAATTATGAAAATGTAGTGACAAGTAGGTAGTGGCTAGCTTGTCGCCAATCACATACCCAAAACCCGATATACTATTCTATATATAGTCTCCTTTTACGAGATGCTAGGCAAGAAACACAGTTGGCACATTATTTTTAAGCCCCAGACCTACATGGGATGATGATATTATTAAACAATAATATGTAACTAGCCAATGCGCCATAAAATATTTATTGGTATTAATATAAAAGTAGCCGTGCCGTCATGTTTCACGCCAAACCGTGGAACTAGCGATGAAATTATAACGTAAGTTTGAGATTGGAAATAAACGACTTTGTATCTCCGAATAATGATAGCATGAACTATATAGTCTTGTATACATATACACTAATACACATGTCTGTAACAAAGCAAGTTTAATGAGAGCGAAGCCCAGTGTTTAATATGCAATAACACTATACATATCGACCTGATAAGATAAAGTAATATCTTTGATTAATAAAGACTTTATATTATTCTTCAAACTAACCTAATGAAAAAGTCTTATTATACTATTCTGTTATACTGTCCTAGTCCTATTAGACTATAGGAATATATAGTATTTTTTTTTTGGTTTAAGAAATTATCATTGTACCTAATAAATAAACAAATGATATTTAAAAATGATAGGGTACCTACAAATAAATAGTCGATGTTTCCTCTTCCGCCCTCTCCCAGGACCAATCATTAGTAGAAGTGATACTTACTAGATACTTTTGGCTTCCAGCTATCCTGACAAAAATGGCTATAAACGTTTTAGATAAAATTATGACTTTCATCACATTTCAAGTCAAATTTTCCTCTAATCCACAGAGTTAAATTAATCCGCGGTGCGTCGAGTCCGCGCCGGACATTCGCTCAGTGATATTTATCTCCGAGCTTCGGCACATTAATCAGTTCCCGGCTGATATCCGTTACAAGATGCGATTTGTTAAGCGAAGCACGCCGGCGGCTTGAGATTTCACCCGATGTCCTACGTGAGCGAAATAAGCGATAATGCGTGTTATTACGCAATGATATGATTTATGTTATGTGACACTATTTCTCACCACATGTATCCGCCCCCACAGGGCCTTCGCGATGTCATAATATCACTTTTATTGTAGCCATTAGTGGTTTTCGTAATATCTACACGTAATACATACTGCAGAGTTTTTGTTAAAATCAAATTGTATTATAATATACCTACATACATACGTAATTATTAATCCGAAGGGGAGTTTTAGGAAGAAAAACCTAAGTGTATTAATTAAGTAAACTAAAAAGATACAGAAAATATACTTTAATAATAGGTTCTATACTTGTCTCTGCTTACGCCTATAGGGAATTGGCGTGAAGTTAGTTTGGTTTACTTAGAATGAAATATTTTTAATATTTTATTGTAGTATGTATTAGTAGGTAGGTTTGAATACCCATCATTTGATAAACTTTTTTTTATATTTTACAAACGCAATGTATCTACAGATTTTGTATATAAAAACTAAAGGGTGATGTAACGGCATAGCATACGCGATTGATACTATTAAATTAAATCATAGCAATCAAAATTACAAATTGTGCAATTAAATACTTTCTTTATATTTTTTTAAAAGTTAAGTTCGTTCTGGAATTAGCTTTGTATAGTATCATAATCCCTATTACACTACTTCGAATCACGTAGCAGTCGTAGCAAACCAAGTTACGCTACAACGTAGACGCGTATGTTTTCGTAGACTACTTTTATATTCTTGTAGCGTAGCGTGGACTAGTCTAGACGTGGGCGAAGTCTCATCAGCGCGGCCTCATTCTTCCAGCACCTGTTACGAGAGAGGTGAGTCCCGCGGGGTACTTCAAAGTGTGAGGTTGTTGACATGAGGCCAATGAGGCCCTCCGCCCGCGCTTTGCTACACTACTGATTCTCGTAATTCTTCACATCTTTCACGCCCACGTAGGACAAGTCCCTGTTTATAGGTTGAATTATAATAATTTCTTACCTTGGAGGCATCAGTAATGGAGAAAGACATCTGGGTGGTAAATGCCGAGGACTGGAAGGCGCAGGTGAGTCAGCCAGGGAGGCCAGCGAGCCGTGCGCCAGGGGCGCCGCCCGGACGTCCAGGGACGCGGCTCGGAGCGGCGATGGGGATCTGGGGACGCCTGTTCCACCAGCTTCAAGGGTACGCCCGTCCGGTGCAAAAGTGCGAATCGCAGGTGAAGACCCACGGTGGCTCTGTGAAGTAAAAAGCTTTAATTGTCTAATCCATGAGGGTGATAAAATCTCTGGACTTTGTGGCAAAATAAAATATATTTTTAGAGAATTTTCAACCTAAGCCATTGTACTTATTAACTTGAACATTTCTAACATGGAAGAGCCCTTATCGGGATATGTTTCCTGTTAGAGTTACATATTAAGTCTTTAAAGGCCGTACAAAATGTTAACATCTGTAAATGAGCCGTAAAGTAAACAATATAGAGCAGTTTAGCATTTGTGCGGAATTAGAAAAAAGAATCATCGAAATCGGTTCATAAACGACGAAGTTATGAGCGAACACACACATAAAAAAAAAAATATTTATATATATATATGGTCGAATTGAGAACCTCCTCCTTCTTTTGAAGTCGGTTGAAAACCGTGAACTACGAAAACCAAACTCTCAATAGATGAAAGCGTTTGGAATGTAGTTTATATAACTAGAGTTAGCGTTTTACTACTAAGTTAAATCTGTACTAAATAAGCGCTTGGTCGGTCGGTAAGTGTGGAAAGTGGCGCCCAAGGGTGCCACAGCTTAAGTGGAATATAATGTTAGTATTGAAAGTCGACCTCGGGCGCTAGACACAGTGGCAGACTGCGTTGCGTGTAAAACGCTACTCAGCTCTGGATACAGGTTTTGCCACCTAATAATATATGTATATATATACCTATAGATACATAGAATTTATGTAATAACTTGGTTAACGTGTGAGCAGCCATTCACGCTTGACATACTTACTTTATTTCATTTTCCACTTCTGATTTTCATTATACCTTTGTATCTAATGATAAACTTATTAACGAATGATAAACCAATACCATGTTTAATACAACTCCATTTTCCATTTTTCCTCCACGGACTAGTAAAAAAAGAAGGACTCCACGCTGTCATACTATAGGGTGAAGCCACGTTTATGAATGTGTGAGTGAGATACTTATGGATACCAGATATCGGATATCTGTCATTTGGAGCACTTATTATGTCAATGTGTGACGTAGGTTGCGTGTCAAGGTGGAGCACCTGAGGAGCTTCAATGTCTAGTTAATGGTGCGGAGTCCTTCTTTTTTTTCTAGTCCGTGTTTTCCTCCAATAATTTTTCCATTGGAACTTACAAAAGTAAGTTAGACTTAGCGTTTTTGATACTTAAATATTTCTAGGAAACAATGTTTATCAATTTGCATCTTTATGGCCTGTTTTTATAAGGGGTTCTATTACTAAGACTCCGCTGTCCGACGGTCCGTCCGTCTGTCATCAGGCTGTATCTCATGAACTAGCTAAACAGTTGAAATTTTCACAAATTATGTATTTCTCTTGCCCCCAAAAACAGAATAAAATAAATATTTAAGGGGGGCTCCCATACAACAAACGTGATTATAATGCTGATTTTTGCTCGATATTGTTACGGAACCCTTCGTACGCGAGTCCGACTCGCACTTGGCCGGTTTTTCTATTAGTCTTGTGAGCTCGGTATGTATTATATGTTTGTATAAAATATAATAGGTTTATTAGGTAAAATGTGTAAACGTAACTTGATTCTGTGCAAAACTAGTTACATGTTGTGATTCGTTTTAATAATGGTAATAGATTTAGTAAAATAAACAATAATAAGATGCAATTCCATCTTTGTATATCATAATTAGAACTTAGTGAAGTACGATGCATTTACATAAGGGCTGATTTCAGATAAAAGTAAATCACATCAGAGACAAATGAGACAATGGTTTCACTTGATGGGTCTGTATACAAATGGGTAGGTAAGGATTGCCATTCAAAACACGAATTTGCAAACTGCATGCGTAATGAAGGTGGGGGCGTGTGTTGAGCTCATCATTAATTCCCTTTGGATCAGCGCGTGAATAACCGACCAAAGGGTTTGTTATGACAATAGGCGGTCATTCCGAAATGGACAACAAGCTTTGTCATCCCGGCTAGAGATAGGGTAATTAAGACTTAATTGACATACTTTTTACGAGTTGCTAGAACCAAAAGTATTAACTCGCTGACATTGCACATTGTGACGTCATTTGTCGAACTCGCAATAAGCTGAATTAATTTCGTATTTTTCAGAGCAATTTTAAGTCAGTCTTTACATAAAATTGATATTGTTTCAGTGCCGTCAACCTTGCACCATAAGGTAGAAGGCCCCTCGTATCTTGACTTTTTTGACATTAACGGGGTCACGTTCTATAATTAGGTATAGCCTACACAGAAAACGTATCTATACTACTATTATAAAGAGGAAAGATTTGATTGTTTGTTTGTATCGAATATGCTCCGAAACTACTAAACCGATTTGAATAATTCTTTCACTAATGGAAAGTTACTTTATCAGCGAGTAATATAGGCTATATTTTAATCTCGTATTCTTACGGGAACGGAAACTACGCGGGTGAAACCGCAGGGCGCTGCTAGTATATGATACTCACAAAAATTTAATAGTAGGTTTTCTCTGCAGAGCTCGATAAAAATCTGACAATGAAGCAGCTTGCAACATATTAATGTAATAGAGTGTAGTCACAAACCTTAATTCAAAAAACTGTTAACTTAAGACGTGATCTTTTTGCACAAACCGCCTCGGAACACCGCGCCCCCAGCGTTCATTATCTAAAATATTTACTTCGTCTGCCACTATCCAAGTAGCCTCATTTTCTTCATCAGGACTCTACGTCAAGCGACGCCACTGGCTCCGATACGTTATCACAACTTCGCCCTTTATTGCTTACCGTGGCTCTCGAAGTTCCGCTGTCGAGGCTACTCTGCGAGGATATAGACGGCGTTCGGGCCAGCCTGGCGTGCGGCAGCGAGCTGGCTGCGCGCACCTCCGGCAGCGGCTGGACCCTGCATTGCTCCTTGGGTATCAGCATCTCCTGCAGAACACAAACACGTAATTAAAGTTATAAATTCACGAGTATTGGCTTATTCTTACACAGTTGATTATAATTTCGTACTTCCCCTTCATTGAGATATCATCAAAAAGAAGGCGATTCTTTTTTTCGTGAATTTTCCCATGTTTTTGTATTGTATAATATACTATTTTCGTTGTCACCTTTTTAGTTGAATCGAAAATTACAGGCTATGATTTTAAGAATTTTATTAAAATTACTAATAGGCTTACCTATATATGTAATTATTATTATTAATGTATATGTAGTTGCACCGTAACTTTTAAGAACCGTATAATGCACATGTATATATGTATATGAAAGTCGATACTATTATATACCGTAGTATTTCTACAATATATCTAATTCATACTTACCCACTCTAAAATCAAGAAACAATATTATTATTCTTATTACTTTCAGAACACTATCTACATAACAATATTTCTGCCCGTAAATGAAAACGTAAGCGGCTTAGGATATAAAAGCTAAAATATCAATACGGATGCTGCACGGTGCGCCGGCTCACGGCACATCCCGGATCAGCTGACAGTGAAAGGGAATTGTGCTCGCTCCTTTAGAAAATACAGGAATATAACACAAGCTTTCTAGCCCCAAACCACTTACAGTGGCTCCGTTATGTCTTAATTCAGTAGCAGGAAATTTAGTACGATACGATTTTTAAGACGAGTATTTGCCACAAGTTTCCTATTATTTTTTAATACATGACCGATTTGGTTTTACTGTTCCTAAATGTTACGAGAAAGTGACAACTCTGTAGTTGTATTTTTAAAGAAAAGTCTACCACATTTAAAAATTTAAAAATAATCTAAACCACAACATACGTCTCCTAATACTAATGTACAGAATATTTGTTTTTGCGCTAATTAATACGAATTGCATCGAACTCTTGCTCTCTACATGAGATCCTCTGTTTAATATTTCTGATTGAAGCTTTTTGCAAAATAACGCTGAATGTTTCGCAAGGACAGAATAATGGTCTCATGAATAATTCTGCTTCGTTCATTCGTATTTTATGCTTGAGAGTATCCAGGAGGCACCCAGTGGAAAGCAGATGATATTAAAATTTCATTTGCTTAGTAATTTTAAAATTATTCACGTGGAACATATCTAAACTCATTGTTTCTTATTTTGGTTTTAGCTGGGCTACTTTAGTTTTAGTTTCCACTATCTACCTCAGTGGTTTCCAACCAGTGGTCCGCGGACCACCGATGGTCCGCAAGACTTGTCATTTAGCCCGCGGAAGAACTAAAAGTTTATTAGCTTTAAGGTTATTTTATAATTAACATAGTTAATTTTCGATCCCTGATAACAATAATGAAATCAAAATGGTCCTCAGTCACTAAAAGGTTGCGAGCCCTGCCTAATTAGAACAAACGTGCTTATGAAGACCTTTTTCGTCCTTGCTTAAATAAGAAAATAATACTATATAAATGGTTTAAGAAATATATGTGCGATCGTGGAGTCTTGAAAAATCTTTCCTCCAGGTACATATGGTAACAGATTTATCCATATTTTTCAAATCCTTTCTTTGATTCTTCTTCTTCTTCTTTAACTTCTTTGATCCCACTGTAGGGTATTTTATTTCATTAGCCTAATAAATTTTAAAAGAACAATCATATCCTGGAAAACGCCATTGGATAGATAAAATACGTTTAGAAAAACCTCAGACATTGTCATATTAATTATTAATTGGAAACTTCTCAATTTGTATTCTAATTCATCATTTGCAAATGCAATGGACGCGCAAAACGGAAAGACCCTTTAAGGAAAAATAGGTATTATATTAAGATAGATGTAGGAATCTGATATTTCAAAAATAATAGAACGTCACATAAGACGTGGACATGACAAATGGTACAGAGACCCGAGCCACGAAAAATGGCTTTTGATAAAATGGATATATTTTATAATTCAATGTTCTAGACTAGAGATAATATGCATTAAAATAGGTATTTTGTACATTGTTATACCTTTATTAGATAATCTCAATATTTTGAACTAAGATCCAGTCATAATATCATTATTTTGATACATGAACCATACATCCATCATACATGATAAGCGTCATATCACTAATCAAATATCACGAGTAAAACTAATACATTTACATAACAACACAAACGAATAAAAAAACACAACCTGTAAAGATGCGGATTGTACCTGCACTTAAACGACTTTCCTCAAGAGACTTCTCTGCTACAGTTTACTGAATTAAATATTTTCCTAGTGGACCGTATTCAGTGGCGCTGTGCATGAAATCTTTAGTGCATTTGCAAGTTTAATGAAAGCAGAAAATTAATGTCTCCATAATTCACCCGGCTGGAAATTAAAACACTCCTCGTGGGCTTACTGCAGCGGCTCACAATATTAATTAACGCTTTGAATTAATTTTTGAGCATAGTTTCACTGTCACTTTATACAACATTGTTGAACAACCACTTTGTACTGTAGTTTCTCAAAGTGAAGTGTATAAATTCACCCCAAAGCACCTGCTTTGTACAAAGCATTTCAACTACAATGTTTGGACTACAATATTGTTTAGTTAAACGATGCTCTTTATTTATCTCGGCTTAGTAAAGACCTTTTAAACAACACGTTGGGCGCCAATTCTGAGCTTTCTTTTATATTCTGCAGTTTAAGGTTACTAACTCTGTTGCAATGCAGGATTTACTCCATTTATGAAGAAAACTGGTACAAATTGTCAATCTATTGCCATCCTTTAACAAGCAGGTATCATAAGTAGATTACGTCATTAACGAGGCGTGCGTTATTAAATAGTGTATTCAAATCCATACCAAGATCATCCTCTTGCCCTTCTTCCAGTTCATCTGGGGTCGGCACAGCACGTCTTACTCTTCATTAAAATCCATACCATCGAAGTGGTGTTGGTAACATAGTTGGTCACCGGCAGGTGACCAACTATGTTACTTTGTAATTTCACACGTAACTGAAGCAAAATTCGATCAAGATGGCCGCCGATTTATGTTGCACTCAGAGTCGTGACATAAGTCGTTTCATTAGAATATCTAATAAAATAACTTTTAAGCTGTAACTTATGACAGTTCCTAGAATACATCAAGTAGATAATTGTGGGATAGTCATATAGGTTATATTAGCTGAATGAGATCAATAAATTACTATTACTATTACTAGAATTCATAAACTAGGATGACTTTGGCACTAAATCTGAATTGATGTTAGAGTTTTAGGCTGCATACATTATGACTGGTGTGTCACGTAGCTATAATATAATAGAAAGCTCTAAATGAGTTCAAAAAAATATATTCCTATTTCGAGATCCTTTCACTAGAGTAGGTTTGTCATTTGTTGAATACGAAAAATTAGGTTACTCTATCTCTTCGTCATTAATTGAATATAAATAACTAGACTACTCTTGTATTACCGACTAGTTTATTACCTAGGTTCCATTAACCAGCTTTTATTCTAAGATACATACACTTGGACTGCCGTGTGACTTGTCATCTCCGAAGCTGTCAGTGGAGTTGTGGCTCTGGCCGCTGGATGCACTGGATGTCCTCTCCCGTGCCGCTCTAGCCCAGGACTCCAGCCTCTTTTGCGCTGCCCACACGCCCCCAGGGCCCAAACCACTCATGCTGGCTACACTGCTCTCATTACTTCACAATGAGTCTTAACTAGAACTACTTCTATCACTGGAGGGTTCAGTACATTGGCTATCACCTTAGGTCCGAAATCGTTGTCGAATGGAATTTATTGCAGATGTGTAGACCTTATGGAATATAAAAGGCAATTTTATACGACCCTTTTACGATCAGAGAACTACTCTACTAATTCAATTTGCAAATTAATAACGTTTGGGCAAACAAGCGCGCTCTTTGATGCTATTTTTGTCTGAGGTTCGGATGGTTTAAAATTTTGGTAAAATGGGCGTGAAAAACCAAATAAAAGGTATATAAAAATAACACAAATAGTTGGGTAAGAATTGACTAAGTGCTAATTCTGACACACATGAGATTAATATGAGCTTTTAAGTAATAAAATCATGCTAGTTAAAAAGTACGTTTCTTAATAATGTGGTTGACACATTACTAAAGATAAATAAACTATTTGATCCAGTGTGCCCCCGATATAAGTTATCATAATATACGCATATCAACTCGATATAAAGAAAGCTTATAAACTAGCTTATCCATCAGGGGCGTTGTACGACACCAAACAAGCCACGAACGCGTCAATATTGAAACGTTCGCGTTTAAACAGGGCACTGCACTATGTCTAGTTAAATGACCTTACTCAACCTGTACTTACGGTACAGGGCAGGGTCACGAAGCATACAGTCTGCGTGGGCGCCGCAACGCCGCCACGACAGACGGCACGTGGCACGTAGGCGTTTGTTTGCAAACCGAGCTCACCTGACTGTACTTCATTCTATTACAAATCGTCTTATGTAAAAAATTACTAGTTGTTCGTTTGTCTTGATAAAACATAAAACTGCTTGACTGATTTGTATTTTTTTTTATATTAGTCTTTTCAATATTGGGGCGGTTTAAATTAAAAAAATTATAGGGAAAATCTTTGAAAATGGAATATCCGAGAACGAATGGCACGTAGTTCGCTGGGACAGTGTATAAAGATTGTTTTCGCCCTTTATCAAGCGAAATATAATCTAAGTGGAATATTTATTGGGATTAGAAAGGAATTTACGGAATTTTATTAATAAATTTAGAAAGTATTAAATTATAATACATACTATTATAGGCGAATCCTTACACAATAAAAAATCTATTTTACAGAAACTTTACTTAAAGAGGTTCTACTCCTCAAATATATTTTCCTCAAAGTCATCGTAATTGGTTAGTTCAATATACACTAAGTTTAGAACGCCGAGAGCTGAATAACTTATTTAGTTTTAGTTGGATATCAGTTGGTTTCGACCGTGGATGAATAAATGAGCGACTACACTTTGCCTTGATAACCGAGTTCGACCGAAAACGCTATTATACGCGTTCAGCTATCAACCAAACATCAAGGCAATGCGTTTACCTTTCGAAGCCAAACTAATATTTAGATTAATAATGCCTACAAGCATTACTAAATAATAGCGCTGTCTTCTACTTGGGACACGGCAGAGTGTCCACAACAATGAAAAATTCAGGAAAGACTTGGAGACCAAATTCTACGGTCCAGATGTTTTCATTTGAAATAAAACAGTATTCATGAACCAGACTCTATTTCGAAATAACCAGAATTTTATCTTCATACTAGTCATTTTAAACAAAAATATAACAATAGTCAAAGATAATAAGATAGAAATGTCCCCAACGCTCAGATAAAAAAGGGAGTTCATTTATTTCATGTTATTAAATCAATGAAACACAGGTGGATATTTCGGGACAGGCAGAACAATTGTAAACGAGGCATCCTAATGGATCTTCTGATTAGATTTACGTGTCTAATATTACGTTCCCCGGTGTGTTATTTTATATGAACACTCAAGACAATGAATTCAATTACTACGCGACTGAATTTTAATTATACGAGTTGGTGGCTCTAAATCAGAGCACCGCCTTCCGAGACGTTTAAGTAAACAGAAGGGAAGGTGTTTTATCTAAAATTGAGAACATAAATTGTATAGTGAGTATGCGGCCGCTGTTTACAGAGCTTTTCATTTTGCATTAAAGCCGCCAAATTTTAATATGGCAAGGGAGGTGTCAGGGGTCTCGATAAAGTGGATAATACGCATAAGTAGAATAGGCGAAGTCGAGGCGAGATACGTCGACACAGGATTATGGGCTAACTGTTGCGCTGAGAGTGCTCCCGCGGGAGAGATTATCTCCGCGAGATTGCGTATTTATTCAAATTTTCATTTTAACCCAGCTGCTGAGATTATATTAGGGCTATTTTAATAATGTGAACGACTTGGATTTGCGCCTGAAGCCTGAAGTACAATCTGAATGGGTTATTTAATAGCATTTTCGTGGCACGCTCTCGCATCACCGAACAGTATCTATCTAGCCGTGACACCTATTGTAATCGCAATTCACTGGTCCCTAATACGATAAATCGATTAAGCCAACTAGATAATCAATAAAATTCATTAAAAAATGTGCTGCACATGTCTTGAAATGCAACAGATATCAGTAACATGTTGAATAGAAAATACAATTCGCGCAGTTGGAAATTTTAACGGCTTAACGAAGAGCCGAAATGTAGATTTAAGCTGTGGTTAATCGCAAACGGTGCGATGGAACGTCGTAACTGGTTATTTGGCAGTCGCGTAAAAAGTGTCAGGGGTCAACAAGAGTTATACACACGTAGTATGGTAGGTGTGTGGTGTGGTCCCACCCCGTGCGGTGCCGTGCCGAGCGGTCGGCGCGGCGGGAGGCTCGCGCACACTGCCGCCCGGGCGTCTGTGTTGCCAGCGCCACGCTCCGCGCCCTGCCGCGCATCGGCCGTGCCGTAACTAGTTTCAAATGTACCCGTCCATGTAATGAGGCCTCTCGGGTCAGATGAGATACGTGTAGCACATAGTTAAGACTAATTGTGCGTCATTATGAACTGGGACGAGATGGGAAACTATTCTGAGGTCCGTTTTAAGTGTCTGCTGTTACGGTGCATTTAAAGCGAACAATTAATCTATAATGCCTTGGAATTGTCATGGTATTAATCATACCTATATGTTATATTTAATATTATTAAAAAAAATATAAAGATAATTGACGGTATAGTATTTAGTAATACAGCCACCACGTTGGGCACCAAAAATTTGTCAATACTAAATATTTCGAAGTGATTAATAAAATTTTACTTAAATCAGCTCTGTACTAATGCAGTAATTTAATTCAATGAACGAATTAATAACCTTCTCATTTTTCATTAAAAGGTCTCCTCAACACGTTGGGCGCCAAAGTTGTAATACAATTTCTTTCTCTCATATTTGATGTCATTACGTCCGTTTGCTGACTTTGACCCAATAGTATATAAAGGCCTGAGAATCAAGCAAATCGCTTCGCATTGGCAACCCCACGGGCGGCGGCGCATTTGGGCCGCGTCACTTTCTCTGGGCGTAAGCAACAGGTACGGAAGGTCACGGGGCGTCTTAAGAACTATACGCGAGACGCAACATTACTTCTTAGAAAGGCCACGAGGAGAATCTTCAAAGGAATATGCATATTGCAGTCACCATTCCTCTTATGTTTTGAAGGACATGTATTTTAATTTTACTTTCTAGGTGTTACCTTCAATGTCACTGAAAATTCAATTTAGATATAAATTTGCTACTTTTGAGGGCTTGTGAGGAAAATTAGGGAAACTGTACAATGCAATCGAATGATTGATCCCAGAACCTTTTAGTGTAGCCAGTACCTATGGGTACCTTGATAGCTTCGATAAGTATTATTGTGTTCATAAATATAAAAATGATTACATAACTGAACTATTGTAATATGTTGGAAAAACGAATTAATGTTTTTCTGAAAATGCACACGAGATAAATATCGCAGATTTTATAATTTTGGATGGTTACTGTCAGAAGAAACGGATTAAGAAATTTAGACATGCCAGAATGGTATTTTATAAAGCCTAACATTTGCTTATGCTATATACCTTATACAGTGCACTACAAAATATCCTTGTTAAAATATAAAATACCTAGTATACATTTACATTTGTGTTCTGTTTGAACTTAAAAACAGGTCGACAAGACCATTAATATCAAAAAGTCAACAGTCCCGAATAAAAAGTGAGCCCATTGAACAAACCGCATTGTACTTATTTACAGAGGGCGCCACCTCAATCAAGCCGCCCCGGAAGGCGCTGTATTGTTTCCGACAAGCGCACGATTGGACTCCGCGGAAATACGTTATTAAACCTGCCAATCAAACCTATTTTGAGGAACTCAAAAGCTGTCGTCGGATACTGAAGTTACCTCGAATTTGAGCAGAATTAATTTGGGTATGTCGCTGATGAGTACTGATCGGATCATTGCTGAAATGTTTTTGTGGTTACCTTATTTTTTAAAGAAGATATTTGACCTTCCTCATCCTTGGGATACTGTTGTTGTTGGGTCACCTATTACTTAAATTATATTATCTCTGGTGTATAGTATATTTGAATATACACAGCACTAGAGTGCAGTCCACATCATCTCATCTTATCATTGGATATAAAATCGGGAGGTTGGTCTATATTTGAAGCCAAGAACCTACCTATGATATAAGTTTTTTTATAAGATTTCTTACATTATATGTTATTGTGTATGCGTATGCTTTACGTAACTTCTAGTGATCGGTCCACTAACAGTTAACTTAGTTATGGTGGACAAACTACAACTTTACTTAAAAAATATTCTGAGTAACATGTGATAAAATCTACCTATTTGTTTTTAGTTATGGTGCCGTATTATATAAGGCTTCAGTTCACACACTAGATAAGTAAAGTATCATTTATTTTTATTTTTATATAACGCTGTCCGATTTTGTTTACATATTGGAAGTACAGTTTGCTAATGTTAAAAGTAACTGTTACAGACGGATCCACCAATAAATACTTATTCTTGAAAATGGCGTTTATTCTAGGAAGTGGCGTTTTTATATACTCCGCATTATTTATTGATCTCAACCGCTATATCGCTTTGGGAAAACAGATGTTAGTTCAATACTTATTGGTTCATTTGAAATTGTTACTAGTTATTACGGCAGGTTGGACAAACACGCGAAGAGGGCATGTTTCAATCGGGAATGTTGACGTACCATCGACCCCTGAGTACACACATGTATACCACTAGTGTAGTGCTACTTGTTCCGGACTTGAGGATTAGTTTGGGGTAGAACAGATAATTCTAGATTGTTCTTTATACAAAGTAGCGGTACTCTGTAGAAACATGGATATTTTATACGGGAAATTTTAGTGTTTGAGACTGAACACAGTAGAGGGTTTGAAGTATAAGTAAAATTGATGAAAGAAATGAAAGATGAATACTTGTGTTTGTTCTGTGTCTGGGTGTTAATATCCAATATTTAAGTATATATTTGTAATACCACTGTTAATTCTGATATCTGTAACACAAGTGGTCAAGCTACTTACCTCGGAGTCAGATCAAATGTATGTGATGTCGTCGGATATTTATTATTATTTATTTATTATTGTAGTAATGGAGTAGGTAGTCCTCATTAATCACATCTTTACTTACTAATATTATAAAGCTGAAGAGTTTATTTGTTTGCTTAAACGCGCTAATCTCGGGAACTACTGGTCCGATTTGAAAAAATATGTTAGTGTTAAATTGCCCATTTATTGAGGCTATATAACATTAACCACAAACGCGGGTGAAACCACGGGCACAGCTAGTTATAAATAATGAAGATTTATTCGTCTTTTGGTTGTGGTCGTGCAGTTGTTTGACTGGAAATTTTGTCGTTGATACTGAGTACCTATATTTTACTAGAGTATTTACAGTGCGTCATGTTCAGGTTCTTGAATTTAATAATTTTGCTATTATACAAGGTTATTTTTAGTTAATGCGAAACCACTTACCTACTTACTTAACTCATTATTCTAAGGGACTGATTTCAAGGATTTTAGAAAATTTGCATTATTTTGTTGACTTTCCATACTAAAGTTGATAAGGTGATTGGCTATTTTGAATAAAAAAAGAACGATTATTTTCTAAAATTCTTTAAATTAGTTCCTTAGAATAATGACTTCAGCAAGTAGGTGAGAGGTTTTGCATATACTAAAATTTGCATTGCATACATACATCAGAGAAAAGCAAAAATATGATTTTGGTGGAACTGTAAAGTCGTGTACATCTCTAGCAATCAACAACACAGAGTCTCTAAGGGACGAATGTAATACAATGTATCTTTCTCATTATCGTTCGGACGAGGGAATTTTTCTCTGAAGTCTACGTTTGTGAGAGCCATAACGCAACATTGAAAAATTATGTCTACTAAACCATTTCTTATTTTTGTGTGTGCATATTTGACATAACTACATTTTCGCCATTGGACGTATTTTAAATTAAATACAATGTTTTGCATCGGCCTTCCGCATTTAGCTAAAACATTTTGCTATCATAACAATTTAATGAGTCTGTCTTAATCAAACTGGATTAAAGCATAAAACATAATTACGAAGAAAAACAACGTTAAAATCACTTATGTATGTGACTTATATATATATCTAGATCATGTCCCCTATCAAAGGAAATGTTGAAAAGCGAAATTGGTTAAAGGGAAACTTTTTCGTACAGAACATCCCATAACAAGCTCAAATAAGTACAAAATGACGTACACATTTTCTATGGACAAGGAAGTTGTAATAATAAGAGCAAAAATATAATATGTTTTACTACATCTATCCATTCAGTCGCTTTAGAGTTTATTGCATTTAAATTATAAACCTGCACAAAAAGAACTCATTGCTCCTTGCACTCTATCTACCCTTTCGGGGGCTGTGGGCGTGATATTAATACATATGTACGTCAATAAAAAAAAATAAAAAAATTCAAAACATTATGTATGACTCACACAGTAAAGAAATGTTTGAACGCATTGAAACGCATTCGGTAGTGACCCTGCCCCATGCGCCAAGAGTTGCGTGTTCGATCCCCACTTAGGACAAACATTATTTTGATACTTGTGTGTTATGTGTGGATGTTATTATCAAATATTTAAGTATATATTTGTAATATCACTATTGATATTGATATCCGTAACACAAGTGCTAGCTACTTAGCTCGGAGTCAGATCAATGTATGCGATGTCGTTGGATATATTTATATTTAGGTCATCCGTGCTAATCCTGCTTCCAGCTGCTACAACTACCTTGGTAACGAGCTCTCGTACTATAATAAAGCAATCGTAATTTGACCAACAGTTCGCGTTTCTTCCTATTCAACGTCATAAATCATAGTGTGACAGCTTAATTTCAAAAGCATGTATTTACTATATGGATGGACATTGCGTTATTGTGTCATGCAATACTGTATTTAGGTACCTACAAATGCTTTTAGAATGTTTGATGGTAAATTTGGTGAAGTGATATTTACAAAGTTACTAGTAACCAGGATCACAGTTAATTGCGATTTGCGAATGCGATTGAATTCTATGTAATGATAAAATTTAAGATCAATCCATTCGCTTTAAATTTTTTGCATGATTGTGGTTTGTGAAAAACGTAACGTATTTCCTACGTTAGCTATGAGTGATTCTCGCATGTTATCAACCATCAGGACTTCATTGATGCGGGGCAATTTCACTAAAGTTGAGATGGATGATTATTACAGGCAGGCAGTCATCGAAAATATACGTCATACTTATATTTATTGCAACAATATCAAGGGGACTTATATAATACATGAGTACTTACAGCTTGACGCTTCAGTCGTTTTGCAATGACCGTGGCCACAAGCGGATTTTACATATTTATTATCAGACTAGGTACATCATATACATTGATCTGACTTCCACTTGTGTTACGGATATTAGAAACAACAGTGGTAATATAACAAATATATACTTAAACGATCCTTACACACCTCACTCGCCTCTTCAACATTCATGATCCTTTTCATAAAAGCTCTACGGTTTTTGCGACTCCTAATTATGTACTAACTCCTTACTCCCAAATATATAAGTACTTAAATATTGGATAATAACACCCAGGCACGAAATACAAGTAATCATCATACGAATGTTTGTCCTGGGTGGGAATCGAACCCACAACTCTTGGCGCACGGGGCAGTGTCACTACCGAATGCGTTATCGAGCTTGCAAATTATCTAAGTATCGTTAATTTCTAAAAGTAAGATTTAAGATTTCAAGATTTATGGCAAATTGGAATATCCCCACCTAGGTGTCCTTGAAGTTAATGTCTTTTTTCGGGGCCATCAATTTGAAACTACTTTTCAGAACAAGAAGTATTTAATATGATCTCAAGTCATAGTTATGTTTGGTAGATATTTTATGTAGGGCCTCCTTAATAGGCATTGTTACCAACTGGACGCAACGCCAGTTTGCCTTTTTTTTTAATACTTATTTTTTTTTACTCTATTAAAACTCAATTTATTTATGTAATCTGTCATTATTTCTTAATACTTTCGGCATGTCTGTATTTTGGACAATTTAGTCTATTTTATATGATTCATTTTCTCCGTAAAAGGTATACTATATCAGTATAGTCATGAAGTAAATATAAATCCCTTATACAAAGCTGTAGTAGGTTTACGGTATGGAGAGGGATGAAGCCTTACCCTTAGGAAGGCTCTCATCGTCGAGGCGATCGTAGATTAATTGCTCATTTTGTATGGCATCTTGCTACAATCTTGAGATCAATCACTACGTTGAGATGATTGAAATATATATAGTGACGTACCCGTCTGAAGCTGCGTGTGTGTAATGATAATGTCATCGATGTTAAGTTATTCTATTATTTAAGGTAGGTACTTAATATACTAGCGTCGCGGTTTCACCCGCTTTTTTCCCATTCCCGTGGGAATATAGGGTTGAAATGTAGTCTATAGTCTATGTTACTCGCTTATATAGTAGCTTTCCACTGGTGAAAGAATTTTTCAAATTGATCCAGTAATTTCGGAACATATTCAATACAAACAAACAAACAAACAAATGTTTTTTCTTTATAATATTAGTCTATATAAAATTCGATTTTGATATTCACGACAGCGTTTATGACAGCGACAGATATTAGTAGTGAAATTATGCCGCAGTGATGTTAATCACAACACGCATAATACTTACTTACTTACTCATATTATTGTAAGTGAAAGTTTCTTGTTTATATTTGTCTAATAAGCTTTATGAATTAACGGAAATAGTTGAGCGATGCATCAAGATTAACCTAACAGAATACATTGAAAGTTTATTTTTAAATTTCCTTGGGATAAATATAGTATAATATTCTTCTTACCTTAATATGGAAGGCTACACGGACGAAGTTGAGGCAGGAGTTAGATATTCATATCTAAACTAATATTATAAATCCAAATTAGATTTTTTTTTTCACAAATCGGAAGCTACAATATCAGCGAGTCACATAGGCTGTATTTTATACTTTTATTCCTACGGGAATGGTAACGCAGGTGAAACCACGGGGCGCTGCTAGTATTACTTCTAGGTAAATGCAACAAAAATGTTAAAACATTCTGTTGACCCATCGTTCCAATATCCACCTCCGTTTTAACGCCAAAGTTGTCACGTACATTTTTCTCACGTCCTGTGTCATCGGTTGCACAAGTTTATTTTATAAAAAGACAATGCAGAAATAACGGTTTTATACATTTATTTTTCTATACTAGTCTATACTATAAATACTATATTATAATATAATATTATAAAGAGGTAAGATTTGTATTTTTGTGTGTGTATGTTTGTAATGAATAAACTCAAAAACTACTGTGCCGATTTCAAAAAAAATCTCACCATTGGAAAGCTACCTTATCCGGAAGTAACATAGGCTATATTTTATCCTCATATTCCTACAGGAACGGGAACAATACGGGTGAAACCGCGGGATGCTGCTAGTTAGTTATAAAATTAAAAGTGGAGCGCTACATGGATACTAGTTTAGACTAATATTATAAAGAGGTAAAATTTGTGACTTTGTGAGGTTGTAGGTTGTAGGGGGCAATCTCTGGATCTACCGAACCGATTTTGAGAATTATTTTACTAATAGAAAACCACATTATTTGTGATTTTCATAGACTTTATATTATTCGGCTTTACTTTATGCCTACATTCCCTAGGGAACGGAAATTACGGGGTTGAAACCATGAATGAATATTTTTTCATCGGAAATTATAGTAATTTGGTTGCACCATACACGTTATTAAATAGATATTTTTATGTCGGTCAGTTAGTTCTTCGCTAGGTCAAAGTTGGTAATTTAATGGCAAAAATTAAATAAACATTCCACAAGTGAAAACAGGCCTACTATCTCCCAGTTGCTTAAGAAGACTTATTTCCATAGAACCTTTCGAACAAGTAAGCTGATAATATGCCAATAAGCATCGTAATTGTTTCGCAGGGTATGTCGGCAGATTAACACCTCTCCATCAATCTCTCACACGTAACCGCATCGTGATGGATTAACTAGGGCATCGCGACGCTGCCATGCGTCGCCGGTGGATTGCTTAGATACGTCCATTAATATGTTACATAGATCTACATATGATAGCACATCTAATTGTGTTATGTTCATTAATGGGTTAACAATTAAACCGGAATGGAAATCGACAGCACTTATAATGACGTGGTCCCATGTTGATCTGAGACTTAACAACTGTGTTCCTTGCCTAGCATGTCGTAAAAGGCGGCTAATGGTGTATCGGGTTTTGGGTATGTGATTGTGTAGGCGACGAACTAGCCACTTGTTACTACTTTTTCACAATTTTTCATCTAACCCAGCCTAGTTTTACATTTAGCTAGTTGCTCCTTTGACTCTGCCTACCCCTTCGGGATAATGGGCGTGATGTTATGTATGTAATAATTAGAGGACAAATGTTTCATAATGTATTTAATGAATCAACAATACAGCTATACCGTTATAAAGGCCGGACCTAATATTATTATCAGTAGGTATGTTTTCAATAACGTTGGTATTTCCCGTATATAACATAACAAAATACTATCTGCATTTGTTTTATTTTACATTGTACACTGTATATATTTAATATACTATGCTAGTCACATACCTACAATATATTAATGTTCCAATCATCTTCCTCACACAAGAACCGCCCACCTCAATAAACTGTAAGTACGTTTCTTTACCTCCATTATATAGGCTAATCTGCTTTAGATATTTTGGGTTTATCCAATATAATACGCACGACCAATTTCCCTAAAAGTCAACATTTATTTTTTCAATTTAAACTTCGTCGAAGTCTCGCGGCGACAAATGAATCTGAAGCCGCCGGGCTGTGCAACGAAAACTCCAGACAAAACAGCCACCAACTCGATGGACAATCTTTTATAACAATATGACATTTTGTGTTTGAGTTTATAAAGCCCTTAAAGAAAAGAATGGCTGAATGTTGAATAGCTAATTAAAAATAACAATCTAGATCAGTGATTCTCAACCTTTTTTGCATGAGAGACTGCTAGACTACATTTCTGACTAGTAATGGACAATCTAATTAATTAATTGTTTTGGAGGTAAAATATATAAATGGATATAAGGGCGTTTCCTTCGCACTTGTGTGTAATGATAATGTCATCGATGGCTCGACTTCGCACGACCTGGCTCGGCTTCGCACCGTCGCGACATGATTATGTCGACGCCTTGTAACTTATTGTTATTATTTACTGATTTTTATGGATTGAGATGCTTGCAAGGACCACCAGTGGTCCGCGGACTACCGATTAAGGTGGTCTAGATGCCATTTTCATTTTTATAAGTGGAATCTAATAATTAGTTTATCTCTATCTCATCAATTACAAATATGCCCCAAGAAAAATTTAAAGTAAAAATCAAAGTAAACAAATACTACTATTTACGTATCGCGAGGCCGAAGGCCGAGCTCCGCGTAGGGCGACGCCCGGAGCGTCCCCCTCCGCCTCGCAGAGCTAGTCTACATATATTACTTTTTATACTATGACACAAAACAATCGGTTTAATAGGCCTGTGATATTTGTATAAAATGACCATAAAAAAAAAATTTTATGTACTTACTTACCCAGTTCTATGCCTAAGAAACAAAACGTTACTTTTTATAAAGAACACTAAAATGTTTCCACAATTTCCATAATTAGGAGTCAAGACAATTCCAGCGGGTGAACAACAAGAAAAGAAATAAGGCCAACAAAAAAAGAGATGGCAGTCTAAAGAGCTCCGGTCTGACCTGCCTCAAAAGTTTTTATAACAAAACTCTTTCTAATTAAGTTAATTAACTTCCAGTTGAATAATAGGGTATAAAAGTCAAGTATATGTTGCGAGTAGAGGACGTCAGTTGTTCCTTTTTATTAAATCGTATGAAAACTACGACATCTTCATCCTCATCCTTTTAGTGTTATATCCCGAGCTTTGTCGGGGTCCGCTTAGACCATGATCCAGGATTTAGCGAGTCCAGTAATTACATTGAAGCGACTGCTGATCTGACCTTCGTAACCATTACATTGGGGAACTATACAATTTTGTGCAGGTTTCTTCTCTCACCGCTGAGCTAGTGGTATAAATACGTACATAGATTGGAAAAATCCTCAGGTACGTACCAGGGTTTGAGCCCGCACCCCTTGGTTAAGAGGCGCCTGTCTTTCCTTACCATTAAGCTACCGCATCGCTCTATGTATAGTGATATCTAAATATAATAACTACGACAAAACTCGAAAAATCTCTAGACACATGTATGTATGGTATGCAAACATATATGTCGATAACTAGAATGAACATAAGTACATTTTATATAGTTATTAGCTCACTCGTATCACATAGAATTGGTATGTTGACTGACACCATTCAAATTTAATATTGAAATATCAATTCTGAAAAAGAAAGTATCGTAGTTTGCTGTTAAGTCTTATTGATTTTGTATCATATTGAGTCTAAAATTTTTTATTTTACAAAAACTGCTTAATATTATGTCAGTTGACTATACAAACTAGTGACGTCACACGTTGACAAGCCCATACACAACCTATGAAGCAATTTCATTTTGACAGCTCGAAAGTATCTCAATTGACTAGCCAGTCAACATCCTTATTGAGACAAGAATTACTACTTTTCAGAACCAGTCAACATAATCACTGGTTAAATGTACCTATATTATTGTTTTATTTGCATAGTTAAAACCTTTTAAATATTTCGACTGTGCTTTATTCTGAGCTTAAGATTTTTTCTGTAATAAACTATCTATCTAAAGCCATCAATGTGGAGTCGTAAAAGTTAAGCGAGTCAGTCAAAGAAAGTCAATATCACATGTATGATATCATGCAAACATTTCGATATGCGTAGATATTTTTGCAATATTGCAAGTTAAAAAAATGCGGGTCAGGCGGGAGCTTGATGGCAGTTTTGATATTGAAACATTTGACTAAGCGACCAAACATTTTATATATGACCCTATCCATTAATTTCATCTACATATTTTATTTCTAAATACATGTTCTATTATTTGGAAAAAAAGATATTTACAAGATCAGTTACAGTTGCGTCTACTAAACTGTAATCTGTATTCGTTTATCTGAAATCTGCAAAAGAAGTGTTATTGTTTTCAAACTCCAAGGTACTTCGACGAAGAACCTTTGTCCTGACCGTCATATTTTACGAGGACATTATTTATTACTAGCTGTGCCAGCGGTGTCACCCGCGTTTATAGTTAATTTTATAAAGACTATTTCCGTCATACATGATTTCTATGTAACTTTAACCATTAAGGCTGCACACGCGACGTAAGCTTAAAAAATGGAGTAACTTCTCCCGTTTTCCCAACATTTCCCTTCACTACTCTGCTCCTATTGATTGTAGCGTGATGAAAAGTATACTATAACCTGCCCAGGAGTATGAAGAATAATTGTACCAAGTTTCGTTAAAATCCGTCGAGTAGTTTTTGTTTCTATAAGGAACATACAGACAGACAGACAGACAGAAAGACAGAAAGACAAAAATTATACTGATTGCATTTTTGGCATCAGTATCGATCACTAATCACCCCCTGATAGTCATTTTGAAAATATATTTCATGTACAGAATTGACCTCTCTACAGATTTATTATATAAGTATAGATATCATCGAACAAGCCACCTAACAATCTTGACCTAAATAAAAAAGGTAAAAAGCGTGCACTCAAACCTGTCATAAGCAATCATCCATAATCGATATTAAGTACATTTTATAGAAAATCACCCGGAAAATACAGTTAAAGACCGTAGTAGGGGGCCCAGCGCGTAGTGGGTTCGGTTGGGAGAAAGGGTGGGGGCGGGTGATACGTGCGTCACTGTGATCGATGCAGCACTTGTTGCCGAGCTCAACAGGCACCAAAATCGGCCAGCTGGATCGCAGGATCAGTTGTGACCCGTTTCCTTGTTATTAAGTGGAACAGGTCAGACGATATTTAATTTGATTGCGCTGCGTCCTGTGCTCTTCTGTGCGTTTCAACAAGAAGTGATATATATCATATATCTAGTAAGCTCTTTGACATCTGATAGCTGTTCGCAAATAATAAACGTACTTAGTAATTTATTTAGAATTGTTTTGTTTGTTATTTTAAACAATACAATAAAAACAAACATTCAATAAAAAATCACTTATATTTTTATATTATTTTTCAGAAAGGTATGAATTACAATATTTACAATGAACTCAAACACGGTGAAACTGTTTCTCTCTAGTCATCATTTGGAGCTACTCCTGTGCAAAATCTTACCTTTCCTCAACTAACGTATCAATAATACGCATTGATAATTTAAAGCTTCATTTTCCTTATGTTCACATTTGGTAAAATTAGGAAAAATAGCGGTTACACGTACAAAATCATATATAAAAAACTTCAAGTAAGAGACATTGTAAGTAGGTATTGATTGTAAAGCTATCGCATCAATGTAATGACTTGTTTCGAAGATTAGACGTTTTAAGTCAAAGCGAAGAAAGATTACGAACCCGAGATAACGCTAAAAATAAATACAGTACAAGATAAAGTTAATTCAGAGTGTTAGTTAGATCCAGCTCCTTCCAAAAATATACATTATCTAGTAGTTTATTTAAACGCACTTTAAGCTGCATAACGTAATTAGATCCCTCGTCTATGCTGTAACCAGGGTTCTGGCTAATCTCTTGGGTGGGTGACGGGACGCAAATAGGGTCAGCGTACATTTTAGAGGTAAACTTTTTAAGTGGATACGTTAATGTTCAAGTTTGCTACCAACTAGTTACGTGCAAATTTAGGATTACTTAGGGAGGCATAACTTGTCTGATTAAATTGGGTGATTGGTATTTAAGTTATCTGGGGAGTATCTTTGTGATTTTGTAATCATTCTGATAATTTATAGTTCTGAACATATCTATAGCGACTTAAAGATAAAAAAAAAGGTAAGATGAGGGTAACAATTTGATCAAAAACTATCGAAAACAAGTTTTATGCAGAATCTAGAAAGAGAAAGAGAGCGCAATGAGCTCTTTCTTAAGAGAGAAACTAATAAAAGATTTTATAAAAAATAAGGGCTCGGTTTGACTTTTTGATTAATTTTTTTACAATTATATGTAGAATTTTGTAATTTGTGAATTTATAGCTATGACGTCCATGTAATTTTACAACACAAAAACATACAAGGTACGGTAAAAAAATGTTTTTACAGCTGTTATAAATAGATGTTAGAAAAAGATAACAACCCTGAGCTAACATTCGGCCCCACCCTGTGCAACCTTCATTTAGCCTTTACACTGTCGGGTACAAAAGGAGATATAAGCTACGTTCTAGGAGCCGTAGTAATTGTTCGAACTCGACTTTGGTATAATCTATCTATCCATTGTATGATTTGATTCTCTTTACTCTAGTATGTAAATTATAAAAAAAATGCAAAATGGTCTTAATCTTTAAAGAGTAGGTACATTAAAGTAATGAAAGGGTTTTGGACATACCTACTAAAAATTATTTATTTTCAGCTGAGCTGATAATTAGATAATTGAATTTTTTTGACATTAAGAAATTTTTCGATCTCGGAAGTATCCGTGATGGACAAATTTCTGGATGAAGAAGCATTCGTAACGCTTTCGCTTTTTTATTGTTAAATGTAACAAACGATCTACCAGGTCACCTGGTGGTAGGTTACGTTTATAGATAACTTCAGCACCGTATGAAAAGTAACTTACTTTCGCGTTAATTGTGGTATCTCACAATAGGCTAGTTTACCCATTTTTTTTATACTCCGTAAGTTTGATTACCATAAAATATTGAAAAATTACAAAGCGCTTAAGATGTAAAGTTGGGCGCTTTACCTACGACACTTGAACCGTAAAATTTTACGGACCTAGTGACGTCACGCGGTACTTTTACGCGCTGTATTTTCATCATTTTTTGGTTTACTGAACAAAAGAAAAAAATACGTAAGCAATATTTTTTTGTATTCTCAATAATTAACTACCTAGGTAAACTCAAAAAAAATTATAGGTAGGCTAGTTTATATTCTATTGTATGCGATCAATAGAATCGCATCAAACCGTGTAAAGGGAGCAACGAGACCAGTCAACGACCTGTGCGACGTCGCAAATCTACCAGTACGTACGTACTTAGGTAACGTATCGCCACGAAAATGATCTAAACATCGAAGCCTTTAAGTCAATGCCCTAAGGTTCAATATAAGTAGCACCATCATTCAACTAAACGTATGAACGAATTAATTATGTAACAGAATGGCTCGGCCCTTCTACTTTGTCTAATAATGTATAGAAAATTGAAATAATTCGACGGACTTATGTTACGATTCTATGAAACTGTCTTTGCTAATTCCTATTAGTTAAGAGGTCTTTGCTAATTCCTATTAGTTTTGCTAATTCCTATTAGATAAAAATTAATGGATTGCCTCCTGGCAATCCATTAATTTTTATTCCAGTAGTGTTTCTTGCACTTATCTTTATATGGTCAAAAAAGATAATAAACATCCCGACGCGACACAACGACGCTTGGAACAAAAGTTTAGAATAATCTTCTATGACCCTCAATAACATTGCATCTTATTATATGTACACAACGTTACTAAGTTTCATAAATGTATTATTTTTTACTTTTTGGAAGCTTTTTTGGATGAGAGCTTTTTCAAATTATTAATTCGACTTTTATTAGCGTTGTACTTCTGAATAGGTACCAGTAGTGCAGAGTCCAGTACAGT
This sequence comes from Glyphodes perspectalis, assembly GCA_951394215.1. Lineage (NCBI taxonomy): Eukaryota > Metazoa > Arthropoda > Insecta > Lepidoptera > Crambidae > Glyphodes > Glyphodes perspectalis. The sequence continues at coordinate 5,377,784 of OX596206.1, read as the reverse complement.
CTACCACAACCAAACAATTGCCAATAGTCACTTAATCGTAGCGCACCCCTAAACAGTTCGAATTCCTTAAGCTTGATCTCTTCTCAGAGCCTCTTAAAGTGCCCACATACCAGTGGCAGACTAACCGAGGCGGGAAAGGGGCGGCCCGCCCCGGGCCTCTGGTCCTGGGAGGCCTCATATTATATCAAAGTTCCTGTAATTATTCTATATTAAATAGTGGAACCACCACTTTCAGGCATGCAAACCTGCTCGTATCACTACTAGGGACCTCGTACAGCTCTTTGCCGCCCCGGGTCTAAAACGCCTGTGTTTCTTATTCTGGGTTGCTGAACACCACATAGTGATGGCGGACTAAAGGCTTAGTCCGCCATCACTATGTGGTGTACAGCAACCCAGAATATAATTTAAAGATTGCGAGACTTCAGCTATATAGAGCATAATATAACTAATTTGCATTTGATGAGCAGTGAATATACATAAACCTACATAAAGTCGGATCAGCCGTCGTAAAGCTTACCTAGGTGTTTCGCGCCGTACAGTTCTAGTACTGAAATGTCTAACATTAAGTCCAGGTTGTCAAAATACTAGCGATTAAATATTAATAAGCTTATATAAGTTAGATAAATCCACATTAAAAAAAAAAAATCCTATGTGAAAGCACGTTTCTATTTCTAAAATCAAGCAAATTAAAAAAAGAAACCTTTGTTTGGTGCAGACAAACAAAGTTATTTTAATGGAACATTATAATTCAAGCTTTAATTTAGTTTGCCATATCGGATTACTTTTACGCGTGCCGTGATAAAGAAGGAAATAGGTAAAAATATCGGATGATACAATCCAATACCAGCCCGAGCGAAACATCCGATTTTTCAATACAGATATTTGTAGGTGCATTGAAAATCCTCCGAATGTCGGTTTGTAGGTCAAGAACGGGAAAGGAAAGGGAAAAGTGCGCGCAGGGACTCAAACACCAGCATGTCGCAAGCGAAACATCCTGCATTTCCAAAATGAGCCTTAATACCCGTTATATAAAGATCAGTTTGCCTTGAATTGTCTCAATGTTTTATCAATCGCAAGGTTATCTCATTTCGTTACGGATGCCCTATTAAAGGGCCTACCTTGATTGAGAGCTTTTAAGGAAAATTAACCTTTATTGTATTATTCCTTATAATATGGTTGCCATAACGCATTTTCGTATGTCATAGGTAGATATTTCTAGGAATTACTGTTTAATAAATTACATTTGATACTAATTTTAGAGGGACCATTCTAAATAAATTGATCACAAATGTTATCCATTAAAGTCCATCCTTTAAATAAACCCATTCAGCCAATATGTCCAAATAATCTTAGTTTATATGTGAAACATTGAAGTGATATTTTTCATTCCAAATTCAAAATGAAACAAACGGAGTACCACGATACGTTGTTGACTCGCCAAATACACAATTGCGAATACTAGCGCCCTCATGGATATCACTTACTAAAGCCTTCGCCTATAGGCACCTCAGTAATATAACTAACTAGCTTCTGCCCGCGGCTTTGTTCGCGTGGTACATCGATAAATCATAGCCTATATGTTATTCGGGTGTATAAGCTATATTACTTATAGTAAAGTTTCATTAAAATCCATTTTGTAGTTGTTGCGTGAAAGAGTAACAAACATCCATCTATATTTTCAAACTTTCGCGTTTAAAATATTAGTAGGTATTTTCGCATTTAAATGTATGCACAAACAATATAAAATATCTTATAACATTCGTGTCATCATAATAAGAGCATTTTATTAAGTACATAGGGAATTGTTGGTTTATCGTGGGCATACCCATTCATTTACACGCCGCGCAACGCCATCTACAGTAAGTTTTCCGAAACACCGAGCCGCCACCTGCGTCATTCTGCCTCCCAACATGATGTGGGCGTCGAAACAAACCTTTATACTGTAATGTACCGACAGATGGTGCTTTCAGTTTAATATTGCTAATACTACACCATTTTTTCTTGTTTGACTCGATCATTAATAGTCCAGTCAAAAAAGGGGTCAACCGCGGATTAAGAGATTTTTTGTGACTACTTTTAGAATGGTTAAATAAAGTTTATACAAGTTTTTGGCTTTTTATCTCTCTTTCCGAGATTTAACTCCTTGGCTGGACTTTAATGCTATGTATCATAAAACAAAATCTGCTCGTCAAGTCTATCTACTTATCTGTCTAAACGCCACCAATTCAAAAATGGGATCTGCGAAGAATGTTTAGGCGTATATCCATACAATATAGTAACTAATATCAAACGCACATTTAACATCTTTTATTAGGCCATATCTTCTTCTTCTCTTATATATGATAATGAATTGCTGTTCGTTAGTCGTTAGTCTCGCTAAAACTGCTGGACCGATTTTGGTTTTAAAATATTGGTAATCTTCTAGGGAAGGTTTGTACGGTAAGAAAATATGGCAACATTGCGAGGAAAATAATAAAGTGCGTCGGGACAGCTAGTACTCAATAAATGTTATTTGACTGTCACCTATTTTTTTCATTAACAAATTAAAAGAAGTTAACAGAAATCTTTCATATTCGCTTCATTCTTCAAGCTTACAAAGTTTAAATCTTGGTTTGTAGAATTTAAAAAATAAATAATTACTTATTTACCAAAATGTCATTTTGGATTTTAATAAAACACTTAAATATGATGAGGACAGACTTATGATAGTTGTTGCCGACGCTGGCCTCATTACTTGTATATTTATACTTATTATACCTTTTATTATTTTTGTATTCAAGATTAGAATTCTAATTTTATTTTGATATAAAGTACCAATTGCTTTTCTTGCAGTCTCTTTGTAAATATACGTCTGTTCATACCTCGGCAGTCTCTATCATTTATCATTAATAGTATTTCTTGACAGTCAAAAAGATACATACATACATACATAATGTCACGCCTTTTTCCCATGAGGGTGGGCAGAGATCACATAGAAAAGAGATATCATCGATATTGGAATCAAATGCGAAATACGTTGCATTTATTATGCAAATAGATTGTTCTATATCCAGAAGACAGAACAGGATATAATAATAACTGATGTTGTTATAAATAGGTCGTGTCTACTATTATTATTGGTCACAATGAAAAAGATAAATTGCTTTTGTCGGAGACTTTAATCACGTGGCTTCAGGTCAGTCACGTGAATCCGTTATTGTGCGTTAGAAATGTTTTATTTACCAGAGCAGAAAGAAGCTTATGTCAGTATCCAGACTGTACTGTATTATCTGGGAATAAAATCACGTCGAGTTGTTCCGCCTTGACTTATAAGACGAATGAGAACGTGTATGTGGATGTTCTTGATTATCTACTGTATATTTATATACTAGCTTCTGCCCGCGGCATTGCTCGCGTGGTACATCGATAAATCATAGCCCATATATTATTTAGGTGTATAAGCTATATTATTGTAAAGTTTCCTTAAAACCCATTTAGTAGTTTTTGCGTACAAGACTAACAAACATCCATCCATACTTACAAACTTTCGCGTTTATAATATTAGTAGGGATTTATACTACTATAAAGTAGATACTATACTAGGTATTTTTAAATGGTTTTCACGAATGGTGAGACTTTATACTATTCTTCTTTATGTAATGTATTATATTCTACTTTTAATGTTATCTCCTAGTTCTGTTTTTATACTTTACATTCAAAATAATTATATTTAACGTTATTTTCACTTGAGGCTTTGTCCCATGTTGGTCTGGGACTTAAAAAGAATGTGCCAATTGTGTTTCTTGCATAGCATGTCGTAAAAGGCGACTAATGGTATATGGGGTTGTGGGTATGTGATTGTGTAGGCGACGAGCTAGCCACTTGTCACTACCTTTTCACAATTTTCTATCTAACCCAGCCCATTGTCCCATGTTGGTCTGGGATTTAAAAATATTGTGCCAACTGTGGTTCTTGCCTACCATGTCGTAGAAGACGACTAGTGATGTATCGGGTTTTGGGTATGTGATTGTGTGGGCGACAGGCAGCCACTTGTCACTACTTTTCAACAATTTTCCATCTTACCCAGCCGTGTTTTGTTTATGGCTGAATGTGGTTAAAAGGGCCTGCTGCCTCTTTGACTCTGACCTCTTCGGGGATTATGGGCGTGATGTTATGTATGTATGTATTTTCACTTAAACCAATGGAATAGAGACGAATCGGTACCATAGATAATAATTTTATAATCTTCGTGCTAGACTCACACACGTGTGTCATAGGCGAGGATTTACTAATGAGTTTACTGAGCTTGTTAAGAATCATCCAATAATTACCTTCAAAGTATTTTTGTATATATTGTATGTATATCTTCAGTATTTTTATAGCTTCGATGCAAGTTATCCTCAACTTTCGTATATGTAGTATTACAGTATGTCAAAGTGGATAATAATGTTACAATTAAGGTAACATTCCTGGAAATGCAAATCAAAATATTGTCTGAATGCATTTGAGTTGAGCTGCGTGTTATTTTGGTAGCGAAGTATGTCAAGAGCTGCTCCTTGTAGCACTACGAGCTACGACGCTACGGGCACAATGATACTCTTGTGAGAGAGGTGTCGCTACATAATGATGACTACGAGATTGCTACATCTTCTCTTTACAAAATATCAAACAAAGTCGCCGTTTCTGTCTGTTCGCTTAGATCTTTTAAACTACGTAAGGAATGTTGATGCAGTTTTCACGAACAGATAGAGTGTTTCAAAAGGAAGGTTTATATGTATAGTTTCATATTGTTTTAGTCGCCGTGCGGAGCTGGGGCGGGTCGCTAGTTGGTTACATACTCACTTTAGGTCAATTAAATTATTGTATGAACCTATTTTTATTGTAGCTCTTGAAATTTTATGAATTTTATGATTACTTATACAATTATGTTCAAAAGTGTAATTTTAAATTGTTATTCATTATGAAATGTTCAACGCAATATGTATTTTGCTATGAATAAAGATTTGAATTTGAATTTAGGATGTTTGTTTACTTTAGTTTTGCAGAACCAAAGTGTTTAGATACATTTTTATTTAAGACTAGCTGTGCCAGCGGTGTCACCCGCGTTTATGGTTAATATTATAAAGACTATTTCCGTCATACATGATTTCTATGTAACTTTAACCATTAAGGCTGCACACGCGACGGAAGCTTAAAAAATGGAGTAACTTCTCCCGTTTTCCCAACATTTCCCTTCACTACTCTGCTCCTATTGATTGTAGCGTGATGAAAACTTAGTGATGAAGACTTAGTGATCATTTAAGTTTTCATCAAAATTTGTCAGTAAGTCATTTGTTCTGAAAGAGTTCAGGCGTCGATTTGATTTTTATATGAGTTTATTAATTTCTCGCATGCACAAATATCATTAACAGAAAAAATGTATAACTTGCTAATCTATACTTATAATAAATCTGTAGAGAGGTCAATTCTGTACATGAAATATATTTTCAAAATAACTATCAGGGGGTGATTAGTGATCGATACTGATGCCAAAAATGCAATCAGTAAAATTTTTGTCTGTCTGTATGTTCCTTATAAAAACAAAAACTACTCGACGGATTTTAACGAAACTTGGTACAATTATTCTTCATACTCCTGGGCAGGTTATAGCATACTTTTCATCACGCTACAATCAATAGGAGCAGAGTAGTGAAGAGAAATGTTGGGAAAACGGGAGAATTTACTCCATTTTTTAAGCTTCCGTCGCGTGTGCAGCCTTAATGGTTAAAGTTACATAGAAATCATGTATGACGGAAATAATCTTTATAATATTAACCATAAACGCGGGTGACACCGCTGGCACAGCTAGTGGTTAATATTTTTCTTGTATTATTATGACTATTCATAAGTGCTTTTGTGGAGCCTACATGAATAAAGATATTTCTAATTCAATGGTATATATATAAGTACAGCCTATAGCCTTCCTCTAGATAAATGAGCTATCTAACACTGAAATAATTTTTCAAATCAGACGAGTAGTACCTGAGATTAGCGCATTCATGCAAACAAACAAACAAACAAACTTTTCAGCTTTGTAATATTAGTATAGATACGAGTACTAATTGGCAATTTATCTACTCATGTAACTTTTACTCATGTGAACTTGTGTCAAGTTCGGTTTCTTGCCTGTCCAGACTTCATATGGAGTTCTGTCATTTAATCCGGAAACAACAGACCTGTTTCTTAAATACACTGAAGTATTCACCGCCTCAGATTTTTTTTTCTAAGCCAGCATCGAACAGTAAACATCTAGCCTTCTCAACTATAGACCTGTTCATACGTTCACATAAACCATTTTGCTGCGGTGTGTACGCATTAGTCTTTTGATGGACTTGCGGGCGTCATAATAATGATGTGTGCTGCAACCTTCTGTCTGTGAAGGCCTATTCATCAAAAATCGTTCAATGCCAGCCTTATCGTACAAAACTTAAGCGTTTATATATTGGCAACAAGTATATAAAAGCTATAACAACTTTATAAAACGTATTAGTAATGGCGAAGAGAAAAAGGTTTCTTGAAGTTTTACCGTGTACTTAATCTAATAACAAACGTGCTTATTATGTACATAATTTTCCTTATCCGGAAACAATATGTTACATAATATTTGCCTTCTTCATTAATCATCTCTATCCCTATTGCTGAAGTAATAAAGTAATATAAGAATTTGAGTTTCAATATAATGGATTGGATCGACTGGGAAGTGAGAAGGGGACTGTAAAATAAGTTTCGAAATAGAACCTTGCACGCTAATTTATTCGACTTGGTACAAAATTTATACGGTAACTAATTTTGACAATTTGTGATTGGATACAAAATAGAATATACCACGTTGGTCTGAGACTTAAAGAATCTGCCCACTGTTTGCTGTAGCTAGCGATATACAACTTGTTCCTTTTGATATAGCATAACTTTAGGGTATAAACGAGACCTCGTCAAAGAACCCAACGGCATTTGAATTATTTTTCAATTCATTAATTTTTCATACAAAATAATTCAAAGAAAATTCGACCGCCAATATAAAACACCTCTACTTGATCATGACAACATTGTATTTTACAAATCTGAAATTATGAATGACTTACTCATCAATGAAATACATCAAGCCTAACATATTGACCTCGCTCGAGATCGCATGTATACATGTGACAATTTTTTAACTAATTTAATTAATTGATGCTAAACCATGCGTTTAAGGACACTTGTTCATTTTTGTATTAATTTTGTTCATAGAATATCACCTTAAAGTTATGGGATATTAAAAGTATATGAATACAAAATTCAATATTGTATTCGCAAAATACTTTTGCATGTAAAATTTTAGCTAAAAGCAGCTCGACGTGTCTAGCCTGCTAAGAAGAGGTGTCGCAACAAACGTTACAGTGTATCTGACAAGTACACAATAAGATAAACTATTTAAGCTAATAGTGAGGCGTCTAACATGTGCGTCCACACATATTTATCAGTCAATGAATCTTAACAATTTTGGTAATCTTTCTTATATAGCTACAACTTGTATGATAGATCCATATCGAAACTTTTGATTCGTATATTATTTTTTTCAATTTGATGAATAACGTAAGTAAACTCTATAGACGAGTTACTAGTCCTACGAGACCAGAAAATTGTAGTAGCGAATTTGTCTTTGATGTTGTGATATATAATGTGATTATACACATTTTATACAAGTATGTATCTATGCATGTTCTATTATTTTCGCCAAACTTTATTATGTCTCGGAGTGTAAAAACGACTACTCTGTCAACATTGTTTGTCGTAAGATTTGTACCTCGGACCTTTAGTACAAGCTATTAGGGTCCAACGTAATGAGGTATTATGCAGAGCGGAATAAATATTTACTTGTACCTACCTGGCTAGCAACGGATATGAGATTCTGGGCTTGGTACCTACCGCCCACGCGGTCTGTGATCCATTATGCATACATATTACTATCACCCTCGCAATCCCAAAGGCCGTGCTTAGACGGGGTCCGCTCAGACCATGATCCAGGATTTAGCGGGTCTGGTCATTACATAGAAGCGACTGCCGATCTGACCTTCGTAACCCTAAGATCGGCGAACCAGACAATGTTCAAATCATGGTTACAAATCCAAAGTTATTTGAATTTGCAGGTTTCATCACGATGTATTCCCTCACCGCCGAGCTAGTAGTATAAATACGTACATAGATTTAAAAAATCCGAGGTACGTGCTTGGGTTTGAACCTGCACCCCTCGGTTATGAGGCGCGTGTCCTTAACATTGAATTACCACCGCTCGAGCAGTAAGCTCCTTCAACCACTTTTAGTAAAATATTAAATTAAATTGGGTTACATAGAATACTTATATAGGTAGTAAAAATCCATCCTCTGCCCCGACTCAGCACTTGAATAGATATAGTGCTCTTATGTTATTTATACTTATTGATTGAATTACATTATTGAAGCCATTGTGTTTGCGTTCGGGACTAAGTAGATGTTTGACCTAGTCCAATTGGATTATGAATCTGTGCACGACTATTTGTATAAATGTTATTACCCTAAAGTTTAAATGAGGACTACTGGAAATTGATACATTCATAATATTTTGCAGAGTTAACATCCGGGAGACCTTAATCTAAAAATAAAAGACAATAAACACATAGTCTAAACATCATCTGTAGAAATATCGCGATAGCCGGCAGCTCTCCAAAATGTGAAAGGGAACCTATTTTCTGATTTGAGCAACATTATGTATATTATAATAAGTAGTCGGTTGACAAGGGTTCTGTCCAGAATATTATTGATAAGTTCGCATGACAAGATTAAATTCTGTCCGAGACGTAGAAATTTCGTTGAAAACATTTTTTACATTAAATTGCTATACTTAATGAAGAGTTAAAACTATATTTAGTTGGCAGAATCTAATGAATCGAATGATGTGATGAGAGTACAATATATACCTACGCTTACTTAATGGTCTGTTAAATAAAGTATTATCTGTTATTCGTACACAGGATTTCAAGTTTCTACATCTATAGTAACAATAGGTAAGATAAATAAAGATAATAAAACAAAGGATATTCAAAGAATCGATTTGGAAATAAAATAAAGCTGAAGGAAATATCCGGAAAGCAAACCGAAGCGTGGAATGGGAAAATGTCGCCGATCCGTAATAATATCCGGTTCCGGAACAGATCTGAATTAGATCGGATCAGCTGTTTAAACTGAGATATATTCAATGAGAGGAGAGTGCTTGCTTTATTAAGTGGTTTAATTACAAAGTTTAGAAATGGCAGTCGTAATGTATCTAGATATCAGCACTTTATAGAAAGTAGAAGCAAGCCACTATTTGCAGTGACCAAACCTATTGAGGTTTACATACATACATACATACATAACATCACGCCCATAATCCCCGAAGGGGTAGGCAGAGTCGAAGGGGCAGCAAGCCCCTTCAACCACATTCAGCCAAAAATTAAGCCGGGCTGGGTTAGATGGAAAATTGTGAAAAAGCAGTGACAAGCGGCTAACCTGTCGCCAACACAATGACACACCCAAAACCCGATATACCATAAGTTGCCTTTTACGACATGCTAGGCAAGAACCACAGTTGGCATATTCTTTTTAAGTCCCAGACCAACATGGGACAGTGGGCTGGGTTGGATGGAAAGCTGTGAAAAAGGAGTGACAAATGGTCTCCGCGTGGCTCTGCTCGTGTAGAATTCGAAGAGATATAGTTGACGGGAGGTATAGCTAACAGAAGTCCTTTACAGGTCTATTACCCACGGAATATGTTAATTTATCAGGGAAGGGAAGTAGCATTAATATCTTTAGACTTTAGGCACACCAAATATTATAGTAATCGATTAAGCGGTTCAGGCGTGCAAGTAACTCTGTTACTTTCGCATTCTATCAAGTAATTTATCAATGTCATAAATCTAGAAATAGTTTGTAGGTAGTGGTAAAATACAGATTTTTGTATAATGTAGAGCAATTTTACCTGAGTTTTTCTGCAGACAGGTTTACAAGGAAACAGACGGTATTCGGCTATATATAAATTATTATATATTTTACTCACGCTTGTTGAGTCGATATTGGATCCATAAGGACCGAGCCTCATTCTATAACACCGCGGTTCAATACTGTTAAAGCTGATACAATATCTTTCTGTAGTTTGGAAATATCTTAAATTAGAGGCATCTTCTAAACAAACGCAGGCCTGTTTAAGGATGGATTACGAGTATTACTATTGCTATCAACTAATATAGTCAACTTCTATTGATATCTTCCCCTTTCTTGCATATCGATATCTTAACTGTAATTCTCTATACTGTTTCGACAGGTCACTTGGTTTAATGGATAAGATATGACCACGAAATCAAAGGCTGTGGATTCAATATGTGTCCACGTGGACGTTTATATCCTTAGTCGGACGCCTACGATAAGGCTCCACCAGTCTGTCATAATCATCCTGTTATTATAAACTTCGCCATCATACGACAAGCTACTATTAGTACTCACGTTAGTCCCCACATCCAAAGGCGCCAGCAGAGGCGGGCCCCTCTTCCTGGGGCGCCTCCACAGCAGCGCCGCCGCAGCCAGCAGAAGAACCGACCCTGCCCCCGCCATGGCGCCCCACGCCGCGCTCCAGGCATCCCCGTGCCCAGCAGGCGCTTCGCCCCTCAATCCTTCCGCGTTTCCATTCCATCTCGCACCCGCATCGAAGCCATCCCAGGGTGCCCCGTTGGGCGGTCCAACCCGCAGCTTATCTGTTAGATAACAAAATTAACTACATAGAACAGTGTAACATCGATCGGGAGAGATATGGCGTTGTTTGTGCTCCGTGTTCGTGATGTGGAAAACTTGCCCTTTCTGTTTTACGGCGTACTTTGATTGTGTGGGTTGTTTGTAGACTTTACAGCACCAATATGTGCTCAATTAGGTGATTCTGCTATAGTAGTTTGAAGAGCTATGATTACTGCTAAAGTATGTGATCATTAATTAAGACCATTATCATATGTACATAACTTTAAATCATATGATACAGGACTTTACAACTCAATGTCAAAATTGAATTACTGTATTATTTGATAATTTGCTATGCTTTATGCGATATTGTAATTCGTATAAAAGTATATGTACCCACTCATACTTTCAGTTCGCATTATCGTACTATTTTTAGGGCGCTGAAATGATACATCAATCAAGAACGTCACGCATATAGGTATGTATGTAGTTTAGAAGTAGCAAACATGTGTTTTTGCAGAAACCTTATTACGACTCCATTCAATTGTTATTTTTATAACTCAGATAAATTTAATATTAATGAAAAAACTCTCTAGACGAAATGTCGCAAATCTACATAAATATACAAATCAAGCTTCACGAAGATGGCAATGAAAACTCAAATGACTCTATCAAATTATGCAGATTGCAGAGCGAGCCTAGGTCACGCAGCGTGATTCCATGGACGTAAACAGTTTAAAGTCCATTAAATTTAGCTATTCACTAAATTCGAATAAAACTAATTTATTTGAAACAACTAAAACTAAGTATGTTGTTAAAGTGTACGTACCCATAAACAGTGGTTGTGTTTGTTTGTTAGCGGCACGTGCGTTGGGCGGCTCGGGCGGGCGGGCGCGCGCGACTGGCCGGCGTCGGTGCCGTCTTATCAGCGGGGATGCTACGAACGAGTCCGTAGTTTACCCCACATTTGTACTGGCAATACCCACTCAAAAGAAAGATTACCCGAAAATTTTTAAATGACATTAGTTTACTTTGTGCAAGATGATTTTTAGTGGTGCCCAAAAATGGTCTGTCTGGAAAAAGAATGAAAGTTGTTTGGTTGGATAGATTTTAAGGACTACGTATTACAAATATGCAGCAAGTGCTCGTAGAATCTAAATTTAAACTCGGAGAGTTAGATTCAATTATTCAAAATATATCAACCTGTGTATTAAGATTAAACATTAACAAGATCAAATTATTTTAGTTTCTCTTTCAAACAATGGTCGGTCACTTCAGTGTAATCATCCCCAAAAAATTATATCGAGAAGAACAGCTACCAATGATCCCCATTTAAAGTTCCTTTAACTAAGTGCTTTCGTAATATGTCCTTAAAGGCGACTAATGGTGAATTGGGTTTATAATTGTTTACTCGATAAGCTGGCCATGTGTGAGTACTTTTTACAATGTTTCTAACCTAACCCAGATTAATGTTGTTTTTGGCAAAAGTGGTTAAAGGAATGAACTGCTCTTTAGACTCTAAATTACTCTTTGGAGGATTAATGACGTATCTATAATGAATGTATAGATAAATATCACCCAAAAAGTGTCCAAAATTACCCCCTTCCCGGGTATTTGTGGCAAGTGGCAGCGCTGCTTATCAGCGCGCCTTGTTTACCGACGCCCGGCGTGATCTGTGCCACGATTAGGGATGCCAGTCGCGCGATCGATTCCCGGTTCGAACAAAGTACCAATAAAAAAGATGGACATACATATTAAGCATTAGATCGTCAGAGCAATAACCTTTCTGATAAACTTTCAAAAGCTCATTAAACATTATTTCATCTCGCTAAACTGATGTTATCAACTATACGACACACTTGTCATATCTGAAAGTGTAATGTTTATTTGTGATAGTGTTATTTTGATATGTTACATTCTATTATGTTATACATCTATTATATTCACTTAGCCAAGAGGTAATATTTCAGCAATTTTATGTTTCCTAAAGGAGTAGTTTATGAATCTCATTTAGAAATCTTGTTGCCTCTATCTGAATAAGTTGATTTGAAATTATTGTAGGTATTATCTATCTATATATATATATATGCATAAGCATATCGCATATGTCATATCTGTAAATACCCATTCTCATCCCTTGTGAAGATCTAAAGAATTTCATTTATTTAGAGACATTTATCTAGGTATCCTTAATAACCTGCTGTTTTTCTATGTAGGTATATGACCGGTAAAGTACATTTTTGGCTTTACACTACAATACAGGCGTCCTCTCAATTATCAATAGTATATATTAAGGGAAAACAACCCTAAGCCGCGTGATGGAGTACGCAGAAGATGTTTATTTATCTAAACAAGTAACCTTGACGGAATCAATTGTGTTTCTAATGACATGTAGATTATATCTCCTGGATCTCCTGTTACATTATTAAGTACTTATGTTTATAAATTATTTTATTTCATATCTGAAAAAAAGGACTATGATTGTATTGTTATTAAATTTATTCAAAGAAAGCGTAGACTTTCTTTTAATAAATTTGGCATTAGTCTTAAAAGTATCGAAATTTTATTTAAAAAATGGACAGGTTTACTAGATATTTATAAAGTAGGTATAAGAACTCAGGTGAAAGTCGGACGATCAGAACGAAAATAAATACCCCTGCTCTTTTAGTTTTGAAAGGCAAAGTAAATAAATTCCTTCGAGCTCTGTAGGACAAAGGATTACCTAAACGTAAATCCTGGCAGTGATTGAATATAACATTTATTTTAGTATTTGAATATATATATTAATCTGTAACACAAGTGTTTAAGCCAATTAACTGTTTGTGATGTTGTATGATATTTATTTATTAAGGCACCTATATTTATTAAATGCAGACGGATCTTATTATTTTTATCAATCTTGCCTTTTTCGGGAAACTCAGTCGACCTTGCCCTTCTTGTTAGATCCAGTTTAACGAATCTATTATGTCGTTAATAACATTACCTAACCTGTTTATTTGTGATCGTTGTCAATGAAAAAATTACTAAATGACGATGAAGTTGTAGGTACAAACTGCATCATAGCAAAATAAATAGGGTTGGATAGCGTTAAATTTTTTTACATGATGGGGTGTTAAATTATAATTTCAGTGCCGCATCCTCTTTTTTCTTATTCCCGATAAAGAACACAACATATTTTTTGAAGCAACCTAGAAAGTATGCAATTTTTATTTTGGGATTAATTGAAGAAAAATGCACTAAAGAAAATATGACTTAAGTTTTACTGTTTTCGAACAATCACGAAATTGAAAACAGAAGATAGAACTATGAAATTACTAAGTAAATACCGATTTCTTAACCGTTGACAGTTTAATCTAACATTCTATCTATATAAATAAAACAAAGTCGTGTTTGTTACACCACTTATAAGTCGAGAACGTCTGAACCGATTTACGTTGTTTTTGATTTGTTGGATTTGTCTTCGTCCAGAATAACAGAATAACTATTAAAAACATTGAAAAATTGACGATAAAACAAAATAAAAGCAAAAGTATTTTCTCATATAAAACGGTGGGATTCGTATCTGTCAATGTTAAATGTCAATCGACAAATCAATGTCAATTTTAATTTACTGGGCGATACGAAGTTCGCCGGGACAGCTAGTTTAAAATAAAATACTTGAGCATAGTTTGACATGCTCTTTATAAAAAGATTCTCAGAGCAGAAAACGGTTGTAATTCTTTTAAACAGTTCTGCAACACGTGCAAATAGGTATTTCAAATGCTTTCCCAAATATGTAAATAGGATTAGTTGGGTCACGCGTTCATGTTGACGACGAAAAAGATCTATACCTACTTATATTGCGATTAGTTTGTAATCAAGTGTTCTTGCAAGAATATTACAACTTTAACAAGGCATAACTCATTCAATTGCGAAGATTCAATCATTCAAACCCTTTTTGAAGGATATAGATACCTATCATTGGTTGAGGGTTTAAGACCTTCGGGTAAATATTGAACAACTTCACGTGAACGCTGTGTCACGTTTTTGCGTCGATACAATATGACTGTCCTGTATACATTTTATTCAATAGGTACTTATTGACGAATTCAATGGCACATGTTTAAATGTTAAGCAAGCACGAAAGATTAACAGTTTTAGTGTCGGAAAGGTCGAACTGTAAATGAAATGTAATACGTCGTTTTCTTATTATTATGATAATGAGGGAAATCCATCATTTCATAACAAAGCGTACAAACCAAAGTAATTTAAAAGTCAAATACAAATAAATAATTAAAGTATAGAACTAAGTCCAGAGCATTATATCGAAACTGTCTGGCCGACCGTGAAAACTCCGAATAGTCATTTCGCCGATGATATATTCTACGAATATTAATTTCACCGCTAGTCGATTTGCCGATAGTATGATTCTACGTGCTATCGTTTCACTTATGGTCAATTTGCTTTTGAATCTATACATACAAATATAGCTGAAGAGTTTGTTTGTTTGTTTGCTACCTAAATATAGATACATTAAAGAGGAAAAACATTGTTTTCTTAATTTATTCGTTTTAATTAACAGAAATTAACCTTTTAAGACTAGAAGGTTTTAATTAAACAGTAATCAAAAATAATTATAAACTCGAATGCCGTATAAAGATTAATATTCAAAATCATTTTATTATACTATTTTTTACTAGCTGTGCCCGCGGTTTCACCCGCTTTTATGGTTAATGTTATATAGCATAAATTTTTTCTTGATAAATGGGCTATCTAACACTGAAATATTTTTTCATATCGAACCAGTTAGTTCCTGAGATTATGGCGTTCAAGCAAACAACTCAAACTCTTCAGCTTTATAATATTTTTATGTATGTAAAGATTCAAAACAAATTGACCATAGATTAAAAGATAGCACGTAGAATCATACTATCGGCAAATGGACTAGCGGTGAAACGAATATTCGTAGAATATATTCGGAGTTTTTACGGTCGGTCAGACAGTTTCGGAATAATGCTCTGGATTCCATAGAACTAGATGATAGTCGAGTATATATTAGGTGCAGTAGATTATAGGGAGAAACTTTACCTCTCCATGCATTCTTATAAGGTATAGGTAAATATCTATGTATATTATCGGTCATTATCACCTGACACTTAAATATAATTACTAAAATACTCTAAGGGTTGGTTTATGCAGGCCTCATTAAGGCTTCATCACGCGGCTTACTCAGCGCCGTCAAAGAAATATTTTATGAATTCATTTCATTTGCCTCAGACTCAGTGGGTCGCTCAACTTTTCTACCCCTAATACTTTTATCTCATTAATAATAAACACTGAAGGAAAACCACAAAGTGTGACCCTGTTTGTGTATTTTTACCCCCTGGCGTAAAACAGGGGTCGCTGCTAATGGTGCGGTGGTGTGTTTAATTGCACCGTAGAAGGTTCTAAGTTTATTTCCGTTACTAAACAAAGCAGGTGGCCGCTTGTTCTTATCCCAACGATTAAATCTCGTTTCTTTTTTGTAATTTGTACGATTATAATGATTCGAAGAGACTACCTATGGATTAAATTTAGGCTACTTTGTAATCTTTAAAAAGTAATCAAACGAATTAGATTTAATAATGGTTTTCTTACATTGTCTTCCCTCACCACAGTACTAGTAATTGGTAGATATGTTCGCGCTTGGATTCAAACCAGTATACTCGTCTTGCTTGTGATGCGACATTTCTATTGAGCTGACATGACACCATTTCTGTCAAGGGTTACCTTTACTTAACATAAATAAGTAGGTACCAATTTTAGTTAAAAAACATAAAAATGTAAAACTTCTTTTTGTCATACCGTGTCATTAAAATAAAGAAATAAAAATTTTGGAAATACTGTGTCGTCATCCTTATTACTGCAGTCAGCAACTTTAGAATACAGTAATAGTAATAGACGTCAGTTGCATATCAGTTTCAGGTTACGGATTTAAGATTCAGCATCCACCCAAATCACTAGACAGCTAAAAGCAGCATAAGTTGAATCCCAATAATCAAAAAATCAATAAGGAGACGGCTTTTTTCGACATTTGTCGCTCATGAAATTACCTTTTAAATTGCGACTTTGTAAATTAAGATCAGAAGTAAAAATAACTTCATTCTGCCTTCATGAATATTAAGTGGAAGCTGCTGTGGAATGTAAACAAATTCTTTTTGCGTTTGCTGTAACCGCGTTTGATATTCCGTAGCGATCGCGACCAAATAAATAAACAAATCCATGTCGTTATTTATCATTAAACGAAGCTTCACTTGTTAACACTTCGTCAACAACAGCTGCAACCACTTCAATTTAAGAAAATTGAGTTGAGTATAAAATATCTTTAACATCAAATGGTAATTAGGTTATTTATGATTGTTTCTGCTATTTGGAACTAGGTACTTATTTTTTTTATTGAAAAAATCTTTTTTTTTATGTTTTTATAAAACAAAGATAACGTAAATACCACTTAGGTACTAAAAAATGTGCACAAAAAAGGCGTGGATATACTAGGATCTACTAGGAGGGTACATGTGTTTCTCTATGCTTTTATTCACACTGTACATGCACATCCATGCTTCAAACATTTCAAACCATCTGTCAACTAGGTACCTACTTCTTGCCATTTTTTTATGCTTCTTTATGGGCTAATTTGAGACATCAGGTACTGAGGATTATCTTCACTGACTCTCGGCACAATCTTGCTGAGAAAAATTGTCTTTCTCTAACAACTACTGTAACTATAAGAACGTAAAATTTCACACCAAGATGTAACGTTTCATATATTTGTGCATTTCTCATTAGGCATATATACGATCTTTGATTTTTTATTGATTGTAAATTACGTTCAAAACGAGACCAGCCTAAATTATAAGAATACGGCAATGTAATTGAAATTCACATAATCACCTACGATTGACAAGAATATGATAAAATAGATTGGATTAAGTACTTTTAACACTATTTCTACCATTCCAAGTTTATGTTATATCGGGTAGGTACCTATAGCAGGCATTTTCTACGATGTCGGTAAATTCAATAAACGGCTGCCGTAACATAATTGTTATTCGCTGGATGGCAAGTCGAGCCGGCGGTAATTGTATCAACCATAATCAAGGCGCGAACGATACAAATATTTTTACGGCGCACGCTCACGAAAATACGTGTAGGTACCTACTTTTATTTAACCTTTCCTTGGTTCGAATAACCTTTGGGAATAATATTGACTACAGATGTACCAGTATATCTGTATGATGCTAATTCAACTTTATGGATGTGACCAGTGGCGTAGCTAGGTGACAAAGGGCCCTGGGGCAAAAAAGCAACTAGGGCCCATGGGCCTACGCAGCTTTGGGTCCAGGCCCCCCCTACTGCAGGGAGGGCACTAACATTTTTCTTTCTACGTTAGACAGAGTCAAATCAAACTCAAATGAAGAGGTGTGCTTATCAGGTTTTAGGGCCCCCCCAAGCTTAGGGCCCCCTCAAGCTTAGGGCCCCGGGGCACTGCCCCGCCTTGCCCCTGGGTAGCTACGCCACTGGATGTGACGTGTAATGGCAGTAGTGGGAGTATTTGTAAAAGAGGTATGGGGTACCAATCCCTACTAACAGATGACTGAGAAATCAAGAAATGTACGTACCTAATCCCACTAAAAATATTTTCATGTAAAATCTTTCCAGGATGAGACCATATGGTCTGCCAAAAAGTTCAGATCTCATGTAGAGCCAAGCTTCAAACTATACACGTTCTAACTTTACTAACTCTACATTTGAGTCGTATATGTGCCTTTGACGTGGCATTTAGGGGAAAGATATACCATCCATACAATATTATTAATAGTAAATAGACCAGCAGGTACCTTGACCCCCCCCCCCCCCCCCCCCGCGTAAAAGATCGCATAGCTTTTGTAACTACAATGATCGATCAGTAATTTAGATGTAACGAATCTAAGGCTAACTTCCCTAAAACAACCCTACTACTTACTTGTTGACATAATTTTCCTTTTAGTGCAAGTCGCTGCTGTGTATTCTTGCTACTTCTACGCGGCCTCCTTAATACAAATAACAGAAATGCAGTTTATATTCACCGCTTTGAAGGTAAATAGGGCTGTACAATGTACAACCTTGAACGAGCTGGAAGAAGTTGGACATTTGGGTAAGCAACAGGGTATGCCAACTATTGATCTTTGCACACTTCCTTTCAGGTGTCCAAAATACTACCTGAACGTGCCTATATTCTGAATATAATAATCATTTTTCCATCTAATATGCGTAATTAAATTATTTTATATGTTGTATAGGTATAACAAAAGTTTTCTATATTCTTTCGACTGCAAAACTCTTTGTGGCGTAATGGAGCATCAAAAATAATCTGCCACGCAAACGAAGTTACGATCTCAGTTAGTGAAGACAAAGTTTTTGGTTGCTTTTCAAACAGTTCGCAAAGTGAATAAGGATATTAACAAACACAAAGGTTAAGAGAGAATTTTATTCTGAGTTTACAAATATTTTCCTTTTTTAAAATTGTGTTTTAGGTAAAAAAGGTGCTTCTACTTAACAATATTGTGAAAATGACATCTGTAAATTCCGTTTACCGCAATGTAGATACAATAATAATGAATGGATAAATAAATAAATAAATTCTTTAGACTGGCACACCAATTCCCTAGTCCCAAACTAAGCTTATAAGCTTGTGCTATGGATACTAGGTGAACAGATAGACGTACTTAAATACGTTTATAAACATCCATGACTGGAGTACAAATATCCATGTTCATCACACGAAATATTTGCCCCTAGCGGGATTCGAACCCTCGACCCTTGGTTTCGTGACCAGGGTCCCTGACCACTCGACCAACGGGCCAGTCGAATATGGATGTGAGAGAAGTTCAGGTGAAGTCCTAAGGATACTTAAATTTTACTAACATTTTAGCACAGAGAATAGATGATAATCTTATCTTTGATCTCTTCTGTCTCTAGTGCCACTTTCATACTGCTTTATGTTTGTAAAGAAACATTTGAAACCTTTTAACGTACAATGGGAGCTCTTAACAAAATCTTAAGCTGCCAAAAAACGCTGGACACTAACGAAGCTTTCGTGCAGTACAAGTTGGAGAAGTTCGCTGGACTCCTCGTCGTAAACAAAGTGACCTACTCACCGCTGGCAGCCTGCAGACTTACTAGAGGACTTTGGTTTCGGAAAGGATCTAGTTATTCTACTATCATCTTCCTAGTTTTATATCTTGTTCTGTGTAAAAAAATAAATGTTGTTCGACTTTGCGTTATGAAGAGACTCAGAGAATGAAGATTTTACTTTCTACATAGTGAACGTGGTCAAGTTTATATCTGGGGGCACCGGATACGAACGAGGGAAGCGCAGGGGCACTACTTACCTTTTCTCGAAGTGCTTCGTCGGTTTCTTGGACACTCATAGTCATAACTTGGGTTTGGATTGTACCAGATATACAAAATTACTGGAAATAATACTGACGGGAATAAACGCGATTTGCATTATGTAGTACGTACATGAGTACTTACAGCTTGACGTTTCGGCCATGTTGCAACGACCGTGGTCACAAGCGGACTGTGACCACACTGCCGAAACGTCAAGCTGTAAGTACTCATGTACTACATAAGGCATATCGCGTTTAGTCCCGTCAGTATTATTTCCAGTGATAATGCAACGCGAAAGTTCAAAATCGTATATATACAAAATTAGTTGTTATAGTAACAAAATGGCCAAGCCACTGCCACAAGCCACATATTTTGACTAGGTGTGGAGTATGCGAAGTTAGAGCTTGTAGAATTAAGGCACGTAGAGTTAGAGGCTTAAGTCTTCATGAAATCTGATAACTTTTTCTTCGGCCTCGTCTTGGCTATATTTTACATGAAAATGTTTTTGGTTAGATATTATGTTTTTGGCACGTTACCGCTTGCTTTTCCTTGTTCACAGATTTTCGGCAGCGTGGCTACGTATCTAGTGATTATGATCCAGTTTCAGATATCCAAGATGAAAACTTAGATATTATGATTATCACCACTCAAAATCTGTAAAGAACACCCCCCTTATAATTAGAGAGAATCTATTTTGAAGAAGAATTTCTAAGCTGACGTGTTTATTAGGTAGAGGGTTTTTTGTCTAAATTAAGGTAAATAAATTACACTCTATGAAAAAGGTACCATTTAAACTAATGCTTGTATTTGAATTACTAAATGAGATATTAAAAAACCAAGTGTTTTTTTTTAAATAAAAGAAAACTAACAACCTCATGCCACTTCCCTAGCGGGGTAGGCAGAGAGAACCGAACGCCATATGGCACGATCCTTACACACCTCACTCGCCTCTTCAACATTCATGATCCATAGATGATATAAGCTTAATGGTTTTTATGACTCCTAACATCACCTTCTGTCCTTGACTACGACGCTCTTTCAGACCGACTCGTTTTATCAAAAAATAAGTAGCTGTAGTGCTTAACAGTGCCCTCTCTACGAATTATTATGTATTATTCCAGAGCACTTTACAGCATCTGTGGTTTCCATAAAGACGATTTCTTAACAGGCCTACAGATGGCGTTAAAGATAAAATTAATAGCTCGAAGGAAAACGACAATATAAAAAAAAAAACAATATGGTCCTATAATATGTAATAATCACCTACAATAAAATACATAATTATGTTATTAGTTAGTGCTTTTTGCAATTTATTCTCCTCTTAATTCTGATCAAAAATTACTATATTACCAAAAAAAATCAATAAGAAATACTAAGTAAGTATGTTACACAAAACCTACTATGCAATGGGTATTAGAAAATTATATAAATATATTCTTCATACTGATTCTCTAAACTAAGCTTATAAGTGCTATGGATATTAAGTGAATAGATAGCCATATTTAAATACTTTTATAATCCATGACTCGAGTACAAATATCTCCATTTTACGCTATCTACCAGACCCTTGGTTTCATGGTCAGAGTCTCTGACTACTCCACGAACGGGCCAGTCAAATTCAATCAGTCAAAATTTAAATATAGTTTGAACAATTGCTTTCGAATTCCATATTAAATTAATTAATAGGTAAGTATGTGGTGGAAATTAAAAGAATTAAAATACCTACTTAATATGTTTACTTTTTATATTTACATTTTAATTACAACAGCACTTTAAATATTTTTAGCCCATATAGTTAAACAATATTTAGGCACAGTTTAATTAGATATTTATGTACATAAATAAGTGTCAATAAATGATTACTTTGTTAGCTACTTAGTTGTATTGTTTACATATAAACAGTACCTACTAAATAAAATCCTATTCTATCCACAGACTTTTTTCAAATCAATCAATCAATTTCCATACAATCATAGCAATAAATTATATTAACAGTAAACTATTGTTTATGTTATGTTTTAGGAGTCCATTTCCCTTTTCTCAAATGGGTATGTTTGTTTATACCTTGCCACTCCAAGGCTGACAAAAGCTGAAACAAATATTAGATTTAATGAAATCGCTAATGTAATTAAAGTTCATCAAATAATAATTGGGGGAGTTTCTTAACTTTGTATATTAATTGTGATTACATTCATTTTGAATAATATTTTTTCATAATTATTTGAAACATTACTTCATTCTACCACATTCCACGCAATTTTTTAATGTTGACATAGTCAAACAAATAATTTTTTTTTGCCGACTAGACTAGAGGAAAAATAATAATAACTTTAAAGTAAAGGTTTTGAGTATGATTAATGGTTTAATGGTTTAATGGTTTAATGATAGTATTACAAAACGCTAATTACTTACTTGAAGCATATAGAATAGATTTTTTTTAATTACTTATGTATTAATATGACTATAGGGTAATGTCTACAATTTATAAATATAATTCAATTAATTTACTTTACCCAGAGAAAATGTGGAGAGCGTGAGTCGCCCGGCAAAAGTTTTGTTTTTCCAGGCATAGTTCGCCAGATAACCTCCAATACCGACTAGCCCGATCGCGCCGACCAGTCTGCACGCGAGGCAGTCTTTAGGGCGTGCTACAGCCTCTGTACTCATTTTGTCTTCACAAGTTCTTCAAGATACTCTTTCTACGATTGTTTTTCACAAATAATACCGTGGTACATAACATCAACATTCAACACGATATCACGAGTTATGTCAAATTTACAGCTGTCAAACGTTAATGTCAATGTCAAATTTACTTCATTCTATTGTGGTTTTGTATTGGTTGATAATAAACAACGCGTTTTTCAACAACAATTTTTTTTTGTGGAAAATAGCCTAATATCTTTCAAAATATTTGGTATCTTTATTGGCCTGGGGGCTTACTGCCACTTATTGACTGCTGTAAAAATTATCCCCTTTTTCTTCTTTATTGCTACTGCCGCTAAAAATATTATTATCCTTTTCGTTTGCTAGCCTTTTTTCAATCAGAGCATCTTCAATTTTTGCTTTAAAGTGACAGCATAATATCAACAAACTAATAATGTAGGTAACGGCCTAAAGCTGACGGAAGTTTAATTTAACGAAAGTTAACAAGAGCCTTAAAACATTTTTAGCAGTTAACATAAAAGTCAATCTGTTCAGCAGATTGTTAACTTCGATCATTAACGATTAACGGATTAACGAGTTAATGCCATAGGGAGGTTGGTTGCACAACAAGAGGAAAAAGTCTAACTTGGCTTAATTATAGTAGGTACGTATATGTCGTGTGTAGATATGAATATCCTTTGTTTAGATGAAGAGTGTCTTACAACAAATAGCGAGGCTCGTTGAACTGGGTCAACGGGCAAAGACAAAGGCGGTCTGAGATGCTGAACTCGTTGATATGTTAAGATTACCTACCATAGCTTTGTACTATAGAAACCAAGATGAGTATTCATGCAAATAAGAATAGCCAGCGAAAGCGTGTAGCGGTACATAGGTAGGTACCACGGAGTATCTGTGGTCTGTGGTAGGTAGGTACATACTGCTACAATATAATACTACTATTATATACGACAAGTGAAAAATGGATGGATGTGGTGTTATGGATGTTTGTAACTCTTTAATGCAGAAACTGCCAAATGGATTTTAATGAATCTTTAGAATAATGTAGCACACCCGAAAAACATAAAGGCTATGTTTTTCTTGATGTACCACACGAGCAAAGCCGCGGGTCAAAGCTAGTTTTAAAAATAAATTTTACTACCTCGCGTGATACGGTTCGATCTAGGGATTTTCATGCGGAATCTATAATTTTTCCCGGGAAAAAAGTAGTATATGTGATTTCGTGGGGTGCGACATTCCGAACCGGTGGTAGACTCAAATTGTTATATTTTGTATCTATTATTTGACGATTTACAAGTGCTTTTTTTAGGCCTACGTAAATAAAGATATTTTGAGATTGAGTTTGAGTTCGAACTTTGGTCGCGCTAAATTTTATTGCAATTTTTTAAGTCATTTAGGTGTAAAAACGTAGATACAGGCAGAGAGACAGAGTTACTTGCGCTTTATGTTATTATTGTAGTAAGGCTTTATTTTGTGTTTCTCATTTCTATTGGTCAGTATGACTCCAATGTCTCCCTGTTCCCCATATATCTTACTCAGGGATGATTTTTTAATAGTCAGATTTATCCGACTGATAAATTATAAAGTTAACAATTTGCGGATGTCATACGGTATTTTATTTACGAAACAGGCAATGATATTTTAAAATCATCGGGATTGTAATTTATTCGACTGTTATCTTTTATCTGACAGTTGAAAAATCAGTCCTCACTTGCTATTGGCTACGTTATGAAATGTCCTATTTTATGATGGTTAGATTGACTTAAAATATATTATCTTATATAAATATATTTTAAATGAATTGCTGTTTGTTAGTCTCGCTAAAACTGCAAAATGGCTGAAACTATTTGGATGATTTTTAGTTTTTAAATGTATGTAGTCTTCCAGGGAAGATTTGTACAGTAAAAAAATTTAGAAACATTGTGAGGAAAATTATAAAAGAAAATCCGAAAACGGGGCGTTACGAAGTGCGCCGGGTCAGCTAGTTCAATATAAAATCGTAGTTAGTTAATTATAAAAAGCATTAGGTACTTATACGGTATCAAAGAATTCGAAAAAACTAATAAGGCGTAGGATTTCCTCATGTTTCAGAGTAATTCTATTCTGGGCTTAAGTGTAATCCTGGTGATTGCTTACATCATAACCTAGTTCAGCAGTGTTAAGTTACCGAATTAACACTGGGCTAACATTAATGCGCGGTTACGCACTGGCCGCCTCATCTCAGCTCTTACTAATTGATTAGCCTGGATTTTCGCTTCCTTGTCATTAATCGTTTTCCTCATAAAGTTCGTTGATGAATGCATCATTTGTTACGCACTTGTTCTAAGTCAGATGCAGCGCGACGGGGTATTCCCTACCAGACTAGTATCTTAATCATGGTGTTCAGTAGTTTTATTTATTGTACTATTAATACCTACGTTATTCCCTACTTTAGGGACTTCCCATTTTAAATGAAGACTTTACCTAGTAACTATTAGATATTAAACGCAAATGCCGAAAGACGCGTTTATTTGGTGTAGGGGCCTCATTCCATATTTATCTTCATTTAATCAACATCTTCTTAACGTTTTGTATGCAATGTTTGACTTTTTTTTATCTTTATTATATTTTGTAATAGCGGTAATAGAAATACCTACCTAAATTTTTTAACGATAAAATATTTCAACGCTCCAAATTATATCCAAACTAGCAGCGCCCCGCGGATTCACCCGCGTAGTCCCGTTCCCGTGGAATACGGAGATAAAATATAGCCTATGTTACTCACCATAAAGTAGCTTTCCATTGGTAAAAGAATTTTTTACATCGGTCCAGTAGTTTCAGAACCTATTCAATACAAACAAACAATCACATATTTCCTCTATATTATACTATATTAGTATAAAAAATAAAACAATTGTTTCTTTTTTGCCCTCATTTAACTACCTTTAGTGCTCTGCTATTAAGTATCCAATAGTATCGAGTTCCTTGTCATGTATCTTCCTGAAACTTAGTAACAATATCGTTAAGTACGGATCTACCAGTTAAAGTGTATAATGACTAGAGCAATTCGATACTCGTCGGTTGGTTGCCTTTCACTCTCGGCTCGAAGGGAATGGGCCCAACTACCGGCATTTGCGCTACTTATGAAAACCACAATATACGATTACCCCACCAAAATAAGTGTGTGTATGTAATGTGTGCATTTAACGCTAAGGTAATAAGGTCTATAATTGCATACATAAATCTAACTTGGTTCGGCAATTAATGCGTGTTTAGGTATTTATGCAGTTACAAAGTAATGTTATCTAATATACAGGGTCATTTGTAAAACATTATTAACCTAGCAGGAGTAGATTACTGACATTATAAACAATAAAAACATTTGTTTTACGATTTTTCTTAAACAGACAAAAAAAAAACGCATTTTCATACAAACTATTACATCAGCTGTTTGGTCATTTAAAGCCATTTTTTGTCGATTTAGGAAAGGTCGTAGAACAAACGTTGTTGTTATAATGTCAGTAATCTACTCCTGCGGGTTTATCAATGTTTTACAAATGACGCTGATCACATACATTTGGGCTTCTTAACTGGGGTTAACATTAAAGAGCTGACCACAACATGGGTGTTAGAATCTATATTATATTACTATTGTATTATTTATTTGTCTCATAAATTAACATTATAATTCTTACAAATGATCGAAATTTTGGAATACCATAGAAATTTGAATGACAATAATTCTTTCTATAAGATTAGATGACTTATAGGCTCATTTTACTTTGATTTATTTTTAGATTTGTATAGATGTACAGTATATTTTAAAATGCCAATATAATACACACAGGATTTTTATACAATCTTTCCGTACGTATGTATCACTTGTTCGCTAATTATGCGTGAATCCACAGAATAGGCAAACACTAACAACGTTAGTACGAGCAAATTTTAATGTAGGTCGTTTAAATGTATAAACAGGCGAGCTATCTCGTCGTCTCGTTGTTCCCATGCTCGGATATGTACATACGTACCTTAAATTATGTTACAAGTACGTGACCCTGCAGAATTATAATCCCTTGAAGCTCGTTAAGTGGAGAGCATAAACCCTTATCTGCCAACGCATATTCGACAGTAGATATTTTAGTGGTCCAAATTTTGTATGACGTTTTTATGCGGTAGGCACGCATTAATGTATATGGTCACGTATTCCCTAGGTATGAGAACGGTGTCACGAAAAAAAGTACCTACTCCTAGTTATTTTGTATACAGGGCTGATATTAGTGATGTGATTCTTTGTACCATAATGCTAGCTCTAATATTGACGGATTTATTGTATTTGTATTTTGATATTGATCGTTTGTAATTACCTAGTTTTAACGCCTGTTTCTACCACACATGCCCATTTCTTTGGGTTCTCTTGCCTGAAGCAAAAAGCTTACATGTTAATTTAACTAAGGATGATCTTATGAAAATTGTATAGAAAACATTATTAATTATTACATTGGTTCGTTAAAAAAGTAGTGCATAAGCTACTTTTTAAATTTTACATATTTGTAAAAAAAATCGGACTTATTTTTATCTTTGTACTTAATTGATTTTTTAATTACATGCAGATGGACTATGGATTAATTGTGTAATTAATCATTAAGAGTCTTAAACTATGTAATCTTGCAAGTCAATTAAGACAAACTTTTTCTCCAATTGAGGTTTAAGATGCCAAGCAAGGTCGACCTTTATCGTTTTGTTAATCGGTAAAAAATAATATTTCATAAAAGAAAAATACCTACATCATAATATCAAAAAGTTATAATATATTTTTCCATCATCTTCCTAGCGTTATGTCCTGTGCTTAGACGGGGTCCGCTAGGCCATGATCCAGAATTAAGCGAGACTGGTAATTGTATATTGAAGCGACTGCCGATCTGACCTTTGTAACCCTAAGATAGGGCAACCAAACAAATATTGGACAATGGTTAAATTATAATATTGTTTTTGAAAGTTAGAAATAATTATCTATATTCATAATATGTTATCGAGTTATGTGCAATAACATATATTATTCACAAAATATAATTTTTAGTTGCTTAACAAAACGGTGAAGGTCGATCTTACAAAACTTGTGACCCTCTACTATTGGACCTAAATACTCGCCTGCTCCGTTTCCATTCTCAAACGACTGTCCACGTTCCACTAAATGCAATTCATGAAAATGATTGAGATCACCTTCAGAGCGTAGCAGCGCAGTGCCGGTACGTCGTTAGCATTCCATGAATATTCCACGAGTCCCCAGCCTGGTCGCTTGTTATCGCGGAGGAGTAACTGGCGCGCTTGCGTTGCCCTAAATGAACTTACAACTTGTACCTTTTGAAACTAGTCCGCGCTGAACCGAATGTCAATGTTCTGGTGTTGTGAAATGGGCGGTTTATTTATAAATTAGCGCATTTTTGTACATGTTGTCGCTAAAACTGTAGTTTTTTTACGCAGACAGAAGAATATCTAATAGATGTTTACAAATTGTTTTGAATATAGAACTTTAAATCTGGAAATAAGATAATTTCTGTTGGTTCCTTTGTTACTTCGAATCGGAATGAAGTTGTTATGTTTCAAACTAAAAAAAAATGGAAAAAAAATAGAAGTATTTAAGTAACTCATTATATGGAATGAGTAAGTTACTTGACTTTTTATTTGCTATTTCTTTGACTTTACAAATTGTCTTAACCAGATATAGCTACAGTTAAGTTATTCATTCAGAAAACAAATAGGATACGATTTTTTTTGACAGATTTCAGATGTTTACTTGCTATTGCATATAATAACGGTCAGTAGCTATTTAATCACCATCATCAGCTGTGAAGAACATGAATGGCATGAGATAACAAACCAGTTTCAATTGAAGTCGGTAGGTACTTATGCAAACGTTAATCTTTTTTCTTGTTATGTCGATCGTCCTCTAAGGCAGCTTAGTGTTTAATTGCTGTCTGGCAGTATCTACGTTAGACTTGTGAAGTAAGCTAAATATAATTTATATAGTTAACAATATTATACTACAAAAATATTTTTTCTATCTGTCTATTAAGTTTGCAAGTCTAAACTTTATTTAATTATAACGTGTAGATCTCTGCGAGACCTACAATGAAGTCTTTCTGGAACATATCGAATTCCATGCGGGTGGAGTCAGAAAAAGGCTAGTTAGCACTTAGCAGATTCGACGTAAGCCTCTCTGTGTCGCTAAAACTGTAGTTTTCGCATTGATTGACATGATTTTTTTACGCAAACAGAAAATCTAATGGAGGTATATAAAATGTGTTGAACATAGAACGTTGTTTTGACAATCCTAGTGCCCAACATGGGACTTCAACGACGCCCAAAGATGATATCTTCCGGATTAACAACAACGGCAGTAAACTTATTTTCCTGTTTACAGACATCTAGGGATTATGATATAGGTGATGCGACATTTTAATACACAGAAGTACACGGTCAAATATATAGGACTACCCTTAACATGTGACGGAATGTCCATTGAAGTACCTACCATCATTCAAAACCGAGTAACACAGGAATAAATAAATGGTAAAAGCTTTTTGTACGTAAATGGCACCCGCTGAAATATTATTGATGTTAGAAATGTGAAAGTTAGAAGGTATGTTGCGATATTTGTCACTCAACGCTTAATGGATGAACGAAAAAGATGTATAAATATAAATAAATATCAGACTACATCACATACATTGATTTGCGCCGATGTAAGTAGCTTAAGCACTTATTTTACGGATATCAGAATCGACAGTGGTATTACAAATATATACTTAAATATTGAATATTAACAACCAGTCACAGAACAAACATAAGTGTTCATCACACGAATGTTTGTCCTGGGTGGGGATCAAACCCACAACTCTTGGCGCACGGGGCAGGGTCACTACCGAATGCGCCATCGAGCCAGTCGAATGTGTAGAAGTAAGTCACACATAGATCTAGCTCATTTTTCTTAGAGGGGTTGCAACTTCAGAGGGGTAGTTGGCAATCCCTATTTATCCTTACTAATATTATAATTCTAAAAGTAATTATTTCGGCTTGGTGTCTAAAATATTGTTAACCTCGAGAAAGGACATAGGGTATTTTTGTGTAGTTTGTGAGATGTTTTTATTTTTATTCAACTCAAGATATACATACATATCATCACGCCCGTAATCCCCGAAGGGGTAGGAAGAGCTCATTGCTCACACAATCACATACGTACCCAAAACGCGATACATCATTATGTTGGTCTGGGACTTAAAAAAAGAATATGCCAACTATGTTCGCCGCCTAACAAGATATAAAAAAAGAAATATCTTCTTTATTTATTACCACGTCACTGGTACCGCTTTAATGGTGGATATCAATATTAATTAACTAACTATCGATAAACAGGGGTCGAACAGATGTTATTAAATAATGTTGTTGGTTCTATTACGTAGGTATCACGGATCTGATTATACTAACATGCGTTAGTATTTTACTAATTCATATCTCTTATTTATGTTTGTTTTAATCTCTTGGTTCAAAACTGTTATCTTTTCCTTATTAAAATTGTTTCATTGTCAGATGTTCCTGAAAACTGAATGATGATGTTGATTTCCTTAATAACAAATGCGTGTTTTCAAACTACTATACTAACTCGACTTTGATGAATATTTTAGTAATAAATATACTAAGGCACAAACGTCTTAGTATCTAAACACACACACACACACTTGTATATTGAAAAATAGACTCATGATTGAGTGGCTAAATAAACATAAACTAAACTAAACTTCACGCCACTTCCTTAACGGGGTAGGCAGAGAACTGAACGCCATATGACACGATTCTTACACACCTCACTTGTTTTACTTTAACATTCTGACCTAAATTTAGTAGACTAACCAAATGATGAATGTGGTAATTTCTATTGATCATTGGGTGAACCTGATTCCAAATAGAATAGCATAAACACTTGTATCTATTATTTATCTGTTTTATCAACAACAAATGTCTCATGCGGGAATTGAATCTGCGTTCCGTGCGTGTGCCGTAAAGTCTAAACCATTGCATCAAAAAGGCTATTAGAGTAACAAACGTACATATTTATTTATTTCAATGTACACCGCTTGTCATTACTCTTTTTCCATATAATATTTTGGCTACATTTCGTCTAAGGATGTTATTGATTATTCCTTGGACTCCGCCTACCCCTTCGAGGATTGTGGGGTGTGATGGTATCTAGGTAGGTATGTGTATCAAGCGAAATTGCAATTTGATTCATTACCTACATGATTCATGCCAGATATAATTCATTTGCAACAAAACAGCAAGGAATGCCGCGTACCGCGACAGAGCACTTTCTTTAAACTGGTTTCGTGATTACGTGTGTACGCAACGGGAAGTACCAACATTGCTGACAGACTCTGGGAAACACATTGACGTCTTCAATTGGCGCTCACTAACATGATAAAACGTTACTCTTTTGTACGTCGGTTTAATATTAATCGCTTTGTTCCTGATTTTACTATTTAGAGTGATTACTTAGCAGTTCTTTTTTATTAAAAAGCCGTTTATCTTATCTATATAAATAAAACAAAGTCGTGTTTGTTACACCACTTATAAGTCGAGAACGGCTGAACCGATTTACGTTGTTTTTGATTTGTTGGATTTGTCTTCGTCCAGAATAACAGAATAACTATTAAAAACATTGAAAATTGACGATAAAACAAAATAAAAGCAGAAGTATTTTTTCATATAAAACGGTGGGATTCGTATCTGACAATGTTAAATATCAATCGACAAATATGTCGATTTTCATTTACTGGGCGATACAAAGTTCGCCGGGACAGCTAGTTACGTAATACAAATAAGTAATTGCAGAAGATAATAATCTAAAGTCTTTTTGGCTGAATGTGGTTTGACCCTACCTACCCCTTCGGGGATTATGGGCGTTATGTTATGTTATGTTATGTATGTAAAGTCTGTAGGAGCGGTGGTAGCTCAATGGTAAGGACACGCGCTTCTTAACCGAGGAGTGCGGATTCAAACCCGGGCACGTACCTCTGGATTTTTCGAATCTATGTACATATTCATACCACCAGCTCGACGGCGAGGGAAAACATCGTGATGAAACCTGCAAATTCAAATAACTGAAGGATTTGTAACTATGATCCAAAAAATTGTCTGGTTCCCGTATCTTAGGGTTACGAAGGTCAGATCGGCAGTCGCTTCAATGTAATTACCAGACTCGCTACATCCTGGATCATGGTTTAAGCGGACCCCGTCTAAGCACGGGACATAACGCTAGGAAGATGATGTATGTAGAGTCTGCTTGTAATGTTGAAATAACGATTTATTATAATGCGTATAAAAGTATAGGGTACTTTATTAAACATAATGGAAAAATATCTTTGTCCATCTCGGATAAATTAACGGCGAATAAATTTTGACGGAACTTTATAAGAAGTGACTATTTATTCTAGAAAAATAATTATGGCGAAACCAGTATAGGCTTTGCTTTCCGTAACAAAATATAAAATAATCCCTTTTTGGTTTTTTTTTCTTCAGCCTGTAGGTTTTTATGTCCGAACATTTTTCATTAATTACTAATGCTATGAAGTAGCTATTAGGAACAGTTAAAGAGATTAACTTAGTAAATATATAACTTATAAGGTAGATAAGCAGGTTCTAGCAATTTCATGCTAACACGCATTTCATAGTTTACACAATTTATTGGAATCCAGTTTTTCCACCCTGCGGGGAATGCCTTACGCACCGTCAAGCCGCTCGCGGGAGCGGCGTGGTGTGTGGTACTCTCAGGGGCCTTGAGTAAAAAGCCCCCCCCTCTCCGGCCTGATGAGAAAGATGTGGGTGGCCGGGGTATACCCACTAAACCCCACGGCGCTCCTCATCACCAAAGTGGAAGTACTATGGGTATCTTAGCCTAGCCTTAACTGCCACAGAACCTCCGGTGATCGACCTGCTCTTCAACCCTCTCCAACGGAAGGCATGACAGGAATGACCGGGAGCGCCGAGCCATTCCCATCCGACGGCGATAAAGACGTGTTTAATACGGTTGGGGATGCACCCGCTCCCACCACCCGCTGGTCTCCATCAGGAGGGACAAAGCGATTGTATTATGACGTCATCCCTACTCGTGAATAACTGTCTTAGAAGTATTAACATCAAACTTTAATATTAAAAAAAAACAAACGTTAAAGAATACATTACCCACTTACAATTAATAGGGATATTGCCTGGCAAGTCAGTTGAGATACTTTTTAAGAGCTGTAAAAACGCAATCACTTCTCTATGAAGTGATTTGTATGGGCTTGTCAACATATGACGTCACTAGTTCGTATAGTCAACTGTATTTAGTCAGTTGACTATACGAACTAGTGACGTCATAGTTAGGCAGTTTTTGGAAAAATTTAAATCGTAGACTCAATATATTTGCAAATCAATAAGGTTTTACAACATAACTACGCCGCTTCCGTTTTACAACATACTCCATTTATATTACAAAAATATAAATGGTGTCAAAAGTATCTCCACACCGAAGTATTAATGGTTGTGGTAAGTGTTATGGCACACAAAATCATTTATATCTCCTACAATAAAGTTACATAAAGTTATTCTACTAGGTTATCATTTTCAACAATAGAGCTTCAATGTCAACTCCATCATACTATTGTGAACGTAGACCGAACGAACGACTTCGCATACGAAACGTTACGAGATCCTAGTAATATTATAAACGTGAAAGTTTGTACGTATGGACCGATGGATGGATGGATGGATGTTTGTTACTCTTTCACGCAAAACTACTAAATGAATTATAATGAAACTTTAGGATAATATAGCTTATACCCAAATAGTATAAAGGCTATGTTTTATTCATATAATACGCGAGAAAAGCCGCAGGTAGAAGCTTTGTATATAAAGTAGATAAGTATATAAAGTTTGTACATAAAGTAGATAAGTTGGTCCTCCGTAACTCGGTTCTCGCCTACCCCGCTAGGGAAGGGGCGTGAAGTTTAGTCAGTTACTGCGTAACTGCAAACGCATGCTTTCACAACTGCCACTGACCTTAGCTCGTAACTATGACATGATTACCTTACATCAATGATGTAATGAGCAAATAATTGGAGCACCACAACAAACAACTTGCCGGACTGCGAACAAGTGCAAGTGACTTGCGTTGTAGACCGGGAGGCAGACGTTTAATTGTCTTTGAGTGGGTTCGACTTGTTAATAAAATGATTTAAAATTAAAAAACAAGATTAGGTTATGCGTTGTAGGTAAATGTTTGTTTGTCAGTTACATTATCACACCTAAACCACTACACCAATTATGATGATATCTGGTACGCTTGCAAGATGGAACAAAAAACGAATAGACTAGTCTTTATCTTAGTAAATAATTCATATCTCGAGAGACGTGTGATAAAGACGGTAATAAACTACATTCTAACCGTGTGAAGCCACGGGAAACGCTACTGCTTAGGTATATTTGTAAACATCCCTTCCTTATGCACATTTGTATTTATCTGATAAACATTTATTTATGGTCAAAACTTTTAATCACTAGACCAAAAACCAGTACAAAAGACAAAAAACCTTTTCTTCAAATACTGTTATTTATTCTATTGGTTTATTGATACCGTTTGCCGCTTAAAATAAGTCACCACAATCTCCAGTAGTGCACAACTTCTATCGGCTATTTGGTAGCGTCTGCCGCTTGGACTAAGACTCGCCCGACCACTCGACTTGCCAATCCAGCTTCGCGGCAGTCTTAGCCCGCAAGTCTCGCGACTCGGCCGCCCCGACGCGTGCGGCGAACGAACACCCACTCGCAATGTTTACAAATACGCACCCGTGTGTATCGCGCCCAATTGTGCGGCGGCTGTGAACCGATCGAAACCGATGCACACTTTTCACAATTAGAAAACATGTGAATTGTGATACCTGTTATTGTGATAACTGTTATTGTGATAACTGCTGTTGTGATAACTGCTATTGTGATAGCTTACGTGCGGTATGATGCGTGATTAGTTTTTAACGATCTCAAAACTTTTGTTAAGTGATTTTTTAATTGTTTGTGACTTTTTGGAAATTTGGTAAGTTTTGTTTTAAAGTTTTATGCGGTTCATAGTCCTTTTAATACTTTGGTTCGGAAAACGAGAGGACTTAGTTACGATTAAATAAGTTTTATTGTATTTTTAACACGTTTTACATGTTTTTGGTGCCAAAATATTTTTTTCTGCTTTATAAACTTAAGTAAATACTTACACCTTAAAATTTAAAAAAAATTATTAAATATAGAAAGGTCAATTAATGTTACATAAATATCGTAACATTTAAAATTCCAAGTAGGTAAGTAAACTTTACAATAATTAACCTTACTGTCTAACCTAAGTCAAAATCGACCGTATATGTTTACAAAATAAGTCGAGCATAAAATCTACCAGCGAAAATAATTATTTTCGATTGAGCTAACAACGATACCTTTCCACAGCAACTTTTGATATAATTTGATAAGAATTATTTTGACTATATAAATTGAAAACTTCCTCTTTTAAAGGTCGGAAGTCGGTAAAAAAATAGAAAATGTTATAGATAATAATTCAACATAGTATTCTATTCATTATCTATAGAATATCATTTCCTTTCAAATTTAATTTCAAATGAACTCAATTTCAACATTGTTATAGAAAAAAATGTTTCTAATTAATCATCAAATAATAAATGTTTTATTATAATTAGTTGTGCATGGCGTCATTATCTACATATTAATTAAGTTACAATTTAATAATTACGAATTTACCATACATGTACACTATATACTATTGTAAAATTGGCAGAATGAAGGCTACAATAGGTATTTTTATAGCTTAATAACACTTAAATTAAACTGACTCGTCAAAACGTGTACTGCATAAACTTTATTTTATTTATTTATGTATTAGGTTTACCAACGTTTATGTACAATCATACTATAAAATAAATAAATAAAAAAAAACATACATAGATTTATTAGCATATTTTTTGTGATTTTTACTTTCTCAGACACTTTATAAATTCTTGGAACTGATAGTTATTATCTTCATATCATTATATCCCGTTCTTAGGTTACTGTAGTCATAACTACATAGATAGGTACACAATATATATTGCAATAATACGATCGCAACTTCAAGCTACTTTTTATTTAAGGGTGACCTAATTAGTAACATATGCTACTAGACTCTATATTACAATAAGTTACTTGTAACTTTTAATGTCCAGAGACAAAAACTTTAAAATAGTATTTTTGTGATAAATATGTGCCATATACACATGCATGCATACATTATTTTTATGCATTCAGTTATAAACTGTTATTTGCTTACTACAAACGGGCATGTTAATTATGTTTATCTGTTAAGATTCTGGCATATCGAATTAATTTCTTTGGGTCAAAGGGTTATCAATAAACGATCGGGGTCCACAAAACGATTGGTCTCGTCTGATAAACCAGCGATAACAAAGATGCATTTTTGTTGTGATAAAAACCCATACAGCATTCACTTCGTAATCGTAATATGTATACAATTGATATTAAATAATAATAAAATTCTTAAAACATCAGTGATTAGTCACTAGGAAAATGTCAAATCATTTCTAATCGAGCCAAAACTAAATAATCGTTGACAAATCAGCGTTATATCCCGTTCTCAGTAATTACTATAAACTCGTAAACTCTCGTAGGTCAATCAATCCGTAGTGATTACAATGCCGCTAAATTCAAATAAATTAAATCATATTTCCAATTTATTGGATATGAACCATATACATCCTCGGAATGAGATTTCTTTCCGAGGATGGACGAGGATTCTTACGCAAAATGTGCAATTTGTAAAACAGATTTGAATTTACAGGATTTTTGAGATAAGTATCTTTATTATAAGGCTCGACACAAAACAAACCCACTATGAATCTAGACTAAATAGATCCTAGGTTTAGGATACTGCAAACCAAATTATCCTCGATTCCTGACTAAAAAAAAACACCAAAAATGTAGACCAGCTACTTCATAAACCAAGGCAGCTTCCCAAAGTTTCCGTAAACAAAATACGTCATTAGGGCTGTGTGCCGCTTGTTTCCCGGAATAATCACTCCCTCGGGGTAAATTAAACGACTTTTCAGGAGCCTACGGATTCTATTTCACGTTCACTCATAATATTAATGAAGGGAAATGTAGTTATCACTGCCACTAAAGGTGACTAAGAAAATGGGTCCTTATTCTTAAGTTGCGGGGAGGTCGTTAGGTACAATTACAATGCCTAAGTTATTTTTAGAGATAAGTAGGTACCTCATAAGGAAAAAAGGAACCTTTATAGAGAGAAGGACACTTTGTTCTCTGATAAGATCCTCCAGTAACGCGGGAAGATTGGAAGGTGAAATTAATATCTATCAAACACTTAAGTGTAGCACCTTTTCGATTATCACATTCTAGAAGCAACTGTGTTCCTAGTCATGGCGTAAAAGGCGACATTGAGTATTGGATGTGTGAATATTGCCACTTATATCTGCTTTTTCAAAGTTGTGCTTCTAGTTCTATTAAATTTTATTTTTGGCTTAATGTTGTTAGGGGAGTTTATTGCTTCTTAGACTTAGCCTTCGAGGATCGCGGGTATGATAGTGTGTATATAATAGTTTCGGATTTATGCCGCTAGGTGTCAGAGCCACTGTTGGGCATATAGTAAAAAGTTTATAAGCAAGAATAATCGTAACACGATGATTATGATAACACAACATTGTTATGACTACTCATCAACATTTTATTTTATGATTAATATGAAGGAAGGTGCTTTAGTCATTAGTTGATATTTCACTTTGAAACGCTTATCGAAAAAATAAACATTAAAATGTTTGTTTAATTATTTCTTTACAATTTATTATGGAACTATAGAGTTTTCTAAACCAATTTATTATAAACTTTCTATATGAAACTATAAGTAACACACATAACATCACGCCCATAATCCCCGAAGAGGTAGGCAGAGCCAAAGGGGCAGCAGGAAGCCCCTTTACCTACATTCAGCAAAAAACCAAACTGGGCTGGGTTAGATGGAAAATTGTGAAAAAGTACTGATAAGTGGCTAGCTCGTCGCCTACACAATCACATACCCAAAACCCCATATACCATTAGTCGCTTTTTATGACATGCTAGGCAAAAATCACAGTTGGCGCATCATTTTTTAAGTCCCAGACCAACATGGGACTACCGTAACTACCAGTAATAGGGAAATATTCACTGCTCCTAGTTTTTATTCCGTTATAAATGCATGTTGCTCTCATATTATTATAAAACACGGGTTAACATATTTGGTTGTAACTTAGTAAAAACAGGAAAATTGAATTTGCATTGTCCAATTAGGAGCCACGATGCGTAAAGTTAACTGTTTGCGGGACAAAAATAATTACTCATGACATAAACATTCAATAGTCTTTAATCACGAAATATGCAAGTTATTTTCATAACATGACTCATCGTTACACGTAGAATACTATTTACCAACATGCAATGGTAGTCCCCGATAGAGACGGTATCAAACAAACATATCTAAATAGTTTCAGATTTGAGAATCATGTTATGTTCAGAGTTTTTCTTACTTCAATAATTTTTTTTTGGGGTTAAGTACCTGAAAAGGAAAGAGAATCATTTATGCTCGTACGATCAATCAGTTCTGTCGGTTTGTATGTTATGAAAAAGTTTAATTGCACGTTAGTTATCTATACTATCTATACAAATTTTATAAAGAGGAAAGATTTGTTTGTTTGTTTGTTTGTATCAAATAGGCTCTGAAACTACTGGACCGATTTGAATAATTCTTTCACAAATGGAAAGCTACTTTATCAGCGAGTAACTGAGGCCATATTTTAACCCAGTATTACCACGAGAACGGAAACTACGCGGTAATCACGGGGAGCTGCTATTAATAATAAATATGCGACAAAATATTAACACTTGTACGGGAATTAAAACTTATGGTATACAGGGGTATTATACCTTAGGTACTCGTATTATTAGGTATTTTACCTACAATCATACCTTAATAAATATTTCGAGATCTAAATATATTTTTTATAGCAACTAAAATATATTATTTGATACTGGGCCAATCATATGTTCCATTATAATAGAATATCATCTTTGTATCACCAGAAATAAGCCTACGTAATAATGTTTTATATTCTAATATTTATCTGTAGCCCAATTGCTAGTGCCACTAAGAATTAAGATGATATTTCCCCATAAAACAATAAAAATGGCTGCTTTAAACCCTAGATCAGTTAGAGCTGAACTAGGCTATGAAGCCTCTATAAGCACAGGCTTTGTTCTAATAACGGCCTGCAATTGTTAATAAGAAACCGGAAAACTGACTTCTGCGGTTAATTGCATACGCTATCGCAGTTGTATCTGCAGAATGCATCGTTTAGCACTGCACTGTGTAATATCTAAAGACAGTATTCAGGGTAATGATTTGATCGGGAAACCAACGTGTTGTTCATTAAAGTCTTTTCTGTTATCAATGATAGAATTAAATGAATACGAATATGTTTGCTGTGCCCGCGGTTTTACACGCATATAAATGGTTAATGTTATATAGCCTATAGAAATCCTCAATAAATGGGCTAATCTAACACTGAAATAATGTTTCAAATCGGACTAGTAGTTCCTTCTTCAGCTTTATAGTGTTAGTATAGATTGGCAGGGTAATATACTTAAAAGGAATGCACCAACTGTTTTCCTGCCTATTACGTCGTAAAAGGCGTCTGATGGTGTATTTGGTTTGTGAAATTATGGGGACCAGCTAATCACGTGTCATCCCAGAATGTTCTTTCTGACCTAACTCAATAATTGTAATCGACTCAAGATTGTTAAACTGGCTTATCCCTGTACATCCTATTTAGTGATAGGTTCAAGGCATCATTGGTTCAAGTTACAAGTTGGTAACATTCGATGTACATACGACTGAAAATTGTGTTCCTATAATAATAATGTCCTCCTAACCGATATCGGTTACGGCGGCCAATCTCAACGAGGTTAACCATCTGCGCAGGAGATATTATAGTGCACAAGTGTGTGCGCTAACACAGGTGCACTCTCTATTCCTTCACTCTCATAGTCCGGTGAGACGGCAATTCGACATGACCGGAGAGAGGTTAGGCGCAGGACCAACGGCTTAACGTGCTTTCCGAGGCACGAGGGTGATTAAACCGCCAACTTCCAGACTCCGGGCTGTTACTGGGTAATTTGGATATTGAAATACCCAGCCACAAATTTTTGGCCCGACCCGGGATTTGAACCCGGGACCTCTAGGCGGCGCATGCTACCACCAGACCAACGAGGCAGTCAAATAATTTTGTGTCTGGTAATCATTTATACCAGATACATTGTTTACGTATTAGCTAGTGCCTTTAACAACTACCTACATATATCATGCGACGTTTGATTGCATGAAGATGAATGATGTATGTAACACGACCATGAATTTTAAATACAAATCTTCAATCAGACACACTATTATTTACTTTCCCACGCAAATATCTGATATTAGTCATGCATATTTATACGACAGTTTATCTTTATTTAGAAAGTACTTGTACACATTGTAATTGGTTGTTAGCAAAATCCAAATCAAGTTACGTGATCAACCTGAGTAATGGTTGGGTGACCGATGTAACGTTAATCCAGAGATGTTTTTATACGTTGAAGCGTTTGGATACGGTTAATATTTTCCATGTGTATAGGTCATACATTCTAGGCCTTTTCAAGGTTTTATTTCATCTGACAGCAAGTTTGCGTACATGTCTTTTAAACATTTTTCCATTTGGGTGGACTGTAGAGATGATGATATGTATATAAATAGGTAGGTAAAATTAATATGTATCTACCAACGTTTGTATAATCTAAAGGTAAAGTAAATACATGAAACAACATAACATCACGCCCACAATCCCCGAAGGGGTAGGTAGAGTCAAAGGGGCAGCAGGCCCCTTAAACCATATTTAGCCAAAAACAAAACTGGAGTGGGTTAGATGGAAAATTGTGAAAAAGTAGTGACAAGTGGCTGCTCGTCGCCTACGTAATCACTTACCCATAACCCCATATACCATTAGTCGCCTTTTATGACATGCTAGGCAAGAAACACAGCTGGCACATTCTTTTTTAAGTCCCAGACCAACATCGGACAGTAAAGTAAATAAATTAGCCCACAATGGGCCATAATATGTTAACGCTGTGAAAACCCAAGCGTGCAGGCACATTTTATTTCCCGTGACTGCATTTTTTTAACTATAGAATTGAAGTTATAAATTAATATTGTATCAC
Organism: Glyphodes perspectalis; assembly: GCA_951394215.1. Classification (NCBI taxonomy): domain Eukaryota; kingdom Metazoa; phylum Arthropoda; class Insecta; order Lepidoptera; family Crambidae; genus Glyphodes; species Glyphodes perspectalis. The sequence continues at coordinate 5,336,627 of OX596206.1, read as the reverse complement.
TATTTACCATAGAAATTGGTTAGTTTAGTACATTGTGTAAATAATATTTAATGTGTTGATGTTAGCATGAAATTAACGACCATTAAAATAATTACGAGCAACAAATTTTGATTGATGTAGGTAGGTATTTAAAAACATTATTCGTATACTACATGAACGATAATGAATTATGAAGGTTGTTTTAGCTTAGAAATTATAATAATAGAACTAGTTACAATACTGTGCTAAATTGTGGTAGCTTAGTAGTGAATACACGCGTCACATGCGAAGTTATTTGGTTCGAACCAAAGCGCATACCTCTGAATATATAATTAATACTTGACGAGCTATTTTATAGAGATAGTTTATTTCCTGTTTTCACAGATAGGATGTCACAATGTCCCCGGAAATAGACACGTGAGGAAATAAACCGGGAATAAACCTATAATACTACCACTGTTTTAGTTCAGGAATCTATTCCCAGCCATTTGAGGCTGTGACGACTTGGGTTAGACTTTGTGTTTATTTAGAACTAGTGGTCGCCCAGTGGTCGAAATTCGTCCATATTTTTTTTTATGAAGTTCTAAATTATTTATTAAAATATTAGCTTTCTGCACTCCTTTTCCATACAAACTTCAACTGTGCCAAATCGCCTACTCCTCCGGCCGCGTAATGTTTGTAAAAAGGGGTACATATTGCTTCACGTATTAATAGATAACTATGCAATTATCAACTTGTAACAAATATATTTTGTTCTTCCCTGTTCTTATAGATATTTTTCCACAATGTCCCGGAAACAAACGTGTGTGATGTTTAACTCCCATGTAGATAAAGTACGCTATCACAGTCTTTTATAAAATGCAAAAATATACATATATATATCACAACCCACTATTCTTGAAAGATAGGATATTTACATAACATACATAACATCACGCCCATAATCCCTGAAGGGGATCACAGAGTCACAGAGTCAGTAAGCCCCTTTAACCACATTTAGCCAAAAATAAAACTAGGCTGGATTAGATGGAAAATTGTAAAAAAGTAGTAAGGCTAGCTTGTCGCCTACACGATCACATACCCAAAACCCGATACACTATTAGTCACCTTTTGCGACATGCTAGGTAAGAGACACAGTTGGTGCATTCTTTTTAAGTCCCAGACCAACATGGGACAAAAGGACAAGGAGCAGAAAGATGCTTTAAGAAAATATTCTTCAGCTAACTCGTTCCTACACAATCAAGCTTGCCACTCAGTATAACGTTTAGTTGTCTTCTCGGACATCCTTGGAACTTTGTAAGTCCCAGAGCTACACGGGACTTTAAAAACCGAATTGTTTACAAACTGTCAGTCGCCTTTTGCGCCATGCTTGGCGAGGAACATGGTTACTCATTACTTTAAAGTCTTAAACCATATGAGACAAAATATGTTTGGAAATATACCCTCAGATCGGTCAAATAGTACCCATTCAAAGCTATCTAGGTAACTGCAATGCGAAGTAGTGTTTCTCGGCGAATTGCGAGCGGCCTCAAGGGTAACGAGAGACATTTTCGAGCCGAGCGTAAGTACTCACACACCTACTCGCATGTAATGCGACCTTTTTACTGCTTGATCTATTAATCTTTGAGATAACAATGCAATTTTAAGCTGTAATATTGCCTAATTAATAATTCTGTTTAGTAGCCTTTTCATTTTTTTTTACGATAACTTGTACCAAGATCTCATATTTATGTATACTGTAAAAGTACTCATTACATAGGTACCAAATTTTCAAATCAATTACCATCATAAATAAGATTATTAAATCTACCTAAATTTAAAATTGAGTTTAGTTGACATTAAACGTTTTCTACAACCTTAATGAATATTTTAGTACTAAACATGTAAATTATATGTAACCACCTTTTGTAACACAGTTTTTGGCAATAAAAATTTCAATATTTTTATTATTTTCTAACATCTGTGTGGATTTTAGTATTTATGTTCATAGGTCGTTCGTTTCTCGGGAGCTTGTCTTTTTATTATAACGACAACCTAGCTGTTTTTATGTTAAAATAATAAAAGACAAACAAAACACAATAGACTTTATTTTTCGTATGAACTCATGAAAAAATAATACCAACACTGGCTGTTAATTGTATCTATTATATATAAAGCTAAATTACCACTCACTGACTCACTGACTGATTGGGGTGTTTTTGCGGTGTGAAGGGGGTGGTTTAGCACTTTTTGACGTATGGGGGGTGGGTTTAGATTTTTAATCAACGCAGCTTTTTTTGTTTTTTTTTTCGAAATTCAAGATGGCCGCCGAGTATGGCTTAGCGGGGGGAAAAAAATGTAGGGGATGGGGGGGCGGTCTCGACTGTTTAAGATGAGTGTTTGGAAGTTGGGAATGGAAAAAAAATAAAATGTCAAAAAAACAAGATGGCGGCGGTGTAATTGCGGTTTGAAAATCCGATTTAGAGTCATTTTTGCGCAGTCGTACTGAAGGGACGCGCATAGACAGTGGAAAACTTTCTTTTGGAAATTCTTGCAAGTATAGTCGACTCGACGACCCCATCCATAGATTATAGAAATTCAAGATGGCGGCGGCGCTGGCGGCCATTTTGTCCCGAGAAAAAAATTGGCAGTTTTTGAAGGCGTTTTTCGGGTGGATGGCAACACTTTAGAGAATCGCTTGTAAGAAGGCTATGGTGGGGAATTTATTCGAGTGTTACCATGTGTGGAAATTTCTACCAAATTCATGGTAGTTTTGGAGCCATGGGAGAAAATAGTAGGAAAAAAAAAATTTAGATTTTCAAAAAATCGAGTATGCAGTTTTGTGGCAACCCCGACCCGCTTGGGCCTTTTGGTGGTTTTTTTTGAAAATTCTGGCAACACTGGGAATTATCGGTAAAAAACGTTTTTTCGACATTGTCGTCTTCTAGGAGCCCTGTGGGTCAGAGGAAGCGTCGGAGGAAAAAACGAAAAATGAGGGTTGATGAGGTATACGATCCAGAATATGGAAAAAATATGGGCATTGCAAAATTCAAGATGGCGGACGCGCTGGTGGCCATTTTGTAAAACGTAAAATTTTCGAAAAAATTGTTTTTGATTTTTCGGGTAGATGGCAACATTTTAGAGAATCGCGATGTATGTGGCAAGGGTAGAGAATTTATTCAAATGTTGCCATGTGTTTGAATTTCTACCAAATTCATGGTAGTTTTCGAGCCATGGTAGAAAATGGTAGGGATGAAATTTTGACGTTTTGCGAAAATTCGAGTATGCAGATTTATGGCAACCCCGACCCGCAATGGCCTCATGGTAGTTTTATTGAAAAATTCTGGCAACACTGGCGACAGCGGACCAAAACATTTTTTCGACATGGTCATTTTCCAAACTCTCTCTGGGTCCGAGGACGCACGGGAGAAAAAAACGAAAAATGTGGGTTGGTGGGGTATACGACCCAGAATATGGGAAAAATATGGGCATTCGGAAATTCAAGATGGCGGACGCGCTAGCGGCCATTTTGTGAAAATTTCACTTTTTCGAAATTTTATTTTCAATTTTTCGGGCAGATGGCGACACTTTAGCGTTTTCCAATGTACTAGGCGGATATGTGTCTCGTCAAGATGTGTAGCCAGGTGAAAAAAATTTTTGGTAGTTTTTGGTAGTTTTCAAGATATGGCCCAAAAAGGTCGAAAGTAGAAATAACGACATTTTGGTAAATTCATTGCCAGGTTCTTAGAGGGCGAGTCCATTAAAATGACATTTGACTATTTTAATCTCATTCGCATGGCAACACTCGGAGCGGCGGGGAGGTGAATCCCGAAGGCATGGTCTACTTCCAGAGGCTCTGGAGGACTCATTATACGTTGGAGGGAAAAAGTAAAAATGCAGTTCGATGTGGTATATAACGTAGAATGCCTAAAAAATACTGGCTTTAAAAAAATAAAAATGGCGGACCAAGTGGCGGCCATTTTGTAAAAATGTGAATTTTTCAGAATTTTCAAAGTGGTTTTTGGGGCAGTTGCAGTTAGCAAAGCTAAATTTTGATAATGACCTTTGTTGTAGAGCTTTATAAGACCTATCGACTGGTTATAATTTTTTCCCAATTTTATGGGTAACTTTCGAGTTTTACCCCAAAATGTAAAAACTCGAAATAACGACTTTTGCTAGAAAATAAGTATGAGGATCTGTCAAAATTGGCCATTTATTTCCATTTCGATCCAATTTTGGACAATAAATCAACAGTCAAAAGAAAAAAATTGAAAACTCCATGTCATGTTGGTACTCGATTTTCCCATACATTTTGTACTGGAGCCGACCGCAAAGATAAATTTGTACGAATTTGTATAGGGAAACGGTTGCATAGTATTGCGGTACTGTCTTTATCATACAAATGACTATGAAACTTTGCGTGGGCATAGGTGGAGCACATTTATTATGCCTTAATTTTCGCAAAGTTCTAGGCGGAGCGCCGCGTAGGGCGAAGCCCGGAGCGGCCAATCAAGTGATGAAATTTTGCTAATGTATAGGCGGAGCGCCGCGTAGGGCGAAGCCCGGAGCGGCCATAGAGTTAATGTATTTTTGCGAAGCCACAGGCGGAGCGCCGCGTAGGGCGAAGCCCGGAGCGGCCAAAGAAGTAATGTTATATTGCGAATGCGTAGGCGGAGTGCCGCGTCGGGCGAAGCCCGGAGCGGCTAAACAAGTGATGTTATATTACGAATGTAAAGGCGGAGCGCCGCGTAGGGCGAAGCCCGGAGCGGCCAAACAAGTAATGTTATATTGCGAATGCGTAAGCGGAGCGCCGCGTAGGGCGCAGCCCGGAGCGGCCAATCAAGTGATGTAATTTTGCGAATGTAAAGGCCGAGCGCCGCGTAGGGCGAAGCCCGGAGCGGCCAATTAAGTTATGTTATTATGCAAATCCTTAGGCGGAGCGCCGCGTAGGGCGAAGCCCGGAGCGGCCAATTAAGTTGTGCTATTATGCAAATCCTTAGGCGGAGCGCCGCGTAGGGCGTAGCCCGGAGCGGCCCAATAAGTGATATTATATTGCTAAGCCATAAGCGGAGCGCCGCGTAGGGCGCAGCCCGGAGCGGCCAAATAAATTATGTAATTTTGCAAGACCGCAATTCAAACCACGTATGCGAGGCCGGAGGCCTGGTTCTTTAGGACCCATTTGATGGAACATAGGGCATTAAAAAAAGAATAAGAACGCCTTTGCGAACGGTCCAACCCAGCCATGTAATCTAAGCGAGGCCGCAGGCCGAGCTGCGTATCGCGAGGCCGAAGGCCGAGCTCCGCGTAGGGCGAAGCCCGGAGCGTCCGCCTCGCAGAGCTGGGTTTTGGCAAGCACACGCGTAGCGTGTGCGCCAAAAGCTAGTTTTAAATATAAAATTTTATTTTTGTTATTTTTAGTCAGTTCATTAGCAGGATTTGAATCGTAATAAGTCGAAGAAGGAAAAAGTAAAAGGTCGAATTGAGAACCTCCGCCTTTTTTGAAGTCGGTTGAAAAGGAAAACATTTTTGGTTGTTATATGAAGTGTGTTCAGTTATTATTATGACTGCCATAAAGTACTTCATATAGCAACAAACAAAGGAAAATACGAATATTTATCAGTATTACAATGACTCAATTATGTTCATCTTTCATAAGGAAAATTAAGGTTTACCATTTCAAAGACGTATCTTCGCGATGCTTATACTTGTAAGTATACTCTTAATTTTGAATCTTTGAAGATGAAAGCAACTGTACAGTGTGAAATGTGATCCCCTAAATTACTTAATTGTTTTGATATGAATAGGCGTCACTTTCACTTTCTCCAGTTCACACATCGTAATGCATCGGTAAACTATGGCATATGGTCTTCAACAACGATGTCTTCAACAAATATTCGTATATTACAAAAGCAAAAATTAGCTTACAAAACATACCTCGTTCTCACAAAGCCAAGTTTTCGTTTAGTCAATAAAAATATAACTTCGGAAGCCAGTCTGCCCTATTTAAATTTGAGAATTGAAGTGCTAACTTGATTTTTCTAGCGCCTAGGTATGTAGGTATAACTGTGCTTAGGACACTAGATAACAGATAGGCATACTTAAATACGTTTTTAAACAGCCATGGAGTCATGGCTGTTTAAAGTACTTACAAATTCTTTGCAATACAAATTGTTTCAGTATTTTCATAATACGAACACATGATAATTTTCCGTGGAATCGAACGCGCGGCCTTTGGTTTTAAAGCCTCTAACTGCTGACCCATCGTTACGTTAAATATTAAGAAGGGGTTTAATCCCGAAATGGTACTGTTACTGAATGTAAAAGAAATAACTTTAAAATGAGATAAACCGCGGGAAAAACTACTTAGTAGTGACATACAGTTTATTAAATAAAATATAAATATCAGACTACAACACATACAATAATCTGACTCCGAGGCAAGTTATTATGATATTAATTTGCAATTTATATCAATTCGACATGATAGTAAAGGTGAGCATATTTTAGCTAAACATATTTTTTGTATGAGCACGTGCGATGATTATTCGTCTATTGTAGAGCAATTAGTCACGCTTCCATAACGCTACTAAACACTGTTAGCGAAATACACATTCACACGTCATATACATACATTTATAACACATTCTGAACAATCCATTGTATTCCAGTTATGGCAATCAAGACGATCGACCGTTAAAGGAGTCTAGTAACTAGACGGTTCTCTCAGTCCTGTAGCAATATGTGTAATATAAAATCTGTATACTGAAAAATGAATATGAAAATACCAACGCGGGAAATTTCCGAACTAATGAATCTAATTGGCGAATTTATTTATTTATTTATTTATTTAATATATTTTTTTAACATTGCTACGTCTGGCTAAAAAGGTTCACCATCCCTGCACTATGAACTGTGGCAAGGAAGTTGTATCGGCAAAAAGACAGATTAGTGCGACGAAGTATGAAATTACGTTTGGAATTTTTCTGGGAGTTTATATTTGATATACTAACTTAAACTTATACTTTCGTAACTGTTCACAAACCTACTAGTAGATTTACTTTTATATAGCTTATTGCTGTTCCGGAGTAAATCGTCGATGAAGAATTCTCCGAGAGAACGGATGATTTGTGAGAATTTTCTATCCATTATCTCTCAAGCGTGGTATTCTGTATATTATAATTTCCTTATCCTTTTTTTTCATAAAGGAACGCGCATGTTTAAAAAAAATATTTTCAAGTTTTTATTCTGTTATGTACTTAATAGTAATAGCCGTATTACTTATTTATGATTTATTTATATTTCTTTTATGACAACTGAGTGTAACAATATAGTTCTACTTAATATATTTGTCAGTAAATTCTCAATTGCACATGTAACAGAAGATCGTCTTGTTTGGTGTCATTCGATAATATTTAGTCGCGCGTGAAATGTCGGCGCTTGTAGCGGCAGAAACCGCATTTGTTATAAACACTAACTACTTCGGCGACATTTTGTCGATACACACGAGCCTACTACCGACTTAGTCGACTAATGTAGTTATTCGACTAATCGGGCTATCAGTATACAACATATTTTACATACATCCTTGTTGGAGGAACCTCTAAATTAGTTTTGACGAGTTTTTATTAAATAAGTGACTTATTTAGTTTAAAAAACATCATAACGTATTGTGTCCGGTTCCTAGGGCAGGCCAGATTAGACCATAACTAACAAATAACTTTTTTTTTTACTTTAATACATTTATAAAAGTCATATTTAAAATATATGTGTTGTTGATTTTATCTCCATTAATTATAACGGTTAAAAAGCTTAAGTGGACAAAACAAAACATTATACTAACTCGGATCAATCGCAAAGTTTAGGGGACACTGAGTTTATATCCTCCAGTTTTCCTTCAGAAGTTTAATGCGCGTCTGTGCATGTGATGTCATGGAGCCTATGACCTTTCTCCTCACTTAAATACTTTGTTGTCCCTATCTGTCTTCGTGTGACGTCGCCCAAAAGTCCTGACTCATACCCCTGAGACGTACTTACATTCCAAATTCCAATTGACGCTCGGTACGTATTTCCCCGTGTCAGTGATGACACCAGATTGCTAATTTTCCGCCTCACCAAAGGCGGCGCCTGAATAACTTATGCCAACATTCTTAATTATGGCGACTTACTTCGTTAAATATGGGGCCAGCCGCGAACACCGTTATGTTCATTTTGTACTGTGATAGCTTCCGTTTATTTTGCGCTTTTTTATTGTTACATTTATCTTTTCCATGTTGGTCAGGGTCTCAAAAAAAATGTACTAAATGTTCCGCGCCTATCACGTCGTAAAAGGTGAAATATGGTGTAATGGGTAGTCACTACTTTTCAACCGACTTCAAAAAAGGAGGAGGTCATTAATTCGACCGTATATATGTATTTACAATTTTCCATCTCAGGCATAATAACATTGGTACGATAACATCATGTGTTAAAATTATAGCAGTCATGTATTGGAACTTTTTATTTTTAAATAAATATCAAACTACATCACATACATTGATCTGACTCTGAGCTAAGTAAATTAAGCCCTTGTGTTACGGATATCAGAATCAACAGTGGTATTACAAATATATACCTGCTTAAATATTGGATATTTACACCCAGACACAGATTAAACATAAGTATTCATCACACGAATGTTTGTTCTGGGTGGAGATCGAACCCACAACTCTTGGCACATGAGGAAGAGCATTGTATGTATGCCCTTTAAGTATAATTGACCCACAGGTTGTTCGTAAAAAAGATTGGTTATTTATTTGGTAGTTATTTATCACTGTAGTGATACAGTGACCATTTACGCACAATGGCCCATTTATGAGGCTAAGTGCGGAAAACAAATGCCCAACTAACTAAATATGAGGCAGGGTCACTACGAATGAGCCATCGAGCTTGTCAAAACTTTATAAATATGCTCGTCCTAGCGGTTCATTCCGATGGCATTTGGATAGCATGACCAATAGACTGACTAAAAGGTTAGCGCTTAACAAGGCCGTGGAGCACTGAAAATATTGACAAGATATTGATAGCTATTTAAAATCGGATTGTATTGTTAAAGTAAATTTATTTCGCGAGATGAGAGTAGTTCGCACGGGATAAGATAAATATACATTTGCTATTGCTAAACATTTGCGACATTTCTAGGGCATCCAAAGGTGTTTTTAGGGGTTACAAATTATTTTTTTAACACTATCTCTATTCTTTATTAAAATTGTTGAATGGTTTATTTTCATTGCTTTTTAATAAGCAATAGAAATCATTGAACATGTTTTCAGTATTTCCTTATCATTATTATTTTCCATTATTACAATACAAGTTACATAACAACTAGTTCTAATTGAACTATAAAGTCGTTGAACTCGTTTACATACATTAATTGCTATACATCACTAGCGAAAAAGTAGTTGCACGTTGTTAATTTTCAATTGTTCGTTATAGACGAAGCAAAAAAGTTGAACACAAACACAATCACTAATCCTTACTTCCTTACTAAAACTTTAAATGCGTAAGTAACTCTGTCTGTCTGTTAAGTCTTCACACCTAAACTATTTAACATATTGCAATGAAATTTGTTACGCCTGAGAAAGTTTGATAATAGAGTTTCTGTTACAAATTATAGCCCTCGTGGAGGCAAAAGTTATTTTAAAATAAATCAAGTAAATTAAAATTTTAGTATTCCATTAATCAGGTCCCGTGTTGGTCTGGGACTTAAAAATAATTTGGCAACTGTGTTTCTTGCCTAGCATGTCGTAAAAGGCGACTAATGGTATGTCGGGTTTTGGGTATGTGATTGTGTAGGCGACAAGCTAGCCACTTGTCACTACTTTACATAATTTTCCATTTAACCCAGCCCAGTTTTATTTTTGGCTAGAGGTGGTTAGAGGGGCCTGCTGTCCCTTTGACTCTGCCTGCCCCTTCGGGGATTATAGGCGTGACGATAAGTAAGTATGTATGTATTCCATTAAAACAAGGGAAAATGGAAACCAAGTTCATTAAAATGCAGATGTCAACTTAGCCGCCAAAATAATTCATGTCTAAATAGGCGCCAAGTTCTGCAGACCAGGCACAATATTGCATTGCTATTTTTAGGGAAACTAACTGGCAACTTAAATTTCGAACACTAAGGATGCTGCAAAAGTTACTCTAGAAAATCCTACTATCTTACTAATATTATAAATGCGAAAGTTTGTATGTATGGATGGATGTTTGTTACTCTTTCACAATAAAACTACTCAATGGATTTTAATGAAACTTTAGAATAATATAGCTAATACACCCGAATAACATATAGGCTATGTTTCATCGATGTCCTACGCGAGCGAAGCCGCGGGCGGAAGCTAGTTAATAAATAATAATAACCTCTCCAGACTGACATACCAATTCCCTAGTTCCAAACTAAGCTTATGCTTGTCCAATGGATCCAAGGTGAACGGATAGACTTAAATACTAAAGGCATTTAAGTATGTGTTTCCGTAAACATTCATGACTCGAGTACAAATGTCCATTTTCATCACACGAAACATTTGTCCCTAGCTTGATTCGAATCCGCGACCCTTGGTTTCGTGGCCAGGGTCTCTGACAATTCGGCCAAATAGCCTGTCAAAAACAAAAATTAATGCAAAAAAAAAACAAATATATGAGTCATTTGAGATGGCAGCATGGTACAACGCAGCTCAGCGCTACTCATGTTTATAACTTAGCCAAACAAAGCCAGCGATAACAATGTTACGAGTCCCGAGCGACATCAATTCTGCAGCGTGCTCAGAAGTTTTAGGATTTAATTTCGTTACGACGGTGTGATAGATATCCATTCTAAACTAGCTTTTGTCGGCGGTTTTATCCAAATGGGGGCAGAAATAATGTCTCTGTTTGATATATTTATTTAAAACAATCATACGATACGTAAAGCGTTCAGTCAAGCAGGTAACTAAATTATAAATTTATAAGCAATTAACAATCAAACTTCACAAATGATTGTAATTTTAAAAGGAATTATTGTTAGTAACCTGTTGGTCTGGGACTTAAAAAGAATGCGCCAACTGTGTTCCTTGTCTAGCAAGTCTATGTCTAAATGCGTCTTAATGGTATATCGGGTTTTTGGTGTGTGATTGTTTAGGCGACGAGCTAGCAGCTCGTCGCCTTAGATAGATGAATGCATGAAAAATTAACAACCTTTTCACAATTTTCTACCTAACCGAGCCCAGTTTATATTTTTGACTAAATGTTGTTAAATGGGCTTGCTGACCCTTTGACTCTGCCTATTCCTTCGGGGATATGTATGTATGTGATTATTGATCCGAATAAAGGGTAAGCAAAAAAAAAACTGCCTTCAATTTATAATATTTTGGTTTCCCTACTATCACATACATAGCTCAGGTAACAAAATCACAAAGAATTGTATTCAATATTTTACGAGCATGTGCAAAATTGTGAAAAAATAAAAGTCCTCTTTTAAAATTTACTTTTAAATCCATAAAAAAAAAATTATTTGAAATAAGCCAGAATAATCCTGCAGAACATTAAGCTCTGTTATTCCACATAAGACAAGTAAAGCGAAGTTTAACCTAATTATAATGTCTGATTAAGGCGCGTGTCTCGCGTTCGCTCACGAAACCTTATTAGCAGTTCCAGTGAATTTGTCCTTAAATGTACAGTTACTTTAAACGTGTTTCTGTTGCTAACAAGTAAACAGTGATTTTTGAATCTTAGTAAACATTCTATGTAGTCCAGACCAAACAGAAATTCCAGTTTTCATTAATTGACAGAAAGCTGATTACCTATTCATTAAGAATGTTATTATATATATTAAGACGTCATTTCAATATGCAATGGCAAAAGCGTGTGTGCAATGTCAATTCTTTTTTAAGTTTTTAATATATTGGTTTTTAATTTCCCCTTATTTTGTTTTCATTGTTCCTTTGACATCTGTATTAGTAACTAAAAAAAAATGCATTTTTTAAATTGCCTATTAGTACCTATCTATAATAGATAGCTAGGTTGTTTTTTATCCCCGAGGTGAAGGATCTTGTATCCTTCACGAAGTATACTTCAAACTTGTATCCTAAATATATCCTTGTAGCCACAGATATATCTGTGGCTACGGATGGTGCATTGCATATGTGATGGACCGTTCCGTACATTTAAGTAACGTAATGACTGGCCCGTTAGTCAAGTGGTCAGAGCCTCTGACCACGAAACCGAGGGTTGCAGTTTCAAATCCCACTAGTTGCAAATGTTTCGTGTGATGAACATGGACATTTGTACTCGAGTCATGGATGTTTATAAACATATTTAAGTATGTCTATCTGTTCACCTAGTATTCATAGCACAAGCACAAGCTTAGTTTGGGACTAGGTAACTGGTGTGTCAGTCCGGAAGGTTTGTTTAAAAGTTATTTATTTATCTAGTTTTTTTTAGTAGTGTTAACTAAGGTGGCAAACAAGGGTATGGCTGGTTTGGCAACTAACGGGTCATCTTGACTTATAGTCGCTTGTAACACGAAGGGTTATCACGCACGAAGATCCACGTCGAAAGCGTATGGGCAAGAGTAAGACAAGCACCTTCTATCATCAGGGCCGAGTGTTTATTCAGTCTTTTTTCTAATTTATACCCCTACATTATACTGTTTTTTTTGGAAAAAGTTGTAAGCATCGTAGAGCGCCGAGTCATACCAACTAAAATTGGGATTTAGTGTGGCTCTGCCGCCTATAGGGCTTTAGGTTTGGCAGTGCGGGAAAACAAAGATAGGAGACTTGCACGATCCGCACAGTTATTTGATTACTGATTAGACATTAGGTGTTTAAAAAAAACATATATTTAATTTTATTGTCGTTATGTGCGGAATAAAAAAATATTATGTTTATTCTCACATATTTTAGCGTTTATAATACAAGTATAGTGAATAAATATTTACATTTAATGCCAAGCACTCGGATATGAAAGTAAATTCAGAACTAAATAATCTCCTTTAAATCCTAAACTAATATTTAATACAGTTACTTTTTAGCTTTTTTTCTGAAGTAAGCAACAATCAATTAAAATTATAACGGCTTTATTTAGTGCTACCAGTATTAGAAAACAGCGACAGGTATTTATGCAGTTATTTTAATGGCTACTCTAAATGTCTGCGGCTTTTAGGAAGAAATTATGAATCCATTCAAACGCGATGTAAAATTAATTATCACGCTACTGCGTGCCAAGTATAATTGCTTACGAGCAAAAAAAGATATCGTGACAAATTTAATTTACTAGTTATGTATATATTTCCAACTAGCTGTTGCCCGTCTGCTTTATTTTGCTAAAATCAAAGTAGCCTATGTTACTCATGGTAATACCAGCAATTTACCAGAAAAGTCTCGTCAAATCGGTTTTTCCAGTTCCGAGATTAGCCAGAACAGTCACATTGTCCACAAAATAAATTCTTTGACTGATTAACGAAATGAAAACAGTCCTTTTGTAAACACAGTATAACAATATGATTAATCTCAATGTGTAACAATGTATGGTAGAATCATATAGCTGTGACTTTACCTATATTTGATGATTTATAAGTGTTTCCTTGAAACCTATATAAATAAAGAATATTTAGACTTTTACTTTGACTTTGTAAAAATTCTAAGTGGGGTGTCGTTATTGTTCTGAAAGACACTTTACATACCATACTTATTTCTCGACGTTGTTAGGGTTCCGTACCCAAAGGGTAATACGGGACCCTATTACTAAGACTCCGCTGTCCGTCCGTCTGTCACCAGGCTGTATCTGATGAACCGTGATAGTTAGACAGTTGAAATGTTCATAGATGATGTATTTCTGTTGCCGCTATTACAAAAAAAAACCTTTTTTATTAATTTTAACTATATAAATAACGACAACAGGTAGACGCAGAGTATTTAGTTGCATATTTAGTTTTAAAATAAATAATGAAATTAAAATAAAATAAATATTTAAGTAGGGCTCCCATACAACAAACGTGATTTTAATACCGTTTTTTTTGCTCGATATTGGTACGGAACCCTTCGAGCGCGAATCTGATTCGCACTTGGCCGGTTTTTCAATAGTTCTTAGTGGTTTGATAAAAGGCCATCAAAACTAAGGAAAAGCTTGTCAATTGACTATCGCTTTATGTTGCGTTGCAACTGATTGCTTTTGCTAAAATTAGTGATCAATACATTCACCCATTTGGCTTGCAAGTAGAGGAAGGAGAGTTTGTTTGAATGTTTTTTTATGATAATAGTTCGTACCTATAATTCACGAAGTCCTGTATCAGCCTATAAATGTCCTTTACCCGGCACCTTGGTGAATCTTTAAGGAGTTTCGAGTATATTGATTTCTTGTGATGCTGAAGTTTGGAAGAAGTGGGGACTATAATCATGTTTTGTGCTTAAAATAAAATATCACTAAATTATTTGTTGAGTTGTGGCTGGCTGGTCTCGGATCCATCCCTGGTTAGGAGTCTAAAGTGAAGTGATGATATTAAAACCTGGAGGACCGGATAATTATTGGATTATGGAAATATCCTCTATGACATAAGCGGTGAATGACCCGGAGTATATGTATTATTACCCTTAAAAATAACGAACTTTTTATCAGCTGTATTTAATAAACAAGATTTAAAAATTCGCTTCGGATTTCTCTGCCTACCCTGCTAGGGAAATATTTACTTATTAGATAATTTTTCAAGTATAAATAAAAAAAATCTGGTTACCATGTGTTCTATTCATTAATTTGTCTGTTTGTAGTATACCTATATACTGCGTTTTTAGAAAAAAATTTAAAATGGGCTTTAGATAAAATATATATTTTTGGTGCCTAAAATTAATTGAAGAAATGTTATTACAAATTATAAGTAGCAATAAGAATAATAAGACAAAGACAAAAGCCTTGTTGATTATGAATTGATTAAAGCTATACAATAAGTAGTTAAGGCACATGTAAGCAAAGGTCCAATTCAATTATGTATTGTTGTATTATTTTTCCCCTAAGTCCCCAGCGATAATTGAATAGCCGATAGTTCTCTCACGCCAGTTAATTGAAAACGTGGTTATTTCAATTGGGAAGGGATTAGCGGAGAGCCGAATCAGCGACGAGTAAATGCTCATGTAGATACAGTTAACGGCTGTTTCTTTTTCAATTAAATTTGGGCTGTAGTTCGCACTAATTTTATAACTTTTATGGGAGCTAATGCTGGACCAGTAGCGGACTAAGTCTGTTTTAGGCCCGGGGCGGGAAAGGCCGGTACGGGCTACCTAGTATGGAAACGAGCAGTGTTGCTTGCATGAAATTGGGGGGGGGGGGGGCATTGTTTGATAAAGGACGATTGCAGGAACTTGGTGATAGAGGCCCTGGGCCATGGGCTTACCGCCCCTTCCTTCCCCCGGTTAGTCCGCCACTGTGCTGGACACTAAAATTGGGTAATTTAGCTAAAAGTGGGCGCTTTGAAAATTACAAGTTCGTGCATCGAAGATAAGTTCAACTTTAAGGTATACTGAGTGCGATTGAAGCAAGGGTACGGTTATAACGAGGGTACACTTTTAACAAGGGTACTCTTCTATAATCTGAGCTTAGCAATTAATAGCGGGTAAATGAACGCTGTAACGAAGGTAATGTACATACGATTAGTGAGATCAGATGGTGTAAGTTTAAAAGCACACTATTAAATAAATATCATCTTATTCTGAAAAGAGCCCTTTTTAAACTAGGTAAAATGTTGCCTTTAAGACGTATAATTTTACATCTCATTCATCCACAATGGACTCCAAAACTAACTGATTATTGTAAATATTTAAATACGTGTTAAAGATACTTTAATCGAAGCAGTCGGTAGAATTTATTTTATACTTTTTAGTGTTTTGACAATTATATAGCTATTAAGGCAGGTTCTTAATTGTGTTTTTTTCATAAACATTTTTTGCGGGGCTTTTTGAAGTCGGTTTTTTTGAGTTATTGTCGGTTAAAAAGTAACAGTTACGGTACAGCCGACTGGTTCTGAAGATATTCAATTTGTTACAACCAACGTCTTGTTGAAATCGTACCCAGTTTTACTATTCAAAGATAAATAAATAAATTGAATTAATTCTCCAGATTGACACACCCGATGTTATAAAGCTGCACAGTTTGACTGACTCGAGTACGCGTTCGGTAGTGACCCTGCCCCATGCGGGCAGGGTCACTACCGAACAAACAGCACAAGAGTTGTGGGTTCGATCCCCACCCAGGACAGTCATTCGTGTGATGAATACTTGTGTTTGTTAATATCCGATAATATTTAAGTATATATTTGTAATACCACTGTTGATTCTGATATCCGTAATACAAGTGCGTAAGCTACTTACCTCGGAATCAGATCAATGTATGGAGTGTAGTCTGATATTTATTTATTTAAAGTTAGGCCTTAGCTTCATACAAACTATAAATAATAAGATACTTACGATATCATTACAGTATATTGATCACCCAGTTATTCTATTCAATGGGGAGGCCCACATACATCCGCCTATAAACGGTACCATGTTTGGTTATCGTTCATCAAATGTCATACCAGTTGGTAAGAGTGGTCGTTAACTATGTTTATAGTGCGGTTAATTAATCAAGCACCAAAATCTTTTATAAGCAGTATAAAGACGAATTGTGATTAGGTACTACTAGTTGACTTGAGTAGCATTCATGTAGTAGACTCTATGACTATGTAACTCGGGAATTAGCCTTGCTTTTATACCTATTATAAACTACTAATTTTGTAATTCACGCATAAATCATGAATTTGGGCGAAATTAAGTATGTCAAAGGAGTGAGTGTAAAGAGCGTTGGTAGCTCAATGGTAAGGACACGCGCCTCTTAAACGAGGAGTGCGGTTTCTAACCCGGGGACGTGCCTGTAGGTTTTTCAAGTCTATTTACGTATTTATACCACTAGCTCGACGGTGAGGGAAAACATTGTGATGAGACCTGCAAATTCAAACAACTTTGAATTTGTAGGGTTATGAAGGTCAGATCGGCAGTCGCTTTAATGTAATTACTAGACTCGCTTAATCCTGGATCATGGTCTAAGTGGACCCAGTCTAAGCATGTGACATAACGCTAGGATGAACGCTTTTTGGGGTCATTTCTGCCCATTTTTTTGCATTGTGCCAATGACTGGCTGAGAAGTGTGTACATTTATTCATTTATTGGAATACTTTGCTTTTGGGACGTGCATCGAGTATCAGGACTGGTCACACGGACAACTTGCTTTGGACTTTTCTATGGTGTTCTGCCATCTGTCTGCTTATGGTTGACAGGGAAAGTGACTTTGTGCCCTTAAATAACCAACTAACTAACTAAACTTTACACTAGGTACCTACTTCCCTAGCGGGGTAGGCAGAGAGAACCGAACGCCATAAGGCTCGATCCTTACACACACCTCACTTGCTTCTTCAACATTCATGATCCTTTTCATATAAAACTCTACGGTTGCCCTTAAATGTTGTAAGGATTTTAACCTTGTTGGCGATTGCTGATCAAGTCTATTATTTATTCTTTCTTTATTAAATATGTCACATCGATATTTGATCAGTTGGATATTGAAATGAAATACAATGTAGCCATACATGGATTGTTTAAATTGACAAAGAGAATATTCTTCACTGTCACATATTCATGGCCCGTTGTAAGATTCCATGAAATTGATTGATGTGGTGACAGGTGTCGAAGAATAATAAAAATATGCTAGTGACGTCATTTCGCATGAAAAGATAAAATCCGTAACGAATTCAATCGTGAGTGTTATAGCTTTTAATTGAGTAAAATTCGCTATGGGTTTTACCGTCATTATTAATACATTTATGGATGTATTTTAATCGTCACGTTTCTGAAAATGATAATGGTTACGGTAGCATGCGTCTCCAATTTTTAGAAGCTTTTACTTCATTTGACCTGTTTGTAAGTCTACGTACCTACAACTGACTTATTATGCTTGGGTTAAATGTACAACATAATTAATATCTTTTTAGCTATTTTTTAATTAAAAAGAATGTGCCAACTGTCCTTATACTTAGCATGTCGTAAAAGACTACTAATGGTATATGGGGTGTTGCGTATGTGATTGTGTAGGCGACAAGCACAGATAACTTGTGGCGACAAGCTAGCCACTTGACACTACTTCTTGACAATTATTTTTGGATGAATGTGGTTAAAGGGGATTGCTGCCCGTGTACAATTGATTTGCAATTTCTTCTTCTTATTCTTCTTCATCCCACCCCACTGAAGGGTATAAGCCTCCCCCGTCTTGCGCCATATGCAATTTAGTACGTAGGAAAACCTTACAACCATGGAATATTATAGTGCAATGCAGACGGTCTGATTAGGAACCACCAAAGGAGTTAAAGATAGAGAAAAGCAATTTTCCGCCGGGAACAAAATGAAGGAAGGAAGGATGTAGGAGCCGCGAAAGGCCCAGGCTCACCTACCACGACCATATTGGTCGTGTATTAACAGAAGGTGATGTTAGGAGTCATAAAAACCTGAGAGCTTATATCCAAAGGATCATGAATGTTTAAGAGGCGATTGAGGTGTGTAAGGATCGTGCCATATGGCGTTCGGTTTTCTCTGCCTACCCCGCCAGGGAAGTGGCGTGAAGTTAAGAAGTAGTAACAAAATGAATAAACTATTATCGAACGACTGAACTTATAAGTGACATTTCTTTTTTAGTTAATTGTCAGTCTAATTTAATTATAGCTAAGGGTTCCATTATTCTTTAATGTGTCCTTAATTTTATTCACCGACCAATATTGATCGTAAATATTTTCTTCAATATTTGTTGTCGACACAGCGACGCCAACACATCAAATTACTTTGGTTGTGCCTAGCGGTCAGTGAATATTACAGTCGTTGTACTGTAAAGCTGTATATAATATTGTGCACTAACTCTTTATATGTAATAGAAGTATTAGTAAGTATACCTTAGAACAGCTATACTCAATGTGTGTTCCGCGGAACCCTGGGGTTCCGTGAAGCCTTTCTGGGAGTTCCACGAAATTTGGTACTGATTAGTAATATCATAACTCCTGGGGGAAAATCCGTTAAAAGTCGATTATTACACCAGGGTTCCATAGCATAAAAAGTTTGAGAAGCACTGCCTTAGAAGATTCTAATGAAATTTGGTACGTCTAAAGTTTGAACCCTGAAAAAGGACTTACTATACACATTGTATTTTCAATGTAATGTAGAAATAGCGTCAACAAACTTTCCAACTAAAAAGACAGTGCTGCAGCAAAATAGTTTAGAAAGTTACTAAAAAGTATCTCAACATTAATCTAAGTTTAGTTTAATATCGAGTTGTACACTATATTGTTCTGTTGAGTTTGTCGAAATACGAGAAAGAGTTAGCGATTCTGACCATTACATTAAATACGGGCACTTTTGGCCTTTAACTAACTAACTAAACTTCACGCCACTTCCCTAGCGGGGTAGGCAGAGGGACACTTAATATTAAAATAAATATATATTTTAAAACTTTTAAAAATAATTTCGATATCAATGATAGTGCCAAATGTTGCTTAACTGATACTATAAAGTTCCTAAGAAATATTATGCCGATGTTTTAAATTTAAACGATAAACAATTTTTAAAACGTCGATCTCTGTCATTTAACTAACTAACTAAACTTCACGCCACTTCCCTAGCGGGGTAAGCAGAGAGAACCGAACGCACTATGGCACGATCCTTACACACCTCACTCGCCTCTTCAACATTCATAATCCTTATCATACAAGCTCTACGGTTTTTATGACTCCTAACATTACCTTCTTTTAATACACGATCAATCTGGTCGTGGTAGGTGAGCCTGGGCCTTCCGCGGCTCCTACATCCTTCCACTTTCGCATAGTATATCTGTTTAGTCAATCTTTCGTCATTTAATTATCATATTATGCCATGTCTACACCTTACATGTCAAGCTGAACATCTGAATATTTTGTTGTCCTCTGCCAAGAGGTCACGACCTTGCACCGACCTGCCTTACGAATACACTTTGCAAATTCATTTTGTAAAACGCGTCCTAACCAACATCCGTCGCGCTCTCTAGTTGGGGTATTTAATTTAGGGCGCAGCCTCAACCGGCAATGAATTTTAAATTCACTCAGATGGGAGTCTGCGCTGACGGGAGTTCACTGCATTTTGAACGATATCTTAGTTGAGTTGAGAGATATAGTTGGGGTCCTCGTTTACTAATAAATAGCGTGGTAGTTATATTTGGAAATTAGGGACAGAAACGTCAAAAAGGCATTTTATTGTGTTTATGTAATCTTCAACCTCTCTGTGGTTTGTTTTTTCCAATTGTGATTAGGTATCACATGTATTTGACAAAGACGCATTTACAAATGATGATAGGGGACTATTAAAGAAATATACTTATTGTACATTTGGAGTGCCTGTATTTGTGCTGCTTGATTTTGTAAAATACTTCTTAATATAATTATAATAAGGTAAAATTAAAAAAATATAAATAAAAACCTACAAAAAACGTTAATAAGAACCATTCAATATTAGTGAGACAGTTACGGGTATCTGACTTGTTATACAACAATGAAACAAACAAACAAAAAATATGTGTCTACTGTAAGCGAATTGCAGACGAGAATTGATTTCACTTTAGCATGTCAATGGCAACATAACGAGAACAAGGTCCTAAGACGACATAATTGTGCTAAGAGGTGAGTTAGTTGGATATCTAGGTGACCTAAAACGAATTGATGTTTCAGTTGGTATTACTGTGGCGAGTTCTGATGCAGGCCGGGCCAACTTTTGAACGTACAGGTACGCCAGCCAAGGCGACTTTTTAGTGCGTAATTTTTTAAGGTTTCAAGTTGGAATTAAAAAAACAGAATGTTTTTTATTTTACTTATATAAAGTTAGACTAATAGAAAACTTGGCTATATAGAAATTGGCATTCAAAGTGACTATCGAGTTTCTTGCCAGTTTCTTTTCGATAGAATCTACTTTTCGTAGCGGTGGGAGTATTATTTCCATTATTTCTTTTTGTTTTTTGTTCATTAACTACTTATAAGTGTTTTTTGAAGCCTTACATAGGCTAATAAAGATATTTAAAATTTTTTGAAACCTTTATCTGGCTGTTTTAAAACATTTAATAAATGGAGGTTCTATGGTGCGTGTGTTGATTATAGGTAGGGTCGGGCCGTGATTGTGGTAGGCCTGGACTCTCTGTCAGGGCCGACGCTGGAGTGTTCATGGTGGTTTAGCGTTGCGCGATCCCGTGGACACCTTATATAAAGGCGTAGATGGTACATCTCAGGGGTTAAGTCGGTATACCCCTCCAACTACCATCTTGGGCTGGGCAGGGTCCTTATTTTATCTCGACGGCCCCGGGAGTCCGACACACCTTGCTGTTTACCCTCGGTGCGGGATGGTGCGTAAAGCTTTCCCAAGGTTAACAAACTGGGCTAACTCTACAGAAAAATCATTTTAAATAAATTTATCTTTTACGTTTACGTATATTCGCATCAAACTCACAACATATGCAAACAAAAAATCTATCTATTAACTTATTTTTGTAAAAAAATTCTTCATATAGTTTTGTTTTTGGCTGAATGTGGTTAAAGGGGCTTGTTGCCCCTTTGACTCTGCCTACCCCTTCGGGGATTAAGGGCGTGATGTTATATATTTGTGGTCATGATGAATACGAGTAATGTTTAACTTATTTTTTATTTGTATTGTACTTAATTCACCATAAAAATAATTAGGCTATGGGTAAAATTAAGTCACAGAGATAACATTTTTGTTCAGAGACACAAATACCATACGTTTTTTGAGACGATTAAGTTTTTCAGTGACGTCAAAGAACTGGATAAGATAAAATTAATTGTTTTCATTCAAGTATGGTTAAAATATGCGTGAGGACTTAAAGATAAATACTAATTAATTATTTTGGAAAGCAATGACGTCGGTTTATTACGGCGCCATTTTACAAAAGTATTTTGTGCAACACAGAATTTATCTACAAAACTCTTAAATAATAAACTTCGCGATACTGGGTGCATATCTGTCTTTCTAAATAAATTCACCCTCCTGGTACTTAAACTATTCTCACAGAACAACTTTTCTTATTACAAGAAATGGTAAACGATGGAAATGTCGTACTTAACAGATGTTTTGTAACTTTCCTTTCCCTTGGGCTATGAACTAGGATAAAGACAAAGAGAAATAGGTTCACCTTTCTCAACGAAGGTTTTATTACTTGAAGGCTATTTTTAAACATGTTTGAGTGAAATTTATGTCGCTGCGTTATTTTCGTCGTTGGGCAAGAGTGAAAGATTGATGTTCGTTTTAGTGGCCGGTTGATAGCGTGGGTAATTATTTTTAATTGATACTTTTTTTGCGAGGATGGCTGGCCATGACGAAAGAATTCACTCAGGTGGAAAACGAGTGAGTATTTAAACATAAGAACGTGTTTAAAACAGTAGAAGAAGAGTAATTTGTCCAATGTTGGTTGTAAAAGGCGACCAATGGTGTATCGGGTTTTGGGTATGTGATTGTGTGGGCGACAGGCTAGCCACTTGTCACCACTGATCCACAATTTTCCATCTAACCCAGCCCAGTTTTGTTTCTGGCTGAATGTGGTTAAAGGGCCTGCTGCCTCTTTGACTCTGTTTACCCCTACGGGGATTATGGGCGCGATGTTATGTATGTAGTGTTGTAAGAAGAGTAATTGTTTATGTATAATATGTTTATGCTTTTACGAAACTATTGGGAATCCGGGGTAGTGAATAAGGTATACCAACTAAAATCATAAAGTTTGCACAGACACAAACAAAGCTTGCTATTACTGGACATGTTCGATCTCTGTAACCATTAGACTGATCAGATGTATTGGACATGACAAATCGGATCATGTTAACACGGTCTCAGTTAACTGAACTTGTACGAGTCGCAACGTTTTACTTCATTGCTAAGGTAGTGTTAAAAGTAACAAGTAAAAAAATCTTATAATATCTAGAGGTGGTACTGAGATGTAAGCCAGCGCATCTCGTATGTAAGGCAAATGTGCGTACCCATATTAAAATTACGTAAATGGTAATAATGTATATCAATATGGCATCAATTGCATATGAAGCACTGAAATAAAGAAGTGAACTCTCGTAATTGCTTTTAATCCTATTAAAAATCAAATAAATTAATTCCTCAGATGGCATCTATATTGATATTATATAGATAGAGGAATTGTTCGTGTCGAATAGGCTCCGGAACTACTATACCAATTTTAATAATTCTTTCACCAATGGAAAGCTACTTTATCAGCAAATAACAGGCTATATTTTATCCCCGTATTCTCATGGGACGGGAACAACGCGGGAAAAATTGCGGGGTGCTGGTACCAAATAAAACCATAAGTCCAAACTAAAAATATATACTTGCTTGTAGGTACTATGAATACCTAGTAACGGATAGCCTTACATTTATATAAACGCAAGTGCAAATGCCCATTTTTATCAGACAAATATTTGCCCCTAGCAGGGTCCCGCGACCAAACATTTCGTGGCCATCCGTTCAACTGGTCTGTTAAAGCCCTCGATATTGCGACAATCGTGACATTTTCAATGGTATCGTTACATAGTTTGACTTCGTGGCCAGCCTCTCCGACCACTTGACCAACCAGCCTGTTCTATCCATCGGTATTCCATCAATACCGACATTTTCAAAGGTATTGCATCGTCAGCCTCGACATCCTTGTTGATACGGCAGAATGCGACGGTGACGTAACAGTCCAGTAAGTTAGAAAGCTGATTACCGGTGTTGCGTCGCGATTAATTGTTTATTCCACTCACTCGGTGCCCGGATCGTGATCGAGAGACAAATCGCCGATTGACCCGTCGACAAGCGCAAAGGACCCTAAGCGAGGTACTGTGGTAATGGGATGATAAAGCATTACGTGATATCACTATATGTACGTGATAGTAATCATAATGATCATGTACCCAATGTTTATAGATTCTCTATGAATAAAACAATTAGTAGTTTTTTTCTTTTTTCCACAATTTTTGTAGTAAACGCAATTTGTGTTATATATATATGTGATGTTGTATATTTATTTATTTATAACTTTACGTAGGTATATATAAATACATGGAAATTGGAAAGGGTTAGCTCATCGGTACCAATATTATCGACTTTTGACTATATGAATAAATAGATATACCTAGCATAATGTTTACTAAACTATTACGTACATAGAATAAATGTACATTAGAAATGTTTATTCTTAACGAAAGCCTGTCGTTCGTCCTATAGCTAAACAAATTACTTACTTCGGTCCATTTGAATTACGCTCCGTTTGGGCTGATGAGACCGGACGGCGGTTTGAAGTAGATAAGCAACCCAGATAATTGAAGAAAATAAGAAGAACAACATTTTCTTTTTGTTTTTGCAAGCAGAGATCTGTCCACCACGCGTCATTACTGTATAACTGTAACATTGATTAATTAAAAACAAAAATAGGAATGTTATCCCGCTAAACAGAGGTTAGAAGTAGAAGAAGTACGGCAGTAAAAAATTCCAATAAAAATAAATTTTCAATGTATGACATATTCTTTATTCATTATGGTTGGCTAACGAGCATACATACATCCAACTCGAAGGTAAAAGAGTCACATAAGGACGATTTCAACACTAGATATATCACAGATGCGCTGCAGATCTTGCAGCATGAATTTTCATTTACTACGGTTTA
The DNA here is from genome assembly GCA_951394215.1 of Glyphodes perspectalis. Lineage (NCBI taxonomy): Eukaryota > Metazoa > Arthropoda > Insecta > Lepidoptera > Crambidae > Glyphodes > Glyphodes perspectalis. Next base: position 5,311,919 of record OX596206.1, on the reverse strand, counting down.
ATACTTATTTATTACGTCAATTTCTAAAACTACAAGGGTGATACTTTTAGCTTAGCTAGGCTAGTGACTTCCACTTAAACATAGGATCGTTTCACCCGTACAAATGTTAATACATAGGTCTAGAATCATTCTACATATCTGGAATAACTATTTAAAATTAGGTCCTTTTTATAAATCTCATGTCACGTCTTGGTGGTCGAACTCCTCCGAAACGACTGGACCGCTTTTAATTTTTTTTTGCGTATTTAATAGGGATGAGAATAAGTTGTTAAGTATTTTTCACCTTAACAACTGCCGTAGAATATTTTGTTCAAATGTCACTCAGATACAATACCGACGGCTTGCTTTTATTATTAAAATCAAGTCCATGCAGGCATGATGGAACGTATGTATGTCCATACAACAGCCCCTAACCTGGTTTCGTGCATGTCGTCACGTGGTTTATTTTCTTCGGTGTTTGTGTTGCAGATCACGTACTGCACCGGTTACGCCACTGCCGTGTCGTACTGCAGACAAGTTATGCCATACTGATGCATTGGAATCGTAACTGTGACACTTTTTTTATATGCAATTCTCATTTTGGGTTACGTACTTTAAACTTTTGTCCCATGTTGGTCTGGGACTTAGCCCATGTGGATCTGGGGCAAAAAAAAAAGAATGTGCCAACTGTGGTTCTTGCCTAGCATGTCGTAAGGGGCGACTAATGGTTTACGGGCTTTTGGGTATGTGACTGAGTAGGCGACGAGCTAGCCACTTGTCACTCCTTTTTCACAGCTTTCCATCCAACCCAGCCCACTGTCCCATGTTGGTCTGGGACTTAAAAAGAATATGCCAACTGTGGTTCTTGCCTAGCATGTCGTAAAAGGCGACTAATGGTATATCGGGTTTTGGGTGTGTGATTGTGTAGGCGACAGGTCAGCCGCTTGTCACTGCTTTTTCACAATTTTCCATCTAACCCAGCACTTCAGCCAAAAAATATTTTTGGTTGAATGTGGTTGAAGAGGCTTGCTGCCCCTTCGACTCTGTCTACCCCTTCGGGGATTATGGGCGTGATGTTATGTATGTATGTATGTATGTACTTTAAAAGGAGTCTTTTTAGATTTTTGAGATGAACATGAACTTGATGAGTCCCAAGAATATGTCAAATACGAAAATTTCCACTTCCATTACACTTCAAAAATGTTATGTCAAACCATCTATATTTATCAAAACTGAGGTATTCGAGTCGGCATGCCGATAAATTGTGACTACGTGGCCCTAATATTATCATCTGATGATGACGATGGTAGCGGATTCCGACTAAGCACAGGAGGACAGTCCATTTAGACAATGATCCAAGATTTAGCAAGTCTGGTAATTACATTGAAGCGACTGCTGCTGTGACATTAACCATTATGCGATACACAAAACAATATCAGTATAACACAACATTAGATACTTTCTTGTGCTTTGTTGACAAAGCGGACAGTGTTGTCAAATTAATCGTGTTATTTAGTGACAGAGCTGATTAGCTAATTCGGTTCATCATTATGTACGCGACGCGAACGTCTCGGGATAATCTCGTTTCCGGCTGCGCCTCTTACGATAACCCTATTAGCGTGATGTAAAAGTATTTATACTTTAGGTAGCCATGTATATGCACATGTAATAATGGTGTAGTGTTGAAAGTGTGTATATGGAAGATGTATATAAAATCTTGGAGTAGGGCTCCTATAATCGTTTAGGCAAATGAAATTGCGTCAATTAATTCTGAACTCAATTAGCGTTGGATGTAGCCTACTTAACTCACTTTTGGATTTGAATGACTTTACTTATGGGGAAAGGGTATATCCAGTCAGAGTAAGGGTTTTTAATTAATATATGTATAATGTCTACCCCTTCGGGGATTATGGGCGTGATGCTATGTAGAATTTAAAAGAGGCAAAATGGTAAGTCTGCTGTGATAAATGTATACCAGCACCAATTCCACGACATGAACATTGATAACAGTGCAAGGATTACAAAAGAATAACCTAGAAAACATGGGTTATTGAGAGAAGAAGACGAATCTTGTTAACGAGATATTAATGAAAAACAATCCTAATATACATTTGGAAAGAAAGCTCAGCAGAAACATTATTCATGAAATGGCGTCAAAATGTTGCGATCATCAAAATTTACTTACACTAGACCTCTATTTGTGGTATGGAATTCCATTTCCCCGAGTCTATCGCACGGGGTTTGAGCGAAGTAAAATTAAAAATGTACTTCAATTAAACTGCGGCATTGGGGTTTTGCGCGAATCTGAGAACCGGCGAAACGTCAATAAGGGAAAGCAGCGGCTGTTAAGTTCGAGTGTTCTTCTACAAAATTATGGGTCGGGGAAATTATTGCTAAGCCGGGAAATCGGGAAAGGGCCAGTGATGCACGCGACCCGAACAGGGGTAGTCGAATAATCGCATTTGCTATTACACGTGTTGCATTACAGCAATTTGAGGTCATTCCATAAATATGGTTTCGGCTGAGCTTTTATTCGTCATCATCAATCGTTATTTTCTCACAAATAGGTACCTAAGTTTCTTATCTTTTTTCTTAATCACCTAAGTTTCTAAATCCATCTCAACATGTCTAACTATTCTTCTTCTTGGTCGTACACTTTTGGCAGAGTGGTCGTGGTCATGATTTGGCCGACAGTCTGGTGCCAATATCAGACGACATCACATACATTGATCTGAATCCGAGATAAGTAGCTTAATCACTTGTGTTACGGGTATCAGAAACAACAGTGCTATTACAAATATATACTTAAATATTGGATATTAACACCCAGACACAGAACAAACACAAGTACTCATCACACGAATGTTTGTCCTGGGTGGGGATCGAACCCACAACTCTTGGCGCATGGGGCAGGGTCACTACCGAATGCGCCATGGAGCTTGTCAAATGCTACTCTTGTAACGCGATGCCAAGTAGCTTTATGTTTGGGAGAGCGAGAGTTGTCATTAAGAGCGGGTGTGCCAGAATGTAGGGTTGATTTGATGAGGTCTGCCCATAGTGGTCTCTATTTATCATTCCAGCAAGGAGGTCGACGCTCTTGTGATACTCTGGCGTTACAGTTGTCTATTAGTATCGCCTCCCATTGGGTTGGCCGTATGTTTATTTGTCACCATTTTATTCAGTATAAAAACCCAAGAATTGTATTAAATGAATGCAATAGTAGGTGGGTCGACAGGAGGAAAAATATGATATACAGTTGAGCTGTTGAGTTGGTTAAATAGTTCGCGATCCAGGTAGTTATGTGTTTTTACGATTATGTGCGACAAAACAGCATCAGATGATCACTGTAGTTTTTTTTTACAAAACTATTAAGATAATAAAGTGCTTTCGGTCTTCCTGTTTTGAAAGTGTTGATAGTTGTCTATGCAAACGTTAGACGGTAAAGAATTTAAATTACAAGATTGTTACGTTTTTACATAATGAGGTTTTAATGTGCCGTCAATTGGATATCTTTATCTAAATTTTTAGCAACAACAACTCTCTCGCACAAGGAACGCAACATTTATGTAGATCCCGTGTGAATAAAAATTATAGGTAGGTACATACTAAATCGCCAATTGTTCGTACTACCCTGCGAGGACTCTTTTCATTTATTTATCTGCGTAATCAACGACTTGCTGTGCCCGTGGTTTTACCTGCGTTTATGTTATAGTATAGCCTATAGCCTTCCTCGATAAATTACTATGCAACATATAAATATTTTTTGAAATCGGACCAGTAGTTCCGCATATTAGCGCGTTTAACCAAACGAACAAACGATTTTTCAGCTTTATATTAGTATAGATTATATCTTATACCTTCATACTATTAGCTAGGGGATTCTTGCTGGGCCAGGAGACCAGGAGACCGGATTATTCCAGCAATATATGGTCTCGACCATCCCGAGCAACTTAGTGATGCGAACATTCGCCCATCGCAAACGCACCCTAACTCACAGCCTAGTAGCAAAACTATGTGACCTAAACACTCGCTTCTCCTTGCACGCTAACTCGTATACCCGCTTCTCGTATGTTGTCGGTGGGACAAGTGTCGAATAAGCTATTGAACTTGTCAATTCCGACTGGGTCAGCGGCTCATCACTACGCGGCACGCTCGCGGAAATAGGAAAGCTCGGTAATCTTTCCATTTCGCCGCGCCTCCTGTTTGCGCGCTGCTGAAATTTACTCAGATGCGACCCGCACCGGCTCCGCTCGGGATATAAATTCCATCAATATTCTTTTTAAATTTTCCTTTTTTAAACTTAGATGCTTTAGCTTTGCGTTTATGGTCGGTCAACCTTGTTACTACACATTGAGCATCAACATTCCTTTCAGTACTTATTTTTCACGAATTGACTGAACATTTAGGATGAATATAACAGAAAGCTAAAGTAATATAAAACATACTAGGTATCCAATTGTTAATTTATACGTAGATGCATCGATACATCTACATACAATGTCTGGTATTTGAAAAGTAAATGTGTGCTATGTCATTGCAGTAGGTAGGTGAGCGTTGTCGCACCGACGTACCTACATTAAACAAATGCACGGCACTTAATCATAAATATGATCGCAGTACGTAGGTAACTCTTCTCTTTAATGTTTAGCAGATTACTTAACTGTTATACGTTCTATGTTCTATGTGAGTGGCGTTGGTTTCCGCACATAGTCCTTAGAGTCGACCATTGTACGTGAATACGTAAACGCATCAAAATAGTTATTTTTTTTTTTAAATAAACAGCACTTATCGTAGTGGTTAAGTAGGCAGACTTAAATTGTTTTTTTTTAAGTGTTTTGATTTTTTGTCGATCTATATTTATATATGTACATAATACCTTTTCGTTATTTTCAACTGTACACCATAGAACTTGTGATGCATTATTGTCTAACTGTGTCATCTAGAAGTTATTGAAAACTACATTTATGGGACTTCAGACATAAAAGTACCTGTCCAACGAAGAAATTATATAAGGTTGATAATTCAATACACAATTCTCGAAAAGAGGCCTCCTCGTGAGGTTGCTAATCGTGATATTTGCGTTTTTTTATTTTTGGATGAAAGGAGCAATTTTTCCTATTCCGTACCTACCTCAGAAAATGTGTACGCAAAATTTGACTATAATCTTTTCATTAGTTATGAAGTGGAAGCATAATAAACAAACCCACTCTCGCATTCAATATATTGAGGATAATTAATTGCATATATATATACGTCCGATAGATGTCGCTATTAATTAAGGAATGTTATCTCGTACGTATGGTTCATAAAAAATATAGCATTTATCTAATAAGTAAGATCAATTTAGTCCCTCATTTTGCATGTCGTAATGTAATAATACCATCTACTGATTAGCTATTGCCGGTATCTAATATCTTTATTGTTATATCAATATTATCTTAATCTTATAATAGTTATTATTTTAAATATTTTCAGTGTGGTGAGGAGTCGGCCATAGGCCGGTACTCGCGTTTTGTTATTTTTTTGGCCTGAGGTGAGTGAAGGCTTTTTGTTCTATAGTTCAATCTTCCAGAGTTTCATTACAAGATAAAAGATAAGGCCTACGGGGCGTTGTAAATATTTCCCAAACTCTCAAATGTCGCGTGTTGTACATCGTGCGTCTTGTATCTTTTGATACGTTTTAATAAGGACTCTGACCTAATAGTATACTACCTAGAAGAGGTAGAAGGTTTGCTTTGTTCCTGGGGGTTTTACTGGGGTAAACCTTAGGAAAAACAGTATGTTTTGGAGGTATTTACTTGGGGCCTCGTTCAGCTTTGCCATCACTGATCTCTGATGGGCTTAGTCCGCCATTGCTCTGACTATAGATAGTTCTAGTATTTACACAAATTGCAGACATTGTACAAATATTTGGACATCCATGGATGTGTAAAGGGAAGAGTAGGAGTTCAGATGGTGGAGGGTTGGCGAATTTACTGTACATTTTTGTAAATATGTCAAAATATTAACCCCTTCTATGCCGCCGATCCTTCACGTAGATAATCATTGAATTAATTATTTAGAAAGTGAAAGTATTTCAATAAAAACGTCTGAAAGTGTAGGTATAGTTGTAATTTTTAAAGGTCAATTCAATGATTCTATCAGCTGTTCGAGCTTCACTAATGTAATATTAAGATATTATCAAAAATTATCCCACTTTTGCTTTGGACACGACTTCGCTTGCGTTAAAGTATGTTTAATTCTTCAGGAACCGTAACTTCTCTGGATTGATCAGGTTTGATTAATTGATAATTTTTTTCTGACCGATGACAATGTGTGCTAAATTTCATGATAATCGGTTAAGTAATTAAGACAGAAATAGACACAAACATACTTCCTTTCGCATTTATATTTACTAAGATTGAAATTCGAGCATACATGCGTACTAATAAAACTAGGTAGTTATAAAACAAGATTGAGTTTATCATCATTTATCGATCTAAATTGCTGATTTTCGGAATCGGCTATTAGTATTTTATATTATTACTATATATATTAATTATTTCACATAATTTATCAATATTGCCATATGGCGTTTGGTTCTCTCTTCTTACCCCGCTAGGGAAGTGGCGTGAAATTTAGTTAGTTATAAAAAAAATATATAGACTACAGGGCCATGTCCAAAAAATTGATGGGTGATATGAACCACCAGGTGACGTATATATGACGATATAAGAGCATAAAATAATATAATTTAGTTTTTATCAATATTTGGTATGTAAATCTATCTAGATATGAATTTATCAAACATTCCTAGTATAATTGTAAAAGATTCTGCATGTGCGTTACCTGTGATTATATGAATAAAAAAAGATTATTACCTGACGTTGATACTTCTTGCAATAAGACTAAAGACTAAGCTTAATGTGTGTTAAACGTATAAAATTTTACTACTAGTTATGTGTAATAAAGAATATTTAGCGTTCGTTTTTGTAGTCTCCATGTTGTCGCGTGCTGTAGATATCTAGACTTGATAAGATCTAGATAGGGCACGGACGTTTCAACATGTCAAAATCCCTTGACATACTATCATGGCTAGAGTAGGCAGAAACTAAGAAGCAGCAAGCTTGAGCACTTTTAGTGGAAAATAAAACTGGACTTGACCTTTGGTCAGATCAGTTGTCCCGGACCCTTTTCTGACCGAGTACACTTTAATTATTATTTTATTTGTAGGTTTCAGATATGAGTACATAGTGTATGTTAACAATGTTATTTTCAAGGTTAATTTATTATCCTTAGGAACTAATTTAAAAGATTTTAGGAAATTTGCAGATTTTTTTTTTGCTTTACTTACAAAAGTTGATAATTGGCTATTTTGTTGAAAAAGTAAAAGGTTTTTTGGCTCATTTTCCAAAAATTCTTCAAATTCGTTCCTGAAAATAATGAGTTAAATAAGCAGGTAAGAGGTTTTGCATAAACTAATATTAAACTAGTTTATTGAGACAGTCATTGGTGTTATATAAATGTTAATATAAGCGTGTTAACTAAATCATACGGATTACTTTTCATTTACTTGTTTAGATCTATATTATGGTCGAATTCGTTAGATAACTACATACCTACAATAAATATCTGATAATGAGTAAATGATTATATTCGAATTGCCGGCATTTTAGATAATCATTACTATAGGTACTGAGCTTATACCTATTAGTTACATGTGTTTAAGGATACCAAGGGCGCACGCAACGGGGGGCAGGGGGGAGGACTAGTGGGTCTATTTACTATGTATAAGAACCTATCAATAATATTGTATTGCCCCTCCCCTGGATCCCATGTATGATACCATTTTTTTCGATATCAATTTTGATATCCAATATACATACTTACATACATAATGTTACGTTTTTCCCCCAAGCGGGTAGGCATAGATCACAACCTTCTTTTTGCTACGGTCTTGACACACGCCTATCGCACTCCACATCGCTCTCTTATTTCTTCATTTCTTAACGGCTGGATCATTGGATTGAATACCTATTTACTCCAAGATGTTAGGACAAAAAGGAACAACAAATTTCTTCCACTATTTTAAAAAATATCAAAAATTTATAATTTAGCAATCAATGTATTAGTTACTAGTAGGTAATTTTGTGAGTATTAAGCAAAATCAATTAAAGTAGACATAAATACTCGTAATAATAATAATTAATATAATAATGAATAATAATAAATATTAATATAACACCTAGACCCTATTTAAACACGAAATTAATCATTTCAGGAAAAAATACGTCAAATTAAAAAAAAAAACGTAATTAAAATTAGTTTTCAAAATTCCCGTTAAAACGCTACAAACTGTCACGTGACTATGATTACGCCACAGATCAATAAACAACCTCGCTCTCTGTCAAAGTTAATCTGATCTTGAGTGAGTTCTTACGAATATGTCAGCTTGTTTGCCGGTCAGTAACGTCATCGCGCTTTGATGGCATTCGCATTCACGTAACATTGGGTATTAAATATCGCAATTTAAATTTTTTTTTTTTTAAATTTATGACGAATAAATATAATCTAAAAATGTTATTACAGGTTTTTAAATACTGTCTTTCTTTTTAATGTATAAAACATAACTTTACATGAATTCGTAACATGTGTCAACATCCCTAATGCCCACTTTTGTGTTAATCCTAGTATGATTATGTACTTTAGTTTTATTGTTTATGTAATATATAGAGTTACTAAAGAGACTGTAATGATAAAAATCTGCATAGTAGGGTTAGTACGGAGTAAGAAGCTAAAGCTTTATTGAGATTACTTATGTAATACAGATTTGTACTATCACATAACATAAATTTATTTTCTCGAAAAGCAATCCAGATTTTATTAAAATATCTACTAGGAGTCCAAGTAGGTACACAATTAATTATGACTTTTTAATAGATAGCTTATTAATTACTATCCCATGTTAATCTAATAAGAATAAATAAATATATAAATAAATTCTCCAGAAGTCCAGACTGACACACCAATTTCCTAGTTCCAAACTAAGCTTATGCTTGTGCTATGGATACTAGGTGAATGGATAGACATACTTAAATAAGTTTATAAACATCCATGACTCGAGTACAAATGTCCATGTTCATCACACGAAACATTTTCACCTAGCGGGATTGAAACCCGCGACCCTTGGTTTCGTGGCCAGGGTCTCTAACCACTCGACCAACGGGCCAGTCAGAGGCCAGAATGTGCCATTTGTTTGGCTGTTGGGTATTAAAATTGTGTACATATAATGTTTCACTATAGAAACCAATAAAAATTTGATAATTACTTTATTGTCACACATTTTGTAGATATTATTTATCATAATTTAGTTAGATAACTTGTCAAATTACGAAGATAACATTTACTGTCTTAAATATCAAACAAATTTACCGTTTTCTCTATATATTCATTCGATCACTTGTATTTTAGGTTTCTGCATTAAAACGGTTATAAAATAACCTTGCGTTAATATCCCTGGTTATATTTTCTGTTTAAAATGAAATATCCTAAATATTATTCATACCCTAAATAATCTATACATAAATTAACTCTTCTTACGAATATTCCGCAGACGGAGGAGTATGCCATTTGGCACAGTTAAAGTTTATGTGAAGAAGGACTGCATAAATCAAATATTTTAATAAATATTGCGTTAGAAATTCATAAAAAAATTTAACGAAATTTAACTAATGGTCGCCCATTTGTCGAATTACGACAAATGGGCGACCATTAGTATTTATAGATATAGTTTAAAATTAGCTGAAACATAGTGTACTATATACTAGGTACTTGTACTAAATGATGTACTTATGTACTTATATTTTAAGATCTATTGAAAGGAAAATTTCTCTATATAAATAAATAATACGATGATCTCAAAACCATTCAGTTATTTGTCCTTAGTCAATCAGCATCTTTATAAAAAAAATACGAATCTAATGAATCAATCAGAGCGTAGCAACTTCAATGTCGTTCTGGCGAAATTATTTTTATGGATGTATTTCAACAGTCAAATAAAAGATAACAATCGAATAAATTACAATCCGGATGATTGTAAAATGACATTGTTTGTTTCCTAAGTAAAATACCGTATGACATCCGCAAATTGGTGACTTTCATATTTTATCAGTCTGTTAATTCTTATGTATTCGGTTCTCTCTGCCTACCCCGCTAGGGAAGTGGCGTGAAGTTTAGTTAGTTAATTCTTATGTATATTTGTTCTTGTGTATATTTGTCCCATGTTGGTCTGGGACTTAAAAAGAATATGCCAACTGTGGTTCTTACCCAGCATGTCGTAAAAGGCGACTAATGGTATATCGGGTTTTGGGTGTGTGATTGTGTAGGCGACGGGTTAGTTCACAATTTTCCATCTAATCCAGCCTGACTTTGTTTTTGGCTGAATGTGGTTAAAGGGGCATGCTGCCCCTTTGACTTTGCCTACCCCTTCGGGGATTGTGGGCGTGATGTTATGTTATGTGTTGTGGTTATGTTTAATTCTTATCTGACTATTAAAAAATCGGCCCTCAAACAAACTTCCACTCTATTTTCAATGTATCGTTACAATAAGAAGCTATTATTCTACGTTAGCAAGTTCTGTTCGTACTCGAATATTTTTTACAAGTCGGCCTCGATTTCGTGATTAAGTATAACGTATGGCCGTATCCTGTCGTATAATATGTACTAGTATGTAACTGGTTTCTTTGTTCGTGTGGATACACTGATTTGTTATTCCTTTTATGGCTCGCAGTTATTAAACAAGTAAAGTGTTCTGACGGATTCATACTTGAAGTTTACTGACTAGTTACCGGAAGGCTGGCGACGCATTAGCAATTCCTCCCACCAAGTAATGTGCGAAAAAAATGATGTCTACTTATAATTGTAAGCTTATCTACATACGTAAATATTAACACGCTTGCAATCCCCGAAGTGGTAGACAGAGTTCAGCGAACAGTAAGCTCCTTTAACAATTTTTATCCTAAATTAAAAACAACTATGAGCTGGGACAGGAGGAAAAAAGAAATAGCAAATACATACGAGTACATATCATCACGCGCATAATCCCTAAAGGGGTAGGTAGCTCGTCGCCTAAACAATTACAAATGTAACACCAAATTTCGCGGCACATAACGCATTTGGAACATTCCTTTTGCAAGTGGCAAAATCAACTTAAGACATGTTAAATTGTAAATAAACCTAATTTCGTGTTTCCTTTGTTGCAGATCTAGACGTAAGTCAAGATGGCTCAGGACAACAGCAATTCCACTATGGAGATGGGCACCAGTGATCAGGTAAATAATTACTAAACACAAATGTACATAGGCGGGCGCATATTTTGGTCCAGGGGCGGGGGGGGGGGGGTAATACAATATTTTGATGGGGGGAGATATTGATAGGTTATATATAGTAAATAGACCTGGCACACGAGGTCGGAGGGGGGGGGGGGTCATCTGGGATCTCGATTGGTATGAAAATCTTTAAAACCTTTTGATGGTTCAAAAATCCCATAAATTTAGGAATATAAATATAATAAATTAAACAAAATATCAAATACATATAAAAATAAATAACAACACCAGTTAGACGCGTGCCGAATGATGAAAATAAAAGTTCCATTAAGTATAACGAGTATCGACCACCTATTTTTGTTACCAGTTGTGAACACTTTCTTTGTTTTAGCCTATCCTTTTTGTTTTATCGACTTAACAATAGCACAAAGAGAATTATGGCATTAAAGCAAACGGAGACGATTGTTTGAATGAATATAACTCATCGATATATTGTTAACCAAAATATTATTAGTCAATTATAGTCGTATTCTTCAATAAGGCTAACTTTCCCGTAACACGCTCTTTTGAATGCATAATATGCAGTTATATGAATGCGGCAAATTGTTTGAGAGGATATTTGATCTTTTACTTCTACTTTTTTAAGCTACCACTACTGTAGTGGTAGCTTAATGGTTACGCTCCTCACATCCTTGTGTTGCTGGTTCAAAACGTATATCAGGCGTATATTTGGATTTTTAAGATTTAATCACGGATTTATACCACCTGAACGACGGTTAGGTCGTCCATTTTGAGCCAATTTGTCTGGTTCTCCTAAGGATACGAAGATCAACAAGCGAAGATCAAAAATAAAAATATCAATATTATACATGCGCTTGTTATGATGCAATGTTAATTACTTACTTAATTACTAGACTCGCTAAATCCTAGATCATGGTTTAAACAGACCCCGACTAAGCACGGAATGTAGTGCTAGGGGGATGGCATACAGCTAGATATAATTACGATATTTTTTGAAAGGGTATTTAATAATCGCAGGTACTTTGCATCAGCGGATATATGGGACTGAAAAATTAAACCTTTTTTAATAGTTTGAAGGTGCCAACAGACACGCCACTAGAAGAACGGTTCTTAATATTTTTGGACGACCCTTGAGTATAAAAATATATTTGAAGTTTGTGCCTTTAATGTTTCAGTTTCATTTACAATGATACTCAAATAATACCTAGTATTAAATAAAAGCCTGTGGTTTTAGTTTAGTCATCTTGAGATTTCAGAATCTAACGGTATAACCGCCAGATTCTGAAATCTCTAATCTCTAAACTTCAAATATATTATATACATATATAAGCTCAAGGTGACTTAGCTAAAAACTTATAATTCATCTTAGAATCTAACAGTATAAGCTAAATTTTGCATAAACTATTAGATTGGTGTTACAAATGTTGTTCCAAAAATCACATATAGTAACGTGTGAGCGTCCTGTATATTCAATGTCTTAGGACCCTAAAATCAGTTTCTAGAGAATATATCGTTTTCTCTATCTCCAAGTATATTATAAAAATTGTAGAGGATAAAATAAAATTTAACTACAAATTTTGTTTGAAACATTTTTTATTCGTTGAACCTGATAGATATATGGTACACACATCCTTTAAAAACACTTTACAAAGTGAATAGCGCGATTCAGCTACAACCATTCAATATTACAAGGTATAAAATCTAAAATAAATGCAAGCAATAATAATGGCTTATTATGTAGCACAATAAAAGTGAAACTAACACTTCTAATGTAACTGCTAGTTGTGTCAATAACTCGGCAGATAAGCCTATCGGCTGCTGATAACCCTGAACCACTGAGCACTTGAGAAAAATCCTAATCAGCAGAATGGGATTCACCGTGTAAGATTCATTTAGTAAATAATAGTAGATGAGGGACAGTTGACGGGGATACGTCAGTGAATAGTGTGATTTGTGTGAGTAAAGTGTTACGAAATGTAATATCTGCCAAGTGTTCTGAGGAGAAGGATCCACATGACACAGGATTTAACACGTTAGTTGTGAATGTTTTGCCTATCTACCAATGCGTTAAATATTCGAACAATAAAAGTACTTAGGAATTATGACATACCTACTAATTTCGAATGTAACACAATAGTTAAAACATTATTTGATTTTTTAAGTATGATGAAACTGTAAATTATTAAAGGACTCGCCTTTGATAATAAACCCTCTGTTCCAATTTGTATTTCTTCTGTATTTACTTGCAAGTTGACAGTTATTCTGCTCATATGATACATTACAAAATTCCTATTCAATTTAGTAGTAAGTTTCTTATTGTTTTGGGTAACAAACAATATTTAATTGTAGGAAAATATTAACGTTAAATACGTGTGAAATCAGGACGATTTATTCGATGATGCTGATTTTCGGCAAATAATGTTTTCTAAATAATTTCAAAGTTATAGATATAATCCATACAATCGTTTTTGGAAGAAGACCCATAATCTATTAATTCGAAAGTGCATTTCTTTTTGATGATATAGTTAGCATTTTAGGAAAATATTTACGTTAAATACGTGTGAAATCAGGACGATTTATTCGATGATGCTGATTTTCGGCAAATAATGTTTTCTAAATAATTTCAAAGTTATAGATATGATCCATACAATCGTTTTTGGAAGAAGACCCATAATCTATGAATTCGAAAGTGCATTTATTTTTGATGATATAGTTAGCATTTTAACAAGATGAACACATGGCAGGTTCTACAATACTAAATTAAAGAAAAATAAACTGTAATTCGCGTTATCTAAAACAAATGGCACTGATCTCAAGTACCATTTTTATCTGTATCTGTATCCACTTACTAGACTTTATTATGAGGTAGATCTAAATACCATATTTGATCCGCTGTTGATACTAGGATAAGATTTATTCGCAAATAAAAATACCACCACCTAGGACCATAAAAGACCAATTAAAGATTATGTAAACTCGGGTTAATAATTTATTAAGATATTTACTAGCACCATACTTATTAATTTCTCTCTTTTCTTTACATAAGCAAATTCTGCTATTGCTGAAATGAACGTTTTGCGTTCACTCTACCGTAGTAACTTGCTTTATACTATCAAGACTGAAGCTAAAAGTTTTTAATACACACTCTTATTCCTAAATAAGACCAGAAATACTTAGTTAGCACTATCACTTAAACTAAAAAATGCTTTACAGGTCCTGGTAGCGAGTAAGAGAAAGAGGACATTAAAATACGCGATCGGCGGTGGAGCGATGTTGGTGGTGATCGGTGTTGTGGTGGCCCTCGTGGTGGTGCTTTCCGGCAACGAGGGAGGGACCGCCGAGCCCATCATTTCTACGACCGAGGGCCCGTCCTCAGTAGATCCCATACCTTCCACGCCGACCACTGTGGACACCACCACCACTGTAACACCTCCAACGACGGAGTCCACGCCGGATCCCACGCCGGACCCCACAACAGCGGCAACCACGACCACTGTAACACCTCCAATGACGGAGTCCACGTCGGATCCCACGCCGGACCCCACAACAGCGGCAACCACGACCACTGTAACACCTCCAATGACGGAGTCCACGTCGGATCCCACGCCGGACCCCACAACAGCGGCAACCACGACCACTGTAACACCTCCAACGACGGACCCCACTGCAAGCACTGTAACTCCAACTACGCCTCCGCCTGAGGAAGAATTCCTCAACCTTGACTCTATCATCAATGGAGTATTTACGCCAAATTCCTTTAATGCCATTTGGAAGTCAGGTAAGGTGTTAGGACAATTGTAGGTGTATTTTCGTCTTATTTGACAATTTAACATTAAGAATAGTAATATGGAAGATTAAATAAAATCTTGAACTGTTTTTATAACCAATTAATATCAATTAATGTTGGTAATTTATTTTGTTCTATCAAAATTACTTAATTAGATCAGTTAGTTAGTCTTTAAAGATACTTTCTTCTTTCGTCGTAAATTCCAATTTGGTTCACCATGAAACCGTTATTTCAAGAGTTAGCCTGGAATAGTGTTTTTCAATCCGTGGGCCGCAACCCCTAGGGGGTCGTGAAGCCTTACTCGGGGGATCGCAAGCACAAGGAAAAAAGGAAAAGTTCTACACTCTATAAATTAATTTTTTTTTCTATATTTTTTTGTCTATAGTTCATGATGGTCGCAATTTTTTTTTCTTGTAAAGGGGTCGTTATTAAAAATTTTGAAAAACACTGGCCTAGACTGATGAATGCAAAAGTTCTTATCTGTTTCATTTACATAGCATACACGCGTGCAACATGAAACCATCCATCGCGTTTACAGTATATTGCCGTCAATGGAATTATCTTAATTACGATTCTAATTGCAGGAAATGAGGTGATGTATCGAAACGCCAATGGAGACTTGGTGTTGCAAGAGGCGGGAAGCGGCATAGAAACTACGCTCATCGCCAATTCTTCCACTGTATGTATCCAGAGCCGTGATTTTTCGTATTTTAGTCGCATTTTTAATAAGAATACATGATGTATTCTTAATTAAAAAAAACGGCCAATATTTTAGACTCCTAGGGCATTTATTGCAACTTATTTGATTCCTGTCGATCTCGATTAGGATTAGAAGGCAACTTAGTTTTAAATAAATACATTTCTCTCCAATTTTGTTCTATGTGGTGTTCGTGACAAATGACGTTAAATGCCTTAGGAGCTAGGTTTGCTTGACTTGGCTTAACAAGTCTGGAATTAAATAGTTTGAAAGTAGATAATTGAATGTCTTGGAACGATGGTATTAGAATGTAATTAATATTTACAAACATTTTATTTATTATCAGTTTTTTTTTTACCGTTTTTTGTATGACTACCTTTATAGATGGCATGGCATGGATATTACAAATCATAACTTCAAGTCCCATGTTGGTCTGGGACTTAAAAATAATGTGCCAACTGTGTTCTTTGCCTACCAAGTCGTAAAAGGTGACTAATATAACGGGTTGGATATGTGATTGTGTACTTGCCACTTTTTCACAATTGTCCATCTAATCCAGCCCAGTCTTTGGCTAAAGCTGTTAAAGGGGCTAGCTGATCCTCTAACTCTGCCTACCCCTTCGTTGATTATGGGTGTGATGGTACAATAACTATAAGTATTTTACTTCCAGCTTCTGCAACAATCGTCACGTGTGACACTCCTGTCACCGGATGGTGACATGGTCGTTTTAGCCCACAGTGTTATACCGGTGAGTACTATAAAAGCTAACGATAATGAGATAATAAACTAAGAGCTAGAAATAGGTAGATGATAAATATAAAAAAAAACAAATGTTCAACTAATGGTTTACGGGCTTTTGGGTATGTGTCTGAGTAGGCGACAAGCTAGCCACTCGTCACTCCTTTTTTACAGCTTTCCATCCAACCCAGCCCACTGTCCTATATTGGTCTTTAAAAGAATATGCCAACTGTGGTTCTTGCCTAGCATGTCGTAAAAGGCGACTAATAGTATATCGGGTTTGGGTGTGTGATTGTGTAGGCGACAGGTTAACCGCTTCTCACTGCTTTTTCATCTAACCCAGCCCGGCTTTATTTTTGGCTAAATGTGGTTGAAGGGGCATGCTGCCCCTTTGACTCTGCCTACCTCTTTAGGGATTATGGGCGTGATGTTATGTATGTACTTAAACGGGGTCCGCTTAGACCATAATCTAGGATTTAGCGAGTCTGGTAATCATATTGAAGCGATTGCCGGTCTGACCTTCGTAACCCTTAAATAGGGGAACCAGACAAATGTTGGGTCATGGTTGACAGGTTTCATCCCGATGATTTCCCTCACCACCGAGCTAGTGGTATAAATACGTAGATAGATTTGAAAAATCCATAGGTACGTGCTCGGGTTTGAACCCGCACCCCTCGGTTGAGCTTCCATTGAGCTACCACCGCTCCGTTTGTAACCTATCATCAATTTACAATCTTACATACATACATAACATCACACCCGTAATCCCCGTGATTGACGCCGAAAAAAAATCAACAAAGAATCTTACTCGATTTATTACGAACTACCGCTTCTTTATTATGCGGCTATATTAGAAATTAATTGCTAGTTCACCAATATCTAGATCCAAATTGCGTAAATATGCTTAATTTATTTGTTTAACGAAATAGAAATCGGATGCCTCCACAACGGCGCAGGGGCGTCACACACGAACCCAGTTCAATACATTGATAAATATAGGTAAACGAACTGAGCACAAATACCGTGTTCAACACACGAACAATTGCACCAAGCGGGGTTTTGATACCGCCACCTTTCTCTTCGAGGCCCAGAACCACGTAAGGGCATGTCGTTATGCTTAGAGTGTATACCTAAATAATATTGTTTGGTTTGAAGGGTTAAGCATTATTAAAATTTGTATGCATCAAAGTACATAAGATAAATAAATAAATTCTCCATACTGACAAACCAATTTCCTAGTTCCAAACTAAGCTTGTGCTTGTACATACTATGGTTACTGGGTGAACGGATATACATACTTAAACACGTTATTTATAAACGTCCATGACTCGAGTACAAATGTCCATGTTCATCACACGAAACATTTGCCCCTAGCGGGATTCGAACCCGCGACCCTTGGTTTCGAGGCCAGGGTCTCTTACCACTCGAACAACGGGTCAGTCAAAAAATCGGAATATTTATATTTGGATGCGAGTGGGTCTGATGTTGATTTCAAATGTATCTAAGTAACTAACTAAAATGTTCTTTTTAATTCCAGAACTATAGATACAGCTTCATCGCGCGGTACACCGTGGTAGACCTAGCTTCTGGCAATGAGACCGACATCGGTCCTACTTCTATGGCTCGCTCGGACGACCCATTCCTGCAGAACTTCATCTGGGGACCTTCTGGGTCCATGATGGCGTTTGTCTACATGAACAATATCTACTACCAGGCCAGCTTGGAGAGCGACCCTGAGCCTATCACCACCACTGGTGATCAGGATGTTATCTACCATGGCATTCCTGATTGGGTTTATGAAGGTAAAACTACATTTTAATTAATTTTATAAATTCGGGAGTAGGTTTGCTCTTACTTAAGAAATTTAATTACATTAGATACTAAAAGGTAGAAATATGCAAAAACATTCAAAAAACATAAAAGGCCCGCCTGCGAAAAAATATTTTTGTATAAAATTTTATTAACTTGTTTATTAAAATTTATTATATGAAATTCCATTTTCTTTTTATTATTAAAACATGCCCACAATTCTAAATTTTATGTGCATATTATTATTCACAACAATGACTTTTCTCATTGCAGAGGAAGTGTTTGGATCAAACAACGCGATGTGGTTCTCAGCTGACGGCTCGAAGCTTGCGTACGCGACGTTCAACGATACCGAAGTGCGTCGGATGAGAGTGCCCCACTTCGGAATCCCCGGCTCCTTGGCCCACCAGTACACTCAACACTCCGAAATAAGGTACCCCAAGGTAAGATCTTGAGAGAAGAAAATACATTACATCTCATTGTCTAGTGAAATATTGGTGTAGGAACCCTTTAAAAAAAGGGACCTGGCTGCAACGTGGGTGATGCTTAACCAGAAGAATGTGTTACGCCGTCCCAGTGTTTAATGAAACAACTGTGTAGGAATAATTTCTTCCATATATAACCAGGGTAGAACCACTAGGTACAGCGATTGCAGTTTGAGTTTTATATACGTTTATAAACAGCCTTGACTCGAGTACAAATGTCCATGTTCATCACACGAAACATTTGCCTCTAGCGGGATTTGAACCCGCGACCCTCGGTTTCGTGGCCAGGGTCTCTGACCACTCGACTAACGGGCCGGTGATCTCTCGTATACAAACCAAATAATGAACCAATCTGCGTTCCTTGCCTAACATTTCATAAAAAGCAATGGTGTATCAGGTATGGGATTATGTGGGCGACCAACGAACTCAACCCAATTCTATTTTCGGCCAATGTGGTATAAATAATCTTATAGCTCCTTGGGCTCTGCCTACCTCTTATGGGTTTGAGATTATGATGGTATGTATGTACATCACGAACCCCTGTTGGTGATGTACTTACCCCTGTAAGTATACAATATTATTTTTAGTATATACGTAACCTGAAAACTGTTTGTACAAAATCTCGATTGCAATTTTTCATAGCATGTTATATTTATACCAGAAAATATTAACAAAACTTTTAATAAACTTATACCCTACTAAAAACTGTACTGCGTGTACGCTTCTCACAACGTCGTGTATTTAAGTTTAATAGGCCTGTGCTTACGCCGTAATAAGCCCAAATTAAGCCCCTTCTTAGATAAATTATAAATGAAAATTATCACTGTTTTTTTCTTACTCACAGCCCTTCAGGCACCTCTCTCGTTTTTATTTTTACTTTTGCTGTTTTCAGGGATACATGTTCTTAGGCGACAGTTTAGTTTTTAAGTTATCTCATAAGCTTTCAATGTAATTCTTTCTCAATTCCGTTACCTGTTTTGTGTTCTTAATAAAATAAAAATACTCGGGCGAGATTGACGAGACAACTCAAAAAGCTGTGACTTCGAAAGTTTTTGCGATGCAATTAGTATTTTTTTAGATTTATTCTCTAAATAGAAATATTTAACCCGTGTTTAGATTTTCGTATATACTAAAAAAGTATAATAATAATAAACCTTGTACCTATATATTAGTCCCATGTTGGTCTGGGACTTAAAATAATGTGCCAACTTTTATCTTTTCTTAGCATGTCGTAATGTCGTAAAGGCGACTAATTGTATATTTTTTAGGGTTTTGGGTATGTGATAGTCTAGGTGACGAGCTAGCCACTTGTGACTACTTTTCACAATTTTTTATCTAACCCAACTCAGTTTTATTTTTGGCTAATTGTGGCATGTTTCCTCTTTGACTCTGTCTACCGCTTCAGGGATAATGGGCGTGATGTTCTTTATGTATATAGCTTTGTATAATAATAATAAATTTTAAATGTATTTCTTTCAGCCAGGTACTGTAAACCCGACCGTGAGTGTCACTCTTCGTGACCTGAGCGAAGGACTCGAAACAGTCTTCAACGCCCCCGTCGATGTCCTAGATGAGTAAGTATCTATTGTTGTAACTAGCTTTTTCAGCGACTTCATTCTTGTACATTCCTTACGTTCACATTATCTACATGTGTTAATAGGCCACCAGCTGTTTTTAATAAATATCAGACTACATCACATACATTGAACTCACTCCAAGCTAAGTGGCCTAACTTGTGTTACGGATATCAGAATCTACAGTGTTACTACAAATATATACTTAAATATTGGATATTAACACCCAGATACAGAACAAACACAAGTATTTATCATACGAATGTTTGTCTATGTGGGGATCGAACTCACAACTCTTTGCGCATGGGGCAGGGTCACTACCGAATGCACCATCGAGCTTGTCGAAATTATAATATTAGGCTAAGAATAACCTTTATAATATTAGGGTTTACTATCCCAGTATGATCATCATAATGAACGAGGAGTAACACACATGCGACAAATACATGTCTCATCAATAACTAATTGATTCCTTTGTTCTTCGCGAAGTCTACACCATTGCAGCCAGTGGCGGATTTAGCCTAAGGCCCAGTAAGCCCGGGCCTAGGGCGGCCAGATATTAGAGGCGGCCAATCGACCAAATGTTAAAAATCAAGTTATTACGCGTTAGTACTGAGAATTATGGCCTCGGGCCTAGGGCAGCCAAGACTGTAAATCCGCCACTGATTGCAGCAATGCGGTTATCAAAAATAGAATTAAATTGAATAAAGTGTACAACACTTCACGCAACATTTCAAAATAAATGTTTCATACCACAGTTCACTGAATGGCATGATTCCAATTTTCAGGCCCATCTTGAAGTCGGTCCAGTTCGTGTCCAACGACACCGTTGCCCTCATGTGGACCAACCGAGTTCAGACCTCCCTCATTGTCGATCTCTGTCCATTCAACGCCAGCTGTGACACGGTAGGTTATTATGAGGGAAGAGGGAAAGAATACGATTTTGACAGAAGGAGAGACAAATAAATGAACTGATAAACACATATACTGACTTGATGAGCAATAAAGTACGTAGCCTCATAATGGTGGCTACTGTTTTTCACTTAAAGGACGACTTCGTTGTCGATTTATTTGAATTATTTTTTTAACCTTGTCCGTCGGTCTGCCTATTTGTCAATCACCTTGTCTTTTTTTAAATGAATAGAGTGCTAAATCCGATGCACTGACTTCACTCTTAACATTACTTTATGTTGATAAAATAATTAATTTAAAAAATATCAAATAATTTAAGTTGGCCCTGAAGTTTATTTCAGGGTCATTGCAATTGTGATGCATAAATTTCTATGGCCACTTTGATATGCACAATATCACTCAACTTTCTCTATTCCAAAACTTTTTAAAAATGTAAACGATGGCAAATATTCGACCATAATGATGTTGTAAAAAAAATAAAAATATTGTCTGAAAATGTAAGCTTATCAAAGTTTTTTCATAACCAATTCTTTAAAATTTTCAGATCTTCACATACAGCGAGACAAATGGCTGGATCGACAACATTCCTATGATGTTCAACTCGCAAGGAAACGCTTTCATCACAATTTTACCGCAAGTAAGATCCCACCCAGTGTCCAGATAAAAATAAATCTAAAAAGTGGTTAAAATAAGCTGACGATTTAACTAAAATCACTGTATAAATATGTACATTCAAATTTATTATTGATCATATTTATGTAATTTATATGGTATGATATAAAATAGAAATAAAAAGAGATATATCTTTATTAATTTAAAAAGGCTTTACAAAAATAATTATAAATGGCCATATTAATAAGTGAATCTACCACCAGGTTCGCTGACTTGATTCTACCGAGAAAAACCGACAAGAAATATGTCAGTTACTAAAATTAGGTACTGCCATCTATTATAATTTCATAGAACTACACAATAAACGCAATATTGCCGTATAATAAACATTTAATTTTCAATTGCAATTAAAAGGTCAACAATAAAGATAAAATTTTTTTTAGATAGACCAAATTACAGATATACGGAAAATTCTATATATAAGATGAATGTGCCTCTAGTTACTTTAATGTACTATTAATGCATTTCAGGCGGTCAACAACGTGCTCTACAAGCAAATTGTCCAAGTGCAAGATGTAAACGCCGACCTCTGGACAGCCTCTGGGCGCTCCAACACTGCACACACCGTAGGGGAGATTCTGTTATGGACAGATGATGACGTCATGTAGGTATCACGCGAGCTCAGTTTTGGAAGTGGTACAGTCAAGCTCTGTTTCAGTGTGACTTAGCCGACTCGATCGGGGTACAACCAATCTCACAAAGGAAATCCGTGTGTGGAGTCCGCTTTAAAGCTAGTGATCTTCGTCCGGTGATTGAGTGCAGCATAGGCCTGTAGGCCCTGAGGATTTGCATCTCCACCACGGAGGACCATGGGCTTGTCCCGCTTTTTTTTCTTATACTGAAGGTGCGATAAATCCTCAACAAAATGGTCTCGTTGGAGGCATTCAAAAATATATTTACCTACACATAATAATAATAATAATAATTTCGTTCATCACACGAAACATTTGCCCCTAGTGGGATTCGAACCCGCGACTCTTGGTTTCGTGGCCAGGGTCTCTGACCACTCCACCAACGGGCCTGTCAGCCTGTAAATTACTTTAACTAACTAACTAAACTTCACGCCACTTCCCTAGCGGGGTAGGCAGAGAGAACCGAACGCCATATGGCACGATCCTTACACATCTCACTCGCCTCTTCAACATCCATAATCCTTTTCATACAAGCTCTACGATTTTTATGACTCCTAACATCACCTTCTTTTAATACACGATCAATCTGGTCGTGGTAGGTGAGCCTGGGCCTTCCACGGCTCCTACATCCTTCCACATTCGCATTGTATATCTGTTTAGTCAATCTTTCGTCATCCATTCTTTCCACATGTCCGAACCACCGGAGCATGCCTCTTCTTACCTTGACTCCGACGCGGTCCTTCAGACCAACTCTCTTTCTTACATCATCATTCCGAACGCAGATTTTCCGCAGTGCACGCATCTCGACCGCGTTTATTCTACTTTCATGCTCTTTCTGCCATACCCAACTCTCGCTTCTATTGTGTATGGCGAGCTGGGCCTTCTGGCTTAAGATTTGGCTGCCTAAAAGTTTTCCTAACGCTACATTCACCCTATTCCCTGCATTCACTCTTCTTTCTATATCAGCGGAGTACCTTCCATCTCTACATGCATTTCACCTAAAGTAAAGTAATTTACTTTAGGTGAAATGCATGTAGAGATGCATGAAGAAATGCATGAATTTGAAATTTCGATCATAAAATTTTATAACATATTTATTTATATTAGGTAATGTACAGACGGACTTAGGAATAGTATAATATTGCGATTAGAATTTTACTACAGGTTCAGATTAAACGATCGGATAACTTTATAATGCTTGAAATACCTAGGTACGTACATTATACCTAGATACGGATAAGATATTGTAACTTATGATAAAAATATTGATAAATTACCCGGTCAATGCCAAATGTGTTTAGGCGATCAATGTACTATTTAATATTATATACATTATACATACAAATATTTTGTGCATGTTTGTCAAAATCTGCAACAAATTGTTTTTAAAAACGTCAACCTAATTGTTAGTAAAATGCCTTGATTCAAAATTTATGAAAAACTATTAGGTATATGTAATGCTTAGTCCTTAGTATATGTAATGATTAGTTACTTATTAAAGTAATTTACTACTCATTTATTAATTATATAACGGGATTCACGATCTGACTTATTTAGTAGTTCACTGCATAATACATCGCTATTAAATGATTAGTTACTTAAAGTAATTTACTACTCATACCGCATTTTTCGCATTAATATTCTTGCCAAGACGCGGAATATACATGGGCCCATTTCCACGTTTTCCAGTTGGTACAAAGCGACCCATGTGGACGACTCAGCCGAGCAACACATATACTCACTGAACGCAACCGGTTTCGTGTCCTGCTTCACGTGCGATATCGTAAGGGACGACGGAGGCCGCTGTCTGTACAACGAGGCTGTCATTAGCCAAGGCGGCTCCCGAATCGCCTTGACTTGCGCTGGACCTAACATCCCGCAGACATTCATCTACGATGCTGTGAGTATTTGACAGAAGCAGTAAGATCATCCCATAATATGTTTTATTTTCTGTGAAAACCTTTTCATAATTTCCCACCTAACCCAGCCCAGTTTTATTTTTGACTGAATGTGGTTAAAGGTGCCTGCTGCCCCTTCGACTCTTCCTACCCCTTCTGAGATTATGGGCGTGATGTTATGTATGTACGTATGAAAACAATGTACGATATTTATATCATTCCTTTCTTTTCAATTCCAGGATGGAACGCGCCTTCGTGTCTGGGATGAAAACGTAGAAATATCGTTGCTGGTCGGAGATAATAGACTTCCAGAAATCATTCGCCCAACTATTCCTGCATTGAACAATTTCCCGGCCCCAGATGTGCATATACAAGTACCTCATGATTACGAGAACAGAACTGATATACCTCTATTGGTTTATGTGTAAGTTTATTTGTAAAGACTAGATACTAATACGTATATTCGAATATGAAATGACGCCCTGCTTTCAAAATGTAGTCAAATGTATTCTTCAAGAGACTTCAGAAGTTCTTATAAGAACTTTAAGAGGCTGTGGGTGTTTACATTTTTGCTCACTCATAATTCCGTGTTGCGAATTTGAATCACAATATACAGATGCGTAAGTAGCAGTCATAATATATATTACTTTATTAAGTCCAGCTAATAACGATTGGAGATAGAGAAGATGAGTCTGAGTGAGTGAGAGTATGAGAGAGAAAAAATATATATATTGGGGCCTTTGACCCTAAATATCTTAAGACGCGGACACAAAATTTTATAGGACTCGACAACGTTTATAATGACAAAATAAAAAACTTGAATGTCTTTAAGAGTTTTTAGCTTTTTACCTCTCGTTTCGAGGTTCAACCCCTTATTTGACTGAATTAATTGAGCCAATGAAAATAAACACAGGTATCTTAATATTATGGGTTCGGTATGAAGCCTTCGAAGATTCGTGGTCAAAAAGTTAAACATAGCCCCTTTACATTTCCAGGTACGGGGGTCCCGACACTGCGATGGTCACCAAGCAGTGGAACGTGGACTGGGGCACTTCCCTCGTCACTCGCTGGGGCATCGCGGTCGCCCACATAGATGGACGGGGCTCCGGGTTGAAAGGCGTTGCCAACATGTTCGCCGTCAATAGGCAACTGGGAACTGTCGAAATTGAGGACCAGATCAGAGTAACTAGGTGGGATAGTGTTTTTGTTTTTATCTGCGTCATACTACAATAATAGTGTTTGCTTCTTTTTTCAGTATGTATGTGTCTTCGTAAATGAAAAAATACTGACACTATGGTCCAAAATATTACCTATTATCATTTATTTAGTTAAAAACTTGGGCTCATTCAACATAGTGTCTATCGCGAGCTACCTTTGAGACCTTCTTTAGTTCATGCAACTCGGACGTATCCTGCTTTTCTCGTCCCAAGCCGGAAAAATCGGTTCGGATATGTTATAATTTAATGAGAAATTGGAAATAATATTTTCGTTGACATTAGGTCAGAAGTAAAAATGTTCACAGTTAAAGACAATTTAGTCAATGTTCATTCTGACACTAAGCTGTGTGGATTGGAAACTTCAGAAGAAAAGCATGTTGCTACCACTACGATCAGTCACGGTCGGAACCGCCTATTGCGACCAAGTGAGGTACGGTCGTTTAGTTCCTTTACTTGACGATGGGCGCAGTCGCCCGTATATTGCTTTACGTCCCTAAGACGTTAAGATAGTTCAGGTGAGAGGTTCCAAAGAGAAAAGCACCTAATTATATTTTCGTTACAGATACCTGCAAAACAACTTGAGATTCGATGCTAACCGCACTTGCATCTGGGGTTGGTCGTACGGAGGGTACGCAGCCTCTCTGGCGCTGGCGCGTGGCGACGGAGTCTTCCGTTGCGCCGCTGCCGTCGCACCAGTCGTCGATTGGAGATTCTACGGTGGGTACTATCTTTTTTAGCGGGATGGTGAAAATTTAAATTGGGTGTCCCCGCCTCCATTAACTTTTGCACCTCAAATGACTGCTCTATAAGAAAACTGAGCTATTTTGAATTCTACTCTATTGTAACTGAATTGTATTATTTTTAACAGACACGATCTACACGGAGCGGTACATGGACTTACCTCGCAATAACCCTGAGGGATATTTGAACTCATCACTTCTCGACAACAGTGTGGTAAGCTGCAGCAAACATTTTACTATTAAGCAAATTTGTTTCCTAAACTACAAATGGAAAAATTGAAATTTCCTAGAGATTATGGTAAGCATATTATATCACAAGATACAGTCAATTAGGGCAAGATTATCCTAGATAGAAGCATTCCAGAAATGTGGTAGGAGAAAAAAGTTCAAAATGAATGTGTGTATGTGTGTAAACACGTATAAACCTATCAGCACAGCCTCAAGCTTTCAAACACGACTTTAGAGAGCCAGGTGTGGTTGAAAACCAGCGCAGACTGGGAGTATTACTCGAAGTCAGCATGAGCTGACCCTTCGCCTTTTGTCTTTATGAAACATGTGTCAGTAAAAAAAAATATGATTTCAACATTTTTCAATGTAAAAAGACAATAAACTACATTTGTTTATTTAATGACGTCACGTACCAGGCGGAGGCGTACCGGGACAAGAGCTACATGCTGATCCACGGCACAGCGGACGACAACGTGCACTTCCAGCATGCTATGCTCATCTCGCGCTTGCTGCAGCGCCGAGACGTGCAATTCACGCAAATGGTTAGTGCCGATGCCCACAGAATTACGTTTATATGATATGATATATCAGGTCGGATTAATCGCTACAAGCTGAGACTTGCTTGCTAGAAAATCTTACCTATACTGTGATCAGGAGTTATTTTGTATTACACTGTATCTCAAAATAATCTAGGTATACCTATAGTGTAAAAGTTTCTTGGAGATGCATTTATCTACTAGCTATGAATATCTTTTTAATTTCACTAATAATGAAAGCTACGAGGTTAGAACCAAAGTATCCCCCTTTGTATAAATAAAACATAATAAATGCTACAAGTATTTGTTAGATTTGAATTGCTTTGATACAAGATCACTTACTATGAGAGTTAGATTCATTCAATCTAAAATGTGTACCTTCTTATAAACATAACCCTTAACGAAGAATTTTATTATCCAACAGAGTTACACGGATGAAGACCACAGTCTGATTGGAGTCAGGCCACATCTTTATCACGGACTTGAGAAGTTCCTTCGAGAGAACATGCTTTAATTGCATGATTTCATTAACACAAAAGAGAAGAGAAGAAAGAGAGAAAGAACGTAACTTTCAGTAATAATACTTAATTAAGTGGTCACTAGTATTAGTGACAGAGGATAATAAATAAGTAACCGAGCTATGACGAAAGTGCTACTTTGAAAATATTTATATCAAACCTTCTTCAGGAGGAGTAGTTTTCGAGAAAACCGAATCCAAATGGCAATTATAGTTCGTGATATTATGTTTTTTTTTAAGTCGATTTTATCGTTTGTTTATGGGCTTTGATTTGGTTGTTTCTTACGTAATGGTATGGTGCCATTTTCTTGCGTAGCCAATCAACAATGACATCAAATTCACAATAATCGTACCGCGAACTTTTGCTTTTTATTTAATTACTCGTAATTAACTCGTCGTTTAAATTATATTGTATTGTTTAACTCCAACGGCAATTGAATGATAATGCTACTTGATTACACAGACCAATAATTTCATTCCGCATTTACGTCCTATAAAGATGACAGCAGTGCCATTCCCTAAATCTTGTATTTAAAATCTTCAAGTCGATCAATTATTCAATTATTTTTGTGTATAGCAAAATAATTTTAGTTTTTTATGATCACACTTTATTAGGATATGAATGCTATTAAAAGGATCTTTCAAGGTTACGATAGTTACCTCATGTTACCAAGTGCAATAAATATAATTATTGAAATAATAAATAATATCCGGGCTTTCGATCAATCGAATTTAGTTACCCTAAATTTATTTAACAAAATGATACTTGAGGCACTGTGACAAGGTTCATTAAGAAACGGTTAACATTTTTAATTGATTGATTGATTGCATAAGATATATTTAACGTTAAGGACAATATTTATAACATACCTACAGAATGTTTGGAAATGAAATATAAAATAGAAAAAAGGTTCTCAAATGTATTTTGCGGTTTAAATACATAAGGCTGTAGTTTCATTAAATATGTTTTTATTAATTATGAGGCACGCGTAATATTTTTTTTTAATTTATGCACAATGTTGTCTACCAATAACTGTGTGTTTCAAAGGTATTTTGCGAGGAAATGTATATATACGTACATTAATATACCTACTCTATTTTTAAATGTAAGTTTTATTATAAAAGGTTGATTTTTATATATTTTAATCGCGTATTCTAGTCATCATTTTGAAAAGTTTATCCCAAGAATAGGAGAAGAAAATATAATAAAAATCAACGCGTGTTACTTATATATTATTGTACGGATTAAAAGTTTATTTATTGATTTGTACACATATATTTTTCTTCTAATATCTATGTAATATCTTCTAATATTCTAATATATCTTCTATTTTTGCTCTAAATGAAATTATTATGACTGTTTAAATAAAAGTATTTTGAGTATTGTAAAGTTACTTAATGTTGCCAAATGAGAAACAGTATGTTGACAGGGTTGACCAGTGAATAAAATATTAAATATACATATAATTAGATATTATTTATACCTATTGTGTATTATGACAGTACCTTTAGTGACATCGCTACATTCTTCCTTTATAGTTGGAATTGTAAATATTGAACGTACTTTAAGTACAAAATAACCTATGTCTTATTAAATGTGTTTTACATATGTTGGTTTTATTTAATTTAAGCTTAGTGTATAAGCGTTGGTAGGTCAGAATCAAGTGTATACTAAGGATAGTACCTCACATGTGAGATATCTAAATTTAACTCATCATCTTCCTAGCATTTATCCCGTACTTAGTCCGGGCCCGCATAGACCATCCATGACTGTACAAAAATACGTAAAATTGTATGATCGAGCCAGTTGACGACGAAAAAAATTATAATAAAATCGGAAGATGCCAACTCGCTTACGCAAGCGAGTTGACGAAGCAGTCGAAACCTGATTTTGCTAAATCCAGGATGCTGCCTGTATGCTTGAGCTTCAGTGGAATAAAAAAGTAGTAAGTAAGTAATGTATTAAGTTTATACAACGACAAATACTACGCTGAGTTAGCAACTTCTGCTAACACTGTTTAGAAGCCTGAAAACTGTTTTCTATTGATCGATTATATACGAAGAAATTTGGCATACTGAAGGTAATTAATTACTGTTCTTGGAGTGCTTCTGTCGGCTCGCTAGTTGCGTATTATTCAATAGGGACTTCTTTTATCCACGTTTCCTTGGAGTAATAAAATAAAACAATTCGTCTTGTTCCGATGAGTGGTTTTAATTTATGGAATACTAGCTTCTACCCCCTGCTTTGCTCGCGTGGTACATCGATGAAACATAGCCTATATGTTATTCGGGTATATAAGCTATATTATCCTAAAGTTTCATTAAAATCCATTCAGTAGTTTTTTTGTGAAAGAGTAACAAACATCCATCCGTACGTACAAACTTTCACATTTGTAATATTAGTAGGATTATACATTTAAGGAATGATTGTAATAGTTACAATAGTGTGGGTTGCTATCGCTTGTACCACTGTAGTAAAGAATTCCCTACACGATAAGAATGAAAGGATATTTTCGCTACAAATTCCTTAGATCAAACCCAAGTTGGTGTGTTATGTAGGTTCTGTGTAATATCTGTGTTGAAGCTGGCAAGCAACTGCTACTTAGCTCTACACACTCCTTATAAGTTAAAAGCTTTTACGCAGCACTCCATTAAGGCAACAATCGGAATCACTTAAAAGCCATTTTTGTGTCCTGTGTTCTCGTATTTGTTAAAAATACAATATGTTCAACACCGAGATACCGAATGTTGCGGTGGCGGCTGCTTACCGGAACGCATCATCGATCCAATTTAATAAGTTTTGTCTATCATTGGTCTCGTGTTAGTCTGAGACTTAAGAATGATCAGGTATGTAGTAAGATATATGTAGTAGTTTGTCCGATGTTGGTCTGGGACTTAAAAAGAATGTGACAACGGAGTTTCTTGCCTAGAATGTCGTAAAAGGCGACTAATAGTATATGGGGTTTTGGCTATGTGAATGTGTAGGCGACGAGCTAGCCACTTGTCACTACTTTTTCACAATTCACCATCCAACCCAGTGCATTGTCCCATGTTGGTCTGGTACTTAAAAAGAATGTGCGAACTGTGTTTCTTGCCTAGCTTATCATAAAAGGCGACTGATTGTATATGGGGTTTTGGATATATGATTGTGTAGGCGACGGGCTAGCTACTTGTCACTACTTTTTCATAATTCACCATCCAACCCAGCCCATTGTCCCATGTTGGTCTGGGACTTAAAAAGAATGTGCCAACTGTGTTTATTGCCTAGCATGTCGTAAAAAGCGACTAATGGTATATGGGGTTGTCAGTATGTGATTGTGTAGGCGACGAGCTAGCCACTTGTAAAAAAAATTTACAATTTCCCTAAACCAACTCCATTTTATTGTTAGCTAAATTTGTGGTGTGTTTTCCTGTATTCATTAGCAGTAACAAAGCCCCAAATATATTAAAAATATGTACCCAAGAAACCTAAAACTAAATAAATAAAAAAACAAAACCGAAACCTAAAAAAAAAAAAAATTAGTGTGGATTGGGCGCCGGGGATTGCGGGTAGTAGATAGTTATATGTAGTATGTGAGTATGTCTATATCTATCTTTTTGTCTATGTATTACCTAATGGAATTGAGTGCATATAAAATTGGTATGATGTAGCTGTAAAGCATAAAATTTTACATACATATATGTATATATTATGTAAAATTTTCTGTAAAAAAAATCCCTTCCCTTTTTTTCATGGGGCTAGGCAGAGACCTTCAAAGAACAAGGTTTTATTAGACACGTTCTCCATTAATACTTTTTCTTACTCCATTAAGAGTTTTAAAACTGTTTTGTAATTAATTATATTGTTACCTAATACTATGTAGTTTAGACCAAAGGTTTTGTTGGCGTCAATTTCAGCCTGTCAAAGAAATCTATAGCATGTCCCTGGAGAACACTTCCCAGTGATTGCACCGCTATACCGATACCTACAGTAAAAAATGTACGTGATTTCCGATTTTCCGGAAGGATGAGATATTCTTCTGAAGTAAACTGTGGCCTTTGGTTTTTGCCACTTAAACTTTTATAGAAAAATATATATGAATCAGTTATTACAGTTTCAAAGACGCACAGAATATACTTATGTATATTCGGGATTATGTAATACCCATTAGTATGAAGAGCATGCGTGCGTACCATTTTAAACCCGAGGAATGAGTCATGTGCTAGAACCTTCTAAATACTTGGCACAAGTTGTATCGAACGATGCTTACATACAACTTGCATTTAATCAACACCGAGCTATTTGAATCCTTACTATCAGCGGACCATCTTGAAACGGATACGATGTGCCAAAGTTTGAATTTCAAATTAAGACTGGGATGAAACCTGGTATTTTCCCGGCGACTCGTAATTTACGGGTCGGGCCGTAGACGCGGGCCCGCTAAATTGGGTTTAATTAGAAGCGTCAATCTGGCGGAGAAAGCTTTATCGCCCCGACGCCCCATCGCCCCGTCGCCCCTTCTGCTAAGCGAACGGTCACTTCAATTAGAAGAACTGGACCCACCCAACAGACCTCAATTATGGGCTATCGGGAATGTTCCAATTAACATTTATAGTTTTCCCGAATGGGGATTCAGATTAGTTGGTATTCTGGACAATTTTCTGCGACCAAAAATTAGTATGGAATAGGTTCGTGTTTAGTAAAACTTCTTTTATTCGTCTGTACAACTGTACAGTTTACAATTGTTAGTGTAGGTACCTACTCAGTGTGTAATATTAAAATTATATTTGATACATACAGACATACATCACG
Source organism: Glyphodes perspectalis (assembly GCA_951394215.1). Classification (NCBI taxonomy): domain Eukaryota; kingdom Metazoa; phylum Arthropoda; class Insecta; order Lepidoptera; family Crambidae; genus Glyphodes; species Glyphodes perspectalis. Next base: position 5,279,379 of record OX596206.1, on the reverse strand, counting down.
CCCATAGTCCCCGAAGGGGTAGGCAGAGTCAAAAGGGCAGCAAGCCCCTTCAACCACATTCAGCCAAAAATAAAGCCGTGCTGGGTTAGATGGAAAATTGTGAAAAAGCAGTGACAAGCGGCTAACCTGTCGCCTACACAATCACACACCCAAAACCCGATATAGCATAAGTCGCCTTTTATGACATGCTAGGCAAGAACCACAGTTGGCATATTCTTTTTAAGTCCCAGACCAACATGGGAAAGTGGGCTGGGTTGGATGGAAAGCTGTGAAAAAAGAGTGACAAGTGACTAGCTCGTCGCCTACTCAGTGACATACCCAAAAGCCCGTAAACCATTAGTCGCCTCTTACGACATGCTAGGCAAGAACCACAGTTAGCACATTCTTTTTAAGTCCCAGACCAACATGGGAAAGTGGGCTGGGTTTGATGGAAAGCTGTGAAAAAAGAGTGACAAGTGACTAGCTCGTCGCCTACTCAGTGACATACCCAAAAGCCCGTAAACCATTAGTCGCCTCTTACGACATGCTAGGCAAGAACCACAGTTAGCACATTCTTTTTAAGTCCCAGACCAACATGGGAAAGTGGGCTGGGTTGGATGGAAAGCTGTGAAAAAAGAGTGACAAGTGACTAGCTCGTCGCCTACTCAGTGACATACCCAAAAGCCCGTAAACCATTAGTCGCCTCTTACGACATGCTAGGCAAGAACCACAGTTAGCACATTCTTTTTTTTTCCCCAGATCAACATAAGCCAAGTCCCAGATCAACATGGGACTTTATATTTGATATATTTTATTAATAATTCAGACATTTCTTAGAGTAAGTTCAAATGTAAGTACCTATTACATTCGTTATTATTAGTATCTATTTAATTACTATACACGCAGATATCACAGGATTTACACAGCTCTATTTCGTCTATTGCTCTATTCATTATTGTAATGGATCATTAAAATATGTACAACAAATTGACGTATTTCACCAGTAGCTACTGAATAAGAAGGCAATGGCTATACTAAATCAATACATTAAATATTAGATACCTATCCTACCTACACTCATATTTAAGAACAAAGATTAAATTAATTAGATGATAAATAAAAAGACAGGCCCGTTGGTCGAGTGGTTAGAGATCCTGGCCACGAAACCGAGGGTCGCGGGTTCGAATCCCGCTAGGGGCAAATGTTTCGTGTGATGAACGTGGACATTTGTACTCGAGTCATGGATGTTTATAAACATATTTAAGTATGTCTATCCGTTCACCTAGTATCCAAAGCACAAGCATTAGCTTAGTTTGGAACTAGGGAATTGGTGTGCCAGTCTGGAGAATTTATTAATTTATTTATTTATTAAATTAGTTTTGGAAACCATTAAGCAGCCACTATTAGCAGTAATCCGTGTAAAAACTACCGGAACGCTATCGGCGCTTCGCAGATAAGCCGGGCCCCGGATGCGGGAATCACAGCGCCCGGGCTTCCGACGTTTGACAAATCGGTCGGCAGGTGGAGGGTTAACCTCATATTCAAACATGATTTGTGTTCACTTTTGTACGATATTCATGATTATGAAGGAATTCATAGCTATGATGTACCTTAGCTGATAAAGAAGAAATCGAGATCTGAACAAAATCAACCCTAACTAAATTTTTTTTTAAAGATGGAATTAAGTAATTAATTATATGACTACATTTGGTGGTTGCTGTATATTTTTATTTGGCGTAAACCAAAGTGACTTAATAAATTAAATTACTTTGTACTTTTTGGATTATTACTACATAGGTAATTGTAGTACCCATATCAGCACAAGTAGTGTAAATGAAATTTATCTAGCTTATAACAAATGCGGCCCAACCTAAATAAACAATAATTCTAAACAAATGTTAATATCTAATAATATAAAAATTATATATTTCATGTCACTACTTTACTTTTAGCTGAAGCGACTACTTATATTTGACATTGTTCGGTTATTCTTTAGATGAGGATTAAAATAAGATAATTTTACTTATAAATGCTAGCTCGCGATCAAGTTTGAAGTAAGTACTTAGGATCCATTTTGTTAAAAATAGAAGATTTATTTATTTTGTGAAACAGGAGCACAAATTTTACTTTTATATTTTTGGCTAAATACGATTAACGGAGTTTAGTCTCTGCTTACCCTTTCGGGAATGTGGGCGTAATATTATATAAATGTATGTATGTTTGTATGTATGTCTCCATATTTTTCGTATTATCTTTCATCATAAATGATGTTTCATTAGTGCCGGGATCGCTATCGCGGCTGCGATAAGCCGCGCCCGGGATGCGGGACACAGCGCCGACACTTACGACTTTGACAAATCGCTTGACACGTTGAGGGTTGACCTTTCCCGCCAAGCATAAGTTGTTTTCTATTTGTTTTTTTAATTTATGTGTTCTTTGTTACAGCACATAAATCGTCATCGGCAGTCGCTTCCATGTAATTACGAGACTCGCTAATTCCTGGATCATGGGCTAAGCATGGGATATAACACTAGGAAGATGATGTTTGATCACATAAATTCTTTATACTAAATTATATGATAATCAGTAAGGTGGTTTACGCTTAAGAAAGAAATAGGCACACTAACTTGATTTTGCATTTACGATGTTAGATTACGTATATCAGGTATACATCAATTAACGATTTTATTCGCTTATTTTGGTGTTCTTATTAGAATTTAAATAGCGTTAATGAGGAGCTGTATGATATTTTTCCTGTACTGTTAAAAACTGAAACCTTTTTAATAAAGCAACTTGTTCTGTGTTGTTGTTACTGGTCTGATTATCGAATACGAATTTACAAACATTTAAAAATATATTTGCTTCCATTCCGAGCCATTTTAAAAATAGGATAAAAGCTCAGCTAAAGCGTAAAAGGCAATAGAGGTAATTGCTATCTTTGCTGTCATTTAATTTTATACATCCGCCGTTTCCCTTACGGAAAATTCAGCACGATAAAACTGAACATTTGTATTGCGTATTGAACTCGACGAAACTATCGCTTTCGTGAACACTTTATCTGATCGTTCTCACCCCGCGTTCGACCGCAGTCTAGATATTGTTTGCCGGGAATGTTTGCGCCATATCCCCTTTTCAAAGACATTTCGCGCGAATATGGTTTGAATGGTTTTAGTCGCGACGTCTCTCAACTATTTGAAGAGAAAATAAGTAATATTACTTACAATACAATCTTATCTATAGAAATCAGAATCCGCGTAATTCTAAGAATGGGCCGCGTGGAATTTAGCGTTATTATAGAATACGGAGAATTATACTACTTAATACTTAGAAGCACCGAGACTTGGATTACAAAGTGATTCTAATCACTATGTTATTATATCAACTATGCTATGTTATCAAATGTTGACATCAGACATTATTGATTTTTTATAGAAACATATCTATATTTTAAACATTAATTTATTAGTGTGTTTGTGTTTGTTCTGTGTCTGGTAATATCCAATCCTGGTGTGTGTTAATATCCAATATTTAAGTATATATTTGTAATACCACTGTTGTTTCTGATATCCGTAACACAAGCGCTTAAGCTACTTACTTCGGAGTCAGATCAATGTATGTGATGTCGTTGAATATTTATTAATATGTTTTAAAAGCGTTAACTAGCCAGTGAGAACAATACTACATAAATAGCCGTTAAAACTCTTTGAATGCCAATTATGTGCCCAAAGTTATCGAAGAATTTCTTTAGACAGCAAGTAAAGATAAAATAAGTAAACAAAAATTGTGCCCATTGTACATACATACATCCACTTTTGCTATCACAATTTAGAGTCGAATTAGTATTGGCATTGAACTTAAATGAACCCAAAATAAGTTTTGTTAGCATTTTCTGATAAAAGTGATTCGTCCGTAAACTAATGCTCGAGGACAAACAATATACATCAAGTACGTAATTATGTCACGTACTCACTAGAGTCAGAGATTAATTAATTTCCCCATTTTATAAGTACTCTGCATATTAAGTGCGCTCTAGTTTTAATTAAAAAGCTCGGTCTGAAGAAAACTATCATGATATTCGAATTTTTCATTAATTTTGTGCTGGAATAGAAAATAGCAATAAAACAAACTTCATCATTTAATTAATGTTTAAGAATGACTAGTTGATTTTATTGCTAATGAGAGATAATTCATACATTTTTCTTTCTAAACACTGTGAGGGTCAAGAATTTCGCTTTGAGGTATTCTGTATTAAGTGCTGTTCGTGTATTTGATTTGATGTCAGGGTTGTTAGTTAGTTGTTATGAGGGTCTGTATCGTAGCATCTTGTAACGACTGTAATCTTGTTATCAAATTACCAAGAACTGTATATAAATGGCCCATGGGCGTAACCTAGCGTACAAAACCAATCTAGCAAAGGAAAATAGAAAGAAAAACTTTAACTTAACTATAACGGTGTGGTGCTACTGTGCTGCGTAAAAAGAGTCATTTGTCTTCATCGGGTAGAAGCGGGGTGGACAGCAGACTGACAGGCCTAATTAACAACAATTAACCGTTTTCTGGGCTGAACACCTAGGTTTTAGTAAAAGCTGGGATTTATAGTAATGCTATTAGCCCAGTCAGGTAATAGAAATGCCAACTAATTCATGTTTTTTCCACTCCGTAAGTGCTGTCATGTTTAATGCTACATCATCTTCCTAGCGTTATGTCCCGTGCTTATTATACGCAGTCTGCTTAGACAGGATTTAGCGAGTCTGGTTTTTGAAGAAGAAGCGACATTGAAGCGACTCCCAGTTTAACCTTCGCAACCCTAAGATAGGGAAACTAGACAATTTTCGGATAATGTTAACAAATCCGAAGTTGTTGGAATGTGCAGGTTTCATCACGATGTTTTCCCTCATTGCCGAGCTAGTGGTATCAATACGTACATAGATTTGCAAAATCCAGAGGTACGTGCTCGGGTGAACCCGCACCCCTCAATTATGAGGCGCGTGTCCTTAACATTGAGCTACCATCGCTCTCATGTTTAATGCTACATACGAGTTTGTAACGTTATTGAAAGTGTTAGAGTTAAGATAAGAAGAATTGTGAAGGCCCTATGAGTTTTTAACATTTTAAAGGTATTTTACCTATTGTATGTACGTTAAATTTCAGTTTGAAATCTATACTAATATTATAAAGCTAAAGAGTTTGTTTGTTTGCTTGAACACGCTAATCTCACTACTAGATTAGCGTGTTCAAGCAAAGTAGTAACTACTGGTCTGATTTGAGGAATTCTTTCAGCGTTAGATAGCCCATTTATTGAGGAAGGCTTTAATAATCTATGTAACATCCTACTAATATTTTGAATGTTTGTTACTCGAGCACGATGTACCACGCGAGCAAAACCGCGGGCAGTAGCTAGTTAACCATAAACACGGGTGAAACTGCGGACACAGCTAGTCTTAAATAAATTCGTTTAAATCCTCTTATTCTAGAGGCTGCAAAAGTGTAAGAAAATAGACAGGATAGGCTAGATACGTATCTACTTACTTATATCAAAACAAGTAAACAACATGTTGAATTCAGTAGTAATTGGTCAGTTAGTTGGAAGAGTCTTAACTAGAAATAAGCCGCTATTATATTTGAAAAGAATAGCCCAAAACGTGCTCAAAATACTAGTTCATCGATTGATTGACTACCAGTTGGTCAATATAGAGAACAATAAGGATTCGTCATTTCGCCTATTACACCACTAATACATCTGTCATTTGCCTTGTCCCAGTCCCAGGCTAGAAAAAGTCTACGCAGCGAATGAACGACGTCAAAATACACAATAAATGGATCGGATACTAAAGGGTGTTTTTATTAAAGGAAACTGCGAAAGAGCGTGACTATTATAGTAAAATGTTTTTTAATATCTTTTACTTTAATAATATTTACCAATCCATCTTTTCAATCCTAAAGGGCACTGATGTAGTTAGAGACTTTGACCAGAAAACGGAACGGAAGGGTTGCAACATCGCAAGGGGAAAATGTTCAACTGATGCACGTGAATATTAAAGTTAGTGCAAATTGCAGGAAAGGTTTATAGAAAGGACTAGCGGACCGGTACGTGCTTCGCTACGTATAAAGTGAAATATTCAAAATGTGATAAATGAAGAACCGCTCTATGGATTTTGTGCAAACTTCACATAAACCATCTAATAAATAGTCCGAACAAAGCCTAAACATTTGGTTTGGATAGGTGAGCCTGTTCTTGAGTTATAAAATTACAACGAAAAGTGGCATTGATTTCTATATATATTGATGATAGGCTATATTTTTTTTTATTTAGGTACATAGATAAAGTCGGAGCCGTTCGTCAGTACCTCCGTAATAAAGATAAAGATATAGATTGTTCTTAGCTCTGTAAATAATAAAATACATTTCATCCGATGTAAACTCGGCCGCATTTGAAAAATATCTCAATTTTCATTTTCGGGCCCCAAAGACTCACGGTTGAACTCTCACACGCCGCTGTAAAGGAAATTCTTCATACAAAATGCAAGTGAGGGAAATTTCATCAAAATGAAAATTTTACAGTCGCCGGTGAAAAAATTCGCAGTCACTAAAAATAATTACATTGCGATAACTTGGTAACAATTTCGCAGCTCGCGTTAGGTTTGTCGACGGAATAAAATCAATTGTTTTCGGCGTTGCATTCCTGAATTTATTTGGGGAACAAAATGATATAGTTTTGTGTTTTAAGCTAAAATTTTTTTAACGCGTAAGTCGCGGTTTATTTTAAACCTTACTACACAAAAGCATAAGTATATTAATATTTATTATTCCGCAAGAATCACATACGATAACTACATGGAATATTCTATGCCATCGGACGCTATACCCTCCCCCTCTCCCTCCGGATCGTAATAAACATATTTTGCTCGGTAACCCGACAGTTACATTCGTCTCGTGAAAATATTTCAGTCTTCAAATCTACTGGACCCCACATACGATAGCAGAGACTGACACACAAAAAGCAGTTGCTTTTCTATAATTATTAAAAAATGTTATATTAAAAAGGGTGGCAGAGCAGAACAGAAGAACAAAAAAGTTGTATAAAAGTCATGAGACAGAATTACAATCATTGCTGCCAAAATTTTAAACTACTGGTAAAAATTATTATCGGTACTTTAGGTAATTATTATAGGTAATAATTATTATAGGTAAAAATTATTATAGGTAATAATTATTATAGGTAAAAATTATTATAGGTAATAATTATTATAGGTCCAGGTCCTTTCCTATGAAGCAACGTGTGGTAATACGACAAAACTAGGTTCACAACAACATTCTTCAACATTTACGACCACTTGTTGCTATTTGTTATGTATGGTTCATGTACAAAAAAAAAACAAAATATAAAAAGAAGAACTATGGGAGTAGTACGGCATTTGTTTACATTCAGAAACCTTCTGTTAGAAATTTTACTAATTGTTGACAATTATGGACAAAGACTTTTTTTGACAAGTTTGAAATGTTACTTCACGAAAGGTATTGTACGATGCCAAATACACTGTTGATACTGATGATTAATGTAAATGTTTATACTTGTGTCAGTCAATCGTAATATTATAATTATGCTATGGCAGCTATACTCAATGTGTGTTCCGCGGAACCCTGGGGTTCCGTGAAGCCTTTCTGGGGGTTCCACGAAAATTGGTACTGATCATAAATATCATAACTCCTGGGGGAAATCCGTTAAAAGTCGATTATTACACCCCCCCCCCCCCGCACTGCCGCCCGCGCTGTTCTAGGGTCCCGTCAAATACTCCGCTTCCTAAAAGGGTTCCATCAAAAGTTTTAAGCATAAAAAGTTTGAGAAGCACTGTGCTATGGGATTATAAAATAAATTAGTTAATATCTTCATATTACCTTATATTTAATATATCTGCAGAAGTAAGAATGAGTTTTTAACGAAAACGAAACAGCAGACCATATACCAACTAAAATACGCTCATAAAATTGTTCAGTTTGCTGAAACAGACTTCCGTATGTCCGACACAACAAAACTGTGTAGTCCCTCTCGTTACGATAGCCGGATATGATCGAAAGGATCCTACTTTCGGCATCACTTCCTTTGTTCATATCGTTTTTATTATGTACTGCGTGCTGGCCATTTCTGTGTGAGACATGTGTTGTGTTCGCAAATAGATGTGGGCAGTCTTTGTCGATATGCGGGGCGATCTTTATGGAGTACTTAAGGGCGTGATCATAGTTCGTGCAAACATTTGGGATATTAAACGACGATAGACGAAGAACGCGTTATTACAAGCATTTGTGTGGTGTGCTGAATAGGTATGCCAGAAATATCTATAGGTATATGATTTAATAGAGGAAACAATCTCTTGTTGATTTTCTAATCTGAAAACTGGTTTCAATATGTTGTAGGATGTAAATATTGTAGGTTGGTACATATTTTTATTCTTCGATAATATCACATGCATTAAACTCTGTAACTTGTGTGTTGAATGTGCGTGGAATGGTATTATTTAACTACTAGACACATATATTATTGTTACATTTAAAATAGGTATTTATTGGTGTGTAAAGTCAACATTCGATACATATGTCGCCTTTTACAGCTAGCTAAGCTAGCTACTTGTCACTACTTTTCCACAATTTTCCGACTAAACCAACTGGTACCAGTGGTTGTAACCCATGTAACCCAATGGGCACTGGGATTACATGCGTGATGGTATCTTACAAACGTTACAGCCTTGTAATCAAAATGGAAACCTAAATGCCTCTCGCAAACAGAATATGTTTGTTCGTCATTTGTCGCCGCGGACCACTCGAATGCGGGCCGCAAACATTGCACGCGTTTGACTCAAGGAGCAAGTGAAAGCAATTTGCACTTCAAACTGCTTTCGTTTGAAGGGTAAATAGCTTTAGTAGTAGGGTGAATTTATACAGCCTTACTATTCCACTCCAGTAAACTAATGGCATTAGAATCAAATAATTATATTATTCGTACAAGCTATACAGAAGCACTTACAAACAATGTACCAACTTCTTTGCTTAGCATGTCGTTATTAAGCGTATCGTTGTTTGTCGGTATAAGGTATTGGGTTAGTGATCATGTAGGCGACGCCTCTTTTCAAATTGTTTTTAATTACCCCTTCAGTAATTGCGGTTTGCAAGTAATGACACAAATTTAATTTCAATAAAATATGAGAAACAAAAATCATACAAAAGATATATTCAATGGTCCAATTTGAAATCATTCAATCAGTGTCCTTCAGCCCGGCAGCGGTAATGAAATGGCGGGCGCGACCGCAGCGCCATCTGCATTGTAAATGTTATTGGCGGCCCCGGCGCCGGATCAGAGCCGCGGGGAAGGCTACCAACGAATCCTATTTTTGTGTTGCAGTTGCGGTAAAACGAAATGAGATGACACCACATGCAACATAAATATCCCGCGATATGTAATCACATGTATAGGAGACATTTGGTATCAATACATTCCTTTATATAATCATTACTTATACCAAATGTACATTGATCCCAAACACAGCGAATATGTTCACTTAATTTAGGTCGGATGTTTATCAATTGGTGATAAGGGACTAAATATACCTATATACTGATTAAATAAGACTAAGTTATACGGAGGCAATATAAATGAATATAAATTAAATTATTCACCATATAGGTACTCTAACATCCCAAAATGCATACAAAATATATCCAATCGTCGGATATGAAATCATTTAATCAGCTGAGGGACGCCCCACAGCGCCATATGCGGATACTAATTGTTTATTTCAGTCTGGAACTGAAAAATAATGCCAACTGTTTTCTTAGCCTAGCATGTTGTAAAAGGCGTATAATGGTGTATAGAAGATTGTTTAAGCGTCGAGTTAGCTTCAGTTACAACTATTTTACAATTTGATATCTAACCCAATTCAATTTTGTTTTGAATGTGGTTCAAGCAGTTTATTGTACCTGGTACTTGGCCTACCCCTTCGGAGAATGCAGGCGTTTGGCAGTATGTATAGTATTATCTAAATTCTATTTTCAACATCATCAAAGTTCGAGTGGGTCATTTAAAAATGAAAGCAGCGGCTCATAATTTAATCTAAATTGGAAGATCTAGTGTTTGGAAGACAGCCAAAGTGCTTTCCAATTAGAGAAGGGTTGGAGCCGCGATGGTCTGCCTATCAAATTAGACAAAAGACTGCACTCAATCAACGGGATGGCACTAATTAAAAGGCCTGCAGCCGACGTTAGTACAACCACAAGTCACTATAGTAAAGGACGGCGAAGATTTTATGAAGACGTGGGGACATACGTACCTTCTAGGTTATTTTCCTTTCATATTGGTAAAGCATTATTGACTGTAATGAAAATATGGATCAAAATGTTATGTCCGAGAGGAAATTATTTTCGTACCTATACATACAATTTAAAACATGTATCTATTATACAGTTGATTGTTTATTTACAATTTCACTGCATTATATTTCCTATATCAGGTAGTGTAAAAGTTCAAACGGAATTTTCATTATACCATATAAGAAAATAAGAGAAAACTTAAACTAACTTTGTCCCGTGTTAGTCTGGGACTTAAAAATAATGAGTCAACTATTTTTCTTGCCTAGCATGTCGTAAAAGGCGACTAATGGTATATCGGGTTTTGGGTGTGTGATTGTGTAGGCAACAAGCTAGCCACTTGTAACTACTTTTTCATAATTTTCCATCTGACCCAGCCCAGTTTTATTTTTGGCTGAATGTGGTTAAAGGAGCTTGCTGTCCTTTTGACTCTGCCTACCTCTTTGGGGATTATGGGAGAGATGTTATGTATGTATGTAAAAATAACCAACAATTTTAAAATGTGAACATTATTTTGTAACGATTGTTTCTTAAAATATTTCAAATGGTATATTTTTCTTACATTAATTATTATTTAGACGGGTTTTAACTTAATAATGTACTAACGTTTTTGTTTTTTATCAAGGCTAATTGATTTTCAAAGCCACGAATACAATTATTCACTGATTGGCCAAAATTGCCTTACTGTGTTACGTCGGTCTAATCAACATATTAAGTAGGTAGTAATTTACATATGTAGATACTACTAAGTACCGATTTTGCCTAAATTAATACCAGCTGACAATTCACCACGTACAATAGTAATTAATCAATTGTAACAATGTCTGTTTGTACAATCAGGCTTCGGCTTAGCTGGCTAATCACTAGGTAACCGTTAATTACTTCAAAGGGCCCACTAATTGAATAATTTTACTGAAACAAGCGTAACCTTAAAATTTACTCATAGATTGCTTTTTTGGGGTGAATTAACCTCAGCTAGAGAGCCTCGGTTGTCTAAGGCAACGTTTCTCAAAATATAGGTATGTATTTTTTTTACATCAGTCACGAAATTAATCCATACTTATTAATATCATAAATGCGAAACTATCTGCTTGTTGTAAAAATTTCACGTTTAAGCTATGTACTTAACCAAATGCGAAGAAATTTGGCACGGCTACAGTTGGAAATCTGAAAAAGAACATACCACTTATTATTCCCGAATAATTTATAGATTCTGCGGTATGCATGATAGGATCTATATGAAATAGACGAAATTCAAACTTCTAGTAGGTCAAAGAGTTTAAACAAAAATGAGCAAACTCATGCAAAATTGAAACCAGAAAATTGCAACACAAAATTATAATGCACGTTATTTAATAACGCTATTAAATAATGTGCCATAAGTGCTCCAAACACTCCGATGAAAACCTAAATGACACTTATGAAAACCTGATCGAAAAATCAACATATTCCATTGTAATTGCTCCGTTTTAATCTAACATTATCATTAAAGAGGTATGAATGTAATAGGTAGCATTATCTCTCAAGTTTTTGATGAAAGTCAATCATAAGTTCATTTTTACGGGGTTGATGGTACAAAGTTTAAGAAACTGTGGCAGTTAAAAGCAAAGTTGTTAAGCGGCTCGGTAAAAGGGCTCAGATTACCCAAATATTTATATGTTTATGTTGTCGGCTAGCTTTATTAAGCCCAAAGGGCTCCAGACCACTACGGAGTAAAATGCTTTCCCACAATTAATCCTGATGATAAATTAAAGGCAATGGTATTGGTTCATCATCTTCCTAGCGTTATGTCCGTGTTTAGGGGTCCGCTTAGACTATGATCCAGGATTTAGCGAGTCTGGCAACTACATTGAAGCGACTGCCGATCTGACCTTCGTAACCCTAAGATAGGGGAACCAGAGAATTTTTGGATCATGGTTACAAATCCAAAATTGTTTGAATTTGCTGGTTTCATCACGATGTTTTCCTTCACCGTCGAGCTAGTAGTATAAATACGTACATAGATTTGAAAAATCCAGAAGTACGTGCCCGGGTTTAAACCCGCACTCCTCGGTTAAGAGGCGCGTGTCCTGTGTCATTGAGCTACCACCGCTCTGGTAAATGTACCACGGCAATGGTATTGGTTAACAATTATAAAAATCATTTATTGTTACACTGAATTTGGAGGACAAATAGTAGACTAGACTTGTCGAAATTACTAGGATATGCTGTATTCATAAGGGAATAATAAAATATTAATGGTAAGATTTGTACAGTCTTATCTTATCTTAACATCACGCCCGTGATGCCCGAAGGGGTAGGCAGAGTCAAAGGGGCAGCAGTCCCCTTTAACCACATTCAGCCAAATAAAACTGGGCTGGGTTAGATGGAAAATTGTGTTAAAGTAGTGACAAGTGGCTAGCTTGTCGCCTACACAATCACAAACCCAAAACCCGATATACCATTAGTCGCCTTTTACGACATGCTAGGCAAGAAACACAGTTGGCACATTCTTTTTAAGTCCCAGACCAACACGGGACAATGGGCTGGGTTAGATGGAAAATCGTGAAAAAGTAGTGACAAGTGGCTAGCTCGTCGCCTACACAATCACATACCCAAAACCCCATATACCATTAGTCGCCTTTTACGACATGCTAGGCAAGAAACACAGTTGGCAAATTCTTTTATAGTCCCAGACCAACACGGGACCAATTTGTACAGTGTTATATGAGATTCTGTTCATCGTTCGTTTGTTCTAATCAATAAATTGAAATTGATTTGAGTGAAATTGGTAGTTTTGGGTATCAGATGTGTCATTATATAGGCGACGAGCTAGTTTCTACACTAAGTTTGCACAATTTTCCATCTGATTCGTTTGAATTTTATTCTCTAGTTAGTTAGAGTATGGTAGAATGCAATTCACACGCATATATTTTTTTACATGAATAGCATATACAGAAATATATCACGTGATCAGCGGTACGGAAAAAACATAATTGAATTACATACAAGTTTTATTAGACCAAAACAATAGGGATGTTGACTGGCAAGTCAATTGGGATACTTTTTATAAGCTGTCAAAACGCAATCACTTCATAAATTTTGTATGGGCCAGTCAACATATGACGTCACTAGTTCGTATAGTCAACTGACTAAATATTAAGCAGTTTTTGTAAAATTTTAAATCCTACACTCAATATAATTGAAAATCAATAAGGTTTTACAACATACTACAATACTTTCTTTTACAGAATTAATATTTCAAAATTAATTATAAATGGTGTCAACATCCCTATTGAACCAGACCTACCAAACATGATCGAATGAGCTTAATTACCAGACCTGCTAAAGAATCATGCTTAGTCTAAGCAGACATCGATTATGAACAGGACATAATAGTGGTTGTATAATAAGTAGTAATATTATTTGTATCGTCAATAGCGATGAATACTGGATCTAAAGTAAGTTAGATTATACAAAAAAAAAGACACATATTTTTGCGTTATTAAAAAAAAATTATAATAATTTTACTTACGCCTCGCGTATTGTGGCGCAAAATGCCGGGAAAAAGTAGATAATTATTTAAACTTTAACCCCGTATACGTTATAACCGGATTCATATAACAATAACATAGCTATAATCTAATATCAATATCTTCCTTTCTCTTTCTTACGAATCTATCAGCTGTCATTTGTTTCTCAATATTTAATGTGTAGAATATTGTTATTATATAATAGCGATAAGTTTCAGTTATACGGACGTGTTTGGTAGCACGTCAATTTAATTGTGATAGTTATATCTTGTGTTATATTTCATAAAGTTTCATCATGGCTGTACAAGAACCTTGTAAGTATTCTACGGCTATAGTCTGTGATCACTCATTTGTCCCATGTTGGTCTGGCACTTGCCCCATGTTGATCTGGGATAAAAAAAGGATAAATAAATAAATATAAAAAAATATCAGACAGCTTACCATCCAACCCAGCCCACTGTTCCATGTTGGTCTGGGACTTAAAAAGAATATGCCAACTGGGATTCTTACCCAGCATATCGTAAAAGGCAACTAATGGTATATCGGGTTTTGGGTGCGTGATTGTGTAGGCGACAGGTTAGCCGCATGTCACTGCTTTTTCACAATTTTCCATCTGACCCAGCCTGGCTTTATTTTTTGGATGAATGTGGTTGAAGGGGCATGCTGCCCCTTTGACTCTGCCTACCCCTTCGGGGATTATGGACGTGTTGTTATGTATGTATGTATCACATATTTTGATGAAACTATCTAAATAAAAAGAAAGCTGTAAGTTATTCAGAGGCTGCACTATATTTGACTGGCTGGAAGGCGCATTCGGTAGTGACCCTGCCCCATGCGCCAAGAGTTGTGAGTTCGATCCCCACTCAGGACAAGCATTCGTATGATGAATACTTGTGTTGGTTCTGTGTCTGGGTGTTGATATCCAATATATTTAAGTATATAATTGTAATAGATCTGTTGATTCTGATATCTGTAACACTAGTGCTTAAAAGCTACTTAATGTTGTTGTACGTTAGAAAGTTGTGAGACCTATGTTGTTGTCGTTTTCCTTAATGATAACGACGCGACGATACGATTCTCAACTTTTCGAGGGCATATTTGTTTCTAAGTCTATAATTACATTTACAGTTTTCAAAAAGGTCGATATTGCCGATCAACATATTCGAGTACAGTACGAAGACGGAACTTTAGTCAACTTCGAGGATTGCTGGCTTCGTGATAATTGCAGGTGATATTGTTAATTGATCCTGAATATTAATAACATGTAATCTAATATTTCAATATTGGTTAGAGCTTTGTATGCGTTTGTTGTACTCTAGCTTTATAAAAAAAGTAACTGTTGCTCGCAGCTACGCCCGCGTGGAGTTCGAAAATGTATTTCCCGTGGGAACTTAATTTTTTTTTGGATAAAATGTGGCCTATCTCCTAATCCAAGGTATAAGCCATCGTAACATCCAAACATCCAAACTTACAAACTATCGCCTTTATAATATTATTAATGATGATGATGCAAGAAATACAAGAAAAGCATAACAAATCCCAAATACATGAAATAATATAATGTCCAGAAAACCACACATGCAAACGTTACGTCACTGATAATAAGGCATTCCTCCCACTAATTAAATAAATATTATAGAAATGAGAATGTAACCTGGTCTTGCATCTACATTGTGACAAATCTAATCCCATGAGTGGCCTTGGGCTTGATTTAATAAAGAATATAATTATTGGGTACAGATGCAAAACTTGCTACCACGCCGACACCAGTCAGAGGGCAATCCACATTCTAGACGTACCAGACTCAAGGATTGATAAACTATCCTTCAATAAGACTGAAATCACTGTAATATGTAAGTATAGTAAAATAAATACGTACGTATATTAAATTTAACTTTATATTATCACATTCACTGTCGCTTTATTTCTCAAGCAAAAGCTCGACGAGTTTGTATTTCACATCCTTAAGCTGTTTCTAGTATAAACTTAGATTTTAAAATCCAGAGATACGTGCTCGCAATTGAATTCAGCACTATCCTGTTAATAAGGCGCCGTTGTACCACCGCGTTTCAGTCAAATTCTAAAAAATAATTTAACAGTGAAGTGGAATGATTGATCTAGCTCGACAAAGCAAGAAACCTCAAAAAAAATGGTGTGTTTTTTATTAAAGATAATTAAAATCAACACTAATCATGGGTAAGCTCACTTGAAGTTACTGGCTCAATGGCTCATTCGGTAGTGACCCTGAGAGTTGTGGTTTCGATCTCCACCCAGGACAAACATTCGTATGATAAATACGTGCGTTTTGTCTGTGTTTGGGTGTTAATATCTAATATTTAAGTATATATTTGTAATACCACTGTTGAATCTGATATCCGTAATACAAATGCTTAAGCTAGATACTTAGCTCGGAGTCAGATCAACGAATGTGATGTTGTGGGATATTTATTATTACTTATTTATTATATTTAATACTCCCAGGGTGGTGAATCTTTAACAAAACCCCCGCAACGTATTGCAACTTACGATAGCTCTTTTGTAACATGATCCTAATACTAATATTAAGAACGCTTAATATAATAAGTCTTATGCAATTCTACTTAAATCATCTACTTAGCTAGAAATGTCTTTATATTATACTGCCTGTGCCCGTGGTTTCACCCGCGTTTATGATTAATGTTAAATAGCCTATTGCTTTCTTTAATAAATTAACTATACAACATAAAAATATCTTTTCAATTCGGACCAGTAGTTTCTGAGATTAGCGCGTTCAAGCAAACAAACAAACTCTTTAGCTTGACACATTAAGTATAGATAGTGTAGGTAACTTCATAACACTCGAATGTTACTATACTGCACTCCAACAAAATATATCGATAATTATAATAATTTGATATAAACTTAACAAACAAAATTTACTTTATGCTTAAACTAATATATTTACATATTTACAAATACTTATATCTAAACACACACAGTTATATTACAAGTACACAATATCACATTTATATTAACTTAGTATAATACAATATATACACGAAACAGTCACCATGCGTACTAGGTAGTTGTTGTCGATATCGATTATCGAACTTCCGACGCACTTGCCAGCGCGGGCACATAAATCTTATGTGCATGACGCGCACTGCGCGCCGAGCTGCGCTCGCGCGCCAGTCGAGACTTGCTTTTGACCATTGACGCACGTCGCTTTGCTTACGCTTATATACTTACGCGCTAGTACCTATATATACTTGACTTTCTCTGCCTAAACTGTGAACTATCTATTCTTCCTACTGACTATCTGCTGTGCTTGTGCTTTCCATTCTTCTGCACCTTCTATTTATTGCTGTGTGTGCTTCGTGAATACAAGGACTATCTAAACTGTAAGTTGGCGTCTCATTTATTGAATCCCGCTACACACGCAAGGTTATCAGGACACGACACCTATAACATCGCGTTAGGAACCCTTGTACCAGCACACATATATAGGTGATCCCTATATTGGCGACACCTATATTGGTGACCTCCGAAAAGAACGCATTGTACAAGATGGAGGAGACACGCGCCACCTTTGCGGACGCTAGTGATGGGAAGGTATCGATAGATCGTGGCGATATCTGTAAAGTGAACATACGCATCCCACCCTTTTGGCCAGAAGAACCAGAAATATGGTTCAAACAAGTTGAGGGACAATTCGCGATCAGTAAAATAACCAGCGACTTGACCAAGTTTAATTATATAATTGGCCACCTACAAAACGAATACTGTAGAGAGGTTAAAGACGTCATAATTAATCCACCGCAAGAGAACAAATATGACAAGCTGAAGACGGAGCTTATCAGACGGCTGAGCGCTTCCAATGAAAAGAAGCTGAAGCAACTGCTCATGCATGAGGAGCTTGGAGACAGGAGCCCTTCTCGTTTTCTCCGCCACCTTCAGAGCCTTGCTGGGCCCAATGTCCCCGATGACTTTCTCAAGACCATCTGGATTAGTCGTCTCCCCCACGGTACCCAGACAGTCCTTGCAGGTCAACCAGGATCTTCAACCCTTGAAGATTTAGCGGATTTAGCGGATCACATCCACGACCTGGCAGTGGCAACTCCGGGCGTCGCATTGATGAGTGGAGATGGCCCCGGTTCTGTACTGAGCGAGTTACGACAGGAACTAGCCGAGCTCCGTAGAGACTTCCAGAAACTCGCATTCCAAAAGAACGGCGGACCAAGTTCTAGAAAAACACGTCCCCGTATCCGCTCATCATCAAGTCAACGTCAGCGGTCGCAGTCAAACCATCGGAAGTACCCGCTCTGCTGGTACCACAGTAAGTTCGGAGAGAAGGCCAAGCAGTGCATCCGCCCATGCGACTATAAGGCGGAAAACTTCAGGGGCAATCGATAATGGCGGCTGACGATTGCCCACCTTCTTCTGGTCGCCTTTTCGTCACCGACCGAAGTTCGAAAACGCAATTCCTGGTCGACACTGGCAGCGACCTCTGTGTTTTCCCTCGTTCGGTACTGCGTGATCGTCGTGCAGCAACAGGCTTCCAATTGTGCGCAGCCAACGGTTCCAGCATTTCTACTTACGGTTATGTACATCTTTCATTAGATTTTGGCTTACGTAGAACTTTTAGATGGCGTTTTGTAGTAGCAGATGTTACTAAACCTATAATAGGTGTAGATTTTTTGAACTTTTATAGCCTAATTGTAGATTGTAGAAATAAACGGCTAATAGATAATATCACTTCTGTAACTGCTGTAGCCAGATCTGTACTTAGTAGTAGTAGCCTATACTCTGTGAAAGTCTCCACTGGTGATTCTGCATTCCATAAAATTTTAAAAGATTTCCCGGAGATTACTCGACCAGCTGGTACGCAACCCACTATCTCGCACAACACCTTACACCACATCCGCACCACACCTGGGCCACCAGTATCATCGTCTCCTCGTCGTCTCGCTCCCGACAAACTTAAAATCGCCAAGCAAGAATTTCAATCTATGATTGCTAGTGGAATAGCCAGACCTTCGGAAAGTCCTTGGTCTTCGCCGTTACATCTCGCACCAAAAAAGGACAATAGTTGGCGTCCCTGTGGTGACTACCGCATGTTGAATGCCCGTACTGTACCTGACAGGTATCCGATTAGGCATATCCACGACTTCGCTCATTCGCTTGCTGGCTGTAAGGTATTTAGCACTTTAGACCTTGTAAAAGCATACAATCAGATACCTGTCAGCCCAGATGACATTCCTAAGACGGCTATCACCACGCCGTTCGGACTGTTCGAATTTCCTTTTATGACATTCGGACTGCGAAATGCCGGCCAGACTTTCCAAAGGTTTGTGGACGAGATGACCAGGGGGCTGGATTTCGTATATTGTTATCTCGACGATTTTTTAGTCTTCTCGAAAGATAAGTCTTCACACGAGGAGCATCTCCGCATCGTCTTCGGCAGACTGCGGGAATATGGCATGCTTGTTAACACGTCGAAATGTGTCTTCGGAGCTGACGAGGTAACCTTTTTAGGATATAGCATCTCTGAACGAGGCACTCGACCACTCGACTCCAAAGTCCAGGCAATCAAGGATTTCCCGACCCCTAAAAATGTGCGCCAGCTAAGGGCATTTTTGGGCATGCTTAATTTTTACAGGAGATTTCTTCCTCGCGCTGCCCAAGTTCAAGCTCCCTTGCACGCTTTATTGATAGGATCGGCGAAAGGATCACACCCGATCGAACTTACAGGTGATACCTTAGCAGCTTTCGATGCCTGTAAACAGAACCTGTCTGATGCCGCGATGCTAGTCCACCCAGACTGTACTGCCCAACTCGCGTTGGTCACGGACGCATCAGATAAGGCAATTGGTGGAGTACTACAACAGCTGAAGGATGATGCATGGCAGCCTTTGGCATTCTTTTCCCGCAAGCTCAGTCCTTCACAGGTTAAGTATTCACCATACGACAGGGAGTTACTTGCCATATATGAAGCCATTAAGCATTTCAGACACATGCTGGAAGCTCGTCACTTCGTTGTCTATACTGACCACAAACCGATCAGTTTTGCTTTCCATGAACGGAAAAAAAATTGTTCACCAAGGCAGTACAGACACTTGGATTTTATCTCCCAATTTACGACTGATATCCGTCATATATCTGGCAAGGATAACGTCGTCGCAGATACCTTGTCGCGCATTGAAGAATTGGGAGCGCCAGTGAGTCCTGAGACTTTGGCTGAAGGTCAAATTTCTGACCCCGAGCTTTCCAAATTATTAAATGAAGGCTCCTCATTGCGCCTGGAAAAACTCCATATCCCTGGAAGTCGTGCAACCCTGTACTGCGACGTCAGTACCCCGACATCCAGACCATACGTCCCAAAATGTTTCAGGAAACAGGTCTTCGAAAGTCTGCACTCTTATAGCCATCCTGGTGCAAATGCGTCTGCCAAATTAATAGCGGAACGCTATGTTTGGCCTGGTATCCGCAAAGATTGCAGGGACTGGGCACGTGCATGCGTACCGTGTCAACGTGCTAAAGTGAGTCGCCATGTGACAGCTCCACTTAGCACGTTTAATTTACCACGAGCACGTTTTAAACAGATCCATATAGATCTTGTAGGACCCCTCCCTCTCTCCTGTGGCTATCGGTATTGCTTAACGGCGGTAGACCGATTTACTCGGTGGCCTGAAGCAATACCGATTGAAGACATCACGGCAGAAACAGTCGCCAAAGCTTTGCTGACTGCCTGGATAGCTCGGTTTGGTTGTCCAACTGACATCACCACTGACCGTGGCCGTCAGTTCGAGTCAGCCCTCTTCCAATGCTTATCACATATAGCCGGATTTGAGCATAAGCGTACAACAGCATATCACCCGGCTTGTAACGGTTTGGTGGAGCGGTTTCATCGGCAACTAAAAGCTGCAATAGTTTGTCATGGGAATGACAGATGGACCGAATCATTGCCGTGGGTATTATTAGGTATTAGATCTGCCTTCAAAGAGGATCTCCAAGCGTCCTCCGCTGAACTCGTCTATGGCGAGCCGTTAAGGCTTCCTGGCGAATTCTTTGAACCTGCCTCGGTTGGTACCACAGACACCTCCGAATTTACAACGCGTCTTAGAAACTTCGCCAGAAAATTAAAACCCATACCTACATCCCACCATGGTAAGCCCAAAACATTTATCTTTAAGGATCTCGCAACCTGTCAACACGTTTTCCTCCGCGAAGACGCTTCACGTAGTTCGCTTCAACCAGCTTACTCAGGCCCACACAAAATAATATCGAGGGGGGATAAAGTATTTAAAATTCTTTTAAAAAATAAAGAGGTCACAGTATCGATAGACCGAGTCAAACCGGCCTTCATATTGTCTGACCACAACAACCAAATATCACCAGAGATACCTAAAGAGTATGTAACTCGATCAGGGCGGCGGGTTAAATTTACCGATTTTTATCGCCCTTGACGGTCTCTGGAGGGGGGTGGTGTAGGTAACTTCATAACACTCGAATGTTACTATACTGCACTCCAACAAAATATATCGATAATTATAATAATTTGATATAAACTTAACAAACAAAATTTACTTTATGCTTAAACTAATATATTTACATATTTACAAATACTTATATCTAAACACACACAGTTATATTACAAGTACACAATATCACATTTATATTAACTTAGTATAATACAATATATACACGAAACAGTCACCATGCGTACTAGGTAGTTGTTGTCGATATCGATTATCGAACTTCCGACGCACTTGCCAGCGCGGGCACATAAATCTTATGTGCATGACGCGCACTGCGCGCCGAGCTGCGCTCGCGCGCCAGTCGAGACTTGCTTTTGACCATTGACGCACGTCGCTTTGCTTACGCTTATATACTTACGCGCTAGTACCTATATATACTTGACTTTCTCTGCCTAAACTGTGAACTATCTATTCTTCCTACTGACTATCTGCTGTGCTTGTGCTTTCCATTCTTCTGCACCTTCTATTTATTGCTGTGTGTGCTTCGTGAATACAAGGACTATCTAAACTGTAAGTTGGCGTCTCATTTATTGAATCCCGCTACACACGCAAGGTTATCAGGACACGACACCTATAACATCGCGTTAGGAACCCTTGTACCAGCACACATATATAGGTGATCCCTATATTGGCGACACCTATAATAGCGTACCTCCTTCGTAGTATGACAAAAAACCTATAATACTGTTCCAGGGGATGACAAACATGTATCGACGTACGCAGCTAACTTCCTCGCGAAGTTCGACTATCGGAAATGGATTAACAGCCGCAGATTTCAACCAACACTGTGGGCTGGCAAGGACGTGGCGGCCAAGGTAGCTAAGGTTCTGGCCAAAGACTTCCTGAGCTGTGAAGATGCCGCTAGACGAGTGTTCCAGTCTCTATTGGATTACGGTTGTGCTTTTATCGAAGGGGTAAGTATCTACTCGTACAATGTATTTCATCCATATAATTAAAGCATACTATATAATAAGGTTATTCTTTATAATAAAAATTAAGAAATAAATGACAGCTGATAGATTGGTAAGAAAAAGAAATGTAAATATTGATAACAGTTTATATACATACATACATACAAAATATTGTCACGCCTTTTTCCCATGGCGGTAGGCAAAGATCACTTTCTCTGACACGATTCAGTTCTTAATTAAATGTTAGCTGTTTCATAATATTATTAATAATCGCTTTATTTTCAATTAGCTTAAGTTTGCGAATCTAAGTAAGCAATTTACACGCTATCCTCAAAACATAGTAGTAAGTTAATATTATTTCCATAACTACCAAATAGGTACATTAAAAGTTTTATACTGTAAGCTTTATTTAATTATTTGTTAAATAAATGTAGGACAGCGCTCGTAAAACATATAAGCCAGGGATGCCGAGCCGAGCCGAGTTTGGGGCACGTAACTCCATTAAAACCATAAATACTTGCCAACATTGCATATAACTGTCCATTTTTCCAATGCTTTAATACCAGATTTGATGGAAATTGAAAACCCAATAATGTCAACATATTCAAATGTATCGGATTTTACTTAAAAAATATTATTTGCTAAACGTGAAAAAATATTAAAGTGAAAGAATCCAACATAAAAGTTACATTAAATACCACTTGGAGAATATTTCATTTAAGACTCTATCATTAATTCGTTTGTTTATTGATAGACCTCTGACCTGTTTAAAAAGTTAACCGGTCTGTACAAAAAGGCTTGCGACCACTGGTACAAGCGATTACAAAAGGGTGACGAGCCTCCGTCAACAGCGAATAGATTAATGACCAGTAGTCCGCATCATAATTCATAACAAATCGTCTGAACGGCCCTCACATTAAACTCCGGGCTCATGGTCGCACGATTGTGTCATGACTGATGTCAACATCGGTCGAAAATTCGAAAACAAATAGAGTTTTCCGTTAAAAAATTATCTCGAAAAGGTAATCGTTTTGGGTCTGTACACCCAAACTGTAACTTGTATTACGGAGTTGATGTGCTGAGTTATAGGGATTTATTTATTTATATATTAGGTATTAAATTTTATATATTAGATTTGATTTTATACTTGCTTGCCGAAGGGCAGGGGAACCAGGCAAATTAAACCATAGTATTTATAGATATTTGAACGAGCAGGTCTTCTGATAACATTTTTTCTCGTCACTGAGCTGGTGGTACATATGTATCTAAGTACATAGCTTTACAAAAGCCCTATAGATACACGCTCGTGTTTGAACCAGCATCTCTTGAATATGAGGCGAGTGTCCTTAAAATTGAGCTAACACCGCTCTATCACCGTTTATGTTAAATTATATTGCTTATGTAAAAGGGTTGATTTGAATAGAATTCCCAAGTTTTCAAGGACCGATAATCTTTGAATCCCTATAGTATGTTGATGTTGTTAACAAGTACGATAGGGTCTATCTATAGTCCCTAGAAAGATATTTTTTTTTCTTATTTTAAAAAATAAGTGTTAGTCTGGGACTAAAAAAGAATGTGCCAATTGTGTTCCTTGCCAAAAATGTCGTAAAAGGGGACTAAAGGCATATTGGATTTTGGGTATGTGATAGTGTAGGCGACGAGCTAACCACTTATCACTACTTTTACACATTTTTTCTTCTAACCCAGCCCAGTTTTTTTTTTGGCTGACTGCGCTTGCTGCCCCCTTGACTCTGCCTACCCCTTCGGGGATTGCGGGCGTGATGTTATAAAAAACAAATAAAAATACTTTTTATTATCAGGTGGAGCCAACACTCGAAGGCACGGAGCCAATATGCAAGGCTCTCGGCGGAGTCCAGCACACACTGTTCGGAGGCATGTGGCAGTTCACCACGAACCCAATTCACGCTGACACTTCTTACACCGCCCTGGGCTTGGCGGCGCATCATGACAATACATACTTTACTGAAGCCGCTGGGTAAAAAAAATTCACTATTGAGCAACTACTTACCTATCAATTTCCAGCTCAAGACCAGTATCATTTGGAGTAGTGAATCTAGTCTAGTATTTATAGAGTTAATGTAAATAAAGTCGTATCTATTTTCTAAGACACGAATACCTTTATTTGTGCAGTAGCAGCGTTGCTACGATAAAGAAAATAGTATTTATAAACAGTCCTACAGCCATTACGAACAAAAAGGTTTTTCTTTTTAAAATACTACTAATACTTATAATCATTACTTTACTTATACCACTTATCAATTAACTATGTAGTTACTAATAAACTAAGGCAATACACTGAATTATTTTAAACTAAATAATTGCGTAAGGCCGCATGTAAACATCCGTCTTTTTCACCGGACAGTGGATCGTTTTACAAGTTAAACGCAACAGAAAACATTATGTAGGTAATCAAATTTATCGCATTCGGGATCCTCCGGGACAGAACCCCTGGGAATAGGATCCTCTGGGAATAACCCGTTTTTTTCACCGGATTGGCGGTGGGATATGGTTATAATGAAATTCGATCGCTGGACCTATGTCCAATGCGTGTGCACACATTCATTATAAACAATAAATATAAAAATATATAAGAATAAAATACTGTTTAAAAAAGCATCTGTTATCTATCCACGCAATCATAGAAATCCTGATAGACTTGTCCTAGATGTAACGCCCCATCTGGCTAAATTCAGTAAACGTTGCTTTGTGTATAGCAATTGCGTATAGCTGAAGATATTTAATAAAATACCAAATGAATTTAAATTAATGAATCTAAAATTATTTTAAAAGAGACTGTATAAATGGATTGCAGATATTTTTTTTATGACATCAAAGAATTTTTACTACCTACATCGCATTTGCATATTTGGCTGAACATGTTGCACTGTGAAAATGTCTGGACATCTTGTATACTGTGTTTTATGCAAATAAATATTTATGATTATGATTATGATCATACACAACGAAAAAAAAAGACCCGTTGTCCGGTGAAAAAAAAAACGGACGTTTACTCCGAAGTGTTCGGTGCGTCTCATAGAACCGAACGGAATAAAATTTCGGGCGGGATTTTTCTTTATACAAAATAAGTAAATCTTGTGCTTGAAATAAAGTCTCCCATCAATAATGAGATTGGACGTAAAAAGGGAGGCAATCCGATATTGATGCTGGTATGCAGCCGCGTGAACCAACGCAACAGAGAATTTGGGAGCATCAACGAGCGAGAGCTTTCCGAATTGGCGCTGAAATAATAATGGCGGGGATCCCGCTGAAGTGGGCCGCAAATAGGCAGCCTTTTGAAAAAGTAACTAGCTTCATTATTGTGCAAATCAAAATGATTCCTCCGAATTCAGAGCCTGTTTTATTGCTGGTGGTACTTACAGTATTATTAGGTAATGGTTTTTATGTTTTTCTCAGCTTCTAAATACTACATTACGAGTAAGCACATGTAACAAGAAGCTAGTATATATTTGAGTGTGATATCTATCGCTTTATAATAACATATTGCGTCCCTTCGTATTTAATATCAGTACCTACGCAATGAACTCAAAACTAAGTACTGAACGCATGGGCCTCCGACTCAGAGGCCCCTGGGAACACCACACACCACTTTGTCCCCCCGGGCAGGGTGAAGGTGCGTCACGCATTCCCTTTGAAGAAAAAGTACTGGACGCATTTTCATATGGTTTCAATTAAGTAAGCAAACTGGGTAAAACTAAATATCTGAAATATTCATCCGATTTTATATTTATGGAATTATTTTATGTTATGCTTTTTAACAATTGGGATGTTGACACCATTTATATTTAATTTTGAAATATTAATTCTGAAAAAGAAAGGATCGTAGTATGCTGTTGCCTCATTGATTTTGTATCATACTGAGTCTAAGATTTTTAATTTTACAAAAACTGCTTAATATTAAGTCAGTTGATTATACAAACTAGTGACGTCACACGTTGACAAGCCCATACAAAATCTATGAAGTGATTTCGTTTGGACAGCTCTTAAAAAGTATCTCAATTGACTAGCCAGTCAACATACCAATTGTTTAAATACTTTTAAAAACAAAGGTAAAGATCACTTCGCAAATTTCAATTTATATAAAAATTCTCGAAACTAAAGAAAAATTGGCACCACGTTCTATGCCATTAGCGTTCTTCACTTATCCCAAGAACAATGCGTTTAAACGTCTTGTTAGAATTTTTATTAGGTTTCGTGATGGAACTACTTGAAATAGTAGTTTGAATAGCTATCCCACTCGTGCTACATTAAACTTTCATTAATTGAGCGTAGCGTTTAATTTAATATTTTCCCATAAGTAGAACTTATATGGCTAGCAGCAAAATTTTACAAGGCTGGAAAAAAATTACCAAGTAGAAGTGAAAATATATTTAAGCATTCAAGTTTGCACCCAGAATTCTCTAGTAGGGAAAAAAACCCTGCTACAAGCTGCACATGTAATTTCGTAGCCAAACATCGGCTGGTTATATCCTATATATATTATTATAATGCTTTACACTCCCACGCCAACGCCTTTTGAATTTCCTTACACTGTATAAAATTTTGTGTAGCGGTTCCGCCGTAACTTAACCCCGATATTAAAATTCGGTGTGTTCTACCGTGAAAGTAAGCGGCTATAAAATTAAATCAGCCCTTGCTTATTAAGTCCTCATCGAAATTGAATCTTGGTACCCTCTAGCCGTCATGAACAGAAACCGGACTCCTATTTGTCTCTGAAAGGGAGATAATACAGAGGTATATTGATGGAAGTGGGCCGTAAGGTGACGCCCTGTCGTAAAATAAAATGTGGACGAGCCACTTGGAAAATTTACGAGGATCTAAAATCAGTTTCTCGCTGGCTTTGTGTTACAGGGCGATGAATTTTTATTATAAGCTGTTGATGAGTATACCTGGTGACGAAATTGGTTTGGCCGTCATAAATTGTGAACGTTATATTTTGTAGTCACATTATTTTTAGATGAGAACGAATATAATATTTCACATTTTGTTGAAAAATATTACGACTATTATATATTACGACTACCAATGTCATTCCTGTTAGAAGAATTTTTTTTTGGAATTATATTAGGTATCCGTATGTCTCAAAAAATATTAGTATTATTATTGGAAACAAAATGACTTTAAATGTTTGTTTTCAGCCTTCAAATCCTCCATTGTTTTGAGCACAAAAATGGGTCTGGCGGGGAAAACTTCTTGGTGGATGGTTTTTGTGGAGCTACAAGGTTAAAGGAAGAGTTTCCGGAAGATTTTGAATTCCTGACCAAGTTTAACTTGGAAGCCGAGTACTTGGAAGAAAATCATAATCACAGATATTCCGCGCCTGTGATTAGAATTAACAGTGAAACTAAAGATATTGAGCAAATCAGGTAATTTCTAAAGTATTCTTGATATGTTGCTATTATGTGGTTTTCTTCAGTCTCGAAGTATCTAAGAAGATTATTATTTACAGTAATATTAAAATTTTCTACAATATAAATTTTTTTTCAGTATTAAGTACAACCGTAAGACCAAAATGTATGCAAAATTAAAAGACATAAGAACAACAGAAATATATTATGGACCACGCGTAATATAAATGTCGGTTTTACTAGAATCATGGCCATTGGAACATTATATAAGGTTTCCAATAAAATAATTCTTGCAGATACAACGTTTACGATCGAGCTACAATGGCCTTCGAGAACAGTGAAAAATGTAGGGCCTACTATCGCTCCCTGAGGAACCTCGGGCGATACTATCAGGAGCCTAGCAATCAATGGCAATTCAAGCTAAATCCAGGTAAAATATATGGTAGAATGGTTAAGTCTATAAAATGGGAACAGGAAAAAATAATAATTATGTAATATAATTAAATGGTAGAACTTGAAAAGCAGATGGTATGGGTGACGTCTTACGTCAGCCTTATTGATCAGTTTAAAACATGGAGTACAAGGAACGCTGGTTTGATTTTTTTCGGATCTTGGGGTTTGATATTTTTGTTGATTTTTAATTTCCTAATACAGATTCAAATGTAATCAGATCGATAGATGTAATATTGATTGTTTTTTTTAGTATCAGCGATACAATGTTAAAGAAATTATTTGTCATTGAAGACTACTTATAGATGTGCAACTAACGTCTTATTTAATTTAAGGCGTCATAATAAATATCTTTATTTGACAGGCAGGATTCATTATATTTAAGTAACATCTGACTGGCCCGTTGTTCGAGTGGTCAAAGACCCTGGCCACGAAACCTAGGGTTGCGGGTTCGTATCCCGCCAGGGGCAAATGTTTCGTGTGATGAACATGGACATTTGTACTCGAGTCATGGATGTTTATAAACGTATTTAAGTATGTCTATCTGTTCACCTAGTATCCATAGCACAAGCTTATAAGCTTGGATTGGAACTAGGGAATTGGTGTGTAAGTCTGAAGAATTCATTATTATTTATTATTATTAATCATAAAAAGTTTGTTACCATCAGATTTGAAGTTATTTACCAAGTTAGTTTTCTAAATTATAAAATTGTTAATGTTTTATTTTAAACCTTTCTAGGAACTGCCTTGGTGATGGACAATTTCCGAGTACTCCATGGAAGAACTGAGTTCACTGGTTCCCGAGTCATCGGCGGAAGTTACGTGTCACGCTCTGATTGGCTAGATAGAGCACGAGTACTTGGTTTAATTGTCTAATGAAAATAATGTTTATTTACTTGTTTAATAATAACATTCTTTAAATTGTTGCAATTTAAATTCTCTCCTGAGAGATACTCATCATTAAACGTATAAATATTTCTCAGAGTAACTGCAAATTTTGTAGGTTTCTAATCAGTGTGACCGACACTTCCGTGAAAAGAAACCTTAATTGTAAATCAATAAAGCCATACCATAAAGCTCGTATTTAACTTTTCTTTTAAAATAAAAGCCATATAAAAATTATGAAAAGATGCATAAACTCATGTTATAAGAAAGAAGGTTGTTGATTTTTTTAGAAACTTTTTGAAAGTCATTTAATAAACATCAATCATCTTAAATTTTTTTCTTGGAATAAATAAGCAAATATAAGAATATTAGCGCATTTACAAAATAAAAGAGAAGAATACTAAATTTGTTGATTTTGATGTTATAGTTAGAATACACTTTTGTCGCGAAGCCAATTCTAGAATGTTCTACTGTTGAATAGGGTTTGGGGTTGTTAAAATAACATTTTAATTGACTTCAGAGAGGAGTCGCTTTACATAAAGCCTTTCTTCTATATTCACATTATTTTCAAAATCATCACTTATGTAAATTATTGTACATATCAACATAATAGAAATGGTTGTCGTATGAAATATTTTCTGCAGTTTATATTTTTATTATCTTAACCTGCCAAAGCTTACATACTATTCGCTCAATAAGCTAAAGGCTTAAATATTTTTTTACGATTTATTTCTTACTTATTTTTTATTTATTAACACATAGTACTTCGCATGGTTTAGCATGTTAGTATTCGAATTCAAAATCGAGTCTACTACTACGTATACTATCCAACAACAATATAATAATGTATTTATAATACCTATGGATTAAGTGTTAGAAATTAAGGTGGTTCAATATCTATGCGTGTATTTTTATAATAAGAATAAAAAATATGTAACTTAATTCAAACTCGTAGATATTGTAGGGTAAAGAATATGCCCCGACAGCATGCCGTACAGCTATTGGACAAAATATCTCGTCAGACTTCTCCCAATTTATTCTCATTGACGATTCTTGTAGCGAATAAATCAGTCATTCATATCAAAATTAAATAATAATTTATGTAGGTAAAAGTGAGGTATTAGGGCGTCAATTAATAAGACGTTGAACTTCAGTAATGAACTTGAAATGAATGCCTAACTTTAAATTATTGTTGTAACTGTTTGCCAGAGTCTAATAAATCTATTTTATTGTCTAGCCATGCGAAATATATTTCTAGAATTTATAAACTAGCGCATTTTAGACTTGCGTGCGTAGGGTATAATTTGTGTCTCTCAAAATTAACTTGTGGGCTGTATTATTTAACGTAATAATAGATATGTTATTTAGTAAGATAGTGACATATATTTGTCTGCAAATTAGGATATGATTATGCTTTTGGAATCTTTAAATAGGAAAACCAGGCAAATATTCAGGTACTAATGAGCTGGATATTGCAAGTTTGTCGGTCAATATTGTGCGGAATGTGCTTTTTTTGTTTAATCACTCAACTACTGTTTTTCATAATTACGTTGATCAGCATTGATAAAAGAAGATTATAATTATGTGGAGCTTATCAGCACAATATGGAAAAAGTTAGTATTAATACTAAGCTAAAAAAGATAGCGCTTATTCAACATTCTCACTCGAACTATGATCGACGTTCATCGTTATTCACAGGATATTGCGCTGTCAAATGTGATCTCCTCTCATGAATACCTACGTCAAATCCAGACCTTTCATGACAAAGTTATACGTACTTCCTATGATATGAAAAGCTATTAGTATGTAATCTATGTTAAGATGACCATAAAAGAAAAGAAAAAAAAAATAAACAACATAAACAAAAAAATATTACAAAGCATGGTTTGCATTAAATCTGTGCTACTATTGGTTGCATATTTTATGTACCTAAGCCGAAGCCAGTATTTTTCTCTATTCAGCATTCAGTACAATAAAAATACTAGGTATATTTTCCAATTCGAAAATCCGAATGTGAAAAATAAACTGTATTATACAAACGCATCCGTATGAAAACAAGGAAAAAAATATATAAACAATTGGATAGTTTTTGAGTTTCACAGATCCGGATCAGTGGAGTAGTAACAAGCCTCACAAATGGTGTCTGTATGTATTGGCAGCGCGGGGTCTCCCAGGGGGATTCCTGGGTCCACTGCTTGTTTCGTTATTGTGTCACACGTCTGTTCCGCGACTACAAACTTTTAGTAGACCCTCACTCCCATAACTTGTAGTTTCGAGTTGGACTCGACGTTCGGTCGTTCGATTTGCAGTTTGAAATGTTATGACGCGAATTTGTTGTAAAGTTCGAATGGTTTTGCTTGGTTGAAATTCGTGCTTCTGCATTTTGTTTTTGCAGAAGAACGAATGATTTTCTTGAGATGTATTTTAACTCTATAAAAACATATTACTAACTTATGAAACTTGTTACTCAGACATTGAAAATGTTGATTTTGCAAAAATACAGTTACATTTAAGGCTTGTTTCATACCTAGACAAATAAACATTAAAAGTATTTATTGCGAGGAATACTCAGAATATAATCAATAAAGGTGTGTAGTTTATTTATATAAAATACAAAACCATTAGCTTTCTGGAAAAAAACCTATTTCATCGCTGATAAAAGCTATTGTGGTTTAATAAAAAATCCCTTGAGATTCTCACGCCCATTCCGTTTCACATTTCTCAGCTCAGATCATTACCATAGCAAATAAGAGTAGGAAATTACGCATGAATTCAGTCTCTTTGTAGTCTTTATAAACCTTACACTGGCCTCTTTTAAACAATGAACTCATGACGTAAGCTCCCATTCTGATCCCCGATAAGAGCTTTCAAACAAATGCCCTGAAAGGGGATTAAGGCTTCCACCCGCGTCACGTAACGCCCTTTTCGCCGTTTGAGTATCAGCGAGTGTGTGCCGGCTGATTGAGCCTTCGGCCTTATAATGAAGTGGCTGGAGATGATTCGGCCTTTTAATGAAGTGGCTGGGGATGCGTTGGGATGATGTTTGCAAAGAAATATATCTCAAGCTCAGCTATATTGCCTTTCATGTTTAAAGGCAACTAAACGTCTTTGTAGGTTCTTCCGTTTTTTTTTATATTGTATATTCATACATCCTATCACCATTTGGTATTTTGATTGTGAGCACTTTGTATTGTTGTCAAGTAAAACGTTTTAAATTTTTACCCGAAAAAAAAAATTATGTGATTGACTTGGCCATAAAATTTTGTTTGCAGGTATTACACCTTTCAATATTTTTTCATAGTAATATTGTATGAAATGAAATGGAATGGAAATGGAAACAGCAGCATAGGTTTAAATGAAAGGAAGCGTCTGACTAATATTATAAATCCAAAGTTTGAATGAATGGATGTTTGTTACTTTTTCATGCAAGAACTACTGAATGGGTTTCAATGCAATTTTACAATAAATCAAACCCAAACATCCCAATAACACAACTGCTATGTTTTATCGATGTACCACGAGAGCGTAGCCGCGACCTGAGAAGCTGGTAAAATATATTTTATATTTTTAAACCTCAATTTAGGGCAAACTAACTAACTAACTAACTAAACTTCACGCCACTTCCCTAGCGGGGTAGGCAGAGAGAACCGAACGCCATATGGCACGATCCTTACACACCTCACTCGCCTCTTCAACATTCATAATCCTTTTCATACAAGCTCTACGATTTTTATGACTCCTAACATCACCTTCTTTTAATACACGACCAATCTGGTCGTGGTAGGTGAGCCTGGGCCTTCCGCGGCTCCTACATCCTTCCACATTCGCATTGTATATCTGTTTAGTCAATCTTTCGTCATCCATTCTTTCCACATGTCCGAACCACCGGAGCATGCCTCTTCTTACCTTGACTCCGACGCTGTCCTTCAGACCAACTCTCTTTCTTACATCATCATTCCGAACGCAGTCTGTGAGCGATACACCGCAGATTTTCCGCAGCGCACGCATCTCGACCGCGTTTATTCTACTTTCATGCTCTTTCTGCCATACCCAACTCTCGCTTCCATATGTTAGCGTAGGAATCAGCACCGCATTGTGTATGGCGAGCTGGGCCTTCTGGCTTAAGATTTTGCTGCCTAAAAGTTTTCCTAACGCTCCATTCACCCTATTCCCTGCATTCACTCTTCTTTCTATATCAGCGGAGTACCTTCCATCTCTACTAAATGCAGATCCTAGACATACAATTTCATTCACCTGTTCCAGCACTACATCGTCAACCGTTATCCTTGTATCCGTTCTGGTTTCATCTCTTTCAAACACCATAATCTTTGTTTTCTTCGCATTCAAATGTAAGCCTCTCTCCTTGCAATCATCTTTCAATGTTGTGACTAGTTGCTGCAGATCCGATGCCGACTCTGCTAGAAGTACGGCATCGTCCGCGTAAAGCAGGCAGTTCACAACCAGGTCACCCATACGCACTCCAACATTCATAGATCTAATCCTCTGGAGACAATGGTCGAGATATAGGATAAACAGCAGAGCAGACAGCACGCATCCCTGTCTGACACCAATATTGACGTCAAACCAGGGTGACAGGCTGCCCTCCACTTGCACGCATGCCGTACATCCCACAT
Organism: Glyphodes perspectalis; assembly: GCA_951394215.1. Classification (NCBI taxonomy): domain Eukaryota; kingdom Metazoa; phylum Arthropoda; class Insecta; order Lepidoptera; family Crambidae; genus Glyphodes; species Glyphodes perspectalis. The sequence goes on along the minus strand of OX596206.1, from coordinate 5,245,748 downwards.
AGGTGGACTGCGCAGCACGAAGCAATGCTCCATCAATCCCATATCTCGGCAATATGTCCCAAAGGTCCTTTCGTACAACCCTGTCAAAGGCCTTCTCCATATCCACAAAACCGCAAAAAACCCTCTGACTTTTGGCCAGATGCTTCTCCACGATGTTGCGAAGAGAGAAAACTTGATCCGTGCATCCTCTACCATTCCGGAAACCTCCCTGTGCCTCCCACAACATTCCATCAGATTTCACCCTCATTCTCCTCTCAATAATCTTGCCATACACCTTTGCTGCTAAGCTGATCAAACTGATGGCTCTATGGCTGGCACAGTCCATACGTGACCCAGCACCCTTGTACAGAGGCACGATAACTGCCCGTCTCCAGTCCATTGGGACCTTTCCGTTTCTCCAGCATAGATTGCACAAGAACCAGAAAGCGTCCTGGACGCTAGCGCCACCTAGCTTGATCATCTCCGCAGATACCTTGTCTATTCCCGCGGCCTTTCCACTTTTCAGACTTCGTATCGACCATTCAATCTCATTCATAGTGATGTCTTCATCAGACGCTGGCACCACAGAATCAGACATAGCCTCACTCTCAGTGCCAACATCAGAGACATACTCATACATTTCTCCAAAATATTCACTCCACCGTTCTAACACCTCGTTCGGGTTTGCAAGAATGTCACCAGCTTTAGATTTAATCTTACTCATTCCGGATGCCGACGAATATCCCCGAGACCTCTTAACCTCCCTCCAAAAGAGCTTGGAATTAGCCTCGAAACTATTCGTCAGTCTCCTTTCTTCATTCATAGCTACTCTTTCACGCTTCTCTTTCACTAAAGCTTTGGTTTCACTCTTGCAATAACGGTATATTTCTTTCTTCATCTCAAGCATACTTTCATCCATTTGCAAAGATGAGACATAATCGAGCCAGGCCTTCTTCTTTCTCGCTACGGAGGCTTTGACCTCCTCATCCCACCATGCGTCACCTTTCATTGTTCTACGTCTCCTTGCGCATCCACATGCCTCTTTTGCACTGTCCACCATGCTCTCTTTCAAAATGTTCCAGCAATCATCAACATCTAAGCCAGAAAGACTCGCATTCGCAAGTCTTTCATTGACTAATCCTACATACACACTCCTTACACTTTCATCTTCCAGTTTTTCATTCCTTATCCTTTCAGTGCCTCCGCATGGAGTACGCACTCGCCAGTGCCTCCACTTCTTGAAAAGCCCAGCAAACCGGCATACTACCAGGTAGTGGTCTGTTTCAAGAGTAGGGCCTCTGTAGGCTCTTGTATCCAATATACTATTGCGGAGGCGGCTATCAACTAAAATCAAATCAATCACACTTTTTTGGTCATTCCGTCTCCAAGTATACGTGTGAATATCCTTATGACGGAAAATAGTGTTTGCCACAAGGAGGTTCCGTTCCAAACATACTTCCAAGATTTGCTTACCAGCATCATTCACTCTCTTGTCTCCATATGGGCCAAGGACTGCTTCATAGTCAGATCGCTTGGTGCCAACCCAACCATTCAAATCTCCACACATAATTATCCTCTCATTTCCTTCAGTCAGGTCCAGAATTTCTCTAACAGACTCCCAGAACTCCTCTAGTTCTTGGGGACTGGCTGAGCTTACTGGCGCATAGCCTGCAACCAGAAAGACTCGCGTAATACCCAGTTTAATACGAACCCAGAGGAGTCTCGGGCCAACTAATCCATAGTCTTTCACACCAGAGACTAAACGAGAGGAAAGCACTACTCCAACTCCACCGCTGGCATGACAATTCTGTTCCACACCAGACCACAGAGCCATCATACCACCGGGAAGCTCATCTGCATCGCTGCCCTTCCGCTTAGTCTCTGTCAAGCACAGAACATCCAGGCGTCTCTCATTCATTACGTCAATCATCTCATACATCTTATCTTTCATTCCACCTCTTACATTCCACGTGCCTATACGGCACTCTGTTCTCCTCGTTCCGCAGTGTCCGGCGTGGCGTGAAGGGTGGCGGCCCCCTTCGCCGCACTCGCCACTTTTCGCACCGACGAGGGCTCGTCGGTGCGCGTCGCATCGGGGGAACGCCCTACCCCGCTCTGCGGAATTAGATCGGTCAATAACACAACTGCTATGTTTTATCGATGTACCACGAGAGCGTAGCCGCGACCTGAGAAGCTGGTAAAATATATTTTATATTTTTAAACCTCAATTTAGGGCAAACGCGGTATTTTTATGCCAGGCAAATTAATAGTCCATTAAAAACATTAAAAGTCCCAGACCAACATTCCCATGTTCGTCTGGGACTTAAAAAGAATATGCCAACTGTGGTTCTTGCCTAGCATGTCGTAAAAGGCGACTAATGGTAAATCGTGTTTTGGGTGTGTGATTGTGTAGGCGACAGGTTAGCCGCTTGTCACTGCTTTTTCACAATTATCCATCTAACCCAGCCCGGCTTTATTTTTGGCTGAATGTGGTTGAAGGGGCATGCTGCCTCTTTGACTCTGCCTACCCTTTCGGGGTTTATGGGCGTGATGTTATGTGTTATGTTAAAAACATTAAACCCAGCTAGATCTTACCAAGGCAGATTCAAAAAATTTTGTAGTGCTATTCCCGTAAATGTCTGCAACTTAAGAGTCGGTATCCATAGCTGAGCTAGCAAAGCACCTGAGATGTAAGACAATGATACCTTCGCCCGGGTTCATGCCATTGAGCCCGAAAAAGATTATGGGTGTTCCTTAGTACCGACAATATGTGTTCGTAGTTCGGTTGAAAATAAGTAAAAATGTAACACAATGTGAACTTTTAAGATCTGATATCTGAATACTACAACTTTTATTAAAAGAGCCTGCTGCTCCTTTGACTCTGTCTACCCCTTCGGGGATTATGGACGTGATGTTATGTAGGTATGTATGGTTCATAAAAAAAATATACTAATATTAAAAGGCTGAAAAGTTTGTTTGTTTTCTTGAACGCGCTAATCTCAGGAACTACTGGTCCGATTTGAAAAATTATTTCAGTGTTAGATAGCCCATTTATCGAGGAAGGCTATAGGCTATATTAACCATAAATGCGGGTGAAACCGCGAGTAGGTACGGCTAGTAAAAAAATACAATAGAAGACAATAAATAAATAACATAATACACGCAGTAATCATTTTGAATAATAGGGCGTATTCGCGGTGTTCCAATGACGTGTATATCCGTAGGTACTTAATGGGGCTTGCAGGCAACGTGTCAGCATCACCGCTCATGAATAATTAATCGCAATGGTGCTCCCGAGGGTATTTAAGGGTGTTGGTTGATGGATTTGTTTTAAGTATTGTTTAACACACGTACATACATACTATAACGCCATTTTCGCACACTGTTTTACATTCATAGTGACTGTGCAAGTTGACCAAAAAACATGAACATTACGAGTTTGAAAAACAATGTAATTTTTATGTTCCTTGAAACATATTTTGATAAAATAATTTTTTATCATTGGGAAACGATTTCGAAACTAAAATTAATTTTAGGATTCAATGTTAGGATTCAAACCAACATCCTTATTTTTATATTATGAATGTCAAGGAAACTTTGTCTGTCTCTCTGTTAGATACCGTACTAAGGGAACACTTTAATGTTGAACCCTAAGAAAGGACCCAGACTCCTTTTTGTATCTGAGAGTAATGGGCTATTATCCTCAAAAAAAATTTAGTCCGTTAGTTAGATTATCAAAAAAATATTGAATATGTATTTTTTGCTTTATCTGATACTCGAAAATGACAAAAATACAGCGCTTCAAAGATGTGAAATTTAGCGCTTTACGTCACTTGGACGTAAATATATATTACACACCTATTGACGTCACGCGTTACGTTAACGCGCTCTATCTTCATCATTTTTAGTTTTTTGAACAAAAGAAGAAATACGTAAGCAATATTTGCATCAAAAACTATTCGTCTTAGTGAGGGGATTTATCACAAATCTTGTTCTTAATAAGACAGTCTTGCTTGCTTCTTTAATAAGCGCTATCCGATTAAAGATAGAATACGCAGCTGAAATTTAAAACCGAAATTCTTTCAGAATTACTATATTAATTATAAAAAAAAATCAATGTGAGTTATAAATTTTTAATAAAATCCTTTTAAGAAACCTATTCAACGTGAAATGTATAAAGTTACCGTTTATAAAGCTTTTCATAAAATCCGTCTGCCGCACTCAATTCGGCTAGGCTTACAGGCACTGTTAATTTTCACTGAATACGAGCCTGTCCTGTTTCAGTATAAAACTATGTAACATCCGTTGAACATTTACTGAGCCACAAATATTTTTATATACAAACGTCAATATAAATGAAACAAACAAAAGCATAAATGGCAAACTAATCGAGTTTCAAATTAAGTAGATAAGATAAAATAAGCTTTGTAATCCGTTAAAAGCATAATTAGTAATTAATGTCTGATTATGACATTAATAAATAAACAAATCAATGCTTCATCACAAATTGGTCTAATTATAGAGAAAGTACATTTTTAATGTTATGTACGGAATAGAGACAACACTACGAATACCCAGACCCAGTACATCGGACACAATAAAATACCATCCTCAGATGTTTCTGTCGCTATATGAATCTGAATAGCGACCCTAGTCTCATTTCAATCAGCCTTCTTATAGCACTGTGTTACATGGGTCGCCAATATACAGTGTGATATCCAATAATTATCTAAGTTTCAACAGCGTGGTTCAGTAGCGGTTCGTTCGCGTCTCCCTTACGCCTTAATTTTAGGGTTTTGTTTCAACTCTTTACTACACACTCGTCGGTTGCTATGGAGTCCACTTGAAATATTTTGTGTGTAGAGTCTGTTTGAAGAATTGATTGAAGCGACTTCCATAAGATCTTGGTAACCTTTAAACATGGCAATCAGACAAAATGATTATGGTTTTTTTTTTCTGCAGGTTCAGTCATAATGTTTTCCCTCACTGCTGAGCTTATTAATATTAATTATTATTTAACATTGATGGTCTGCTACATAATAACAAACCTAACCGTTCTAAGTGCAAAAACAATTTATTTCCATTATATTGCAGTTCCGGCTTTTTTGGCGTAAAAAAGATGGGATACATAATGGTGACATGGGAAAAATTAAGGTTGATGGCGTGTTGCGGCTGACCGTCACTCGGCCCTGCAAACGACTGCGTGAACAAACAAGAGCGGGCCATTTTTCAAGCAAATTGTATGGCGGTTGGAGATAAATCGTATATTGTTTCGCGACCTTCGTAAACAATCAGATATAACTGTGCCCAAATATGGCAGGTCACAACCGGCTAAGTGTTCACGGGTGCGGGAGAAAGGTCCTTGAGTATTTTATTGACACGAAAACGTCTGATTATATTTATGTACGGTCGAATGAAACACTTTTCTCAATGACAATTCATAATACAAATTGTATTTTTTGAGACACTAAATGGCTCAAGTTGCCTGTATGTACTGTATGGATTGTTTCCAAGTATACCTATTGCTAATTTCTCCATTACAAGCTTACATGGCGATCTTATTTCCTTTGGTTGCTTACGATTTTGATGATGATTTAGACAATTATGAAAAAATTTTCAAAAGAAATATAGATATCTCAAATTCTTTATATGTATTTTTTTTGTGATTGCATATACAACAAGCAAGTCAAGTGTCACTACTTTTTACAATTTAACCCAGCTCAATCTTAATTTTTGCTAAAAGAAGTGGAAGGGTCGATAAACTCCTTGGACTGGTTACAGTATGTATGTAATTGTCGGTCGTATGTAGGTATAAAACATTCTATCGGAATTGTTTGATGAATTCTCTATAGAATGTGAATTCTATTTCAATTCAACAATTCTGCCAATTTTATAAACCGCAAATGCATTATACGATAAAACGGACGATCAAAAAGGGCAGTTCCATTGCATTTATGTGGCAAATGGCTCACGTGAATCAGTATCGGCGGTATGAATGTGGCCAATATAGATTGTGTCCGTGTGTGGCTTACGGCAGTTATAGTGCTCTAACAGCACTATTATTGAAAATTGAAAGCATTTTCATGTCAGTTTGAATAGGAGTTAAATGAGACCAGTGAGCAAGGCAATATATTGTATTTCAGATATTTTTGCTCAAGTACCAATTTAAAGCGTTTCTGCTATATTTGCAAGTAATTTGCCTATTTCTTTTTATTATTATTGCATACACATATACATATATATGTCAAATAACGGTGGTCTAACTACATACTAAAAATGAAATGTAATGTAAGAGTCTGGAGTTATGTGATTCGTTTCGAAAAGTATACATTTGGGTTTTGAGTGATTTATTGCGGATGACCCCATCAATCATTTGACATATCTACTTTTAAAGAGCTATGACAATGCGATTTCTACTTGTTCGTAATGAAGTACTTCGGAGGTAGGACACAATGAATTAGTATACCTACTCTACTTACTACGTATTCTAAAAAAAAGCTATAAATGAAATAAGCAAATGATGAACAATTTTGGGCCTTCAAAATGTGGTGATTTTGGTAAATTGCGTCTAGGAATTATATGAGTATCGTGTCATATTACCTGTTCTGCCAACCTGTTCTTGTAAGCATTTTACAAGGCCATAAAAAGTACATCCAATCGTACGAATGAGTGTAAAATACACTATATCACCCCGAGATCTTGACTTGAAACACACCACTTACTCTTCGCCCGAAAAAATACAGCTTCTAAATTTACTCCAATGCGAATGAAAGTCAAACTGTTCAATTTACAAAGTGGGACTTGAAATTTATTCAATAGACTGGATTAAACATTTCTTTCTGCGGCGAATAAAATATTCGACGAAGAATCTGTAGAAATCACAAAGGAAAGTTAGGATTGCGTTTAATACGCAATGCTCCCGGCAGATCTGAAGTCAAAGAAGAACTTGTAGAAAGTAGTTTGTAAGGTGGTTCAATGACCTTGTAAAAAATATCAAATTGTTGGCTTAACTTTTTTTCAATTCGGATTATCGCAATGCGTTTTGATAACTACAAAACGATAAGCAGATATAGGCTCAAATATAAAACTATTCGTGAAGCATTAGTAATTTTCTGTCCTTGTATGAAATATCAAGTGTAAAAAAATATTTCAAGTTGTTCGGTAATTTAGGCCTTATTACTAATCTTTAATGTTTTTAATGAAGGCATCAAAGAAGAGCCGATAATTTACTTACATTATTTACCTGATTGAGGAGAGTCATGTAGTATGCCTTTACATTTAGTAAGTTATTCTTATGCAGATACATATACCGCGATTAAACGAATTGTTCCTTCTGTACATTTGTTACTCTGCCTCAGCTGAGTGTTCTGAGCGTGATTGGATTAATAGAAACCTCTACTTAAGGTCCGTAAATTTCATTAATTGATGTTAAGGAAAAATATACCCTTAGGATCGCCCGGTCATGCTTAAGCCTTCGACATTTTACTACAAGAGCCTTAGTCTAAGGCCTAATTTAGGGATAAAATTTATTTCCTCCTTTTTCCAGTCTTTTTTTATTTAAACTAAAATCTTACTTCGAATGTGTCCAGTATTTGCAGAACGTTTTATTCTTAGATCATCGATTGTTAAAGAGAATCAATAAGTTATCGATTACACATTTTTCCTTTCTACGTTTCTCATTTCTCATTAGATGAATTTGGTGAAGAAGCACACACAAATTGAAATAAAAATAGAGGCGACGAAATAGAAGTTAAATGTTTAAAGATTACATTGTGTTGGATTTATCGTTTCAACTAATGAACTTTTACGTACCTGCTGGGATACCAGGTCGAAGTGTAGTAGTGAGTTTTTAATAGCACCCATATAGTTTAAGGCAGAAGGACGTTGGTAGCTATAAAAAATTGTCTTCTCATATCATTGGGTGATAAGTTTAATCCGAAAATATTACAGCTAAACAATATATATTTCTTGTTGTTTTTACATTTTTCCTTAAATACAAAACAGACACAAGAAGGATAAAAACTTACTGCCTTATTTCAACCGCAGAATGAAATACTCGTAAATGAATCTGTAGGCGGATTTCTTACAACATAATAAAATGATCGTTTTCCTTGGGCGCAGCAGAAAACAGAGAAGAATAATTAAACCGGTCCGAGACAGTATTTCATCCGCAGACATTCATCACAATAAAAAAAATTAAATTGGAACAAAGCATCCGTTGGAGTCGCTATTTTTTCCCTGGAACATCGCAAACAATGGCAGTAAGCTGTTTAAATCTCTTGTTTAAAAATATATTTACATTCATCACCTTCCTATTGATTGTGTAGGCGGCGAGCTAGTCACTTTCACAACTTATCCTAATAACCTAACCCACTTAGTTTTTTAGCCAAAAGTTGTGGAAGAGGCTTTGAGTGGTGGCCCTTTAATTTGCTTACCCCTTTGTGTGTAAGGTTAATTCACTCAAACACTAAATGTGTTAGGACAATAGTCCTAAACCACATTATCATTTCAAAATAAAATAGGATTGGTCTGTTCAAAAATGGTTTTACAATCCTTCCTGCTTTTTTAATTCGACTTCTATAGAATGTGGTTTCACTGAAATCCCCTATATTCTGTGCCTCCGGCGAGGCATTGCAATACTATAATGGGCGCTATAAAAAACGAGATTATCTTTCCTGTAATTTTCTCGATCCGAGCCCGCAGCGAGTTGCTTCCGAGAGCGACAATAAAACAGTCGTTAGGGCAAAAATAAAGGCAACGAGAGTGTTTCTAGCTGTCATAATTTCTGTTGAATGCCGTTTAAGTGTTTATGGCCTTGCCAAAGGGCGGAACCTTTTGTGAAGTCTGCAATAAAATTATGATTGATAATGGTCACTGACGTACATGAATAGGGGAAAGTAGGGGGAAAAGCCGGCAACAACATTAGCGACGGTATATCGTTAATATTATAATTGATACCAATTCTAAGGTATTCTAGTCGTAATTATCTTAATAAAATACAATCGTTTTATGTAATATTGATTCTGATCAGTCAGTTTTAATAAATCAGGATTAAATAAATGTGTAAAGTGTACGCTAGTCTGTTGTTTTTGTTTTTAGGTGCTCATCATTTCCTCAGCTTCCCCGAATACAGGCAACTTTTTAAATGCAGGAAATGTGTAATTCCGACTGACACTTTTATCATTTTTATTTAAAATATATTTTTCTATTGACCATATCATAGGTACATACCTAACTGGTATGTGAAATGTTCTGAAAGGCTGAAGTCTGAATTGAGAATTAAGTTTGAGAAAGGTAAGTTGATGTACCTTCTGACCTTCTTCGTAGCTCAGTTGAGAGCTACGAATCTTCGTTGAGAGCTTGCAAACGGTGAATTGAGGTGTTTCTAGTACTCGACCCTTTCGACATATGTATCTACCTGTTTAGGGGTCCGAAATATAATTATCAAAATCCTCAATCTATCTGATATCCTTCGATTTTTTGAAGTTGAGTCAAGTCTTTTTCAAGTCTCCTCTTGAATCACGATTAAATTTAGAGGTTGTACAGGTAATTCGAAAGTCACAAAAGTACCGCATTCTATATATCGAGCAAAAGAAAGAATAACAATATCATTTTATAAATACGTTAAATGTCGCCCCATTTCCTTATGTTGCTGAAACGTCTCATGTAATGTAAGATATATTACTTCAATTTATCGGAGCGTAATGGATAATTCAAGGTTTACTCAGAAATAAACCTACTCAGTATCTTTTCCATTATCTTCTCGTATACAGGGTGAATATGTAATCATGTAATTCCATGAAAATACGTATAGTACTTGTCATACTAAACAAGATAAATAAATAAACATACTCTATTATAAGCTCAGAATCAGTAAACATACATATTTACTTACCTTGAGATAGATCAGTAATTTATTTTATGAGGTCTCAAAATCCTACTAATATTATAAACGCGTAAGTTTGTGAGGATGTATGGATGTTTGTTATTCTTTCACGCAAAAACTACTGAATGGATTTTAATGAAACTTTACAGTAATATAGCTTATACACCCGAATAACATATAGGCTATATTTTATCGATGTGCTAGTAACTAAATATATTAAAAGGAGACCATAACCGACTGTTAATCTATTGACACATAGCTTTCATTACAGAAAAGATTGTGCTGAAATTAGTTTTTAAGACGTATAAAGTAATCAGTAATTTTTAAAACGGGTTAATTTTATTGGGAGTTTAGGAGATTTAAGACTATTAGGGTATCATTTGTGTGTTCATGTACATAGGTGGAAATAAACTATGAATATTTACTATCTCAGTCGTGATTTAACAAAAACTTTCTAAGGGTTAACATAATACCTTGAAATAAAATAGTAGGTAAGGTAGTATTATGATACTGGTAAGATAATCACAAAATAATTTATTTTCTATAACTTGCAATTAAAAGTAGGAGTGTTTTAAACTTTGTATATTTCAATGTAAGTTTAATCGAAAGGTTATCTTACTGGCTTAGTGTATCGAATGACGTCATAGGCTTTTCATAACAGGCTGTGTAGGCGGTGAGCACTCCACGACTAGCTTTCCGTTCGTAATTTTGATTTGTTTTATTTCCGCTACTTTATGGAAGAGAAAACACTCAATAGATTTATTTTTATCGCAGATAGAACTGAGTGAATATTGCTACCTGAAAAGAAATTTTTTTACTGATTTGATTACCTTTTCTCCATTATATTTACTCTTAGAAATTGGTATATTTCTGTTTAGTATATCATTTGCGAAGTCCAGATTTGTAATCACACATCTATACTATTTATATTTCGAGTGTGAGAGTAATTTTATTGTATGCTTGTAATGCATAATCTCAAACACGACTTTAAAACTATTACAAGAATTTTATCGTTATTTTCGTTCAATCTGTAAATGGGATTCAACTATGTATATCAATCAACTTTGTATAAAGGTAATTAGGACGCCGGACGGATCGCTAGTAATAAGTATAATAAATAACAGCTACTCTGAAGATGTTTCAAAAGGCGTGCTACGAAAGCAATATGTAATACTTACGAAGTTTTGGATGACGGATCACATGTGTTATTCGCAATAAGACGAAAGTGTATCGATTCCGACCATTGACATTTCATTACTAGTCCACCCACAAACACTGATCGGTTATCCATTCGATTGTCTATAAACGAAGAATCGTAGTTTCTGCCTCGGTTTTCCCATTACGGCCTCTGGTTAGTGTTTGACCTTTGCGCGTTCAACGTCTTGTAATATTATGCAGGACCCAAGCCTTAAAGATAAGAATCGCTGGCCTACTTTACCTCGCATGACATTCAGCAAAATTGAATTTGTAGCCGAGACAAAAGAACCGTTTAGAGGTTGATAGGTACGGCCACCGTATTTGTACTCTTTGATGCCTAGACTCGAGGCAATAAGGTGTGAATTTGGAAATCGATTTGAGGGTAATGTAGTATTTGTCTACGTGACGTTTTGCCTATTTGATGTGTTTGAACGTGTTCATTTTAGGGCTGGCGTACTGGAACCGCAAAATAAATTGGGTTGGAAGGCTGGCTGCGAATTAAACTATACTTACATAAAAGCATACTATGAATGAGAAACGCACAGAACGGACAGGAGGCACAAAATACTATAGTATGCGTGTTGCCAGGGTGTAGGTATTTAGCAATTGATTGTCATTTGTCTCTACACAGTGATAAATTTTATTAATGATAAAGATACCGCACGTTAAAGTACCGGGTGACGTCATTAGGTGTATAAAAATAAAATTTTTACCGTCCAAGTGACGTAGAGCGCCCTATTTTAGATCTTTGCAATATTTGTAATTTTTCGAGTATTAGATAGAAAAAAATACGTATTCGTTAAAATCGTTAAGAAGGAGGAGGTAAACTTATAATTCTGAACATGATGTAATGAATAGTTATAACAACTATGTATATCAAATCAAGTTGTTATTAATTGGACAAACATAAGCATGTGGCATTAAATCAAACTACAGGTACCTTCAAGCTTCTAAAGTTTTTATTAATTAGCAAATATTTCTTTCAAAAGTAAGTTCAATATGCATACACCTCTTCAATTGTCAAAATAATCTCGTTGCTCCAATACTAACCTGCCAAAGTAATTTCACCAAATTCAATACTTTAATTCTTGTTTCGAGTAGGCTGTCGAGAGGATAAACCATTTAACAGAAATTCACAGCAAAAAGTAACTGTGCCTACACGCAAATTGAAATCAAATTACCTATAGAAAGGAAACCATTTGGCACCTAAATTAATATTCAAGACCTCGCCTAATAAATAGGTAGTGGGGTAAAATCTATTTGTAATTTCAAATAGGTAATTGATGTACCTAAATCACGAATGACGAGAAAAATGGTTTACTAAAGAAATTAATAAATCACTTTTATTCATTACTGGACTACCTATATCTGACGATAATCGATTACCCACTTGTAAACGCAAAAGAAAATCAGACGAATAAGTAGTCAATGTTCCTTTATAGGTAAGTGATTAAGTTTAGATTAAAAAAAATCCCAATTTACAAAAGATTTACAAAAGAATATTAATAAGTAACTGATTTTTAAAACGATGGTAGTTTAATGGTAAAGACATATTCTACTTATGCAAGGGGTGCTGGTGTCCGTACCTCTGGGTATTTTTAAACTAGGTATGTAAGTCCTGATTAATAGCACTTTTTTGGTGGTGAAGGAAAACTTTAGTGCTTTCTTACCATTAGGTGACCCGCTATTCCGCTTACCGACTTTAATATAAAAAAGTGCCAAGTAGGGTCTTTTTTCTAAGCAACCATATACCATAATAAAGTCTTTTTTCTAAGCAAAATAGTCCAATTTAATTAAAGATAAAAGCATATTTAAAAAAAACCCGCTTTAACGCTACGAGTTGACGTTTCAGACGTTGCATCGACTACTAATAGTGCCGAAATGACATCATATTCGGATCGGTTTGGTAGATAAAACTCACACTCTGTCAAACTTCGGAGAAAATTTTGGACATTATGTTGAACATGTCGCTAGACTTGCATGAAAGACTGCTAGACGACATGATGTCTACCTACTAACAGTCGTTACGACGTAAACGGCGTATTTAGCCACGTAATGATAACGCGCTATTAGTAACTTTTTAAAATTTATTTAGTATAGATAATATAATCAAATTAATTTTTGAAACATATTCGGTATTTTAATATTAAGTTGAAACTATGAGTTCTTCAGGTATAAAGTGCTATGGTAAAATACCTTATTGCAGAGTTGTGAACTTTATTTTGTTAAACTGTACTATAATTTGATTCGATGCGCGAAAGAAAATAATAAGTTATTTTACAGACTAACCCAAACCACGCTTTTATGCTTAGACTAGACACTGTATTAAAAACCAAAAATTAACGGCTTTCGTTTCCACTGTAAGGCCAGTTCGATGGTTCTCTTACATTACATTGTCACTGAGCTCACATCTAACATTGCAGCAACAAACGAATATTGCAAGTTAAATAAAACCTTGTAATAAAAATAATATTGGACACAAAAAATTACATACAACTGGGATTACGGGTTTATTACATTCACGTCATGAACTTGCGCGCTATGAATGCGTAATAATATAGATGGATCGGAGATTTAGTGGGACACGTGGGGTGGATGAAGTGTCCTTTATCTTATACGAGGTTTTATGTATCGGCGTGCCGACGGAGACAGCGAGAGATGGGGCGAGTAAATTTAGCCACAAATCCGATTTATAAACTTCCAAGCAAAAAGGATGTGACGTCTTGCGGCATAAATAGCAATCATACAACGTTTTTCCAGTATCTCATATGCTTGCTAATCTTTTTTTTTTTATATATTAGGTAAGTACCTAGATTTACGTGTTCTGTCAAAGTCGTCAATTACCAAAAACGAATATTTTAACGTTTGTTAAGATTTAAATTTCAGTAAAAATGTTTTAGCGAAATATAAACTTTTTAGGCATCTCGAAGGAACCTTGCACATTCACGTAACTATATATATGTAAACATGATAGATAAGATTTGTCTGGTTCGCCTATGTAAGCTTTGCGCAGGTCAATCGCTTTAATGTAATTGACTGCTTAATTCGGGATCATGGTCTTAGCGGACATCGACTAAGTACGGGTGATAAGTATAATGTTACAGAATCAGTGCCATTTTTGTACCGAATGTACTTAAACAGCGATATATATTTTATGACCACACCAAAGATCCCTACCGATCGCAGGCCAAGGTTCCAGTTTGACCTTTGATAAAAGCTTCGAAACAAAGGGATTACGTTCCCTCCCTAATCCATTCAGACTTGTTGTTCACGTCTTAACCGTATTAAATTGTGGCTATTTTTATCGCTTTTATTTTTTGGAATTTGTATCTTTATAATTAAAGATTATGATTGTTACATGTCGAATTTACGTTTTTTATTAGCCGTTTTTTTGTAGCGAGAATTTGTACACTAAGTGTATAATATCGTAAGTAATATAGTCTTAAACAGTTTTTGCCTTAATAACATGCTCAAAACGTCGTTTAATTTAGTTTTAGGATTTCTAAAATACTAGAGTTGGCTCTAAAATATTTATTATGTATGCTCAGCTCAGATTCTCTCGCTTTGCAGTTTTAAGACACTGCCGAGCAAAAAACGTATCAAGAGTTCCCAGACGTTTGACACAGACTATCTTTGGACTTCTAAAATATGCGGAATATTACAGAGTATTGCTACCTACTTTGCATATGTGCTAGCCAGACTGGGTATACGGTCAATTTACAGATAGCAGGTGCTTACTTACTCTACTTACATTTTGATTACTGATTTTCATATAGGTATGCTATCTGGAATAATTTTGAAAACAGTTTTGCACATTGCATGCCATTTCCTGTCGGTAGTAACATCTTTCTGGCGCTGCTAGAAAACGCATCATTATATAACATACTTAAGTTAAATGGATCTTTTATATTCCGTGGCGTAATCTCCTACCTACGCTTTAACACAAACGCTGGCAGCTACACTTAGCAAAATATACCAGTGAAACTTAGCCAGAGAACATAGCATGAATTTTAAAACATAAATCGGATAAGTGGTTTTGAGTTAAACTTATGGAGAGACTAGTAGGAAAATGTGGCATTAAAATATAATTTGATGTAAATTTTGTTGAAAATTTAAGTGTCATTCCATGTTTTGTAAGTTACTGTCGTAGATAACATTACATACATGTGCACTATATGCCAAGTTAATAAAAAATTATATGTTTCATTGTAAGTAATCTTCTTTAGTAGTAGACGATTCTTTCCGGATATTTCTGTTTGGTGATGATGATTGATAAATTAACATAAAGAATTAATTAGCTGGTTACTTTCTTAATGTTAAACTTAAAACTAAACTAAGTTCAGGCATTTCTCTAGCAGGGCAGAGAGGACTGAACGCCATTCGATAAATAACTGAACTTGATTCCTAAGTAAGTTAGTCAAAACAGGCAGATATCTATGGGTACAGACACAGTCCCAGACCAACATGAGACAATTTCTTTTGGAAGTCAAGTACAAATCTATTATATTGACGTTACGATTATCTCGACACATATGAATATAACAAGACTTTCTTTAATCCGTTAAAATGTTTAAACGTCCCGCCTCAGCTCTTAGCATCAAAGTATAAAAGGATAAAAATATTAAGGAAAACGTCTTATGCCGTCCTGTTTGTTTAGCTAAGTGTGAGAAGAGCGGCAAAGGCGGGCGAGACAGGTACTGTTTCCGAGAATCTCAATCCTCCCAGCGCGGTGCATTAACTGCAAGGTGAATGCTTTTTCCTCTGGAACAATGGTTTATTGACAAGCATCATACTTAATAAAACAGATAACCTACCAAGTGCGAGACGGATTCGCACATGATGGGTCCCATACCATGTGCAATATGTCTTTAAATATAGCAAACACGCCAATATCTTCACTTTTTTATATAGGTAGATGTCGTTTGATTTTAATAAAAATATACACTTATAGTTTCATATATTTTTCTATTCAAGCTATGTTTAAATCCAACTTTATACCTACCTGCGGTTTCACCCGTAGCAACACGAGGATAAAATATAGCAAATGTTACTTGTTAATAAAGTAACTTTCCATTGGTGAAAGAATTCTTCAAATCGGCCCAGAAGTTTCGGAGCCTATTTAATTAAAACGATCAAATCTTTCCTCTTTATAAAATTAGTATGATGACGTACTCGGCCAAAAATAGAAAAAATCTGACATTTATTATTGTTGCACCGGAGTCTTCAAATAGTAATTCTTACACTGTATCACATAATACATCCTGTCTGATCAAACTCTGATAAAACTAGCACTACAACCAGACAGGCTAAAATATGTACGGCAAATCGAATAAACAGCGGGTGTTGACATTGAGGGGATAGCCGCGAGCCAAGGGCGTATTTCAGAGGACGAGTTTATACGGCCCGATTATAATCGTCGTGTTATCAAGCTAAAGGACTGGAGCGGTATGAAAATTAAAGAAGGGACATCTTTACTAATACTATAAAGAGGAAAGATTTGTATTTTTGTATTTTTGTTTGAGTGTATGTTTGTAATGAATAAACTCAAAAACTACTGTGCCGATTTCAAAAATTCTTTCACCATTGGAAAGCTACATTATCTGGAAGTAAAATAGGCTATATTTTATCCCCATATTCCTACAGGAACGGGAACTATGCGAGTGAAACCGCGGGGCGCTGCTTATTAAGTAATAAAAACAGCGGGTATTGACATTGACTTTATCCTCGACTATAAATGTGGACGAGTTTGTACGCAACGACTCATATCGCCGTCACACAAGCATGCATGCCGAAGATTAAGCGATATAAAAATGGAGGAAGGATTTAATATACGGTCCTCGACGTGATAACTCTTGGATGAAATTATTATAATTAACTTTGATTTAACATACTTACATACATAGCATCACGCCCATAATCCCCGAAGGGGTGGGCATAGCCAAAGATGCAGCAGGCCCCTTTAACCAAATTCAGCCAAAAACAAAACTGGGCTGGGTTAGATTTTATTTATTCTTTTATTTAAACTCGATAGAATTACAGGATATTATATGCAACATTTTATAAACTTTTTTTTTTAAGAGTCTCTTGTATCGGAGATTTTCAAATTATTAATTTTGTTTATACATGTTGACTTTTAAATTTTTAATTTGATACGATTATTATATTTTTATTTTAACTTGCTTATAAATAGTTTGTATGATTAACCGGTCTCTTTCTGTACTTGATGTTGTTTGTGCTACTATACATAACTGTCTCGTTGGTTTAGTGGTAGCATGCGCCACCTAAGGACCAAGAGATCCCGCCATTTCCCTAGTGGGGTAGGCAAAATCGAGCGCCATAAGGTACTATACATACCAAATATAAACCCCTATACAAAAAAAACCTTTATCGAATACTCATCCAAACTTATTTTCTACGAAATCCGCAACAATAAATTACAAATTAAACAAGTCTTCCCGTGTAAATCCCTCTCAAGTGGCCGGACACGCTAGCCTCCATTACCGATATTGAAAGTTCTGCGTGTGCCGACGGCCTACGTTCCGGGCTTTTACCGATATTAACGCATAAGTTTACATAGCGCGAACAACCCGGTATACCGCAATCCGTTATTTATACTGCCCGGTAGACATCCACCCAGGTAATTTCATTTGAAAAAGATTTAACTAAAGATTATATAAGTGGTACGACATCCAATCATTTCATTTTACAATCAGTAGTAGTTACCGGGATTATAGGGAATGTGGTTGACTTGTTTTGTTTTTTTGTTGTCGGCTACATAGATAAAAATGACGCGCAGATATGCGTAGACGTCAAAAGTCTAGAGTGCATTCCTAGAAAGTACCTTTATAATAAGAAATCGGTAGTCAAGCTAAAACCAAAAAACTGTTTCGTAAATGAGACATATAGCTTTTTTATACGCACACCTATATGCCAATACATTAAAAAAATCGGGAAATATTTATAAGTTGTCGAAACGCAGGGCAGTTTCACTAAAATCGCTAACCTCTAAATACATTTCATAAAACGCATGGATGTTTTGAAATTATATGTTTTGCCAATAAATACAGGTATGAAACATATCTTTATATTTATTGTGCATGTCTTTAACTAAATAACAACCATTTAAATAACTGTAACTATGATTAGTATTACCGATCTGCAGTTAGTTTGGGACGTATTTTGAATTATCTCTTATTCTTCAGGAATACTAAGACTAAAAGTTGGAAAACAAATATTTAATATGCATAAATTCCTACGATTTGGCGGTTCGCAGACCTTAGGGGACGTTAACTATTTTAATAACCCGCCGAGACGGAATTCAATTTAATTTCAATTCCCTTGGTCGAGAACACTCGAGGCCATTCTCTTAGGAGGCCTTCTTAGCACAAAATGAGAGAGAAAATATATCCGTGTGAGAAAGCAAGAGAAGAGATTTTTTTTATCGGGTGTTTGTGTCCAACATTTATGGTAGCCACAAGAACCTTTTTTTTAAATTAATCTCGACAAGAAATCAGTATGCTTGGTTTTTTAAGTGCGATAAGATTCCCAAACTATATTCAGCAGAAATATAAAAAAAAAAATCTGAAACTTATGAAAAGATAAAGAAAGAAAAATCGTCTTTATTATAATCACAAACCCAGCACCCAATATACCATAAGTCACCTTTTTTAATGTATACAATTTTCTATTATAATCATAAGGTATTTCACGTTGAGACCGGCTTTTAAAATCTCTACAACACGAAAGGCCTCTTAATTTTGCTCGCGATAAAATCTATTAAAAGTTGCGGTTTCCAGCGCTTCGGTGCAGAAATATTGAATAACCGTTTTGTTTAGGAGCCTTGCTGAAACAGTTGCCATTTGAGATTGTTATTTAAATGTAAATTACCAAGTTAGTATTAAATACCCTATACGAGATTATTGCGGGCGGAATTTGGGGAGTGATTTTTCAACTCCGCTTTTATAGGTACTTTACATTTGTAGCAAAATAGTTCGAGGATTGTGGGCGAGATCATTAAATATGTATTTGTTTAAAGTTGTTTCAGATAACCTTGTTATAGAACAAATATTATGGATGAAAGTATGTACAATTCGTTTCAATTTCGTTTCGTTTAAAATTATTCATAAAGTAGCACAATATTATTCTTGCAAAAATATTTGCATTGTTCTAAGTTGTTTTTATAGAAAGTTAAGAAGCAGTCTTATAAAAACGTTGTAACCTTAAATATTGATTCTTCTAAAAAAATATCGTTAGATTAATATACAGGACAGAAGCGTACTAAACGTATATAGCTCCATTGATCAAACAAATTATGAAAGATATAGCATGTAGCACTACCAAAAACGCTATTAAAAATGTCTCCATCGCTAAGTGTCTACTTTATGTCTGACATACTTTACTTTAACAACTTTTGGTGACTAACTGTTACATACATAACATCACGCCCGTAATCCCCGAAGGGGTAGGCAGAGTCAAACGGACAGCAAGGGACTTTAACCACATTCAGCCAAAAATAAAACTGGGCTGGGTTAGATGGGAAATTGTGGCTTACTGTTGCCCCATATTTTGGCAAAGTTCCGTCCTGTAAATTGGCATTATTCACAACAGATCAGGATCTAGGATCGAAACGATATTAGGTATATCTACTATCGGCGGCCATCCTTCAATCATACTTTGACTGGCTCGATGGCGCATTCGGTAGTGATCCTATGCTGTGCGCCAGAGTTAAGGACTCGATCTCCACCCAGGACAAACATTCACGTGATGAATACTTGTATTTTTGTGTCTGGATGTTAATATATATTATTTAAGTATGTATTTATTTGTTAAGTATGTATCCGTCACACAAGTGCAACAGTTACTTAATTCGGAGTCACATCAGTGTATGTGATGTCGTCTGATATTTATTTATTTATTTTATTATTTGCTATTAGTCCCCATGTTGCTCCCCAGCCCATTGTCCCATGTTGGCCTGGGACTTCAAAAGAGTGTACCAACTGTGGTTCTTGCCTAGCATGTCGCAAAAGGCGACTAATGGTATATTGGGTTTTTGGTATGTGATTGTGTGGGCGACGAGCTGGCTACTTGCCACTACTTTTTTACAATTTTCCATCTAACCCACACCAGTTTTATTTTTGGCTGAATGTGGTTAAACGGATCAGCTGCCCCTTTGACTCTGCATACCCTTTCGGGGATTATGGGCGTGATGTGATTATGTTATGTTATGCTATTTGTATTCGACTTCTAGTACTTTTATGCACCCAGAAAACCTATTCCCCGCACTCTGCCTTACCTCCGTGATGGGAGCCCGCAGATCCGTTAAGCTCATATAGCCTATTTGTGGCATCTGTATTTTTGCGGCACACGTAAAATACACAAGACTTTTCAATTCAATGTTCGATAATACCAAACAAAGACAACGGTAATAGGCCTTGAAAGATAAAAGCCGTCTTAAGTAATATCCTGTTATACGATAGACGGCTATTTTAGTTTGTCGTTTTTATTTATGATATATCGTTTTTAAAGCAAGCAATTGTCTAGCTCTCAGACTGAGAATAAAGATTTGTCCGATAATACAGCATAATGGTTTATGTACGTAAATATATACTCAAATAGCCATTTTTGTAATATGTAAGTTTACGCTGAGTAGACCAGTGCCTGTAATTTTTTGAGACGAAAAAAAAAAATAGAACGCAATGGCACCCATTGCTAAATGAAGAACATCTTAAGAACAAAAAAGAAAAACAGCGGGATTATTGGATCTCTTTCAGTAACAACAATATTTGTCTAGCTAGTAGATCTAGAACAGGTGTTTTGGTACTTCCGTTGATTCTGATTGCTATAATACAAAGTGCTTAAGCTACTTAATATGGTATCAGAGCAATGTATGTTATGTTGTACAATTCACTTATTTTGGGACAATTTAACTAGTCGTGTCGAATATCTAAGCGTGCATCGCTAAACGCCTTAAGCCAGATGAATACGCCGCTACGCCTTACTAAGGTAATGTCAAATTGTTCTATTGAATATTCATGATGTTATAAGTCTCTGCGGCTCGTTCAGTATAAACTAAGTGAACCTTAAAAGGAGACAAGAGCTTCACTTCGATTCGTCTAATATGCGTCTATGGTATTTAATTTTTTAAGGGCAATTACTGTCCAAAATATGTTTATTATATAATCTTAAATAAAAAGTAAAAGCTGATAACCAACTAAAGTTGATTAATAAAAAGAAAAGCAATAAGGAAAATATATTATGTTGAGAGAGTAGTGCCTTATTCTCTGTTATTCTGTTGATACAAATGCTAATGCATAAAACATCATGATGGTGCTCTTAATCGATATGTTCGATGAAGCAGTTTAATTGTAATCCCACTAAATAAATATACCTCAACACAAAATTTTGTTTGTGGTCCTTTCATTTTTTTTGATACACCGAACGAAATTTTGCAGCCAGTTCTTGGAACACGGCGCTCACAAATTTTTTCAATAAAACTAACAAAAATCAGTCAGGTGGACCGAAGACGGGACCAAAGCAATTTGCTTGTCCTCCTCAAATACTATTATGGTGGCTGATGAATATCATTGTGATCTCAGGGTCTTGGTAGTTTGAGCGGGCTGGTTTGACGAGGGTGTCTACCCTCGAACTTCGTAGGCATATTAGGTTTCCTATAACAACAAAGTTGGGGCATCTTTCAATCTCTGGGCGGTGCTGATCGTGGGCTGGTTCATCAATTATTGGACCGCTGACCGCGGCAATTAAATTAGTTTAGACCTCGTTATGATTTAGATCGCATAATACTTTAGTGGCTGCGTATTGAAATCATGCAGTAATTTATTATGATTTAAATAAGAATTCAGTACTATATTGTTATGAAAACAAATAGTTATGCTTCGTGGAGCCTTTTTTAGCAGATCAGTGACGTTGAAGTTTAAGTGAGGTGTAAAGTTACTTGTCTAGAATTGTTATTCTCAAATCTATTTTATCTCATGCATAAACAATATAATTTATTTGAATGGTTATATTAATTGTCTAAATTCAGTTAAATTTCATATAATAAATACCTTATGTTTCACATAAGGTAAATGAATGCTTCAAAGGTGTTTGGTGTGGAAATACTTTCAAATAGGTCGAATTTGTAGGCTAACTTGGAAAAGGTACAAATAGCCACTAGATTTTGTATTAAGGAGTTTTTGATAACGGAGCTTTATTCTTAACTTATTCGAGACAAATTAATTAATCAACTACTCAGAGTTTGACGAATTTCGGATCTCCAGGTCCTAAATACTTTCGTGGTAAGAAAATGTCTAATTCCTCATCAGAATCTTAAACATTCTAAAATAGAAAATCTTTCGAACATTATCACAAATAAACCTAATGACAGAAATTTAATTTAAACTTTCGTCAACGAAAAAATCAGTAGTGACAGTGAACACCACAAAACGCTTTCGTATTCAATGTTTCCAGATTTACATAATTTTATAACAGCATCCGACCATTCTACGACAATGTTGAGGACAGAAATAAAATTCAAATGATCCCGAATTCAAAGTTTCGTTGCCTCGGGACGCACACTCCCGGCTCCCGTGGATGTAAATTACAACAATAACGAATTGTAACATTTATTAACAGTCATTAGCGAGGTTTAGTACACCTGCTGGGGTGTTCACCCTCCGATCAATACGGACGTAGAATTTACAATACCATCGTTATCCTTAAACGAACGTGTTTTTATAATTACCAGCTTTCTGTTACATCGAAACTTTCCTAAACCATATAAATATTTCAGAGACCATCATTTTTAAATGGCTAGATATACATTTACTGACCGACAAATATGAAGTCGTCAATGTGAATGTCCTTCGTATTTTACTTAGGAAATAAGCAATAACAATTTAAACCAATTGTAATGTATTTTATTACTTACTCAACTTAGTCAGCTATGCTAAGTTAGAACTTCGTTATAAACATTTAGTAGAGCATCAGCTAGGTTTCCGTCTTTTAAATCGTGAGGTCAACCTCATTAAGTTAATCTTAGGTTATAAGGTTCTACTAGCTGAGCAAATCAGCACAGTTGTACGTTGCGTTCTTAGTCCGCTTGAAGCACGATTCGCATCAATAGTGATTTTTAAAAAATCCTATTTTTTTTTGTGATAATAAAACGTACACATTAAACAATAGTGCGAACATTTTTCGTCATGTGCATAAGCGCCATGTTTTTTTTATGAAAAATTGATCCAATAATTTCTAAATCGAAATTTTGTATTTTTTTTTTTATAATAAAACCATTCGAGTAAGAGTCTGACTCGTAATTATCAGCATTTTGGTGTCTTTCTGCAAATAATAAAAAAATATTTAATGCAATTACTTATTTTTGATGTAGCTACATCAAATAATATTGCAATGACTGTGCAAACTTTTATCAAGATCTGTATACATAGGCAAGATGTTCAAAATTGAGATTGAAGATTGATATTGAAAGGATTTGACAAGTAAATTTGATTGTGAGATTAGTGGAGGACTAGAGGATTACCGATAAAGATTGAATATCGATGAGAGTAAGTAATTTAGTGTGAAGCTGATTTGATCAAGCTATCGATTTAGTGCTTACGCAAAGATGATAAAATTTTGGAGTATTTGTGTGTTTTCGAAAGAAAATGCAAGGGACGGTAAATCTGTATATATATAAATAAATTGCTGTTTGTTTGTGTAAAAAATATGGAAACATAATAAACAATAATAAAAGGAAATACGAAAACGGGGCGCTACGAAGTGCGCCGGATCAGCTCGTGAACAAATAAATATCAGGCAACATCTCAAAGCTATATACATTTAATTGAATTCAAAGTAAATAGCCTAATACTGCCTATTAGGTACTACGTATGTTATGAAAATCAATGCCTGTTTTAGCAACAAATATTTGTCCCGATTCAGAGATAAAACCCTCGTCCGTTTGACGTGAAGACGTAACTTGTCAAATGATTAAACAAATATAACAAATATAAACAAATGCTATATTAACATTAATTCAGCAATTACTTTTTATATGGTAATTTTTATTATTATTTTTACATCCATCAATTCTATTCTAATTCCATGTATATAAAGTATGTGCTTTTGACGAGTCCTTTTAGACAACATTTATGAGATCCGCTGCATCAATCTCTCCTCGGCAATCTCCGCCGATAAAATTGCCTGATAAAAAAATCACAAGCTTATAAGAATTTCTCATTTAAGTACGGAGACATCATAAATCATCAGGAGCTTACGATTCGTGGGGTGTTTCCGAGATGACATGTTCTTTATGAAGTTTTATATTATCTTGTACTATATTAAAGTTGGAGTTACGCATTTGCCACCCGCATTCTACGAATATAAACTTTCTTGTTCAGCTCAAGATGTCACAAAGGAAAAGACTAAGGTAAGTCTGTTCGTATTATAATAAAAGAAAAAATATATTATTAGTGTTCTAAAAGAGTATTAAGAGAATGGGCTCAGTACAAAATGAACAAATCAAATGCGACTGCAACACAAGGATCGAAACAAAATCTTTCATTATATTGTGCTACAATGCGCCACTGTTCATTTGGCATTAACTTTTCAACTAAAAAAATAAGTTTTTATTTTAATAACTAAGTTTGGCGGCAGTAAAGCTTTAAAAATCAAACTCTTAATTTATTTATTTAATTAGTATAAATAATCTTAAAAATCTTCTCTCAGAATTTTTCATGTATAAATTAACCGCAATTTAGCCACTAAAAAGATTTTTAATTTCGAAGCCAGCTGATATTAAGTTTAATCATAATAGAAGACGATTACATAAAATATAGCGAGCTTGGTAGCCTACAGGGAATAATTATGAAGACGGCGAATCGATAGCGACTGTAACCAAGTAACTGAGTGGATGATCGTTAATCCTGTTAAATCCCAGTGAAGTGGTACGTACGATATCAGGAGTAGCTAATATTGTGCTCAAGGGTGTCTGTTTATATTTCTTTTTCTCCACGCGATTCTCTTTGAACATTTAAATAATTCATTATTGTTGAAGAACGCGAACTAAGTTGTTTTTGAGCTCGTTGATTTAATTTCAAACGCTGAAGTACTTTAATATACGACCTTTTTAATCTGTCTGTTAGACTACAATCTGGTGCACTTGTTATCCTGCAAATGGCACGTTATTATTTAGTCTCAAAAGAACAGAGACATTTATTGTGCTATATTATTTTTAAATAATTTTTTAGCTTAAAAAACAGCTTTTAAAACTTTTGCTGTAAAGAAAGGAAGGAAAATGTATCTAAAATACCCAATCGGCTCCATGCGCTTTTTTTTTGCCATACTCTAGGGCAAACAGTAATTAACAAGATTCTTAAAATGATGCCAACCCTATGTAATTATGTCGCGTGTTTATTACACTCAATAGACGTTCATACATTATCTGCTAATCGGACGGTATTTACAGTCAAGAGGCAACAAGATGTACTCGTATGTACCGGACCTTATGAATACCAATCGTGATTATACGAAGGAAAGTTTCGAGTTATTTTACATCTACGCTTATTCACTTAGGTACAGATATTTCAGTCGGAACAGGGCAGAACACTTGATGAAGTTATCCGATTTCTGCTTAGTATAAGCGCAAAAATTTGTAGAAATGGGTTGATGTTTTATACTCTTTTACACAAAATAATACTGAGTTTTTTATTAAACTTCCATACCAACATACAAGGGATGGGCAGAGTCCAAGCTTATATATATGACCACATTGAGCTGAAAATCGAGTTGAGTTGGAAAATTGTGAAACTTTACAGCTACAGCTCATTTCTTATATTATTAAAAAGAAACGCGATGACATAACATAATAGTGTTTATCAACCTCTGCGACCACTGATGTTAAATGTTATTTAAAGCAACTCGACGCTGTTCACAGCAGGAAATAACAATGTGTAACATAGCTTGTAGCAACAATGCTATATCTTTATTTACAGAAGCATTTTGCAGCAACAGTCGAAGTCATAACGTGTTTATCATATACCAATAAACACTGATATTGTCTGAGTTTGAACTTAACCATTCTATGTAAGACTCAAAAGTCTTCATTTTAAAAATTAGACCTTAAATTTGCTATAAGATATAATTTTCAAATTTACATGGTATTGAACTCGCATCGCCAGTGTGTACTATAATTACCTACTACTTATCTAACAAATGCAATGACGGGCCAAAAAAAAAAACGATATCTGACCATACATCTTTAGGCAAACGAAGGTAAAAGTTAATTTTCATACAATCAAATCAGAACAAGACACTTAAATTAATATAGATTCCCTAGAGGGATCAATGACACGATAATAACGGTATCGAAAATTATTTTGATAGTCTTGGGTCTTAGTTTAATTATCAAATACAATCCCGATTGTATGTTTTATTAACCCTCAGTAGGGGAAAGGTGGGGAAACACGAACGCTGGGGAATCCCGAACGCATCAGTTCTACTATGTTAGAAGGAGACTATGTTATATTGTGTGTAGGCACTTCAAACATCACGCCACTCTTAGTGCCAGGTAGCGACGCAACACGATCGGGCGCACGTGTGGGTCAAGGTATGATTTTTTTAATTTTTTATGTGTATTTGATGTAATTTTTGCGTAAAAAGAACTCGATGTAACTTTATTTATATGAATAGTATAAAATACAACGTATGTGTGCTAGAATACTCACAATCTAAGCTTCCGATGGCAGAACAGCTAAAGGCATACGTAGACATGACCTATGTTATTTTATTACATTTTTGTATTTTGATACTGTCGGGCAATGGCGAACGGACCGTGGCGGGTAATCCCGAACGTTCGGGATTTCCCCTCCTATATTTTAATGATGAGAGATAAATTTGTATGTAATTTTTATTTTATTTATTTTAGATGCCTCGAAATTATATTAGGGAAACAGAAACAAAATATAATTTAGAAGATCTCAAAAAAGCAATCGAAGATGTAAAAACAAAGAAATTAAGTCTTGGAAAAGCTTCACAGATTTATTCGGTGCCAAAAACCACAATTTATGACCATTTGAAAAAGGATGTAACAAAAGTACCTAAAACTGGCAGAAAGCCAATATTTTCTGAAGCGCAGGAGTTGGAACTTGAAGACTATATTATTAAATGTAGTAAACTATTTTATGGATTGACGATTAAAAAGGTTCGCAAGATAGTTTTCCAATTTGCAGAGCGTAACAAACTGCCTAATAATTTTGACAAAACTAAGCAACTAGCGGGAAAAGACTGGTATTATAGTTTTATGAAAAGACATCCTAGAATTTCTTTGAGGATACCTGAAGCAACATCTTTGAATCGTATTAATGCATTTAATGAGGCTGACGTTAAAGTATTCTATGATAATTTGAAGAACATACAAAATAAATATCACATACAATCTGACAAGATATTTAACGTTGATGAGACGGGCATTTCAACGGTTCAAAAATATTGGCAGAAAGTGTCGTAATTAAAGGCTAATTATAGAATAGAATAATGTTAGTTCATAAGATTACTAATGAATGATCAACGTTAAGAGGCTACAAATATGATCTCGGCTGTAATAAAGGACTGATTATAGATGATTAATGTTAGTTCGTAATTACCCCCAATGCTGTTCGTAGTTACCCGACCCTTGTCGGGTAAACCCGAATGCTAAGGTTTTTGTGTTTTGTTTAAAATTTGAACTTTTATTAAAAATATGTAAATGTTTATTCTTAAAGTTGTTACTTAAATAGT
Organism: Glyphodes perspectalis; assembly: GCA_951394215.1. NCBI lineage: Eukaryota > Metazoa > Arthropoda > Insecta > Lepidoptera > Crambidae > Glyphodes > Glyphodes perspectalis. Next base: position 5,217,919 of record OX596206.1, on the reverse strand, counting down.
TTATCTTGATTGTAATATGAAAAATTAAAGTGTATGTCATATATTTTCTGATTTATTTCAATTTTCTCTTAGGTGTTCGTGATTACCCCACTTTCCCCTATTATCAGGCAGACACTGGGTTCGTATTCAAATTCTGGGTCAATCACACGTTATTGTCTGGACGGTCTAATTGAAAATTCAGGCTTCGAATAATATTCATATAATATGCGGTCTTATTTCTCATTTGTGGGTTTTATTAATTACTTTAAAAAGTAGGTCGAGTGGTCTGAGATCCTGGCCAGGAAACCGAGAGTTGCGGGTTCGAATCCCACTAGGGGCAAATGTTTTCTTGATAAACATGGACATTTATACTCGAGTCATGGATGTATAATATAAGATAAACGTATTTAAGTATGTCATCCGTTCGCCTAGTATCCAAAGTACAAGCATAAGCTTAGTTTGGAACTAGGGAATTGGTATGTCCGTCTGAAGAAGTTCCAAGTTGTTACAATTTTGGACCCTCATTAAAACTACTCTCAATGGTCCATAAATTGTTACCAACACAAAATGGAAATAAAACCCAATAAAAACCCAATCAATGCTCGATTGGATAGCACAAAGTTAATAGGTGAATTCATTACCCATTTATTCAAATCATGAAACTGCAATCGATGCGAACTCCGAGAAAAATGTTTATGCATGGCCGGTGCAATGCAGTATAATTAAATGCAGATCACCTGACCTAGATGCAAATAGCAAAACAAAGACTACTTCTGTTTTCATCAGATGCTCTTAAGGCAAAGAAGATGGTAAAAATGTTTCCACAAAATAAACTTACGAAGATTTATTCTTATTGACATTATATTCCTACTTTTTGCGTTTATGTCGGTCTGTCAGACAATGCTTAGGATTTGAAAAAATACTTTCATAACTAAAAATTTTAAAGATAAGGTTAATGCAGTTTCTATTTTTTAATAGGGCTCTGATTCAAACAATGCTATAATTTCGCTCACGCAAATATTTTTTGGCCAGCAAATATATGTTCTTCGTATTTTTATTACATGTATTAAGAATTGAAAAGATATAAAAATTATTGGAAAACAAGATAAATTGGCAAATTTCACAGGATCCCACGTTTTAAAAGTTCCCGCGACAATACCCGCCGGTGTAATTTATTCGCGCGGCGGGCGGTCGGTCATTTCTCTCTGTCAATCACTCTTTCACTAGAATTTATAGATCCGAACGAATGCGCCCTGACCATTTTTCTTCTCAACACAACACTTCATACGCGTCGGGGGACAAGGACCGTGGTCGGCACCGGCAACTTCGCGACGGTCTTGTCCGACCCGGGTGAAAAATTGTTTGTGGAAGATTTATTTGACTTTGTCAAAAGTTAAAGAGGAGAGTGTAATGTGAAAATGGCAATGAAATTAAATAACGTATTCGTGTAAATAGTTATACAAAAAAAAATTCACCATGTAATTTTTTTAAGAGTACTGGAAAAGCTTGTTATATTCCCTGATATTATCCTTACTAAGTATTTCTTTCTAATACTCTGACTTTACGCAACTAATATATTTGCTGTTATAAGTAGGTACCTCTCTTTTGACTTCTTCTGAAGATTTCTTTTAAAGAGTAATTTTGGAACAGACACTGGAAATCTATTCTATACCGTTAATAAAACCAAAAAGATGATATTATACAAAAACAATTTAAATAATTTAAAATAACATCTCACATAAGATGTTAATTTTTAATATTTTTTTACTAATACAATTTATGATGTCAAATACATAAATCATTAGTTGTGTTGAACTGTATTCTTAGATTGCATTAAGAGTTCCTACCTTCTACATAGCAAGTGACATTAGTCCCTAGCTAGGACGTGCCAGCAATTGGCTTTGGAGCTATCACAACTTCAGTCCTATATCATGCTTTATTAGCCAACTTTAAATTTTATATCCTAACTTTTTTCGTATTACGGCCAGCGTATAATGTGGGACATATATTTTAGTTAGGTCCCTTTTAAAAGGCGTTCACAGGATATTTGAAATATTGGCTTCGTTACTACTTACGAATCGGGACACTTCGAACGTAAATGGGTATTTTGACTTCTTAGTTTTTTTTACATCACACCATTGGATAAGATTGTTGGCCATATTGTGTGAAAGGCTTATAGCTTTGTCTCATAGAAACTACCGTTAGTGCTGTTTCTTTACCTAAAGCTTTGAACTTAAGAAATATCTGCTATAACAAATCACAAACACAAACAAAACATTAAGGATAAAAAGTTCCTCTCATTAGACTGAAATCTGTAACATTTTTCATGTAATGAAGAATTAATTAACAGTTCAAAACGTATTTACGTGCACAATTTGCATATTCATCATACAAATTTAAATTCTTGAGTTTGTGTTTCCATTAATCAACATTCGCCGGCACGACAGACCGAACTCATTTCGAAACGATTTCCGATGTACACACACGCAATTATACCCGCGTGAACAGCAAACAGTAGGGGTAGGGTGTACTAGGTTCTGATACTAGATCTGTTCCTAGTATTTCATTATAAATGATAATAGTATTTGGTCAGTTGAGCTACCTAGTACCTATTGGTAATTTTACCTATTCTGCTCTGGTTATCATGCTATTGATTTTGCTTTAGGACGCACAACTAAATTGGTATGAAATAAAACTATAATATTGTTTGATATAAGTAATGTAAGTATTAGGTATCATAAATAAGATACATATTTAGCGATTTTTTTGCGAATTTACTTTGTTGTGTACCTATATATACATAACATCACGCCCATAATCCCCGAAGGGGTAGGCAGAGTCAAAGGGGCAGCATGCCCCTTCAACCACATTCAGCCAAAAATAAAGCCGGGCTGGGTAAGATGGAAAATTGTGAAAAAGCAGTGACAAGCGGCTAACCTGTCGCCTACACAATCACACACCCAAAACCCGATATACCATTAGTCGCCTTTTACGACATGCTAGGCAAGAACCACAGTTGGCATATTCTTTTTAAGTCCCAGACCAACATGGGACAGTGGGCTGCTTACCATCCAACCTATATATAGTAAAATTATAATACTTTTGAGGTTCAGGAGGCCACCTAACAATTTGAAATACCTAGTGCGTGTATTCGTTCGAGCAAGCACGCCTCATCCCTAGGAATGGATTCGACAGAGCAAATACGTGGAGGCTGTTTGGGTCCAGACCCAGTTTGTGAAAGCCGTGGAAAGTATGCGATAAAACAAACCGCAGGATCCAATATCCGATGAGTGTCGCGGCTGGTCGGAGCTGGCTGACGAGGATCATGGATACAAGTTGCAAAATTTTAATTTTAACTTGGAGGCGGTGAGGACAGTGGTAGCTGCGGTCTCACCTGCATCAATTCTATTTTTGAAAAAATATAATAATATATTCATTTTTACATACCTACCAGAAGGCCTGCAATCCCTAAAGGGACGGGCAGAGCAATGAGCTTTTTTGACCACATTAAGCTAAAATGACATTGAGTTGGTAAGATGGAAAATTGTCAATAAATAATGACAAGTGCAATATATTATACAACAACAACATAGTTGGTAAATTCGTTCCGTGGGTCAGGCCAACATAGGATCGACATGAGTCATTAAAATATTAGATATGTTAAATTGCAGCTTGGCAGAATATATCCGTTGGTGTTAGAGGTTGCTGAAGGATGTTTTGTCATGGCATGGACAGGTTTAACCAGAATATTACTAGACATCTTCTTAGAGTTTAGAGAAAATAGGCGTAAACAAGCGGCTATTCTAAATAAAAATTTTGTTTAAATTTTCAGGCCGAATTATTTATTACAACCATAAAGTTCAATATGTGCCATCACAAAGGAAATCTGAATTATTACTAATGCGTACATCTCCCAAAACTTTAAAACCCTATCCTTTTTACAAAATCGAATAATCGATTGACCAATATTAGCAGCTATGATTAAAACAAAATGCAGTCTGTCTGCACACCTATCTATCTATAACGGAAAAATATGATTTTCATCAACATTAAATTTTCTCACGAAAAAAGGTATTCCTGTCTGAGGCAGGCGAACCTTGATACCTTTATCAAATCTAAAAGGGCTCCTGTAAGAAACTCTCAATTCCTCCACTCATGCAGCAAACTAGATTGTATACGTATCGTGATAAAGCACTTTGATAACAGATCGATAGACCCTAGTGTTATTGTGCGACCTTCTACGGGCCCACTTCGTAAATTGAGCAAATTGAATAGGCATTACTTAGATTGGAGGGATCGATGAACCGGGATTTAACTTGTTATACCGTTGCCAGGTCTTTGGTACATAATACTTGATCATTTCACAGGTCAACAATATTACACTTCTTGTTTGGTGCCGAAATAATCCAACACTACAGCGGCTAAGGTATTCATATTAAAAAAAACCTTTCCTGTACGAGATCATGGTTTTTATAAAATAGTTTTTATTACTCGTCCTTATAAACTGCCGTTGGTAACACACAGTCATTTAGAAGCAGTTTCCTTTTTAAAGTTATTACATCATCATCATCTTTCTAGCGTAGCCCACAACGTGCTTAGACGGGGTCCGCTTAGACCATGATCCAGGATTTAGCGAGTCTGGTAATTACATTGAAGCGACTGCCGATCTGATTTGTAACCCTAAGATAACCAGAACCAGACAATTTTTGGATCATGGTTACAAATCCAGGTTGTTTGAATTTGCAGGTTTCATCACGATGTTTTCTCTCACTTCGAGCTAGTGGTATAAATACGTACATATATTTGAAAAATCCAGAGGTACGTGCCCGGGTTTGAACCCGCACTCCTCGGTTAAGAGGCGTGTGTCCTTACCATTGAGCTACTACCGCTCTCTTTTTAAAGTTATTTATGTTGGGATTTTTGTTGCGAACAAATAGGCTTTAATGGAACCATGTAAACATTACCCTTTTGGTTCGAATGTGGCACAAATCCTTTTCAGGGTTTTTCTATTCTATTACCCTAATAAGCTTGGCAAATACATGCGGAAGTTATTCACATGCATAATGAATTTCTATTGGCAGATTTAGGGAAAAATATTCTATCGTGGCTAGAGTGAGGTTACTCATCAAATAAATAGCAAATGTATTCATGTATTCCTGTAAATGATGTATCGCAAACTAAGCTCACTTATGCCGACGGTGTAACATCAACAGGTGTTTCTATTCGTTGTATTTTTAGCAAAATAACTCAGCGAAGAGAAAAGCATAAACGGATACAATATTAGGCAGTATGTGTACATTTTACACAACGAGGTAGCTACGGCTACTATACGAAATTAACCATTGTTACCAGCGACTTGGGGTAGGCATATTTCTTACTTTTCTAGCTAATATAGTATTTTTGTCTCAACTCCCCGATTTTTACTTTTTTATTTCCTTTCGTAAACCTATCTCGTCAAACAAACTCGCTTCGCTATATTGCGTCCCGAAGGCTGTTTGGCCGCTATGCCACGAACCGGCAGCCGTCGGCTCAATGGCTTGACCTGTTCGCCTCCTTGCGCGTCCGTAGGTACAGGCCAGTTGTACACCACACGTTGGGTGAAAAAAAATTTTGCTATCAGTGATGTGAAAAAAAATGAAGATCGTTGTTTATTTTACGTACTATTTGCTAAGGAAAATAACTTTCGAAGATAGCGTTAATTGAAACTTAAATGAAATTACGACAAATTCTGGGTTAAATTATTCTGAAACTAGCGAAGATTCTTTTGATGATCGAAATATTGTGTCGTGAAGATATGCCACGTTGCAGTGTGAATTCGACGTGAGCATTCGCTGAGGTTGGGTGAAGGCGGGTCTGGATGTTCGTTCGAGGTAAGTGTATTAACTGTTTTCTATAGCAATGTGAGGTATTTTCCTGGAATAAAGTTTACTATGTTAATCCCTTCTTCTAAACTTTTATCCACGAGTAACGTTGACCCGCTGGCGAGGCTATTTACACACCATTGTCTGACCGTTTCATAAGATTATCAGGAAGGATCAGGTTTTAGCCTGAGTTATATTTTACAATTTTTACCTTCTCATCGAACTGTTATTAATTTAATGTGATCTAAAAATAAAGGATTTTTATTTATTTATTTCTATCAATCGTATTCAGTTCAATTTTAAGTATTTCAATATTCAACAAATTCAGTTATATTCTACAACCTATAATTATGTATGGGTTTAAATGTTATGACCGTCATCCAACAAAAAGTATAGCTGGAGGATATTTTAACTTAACCACACCCATTAAATTTTATGCGACATACTTGCTTGACCTTCAACAAATTCACAGGTTATATATATATACTGTGTAGGAAATATATATGACTATCAAATATACAAATCCCCTACATTATTTGATTACACATCTTTATTGACAAAGTTGAGGCCCGATATTAATTGAAGAAGTCCTGGGATCTTATATCTGATGACCGAATCATTCATCCTATAGTTGAACAGAGGTTTAGAAATACATTAATATGGATATTGACACCATCTAAATTATTTTTTTAGCATTAATTCCGTAAAAGAAAGTATCGTAGTATGTTGTAAAATCTTATTTATTCTGAATCTTATCAAGTCTACGTTTTAAAACTATACGAACTAGTACACGTCATAAATGGACAAGCCCATACAAAATCTATGAAGTGATTGCGTTTTGACAACTTTTAAAAAGCCTTTCAATTGATTTGCCAGTCAACATCCTTATTGCGAGGGGTTAATGTAGAACTTATTTTCGGATATATATACAGGTATATGTGTATATATCATCACAACCGTATTCCCCGAAGAGGTAGGCAGAGTCCAAGAAGCAGCAAGCTCCTTTAACCACATATAGCCATTAAGTATGTCGGAAACATGATTTTTTTAAAGTTATTAATTATTACATACTAGCTGAACCGGCGCGCTTCGTAACGCCCCGTTCTCGGATTTTCAATACCCATTTTTTTTATTTTCTGTGCAGCTTTTTTATTGTTTTCTTTCATAAGAACCTTCACCTGACAATAAACACAGCTAAACAATAATTAGCAAAATCGGTACAGCCGTTCTCAAGTTATAGCGTGAAGTTATGTATGTATTCATTATCTAACATTTAGGTGTAACTTAATTAAAATATTTTTTTGTCTGCTGTTTTCGGATTTAAATTAATTAATTTTTGTTTATTTATCAAAAAGAAACAGTTAAGTACACAAATTTCATTATTTCAACTGTTTTATTGGATTTTAATTTAAAATCTGAAATAACTCAGAAATATAAAGTTTCGCTCATTTATGGCTTGAAATAAGAACGACTTCAGCCCCCGTTCAAGGAGTGTGTCGCATTTCCAACCACTCTGTATATGATCTTCGCAAGGAATGACTTCATTACCAATCCGCCAATGCGGCGAGCTGAAAACAATAGGACTGGTCACCAGTCGTGTTGTAATGTAATGTAATAGCATTACAGCTGTTTGTGTTTTGACCTTACGTACGCGTACTAAGCTACTTGTGATCACGGACAAGTAAAAAAAGAAGGACTCCAGCTATCATACTATAGCGTGAAGCCACGTTTATGCATGTGTGAGTGTGACACAATTGGATACCAGATATCAGATATCTGTCATTTGGAGCACTTATTATGTCAATGTGTGACGTAAGTTGCATGTCAAGGTGGAACACCTGAGGACCTTCAATGTCTAGTTAGTGGTGCGGAGTTCTTCTTTTTTTACTAGTCCGTGCTTGTGATATATGTAATTCAACTGATAGACATTGCGAATGTAGTTCAGATGGCGTAAATAAGGTTCTTTGTTTCGAATGTACCTATTCTTAGAACGGCTGTGTAGGAAGACTTCTTTTTATGGGTACTTAGTTAATAAAGGTATTTGTATCTGTCTGCGAGTAGGTTAGCTTAAAGACAATTTTTATTTAATATCAATTTAGCCTCCTACCACCTAAGTGATGGGTTGTTTTTGGATAGATAAAATAAAAGGAACAAAATAATATCTAACTTATTTTACAACGAAGTTAACTAACTATATGCTTGAAGTAAAAATCTACACATAATATTTTTCCACGTCCAAATTAAAATATCTTGGATTAGCAGCGCCCCGTGATTTAGCCCCGCATAGTTCCCGTTCCCAAGGGGGTATACGGGGATAAAATATAGCCCATATTACAACATGAAATAAACAAACAGATCTCATCTCTTTCAATATAAGTATATTATACAGAGAAAAGATTATTTTGTTGAAAAGATGAAGTTATTAGTTGTATTAACATGTGCATGCTTGTTCGTCATATAAAAATATGAAAAAATCTAAGTACTTGCTTAATTGTTATTAAGCAAATACTTACTTAATTCGATTACGCAGACAAGTCGCGACTTGAAACTAGTACCTATTGTCTAAAGTTGTTAATATCAGACTAGGTATTAAGTAGTAGTAGGTTCCCTCTGCCTACCCCGCTAGGGAAGTGGCGTGAAGTTTAGTTAGTTAGTTAGGTATTAATTTACCCAATCAATTTAACCTGTGAGTTATTTAGCTATGTGTAGGTATATAATATTGTATCGTCAAACAACTAATATAGTAAGCATATTAGCAATATCTTACTAAATATCAAATTAATCCTACTGTTGCTATATTTTCTATTTCCAGTTTTTCACCCCCCGACGTAGTTAATAAACGGGTTTAATATAATGGGCCGTCAAATTCTACAGTCTGAGCCGAGATCGGTTACAAGAGTAAAGTAATTTGATTACAAGTTAATTAATCGGATAAAACACAATAACGTTACATCGTTACTTGATACTACTCAACAAAAAGCAGATATTTAATAGCGTGTACCTTAATTCCATCGATACAAAGAGCTGGTTGAAAATAATTTTAGAGAATCCAACGGAGTTTCAAATTATACGGGATATACCTAATACAAGCATTTTCTCGCGACTTCACTTGCGGGTGACAGATTATTCGTAAATCATTAATAAATAACTAAAATGTATAACAATTTTTCAAATAGATTTTAAAGATTATTTTGTGAAATATTTGGTCAGAGTTTATTATTATAGCAAAATTTTTTAACATCGTATCATCATGTTGCGTGACGTTTTAAATGTGAGTTTGTAAAACATGTTGTAAAAATCCGTAGGATATTGTCCAAAAGTATTTATAAGCATTAATCATTGGGCAAATGGTTTTAACACAAGTTCTACTTAATAGATGTATAACAAGTAGAACTTAAAATGTATTTTAGAAACTGCACAATACTAACAAATATTGTGCAAATATTTTGTGTTCAAAATGGCGGGAATCCAATCGTATAAATAAAGTGTTTACAGAAATAATGCCAGTTGTTCATTGACCACGAGACTATACAAGCTAAGTAATTTGTCTTAGTAATAGTTGTGATATTAGATACTTTGAGATAAGATATTTTGTGTTAGAATCATAAGTACATACTTGGTATACTTAATGTAATTAACTTATAACTAAAGTGTGGAAATCGTACATTGTGATTTTAAAAACTGACTATCGAGTTTCTGACCAGTTCCTGGTCAGAGGGTAGGCTTCCTCTCGATAGATAGAATCTGCCTTCCGAACCGGTGGTTGTGTTTTTCAATATACATAAAGAATAAATATTATGAGATTATTATGGAACTTTGTTTTATCTTTATTCCCTAGTATCCATGATAGGATTAGGACTAGAATCTATAACGAATTAGAATATCTTGCTTACACTCCATTATATTTAATCTATAAATATAACACGGGCATTCCGTCTGTTACAGATACTTACAGCTGTACGTACATAAGCGTACCGCGGGCTTATAATTTTTTTCTGTTTATAGTTTTTTACGATGAAAACCTAACAGTCAGATAGACATAATTATGTGTATCTGTCACTTACATTCATTAGCATTTAAATACCTACCACTTTTTAAGATGGTCAAAATATCCTGCGATTTCGTTGTTTTTTTTTCTGAACTCTTTTAATTATTTTTTTTGTAAAAAGTGCCTATCTTATCATGTTGTACCTACTGTTAATTTTTCTGAAAGGATTTTGTATGAAACTATTTTGGGTCAATGTATTCCAACACAGAAATTATAACTTCTGGTGAAATTGCTATTCGTAACTTGTAGGAATAACTACAAGCTTTGATTAAATTAAGGTACATACCTTATCCCTACTATTTTTTTATTTGATAAACAAAATATCTGAATTCCCTACGCGTTGATGCTATACTATCTTGAAATATGATGATGATGATTATGAAAGACAGACAAAAATACTCTTTTTTTTATAATTACGAAGAGATTAGGTAAGTACCTAGTTAAGCAATTCACAACATTATAAATATAAAATTTGTTTACCAAAGAGCCGTAAGTTTAATCGTCGCTGTTTGAGATTTACCCCATAATAACGACCAGTAGCCATAAAAATAACTTTTCACTAACACTCATCTTACCTAGGTAGTTGATTTTGGTCGCTGATTAAGTATATTATTGTACCATTCCCTTTTTATATAATTTACAATAAGTAACTACTTATACTTCTGTCTCATTGAGAATATTTTTTTAATACAAAATTATTTAGTACAGCATTTTACTCTAGAGATTAGGTACGCAGTACCTAAATAAAAGTACAGTATTAGACATAAATGACCTATATTTATCTACATAGCTGACCTCTCTTCTTTTGTAAAATTATATACTGGCATAGAAGAATATTAAACACAACAAAGAATTTCGCTCGATATTCAAACTTAATCCTGCCACAGATTGGTTGCCAGAAAACAAAAGAATATGAAAACAAAAAAAAGTTAGCTATGAAATTTCAACTCGCGAATCAATTAGTAAAAAAAAAGCTAGAATTTTGAACAGTTGCCAAAGAAGACAGGTTTCAATCTAGACGTTTACATATTGCTGCTGGCTCTAGTCTATTGGACTTGTGTTGACGAGAATTTTATCTCTCGATCAAATATTGTCTTTGAAAGCAATCTATTTTATGACTAGTTTGAGCCCGCGGCAGTACTTGTGCAGAATGAAAAATATATTTTTTACACAAGTACTAAAATGCCTATAGTACTTCAGTAATTGTCAGAACTTTTTAATGTCCATCTATCCATCGATCCTTACAAACGTTTTGGAATATCATCATCAAAATCTTCTTAGTCACAAAAGTGTCACAACGCGTGTAAGGGTAAAGGGGGGTGTATTCGTATGACGTTAAAATGTAGAACTCACGTGACATTATTTATAATTGGCCCCATAATAGGTAGGTGAGTTACATTATATTTCATTGTTCTTTATTCACGAAGATAAAACTAAACTAAACTAAAGTTCACGCCACTTCCTTATTCACGAAAATTGCTGGCAATAAATCTATTTAGGTACCTTTACATTTGATCTCAATGACTGTAGGTTAAATTAGATAACCACTGTGCCACTCATTGCTTTTAAAATGCTTTGTCCTTGGATATCCAACCTAAATATTAAACCTCTCAAACTCATTTTGATCTTGTTCCGATACTATACGGTTAAGATTTTAATTCAATAGATAACGCTCAATTGTTAGTTCCTGATTCTAATTGTAAACATTAAGTTTTACATTTATTTTTGTTAATGCTGATATCTAATTTGAATGGGAATAATTTAGCTAATTTTGGTTTGGATGTTTGGAAATTGATTCTAAATGAATACATTATTTCAAAGTATCGAGAAAATAACAGCTTTCCTTTTCAAACAAGTCATCTTCTTTAAACAATTTGGATAATCGTTACACATCTGCAGCCATTTAATATATGTATGTACGCTCACTTAAAAAGTCTAATATGGGCTTGAATCAATATTCAGAAATAATATTAGACTTTTTAAGTCTGTGAGGCTACCGCCGGTCAACTCAAAAATCAAACAAATGAAATTAATATTTATAGTAACCGAGACTACTTACTGGCGGAAAACGGAACACGAAAATGATGAGGGCCCGAAAGAGACATTATTTTGCTTTATCGTCGAATGCGTCAAAGGAAATGGTCACTCATTTACTAGGAAAAGGGGAATTCTATGAAAAATATAAATCACCCCGAATAAGTAAGGGTTCCCAATATTTCCTTGGCGTGAGGATTACCACCCATCTTCTTCTTGTACCAAGAAAAGTCTGTTCTTGCTTGAAACCATTATAATATAATGGTCTCAAGTTGATATGGAAAATAATGAACCATACCAATAATGAACCTAGCACGTTGTAAAAGGCGAATGGTATCGAGTGTTGGGTTTGTGGCTTACGTAGGCGACGAGCTCTTCGCTTACGTAAGCCACACTATCGAGCTCAATTTATCGCTCTTTGGACTCTGCCTAGCCCCTTCAGGGATTACGGGCGTGATAGTATGTTGTATGTGCGAGGGATGTAGGGTGCGAATCAGATGATAGATATGATATTTTATATGGATTCGTATCAAATCAGACAATGTTACATATAAATTAATGGATAAAACAATCGAAAAGAGAATGTTGTATAAAATTTATTGTCAAAAAAATACAATAACAATTAACATTTTCGAAAAGAGACTTACTAACACACTTGCGACCCGAATATTTGGAATAAAGTTACGTTAGCTTAGAAAATAAATATCCACCCGTGCGTAGCCGGGGCAGGCCGCTAGTATTTTAAAACTCCTAAGTTATTTAATATCCTTAAGTGTAATATTATATGGTCCAACGGTGTAGTTTATAGATTTCGAGACTACTTTCGGAGGTCCTCCTGTCCACTCTATTTTGAAGTTCTCAATGAGTCTTCCAAGGAAAGTCTCCAACTCCAATTCTGCTAGCCTCCGACCTGCGATTTACATGCTTATAGGAAATGTTATGGTAACGCCACACTTTAATTGCTAACTTGAATCTAGCCCAAATGTGTATTAATATGAGTCCTTGTTTCTTATGTCTGCATAACATTTTCTTATTTGCCAAAGCGTAAAATGCTGAGAGTCCAGTTAGATCATTTAAAATTGGTTGTTACGAGGTTGGCGATTAGGTTTCTGTAAATGCTATTAGTAATGTCTACCTAGTAATTATGTACTTCCTAAAATAGATAAATGTGACAGATGAAAACTGTTTTCATTACACATTTTATAAGGTTTCAAGAAATCACATTGTTAATTTTCAGGCGTATTTATATGTTTGTAACGCCTGAGGTTACTTAATTACTATAAACCTAAAATGAGAGATAAAAACGCTTTAATGAGTTAAAACGTTTAAATATCTAATTTTGAAGTTTCTGATTTTTGGGTGAATTTCCTTCTCTAAACTTATTATTATCTATATTAACAATATACAATTGTACTACTTACTATTAAAAATATTATTTGAATTAAATATAAAACAAGCTAAAAAACGATTACCAGGGAATAGGCAAAGCATCTTTTGAGGTCACTCTATTATATTATATTATATTTATATTACAAACCTCATTGTGTGATTGGCAAATGTCTTACATGTATATAACCTTACCTATGCAGCTTCGAACTCCAAAACCGAAAGGCATATTCGCGAAGGGATGAGCATTCCCGTGGTACAGAGGGTCATCCTTCGGGACGATCCAACGCTCAGGGAGATACTCGTTCGGCTTCGGATATTGCTCTTCCATCAATGACATAAAATGGTGCATAAACACTACCATTTTCTGTAAAGAGACAATAGTAATAATATTAGTTTATCAATCATTTTAACTTCAATTATTATCTTATGAAATTAATAAATAGTTACTTAATTGGAATCGTTTGTTTTACTGTGAGAAAGCTTTTAAAACAATTTCTTGTGAATTACTAGCTGGTGTCCTCCAGTTAACTCTTAATTATAATTATACGAGACTAGGAAATGTTTACTTTTGATGTTTTTTTCTGATTAGGACACAAATGTGTATTTATTACTTACTCCTTTTGGTATATTGTATCCAAGTATATCCATATCTTTCGTTAATGTCCTAGTATTTCCAGAGACAACAGGCATCATCCTCAATGCTTCCTTGAGGCATGCCTTGAGGTAAGGTCGTTTTTCTTGCTGTGAGAGCACCTCTTCCCTCAATTTGTCCTGTTTATCCTGATTTTTTCCCAAGAAGTACAGCGTCGCTATCATCGTATTGGATGTCTGCAAGATTACAATAATAAGAGTGTATCCCATGTTGGTCTAATGTATAAATAATATGCTAGCTGTGTTCACGGCCTAGCATCTCGACAAAAACGTGACTAATGGTATATTAGTGGTTGGTTTTGTTATTGTGAGGCTGTATTGTGTAAGTTGAACACTTATCACAACCTTTGCTCAATTTTTTATTTAACCCGACTACAAATTTATTTTAACTAAATCTGGTTTAGGGAGCTTGCTGCTCATTAAAACTTGTTTTATAACTAAATCAAAATTGTACCTTATATAATTAATTGTATTTTACAATCACATGACTTTCTAATTGATAAAAAATACGGGTGACAAAATTCTTACACGCTTCAGTGATTTATCTCTTCTGATGAAATTACCTTGACGGTGGGATCGATATCGTGCGAAATTGTACCACCGATGGCTGATACATACATCATGCTTGTGAACAAGTGCCACTTTCACGGGCTGGTGAACCTTTAACTAGTAATAATACTCACCTAAATTTCCGATGAAAATTAGGTGTATGACTTTATATAAATAATAATATAATGTGAACAATAGATATATATTTTATGATTTGTCGTTAAAAAGAGTTATTAAGTGATTTGAAATTTGATGGTAAAGTTTAACTCATATTAAGTAAATTTTGCTTTCTTTTTACCGTATCAACACCAGCAAATAACAGTTCAGTCGCCATCACTATCGCGATGTCTTTATTAATTTCTAGCAATTTTTCCAGAACTCCTTTTTCGTCATCAGATTTTTTCTTAGTTTCATTGGTCATTTCTTCCATGGCTTTATTGATGAAATACCGTGCGAGACTGTGTATAAAATCACAAAAGATTATAAAAACAGTTTATTTCTTCTGTAATATGTATGTTACTACCCCATTACGTAGATTTCTTAACGGGAACAGGTAAACCGATTACGATTTTTATTTGCTCTAAATTTTAATCCTCTTCCATTTATAAATTAAACCATTATGATAGTAATAGTATGATAAACAAAAACGTACCTCTCTTGTTCCTCATACATCTTCATAGCCTTTTTGAAGGTTTTGGTGGCATAGTAGCGCCATAAACTGGGTTTGAAATCGAGCTCATTAATTGTTTCGAAGATTTCATGCACCACGGTTATTAGTCTCTTTTCGGGGGAATTTTCTGGTAAACCTCCAGAGAGGCAATTGAGGCGTCGTCCCAAAGCGACTAAACTAATGGATTCCAGAGCCCACAAGTTCATTTCCATGTCAAGATTGTTTTGAAGTCTATTCTCTTTTTGTATGGTTCTTAACCTGTAGGTAAATAAAAGAAAGATCGAATAACACTTTTATTACATTACACATACATTACATCTCCTTGGAGAAACTACGTTAAAAATATATTGACACATTTTTAGACACAATAGCGTAAGCCTGCCGGTACCTTTTTACCATATCCAGTGCTACGTCATCCAGCATTCCGCTGTAGAGTTTTACAGTTTTCGGCTGCAGCATTACTGGGTTCACTGTCGAGCGAAACTGTTTCCACACGTCACCGTGACTGGAAGACGAATATCAAACTAAAATTCTCAATCTCAGCTCCAACATGTATAATTACGCCAAACACAAACAACTATGGATCTATTTTTTATTTCCTAATGATCTCAAATTGTTTAAAAGTTTAGTCAGTTTATTAGTCGAAATTGGTCTGCTATGCAATTTTGTAAAAAATAAATAAACGACTTCTTACTCAGTAAGCAATCCATATGAGGCTTCTTTGGTAGCTCTATTTTTTCTATAATAGGTAAGCGATTCGAATCCAGCCCTTGTTGGAAGCCAGTTTTCTGTTCGGAGCACCTATAATATAAGATTTTGTACATCTTCTGTTTGTATATTAGCTTTTTAACCATATTTTTGGTCTACTAGTTCTTTTAGTCCCGTGTTGGTCTGGGATTATAAAAGAATTTGCCAACTGTGTTTTTTGCCTAGCATGTCGTAAAAGGCGACTAATGGTATATGGGGTTTTGGGTATGTGATTGTGTAGGCGACGAACTAGCCACTTGTCACTACTTTTGCACAATTTTCCATCTAACCCAGCCCATTGTCCCGTGTTGGTCTGGGACTTAAAAAGAAAGTGCCAACTGTGTTTCTTGCCTAGCATGTCGTAAAAGGCGACTAATGGTATATCGGGTTTTGGGTATGTGATTGTGCAGGCGACAAGCTAGCCACTTGTCACTACTTTTTCACAATTTTCCATCTAACCTAGCCCAGTTTTATTTTTGGCTGAATGTGGGGCCTACTGCCCCTTTGACTCTACCTACCCCTTCGGGGATTATGGGCGTGATGTTATGTATGTATGTATATGTAGGTATGCATATTATAAATTTAGAATACAAGCACACTTGCCTCCTTTTGGCCATACGTAATTTGCTAGTACCTATCTTAAAAACATTGTGCCGAGCTAAAATTTTATAATATTCGAATGTAAAAAAAAAATTTTTGAAATAACTTAATAATCCTAAGCTTTCCAACTAAAATGTCGTGGCGTGGTAAAATAAATAATGTTTTCTTTACGTTGTACCAATAAAAAATGTACAGTACGAATAAAACAATCGCTAGCTAACATAGCAAGCTAATAAGTAGATATATGATTTTAAATGTAGGTAAGTTTTTACGAAAGATGAATTAAATAATAGAAAAAAGGTTTTACACACTTGCGATGCGCTTTCCGGATCTATCAGGAATACCATATCAACGCCACCGAAAAAGCCATCCAACTTCACTATTGGACCATATTTGTTGTATAATTTTGAAACAAGTTTTACAGGTGACTCTGCGACTTCGTCCAATTGTCCTAAAAAGCACCAATTTTATCTAAGTACATTTTAGGGTAGAAACCTTTTTTCAAGATTGACGTATTTCGTAAGTCATGTGTTCACACCATTGCTAACAATCCTACACTTACAATACCAGTACCAATCAATGAAAATCTATGGTTAGGCCATGTAAAGTATGTTTAATTAACATGATATACAAACTTATTTACCAGTGATCTAGTTATTTATCTAGTATGAATATTGCATTGGATCCTTCTGATATCAAAAGGTCTGCGAATGATACGGTCTACGATCATCGAAAGTTCGCATAGATCTTACTGCAGTCTTGGGAAAATTGGGATGCCTGAATAGCAGCATAAAGACTGTGGTCACAGTCTTTAAACAGTCACTCGATGATCGTAGACCGTATCGTTCGTAGAACTTTGTGTGGTGTTGGATTAATCGTTTGTCAGTTAATAGGCATGAACACGGTAAGAAAGAGTAAAAGCTTATGAAAAATTCATATTCGTATGTCCCGACTTACAGGGTACTTTTATCTCGAAAAAAATATAAAGATCCCTATAGAGGCACGTTAAGGATTCTTCTAACGTACCTATCGAATATAAAGCGAGGAAAAAACTGGTAATAAATTGATTGAACAGAAAGATACATGTAGTATTTATACCTCCAGGAAGAAAATGATGAATTTGTCCAATTAAAGGAAGAGAAGTGGGCCCTGGTATTTCATTAAATGGCCTGCTTTGTATTTGGGATGCAGCAACGGCAGAATTTGCTGCTATAGTTCTGAAACAAATAATAAATATTCAGTAACATTCTATCTTATCGAGGTATAGGGTTTAAACAATATCAAATAATCCAGAATAGATATGATATCATTGTTAGTATCAATTTGTTTAGTCTGGTAACAACGTGGAGATAATTTTACAGATATAGGTAATTTACTTTCAATGTATTTAAAATTATCGAATTTCAGAGTTTGTCGCCATAAAAATTTTAGAATAAATGAATATTTGTGAACAATTCATGAACAAATTACAGACATTACACCACTCGATCATTTTGAATGTAGACGCATACTAAAAAGCAATGGCATTACAAACCTAGTATCTTCATAAAATGCTTGTAACATTACATTTTTGATATGTGAAGACGATATATATGTTTATTTCACTTTTTATTGACAAGTCAATGTCAATGTAGCTCATGTTTCATGGATTATGCAAAATCTATAGAGTAATTTTAATGGAATGGTTGCTAATGTTGGGTATATCTAAATCTACAATAAGATCTATCTAGATTGTCGAATAATCTGCCGTTTTTTGGTCACGTATTCAATTTATTTAATAAGAACCTCTTGCTACATGCATAGATACGTGACGCATTTAAAAATGACATGCCAATTGCATAGTTATAGCCCATGCATTCTGCGAGTCTGCGACTAAAGTTTAGACGTGACGAATTTTAAATATGTATATCGTAGGTACTTTATTTGTTTTTTTTTTATTTTGACCTGCTGCACCTGTTTTTGTGCACACTCTTGCGAGTTGTGCACTATAATAATATCTCCTGCTCAGATGGCTAATCCTCGTTGAGATTGGCCGCCGGGACCGATATCAAACTGAAAACATTTTAATTAACGTAGGCCCAAAAAAGCACTTATAAATCGTTAAGTAATAGGTACAAAATATAACTATTTGAATCTACCACCGGTTCGGAATGTGGCATCTACCGAGAAGAAACCGGCAAGAAAGTCGGTAAGTAGTTACTCTTTTCAATACCAGATTGAATATAAAAATTTTAATTTACAGATTAAATTAATATCTATACCAAGTCAAGTAATGTTCGTCTAAGATTTAGGTGAGTATTATTACAAGTAAAAGGTGAACTGGAGCAGACCAGCCTCTGAAGGTGGCACTTGTTCACAAGTATGACGTATGTGTCAACCATCGTTTCACTCGACCATATTTGAGGGAACGTAACGACTCGACACATAACGATACCACCCCCGAAGCAATTGAGTGAGCATGACATCGGTTAGGAGGACGTTATACCTACTTATACATTATTATTACTTCATTTGAACAGATTCACATTGAAACACTTATATCACAATACCATTTATTTGTTGTAGCTAATGTTAGTTTATTCATGTATGAACGACATAATATGGCGAATATGAAGTCCACAAAAAAAATATATATTTGATGAATTACCGCTAAAATTCACTCTATTCCGAAAAAACAAACTGATCATAGGTACTTCGACAGGCCAGTTCTATGTAGATACGATGTACGTATAAACTCATCCAAACTAACTAGGTATCTATCAATATTTACATTTTGTAGTGTTTTAAAACATTTATCAATAGAGCAGACGGTATATAGAAAATTCATAGATATTTATTAGGAAACATTGTTTATTATGTACAAAGTACCTGCGTAGGATAAAATAATAAATAATAATAAATAAATTCTTCAGACTGACACACCAATTCCCTAGTCCCAAACTAAGCTTATGCATATGCTATGGATACTAGGTGAACGGATAGACATACTTAAATACGTTTATAAACATCCATGACTCGAGTACAAATATCCATGTTCATCACACGATACATTTGCCCCTAGCGGGATTCGAACCTGCGACCCTTGGTTTCGTGGCCAGGGTCTCTGACCACTCGACCAACGGGCCAGTCAAATACATTATAGTAAACGTCTATAAGATACTTAAAATATTCAGAAATGATTGTTCTTACCTGATAAAGTTCTTACTGTGTGCCGCCAAACTGCAAACGGGTTTCAACATGAACGCTGCCATCCTGTTATTTGGTGTCTCCAACCTTGACTAATGCCGTGTATTGATCTATTAAACTATCAAAATATTCTATTAAAATGAAGCTGGCTAGGTATTAACGAATCGAAAAACGTTAATAATGCCCATTTTTAATTATATACGTATATCTCTTTATGGTACTTAAGGCTTAACAATTTTTAATCTAAATATTAGCACACTTATTGACACTCTATATTTGTCTGTACTAAATCATTTTTAAGTTACAATTTCTGACTCACTTCCAATATCCTTAATTGCCGTTAAAACAATATTTAAATCAACCAGTCAAATTATAATAGTCTCATGTTGGTCTGGGACTAAAAAATAATGTGCCATCTGTGTTTATTGCCTAGCATGTCGTAAAAGACGACTTATGGTATATCGGGGTTTGGGTATGTTATTGTGTAGGCGACAGGCTAGCCACTTGTCACTACTTTTCCACAATTTTCCATCTAACCCAGCCCAGTTTTGTTTTTGGCTGAATGTGGTCAAAGGGGCCTGCTGCCCCTTTGATTCTGCCTGCCCTTTCGGGAATTATGGGCGTGATGTTCTGTTCTGTTGAAATTATAATACCTCTTATCCGACCATATGCGAAGTCATTCTAAAGATTGTTTGCATAATTGCGTTGTCACAGTGAACTTTTTTCTTGTCTAAACAACACGCAATTTTTTTTATAGCTGTCCAGTAGCACTGATCAGATATTGAACGGCACAACGTAGGTGTATATATACAACCAGGAAAATTATATTTGCAAAAAGCGTCTACTCAGAAGGTAACAAACACACTGATTATTATGTGACACAGCACGCTATCGCATCGCAATGATACGAATGTTTGTGTATCAACAACCGTGGTATAAAACGAATTTGACCTTGAATCTAGTACACTAATAGCGGCAGATGTCGGTTGATTGAAATAGGACTCTAATGTAACGGCAGCAAGTGTTATTTCAATATTTTTCCAATTTAAAAACAAAAATCGTTACAAAATGTTCTCGGTTTGTGTTTTTAAATCACAATCATATAAACCGATATGGATTGGATATGGCTGATCTTATAACTCTGGTGACGACGCGTAGATAACTTTATAGATATGTGTTACCTATTTTCAATGTGTGAAAGATTCAAACATCAGATTTTATTAATATATTTTCTTGCACAAACGATGAATTTTGACGACATTACGATTGAATAAAGAACAAATGCACACTAAATAACAACTGCGTTAAAACTTTTGGGATAAAATGTCATAAGCATTTAGAAGTTAATGTTAAAACGACAATACTTACCTATGTATACCTATTTTAATTTTTTTCGGACATGTTACTTTGCCGTAATGTACTTGTTTTTTTGTATTTTATATAGATAGCTGCTATTGAGTGTTTATACATCTCTAAGTTTACAATATGGGTGTAGATTTTTAGACAATTTACTCCACCTTGGTTTACAGGTTTAATTTATAGAATAAGAACCTTCTACAATCACTAGACAATATAATTTATTTATTTGTAGCAACCTTAGCAAATTTCGACTACATGTTAGAATTACTGATTAATCACGTATAGACAATATAATATGTGGAAAATAATAATTCTAATTCGAATAAGTTTAATGTGATTAATAAATTATTTCACTTTATTCCGCAAAAAAAAATCCTAGAAAACATATTTAAAATCAAAAGGCCAACTTTTTGTACATATGACGTATATATAAACTCATTCACAATATCAAAATGTAGCTCCCGTAATGATAAAAAAACATAAATAGAACAGACGGTACAACGAAAAGCGTTATTTAATTTTATATTTATTAAATAATAAAAATCATTATATCGATAATAAACAAATTAACTGCGTGGGTATATTATATACAGTACTATGGAGTGCTGCTCAAAATATTCGTAAATTATTGTTCTTACCTAATAAAGTTCTCACTGAGTGGCGCCAAACTATAAATGGTTTAGTAATTGAAATAACGTTAATAATATTCTATATATTTTAATAAACCTTCTTAGGGCTATACAAACTTTTAAATGAATTTACAAGTACTGAGGTAGTTACTCTCACATTGGCTACGGACGTTTGATAACTACAACCTTCCACACTCGCTTTAAATCAACCAGTATTTCTTTTAAATTAGTCACCTCTTATTCGACAAGACGAAAAGTAATCTTTAAGATTGTTTGCATATTGGAGTTATCACAATGACAACTCATTTATTGTCATAAAAGCTTTTTTAAGGATATCAAGATTATTTGATTCCGACTAATAAAATCTGACATCACTCCAAGGTAGATAAAACTCTTTAAAATATTGGTAGCACATGCATACGCGTAGCATACGCGGTCGACGTGTCTGACGTTGCTCCTCAGCGGAGAAACGCGGGTGGTTGGTGCGGGGGGACCGCCATCCGCATTGCACGCGTCTCCGCCGCTGGACGGACGGACAGGCTGGTACGGTACCCCCTACTATTCCCGTCGTGCGACAAAATAAAAAAAAATGTCAGTGAGGCGCGTGGCGCGTTATGATTGATTCAGCTCAGAAATCGAAGAAATTAAATTAATATTTATAGTAAATTTTTCTACAACGTCGAATGCATCAAAGGAAATGGTACCTAACTCATTATTTGCTAGGAAAAGGGGCATTCTATAAAAAATATAAATCAGCCGGAATCAGTAAGGGATCTCCTTCTTGCACGAAGAAAAGTCTGTTTTTGCAGCTTAGTACTATTATTATCTATATATTAATATGTGAAGCAAAAACGTTGTACCCCCCCTTTGTATGAGAATTACGCGGACGGAGGAGTATAAGATTTGGCACCATTGATATATATCTATGTTTGGCACAGTTAAAGTTAATATAGAGAAGGAGTGCAGAAAGCAAATATTTCAATAAATAATTGAAAAAAAAACAAACTAATAACGGTCGAATTTAGACCAGTGGGCGATCAAAATTCAATAAAAATTTAAAATTCAAAATGTTTTTAGTTATGTAGGCCTTAAAAAATAGCACTTATAAATCGTCAATTTTACAAAATCTTAAAAGCAATGTGAATCTACCACCGGTTTAGAATGCTGATTCTACCGAGTAGAAACCGACAAGAAACTCGGTAGTTACTCTTTTCAGCGTCAAAATATACATGAGTAACATACACTTTTTTTAAAGTTGACATAATATGATTACAATAAAAGTTAATGGTTAATTAAAAAATTAACCAGAGCAGAGAACCAGAGAGAGATCACTAGTATGAGTAATATTATGGTATCAAGTTGTTATGCGGGTCGTTACATTCCCTTAAATATGGTTGAGTGAAGCGATGGCTGACACACACCTCATATTTGGGAACAAGTGCCACCTTTGGGGACTGGTGTTCTCTGGTCAGGTCAAGTTTTATTTTTTCCTTGTAATTATAGATTTTTAATAATATCTTATTCTACACTAGACCTACTTGAAACATGGCTCAAAGTTAAATATGATTCATACACCTTTGTTACAATTTACATTATCGAAAAGAGACTCAATAGCACATTTCCAGTCACGTGTTAAAAACTATTGCTTTACAATTATTATATTTATGTTAGAAAACGATATTTTATTATCTAACTCATAAGTTATTTAATGTCCTTAAGTGTAATATTATAAGGTCCAGTGATGAGGTTTAAAATGAGCGAGACTACTTTCGGAGGTCCTCCTGTCCACTCTATTTTGAAGTTCTCAATGAGTCTTCCAAGGAAAATTTCCAACTCCAATTCTGCTAAGCGCCGACCTGAAATGTATTTGACATACTTATAGGAAATATTATGGAAAGGCCCCCACATCTATTGCGTACTTAAATCGAGTCCAAATGTGTATTTAATATGAGTCCTTGGTGCATTCCATTTTCTTATTTGTCTAAGTGTGAAATACTCAAAGTCCCGCTAGATAACTTAAAAATTGATTGTTATGAGGTTGGAAGTTTGGTTTCTGGAAAATGCTACAAGTAATGGCTACCTTGTAATAATGTACTCCCTAGAAAAAGTAAACGTGTCAGGTGAAAAGTGTGCATTACACATTTCATGGGGTTTCAATAAATCACATTTTTAATTTTCGGGCGCATTTATTTGTTTGTAACGCCTGAGGTTACTTTACTTTAAAGACCCAAAAAGAAAGATAAACAGGCTTTAAACAGTAAAAAATATAACTTTTAAGTATCTTAATTTCCGTAATTTCCGTTGTTTAAACTAATTTACAGTTTACAACTGTACTACTTGTACTACTGTTAAAATAGATTAATTATGTTGAATACAAAGCAAGTATAAAAACGATTTTTTAATAGAAAAGAATCTTTTGAGATCATTCTATTGCAGAACTCATCGTGTTTTACCAATTCCTTGTATGTATTATATGTAACCTTACCTATGCAGCTTCGAGCTCCAAAACCGAAAGGCATATTCGCGAAGGGATGAGCATTCCCGTGGTACAGAGGGTCATCCTTCGGGACGATCCAACGCTCAGGGAGGTACTCATTCGGCCTCGGGTATTGCTCTTCCATCAATGACATATAATGGTGCATAAACGAAAACACTTTCTGAAAATATTTGATTAAAATTAGTTCAATGTAGGAAACATAAGAGAAAATTAATTAAAAGAGGAATATATTTGAAGGATTTTTAGCAAGACAGGACCCAATCGATTTATGTAAGTGATAAAATTTTTCCCTTTTAGACACTATTAAAGCTTGACGCCATTTTCCTAGCGGAGTAGGCAGTAACCGATATTAGTTTATCGATTATTTTAAATTCCATTATTTTCTTTCTAAAAAAAAATTGTTACTTAGTTGGTATCCCTTTTCTCCACCAGTTAAGTCTTCTATAATTGTACGAGACTTTTTAATGCTTACTTCTTGATTTTATTTATTATTAAGTGACAAATGTGTATTATTACTTACTCCTTTTGGTATATTGTATCCAAGTATATCCATATCTTTCGTTAATGTCCTAGCATTTCCAGAGACAACAGGCATCATCCTCATTGATTCCTTGAGGCAAGCCTTAAGGTAGGGTCGTTTTTCTTGCTGTGAGAGCACCTCTTCCCTCAATTTGTCCTGTTTGTCCTGATTTGTTCCCAAGAGGTACAGCGTCGATATGATCGTATTGGATGTCTGCAAAGTTACAATAATAATAGTTGCTATTTGTAGTCTTATATTAGTCTAGGGTTTCAAAATCATGCGCCAACTGTGTTAAAGGTGACTAATTTGGTCTATTAGGTGTTGATTTTGTGATTGTCTAGACGACCAGTTGACTTTTTCACAATTTTCCATCTAACCCGAATATACTTAATTAAAAAAAAAATTGTAACAGTACAAAAAATCAAAAAATCTAAATTGTACCAAATGACGTCGAACACATGATGATCTTTTGATTGACTGGAGAAAAAATAATAATAATAATAAATAAATAAATGTAGAAAATGTTTAAGTAAAATAGCCTTTTGTTATATAGCCTGTGATATTTATTACTTATGTGCTGTATCTTATGTTGGCATCCTAATAAAAAATATGTAAATAAATAATATGGGTGACAATATTTTTAAACACTTTAGTGATTTATCTCTTCTAATAAAATGACCTTGACTGTAGGATATATAATAGATAGAATCGATATCATGCTAAATTGTACACGATCTCGAACAGTCAGTGAATTCTGGTGCTCGATCTTCTTTGTTTTGTTTTTTTATATGATTTGCTGAGCTTGAGTTGTCATGCTCGCTCAATTGCTTCGGAGGTGTTGGTGGTGTTATGTGACAGGTTGTTACATTCTTTGCCATGGCTGACACATACATCATGATTGTAAACAAGTGTCACGATCAGAGGCTGGTCTGCTCTGGTTGACCTTTTACTAGGTAATGATACTCGCCTAAACTACATATAAGTATTAACATAATGTGTTTCCTACATTACAATTTTTTTATGATTTGTTGTAACGAAGGGTAACTACAAAGTTATTAAACAATTTCACGCGTATGTTCGCACACAGCGTTCGGTTCTCACGCAGAGAACCGAACGCTGTGTGTGAACATACGTCATCGGTTGACATATTATTGTAACTATAATCTTGACTATCTTGTATCATGGTCGCCCTAGCTGTATAGCACGCCCCTTACACACCTCATTTGCTTACCGAGTGATTTTGAATTTGATCTTAAAGTTTTATCCATTTTAAGTAAATTACCGTATCAACACCAGCCAATAACATGTCAGACGCCATCACTATCGCGATGTCTTTATTAATTTCAAGCAATTTTTCCAGAACTCCTTTTTCATCATCAGATTTTTTCTTGGTTTCATTGCTCATTTCTTCCATGGTTTTATTGATGAAATACCGTGCAATACTGTGAAATAACAAAAGATTATAAAAACACTTCGTATCCTCTGTAATTTATTATTGATTTCTTAACAGGAACAGGTAAAACATTTCAGATTTTTTTTTCAGGAATCTAAATCTAGGAGTTTAGTTTGCTCTAATTTTGAATCCTCTTCCAAAGAGGCAATTAAAAATCACTGAATAAGTATGTCTCTATTAAACCCGTTGTACTTACCTAATTTCCAAATCTGAATAACGACTAACGTCTTTTTTTTTATATTAGTATTGCAAATATTTTATAATTTGTATTGTAAAGCACCTAGTATTGTAAATATTTTATTATTTTTGTAATAATCAATTACACACATTACCTCTCTTGTTCCTCATACATCTTCATAGCCTTTTTGAAGCTTTTGGTGGCATAGTATCGCCATAAACTGGGTTGGAAATCGAGCTCATTAAATGCTTCAAAGATCTCGCGCACCACCGTTATAAGTCTCTTTTCGGGGGAATTTTCTGGTAAACTTCCAGAGAGGCAATTTAAACGACGTCCCAGAGCGACTAAACTAATTGATTCCAGAGACCACAAGCTCATTTCCGTGTCAAGATTGTTTTGAAGTCTATTCTCTTTTTGAAGGGTCCTTAACCTGTAAATAAAATAAATATCGAAAAATTTTTTTTATTACATTTTGTATTGCATCTGCTAGGGGAAACTACGTTCAATAATTATAATGACTTTTTTTTAGACACAATAAAGTAAGCCTGTGCCGTACCTTTTTACCATATCCAGTGCTACGTCATCCAGCATTCCGTTGTAGAGTTTTACAGTCTTCGGCTGCAGCATTACTGGGTTCACTGTCGAGCGGAACTGTTTCCAAACGTCACCGTGGCTAGAAGATGAATACCAGACTAAAATTCCCAATCCTAACGTCAATAGCCATATTAACGCCATACACAAACAAATTTTGTTATTATTTCCCAAATTATTTTAAAGGTAAGTCAGTTGAGTTTTATAAGTCGCGGTGGGTCTGCTTTGCAATTTTGTAAAAATAAATTACTTACTCAGTAAGCAATCCATGTGCGGCTTCTTTGGTAGCTCTATTCTTTCTATAATAGTCAAGCGATTCGAATCCAGCTCTTATTGGAAGCCAGTTTTCTGTTCGGAGCACCTATAATATAAGATTTCATTTTTCGTTTACTATTTCTTTTATTTAGCTCTCCAGTATACCCATTTCTTTGATTTTACAACTCTATCCATATACTAAACAAAATTTAGAATACCAAACTTGCGTCTTTTTGACCATTCGTAGATAATTTGCTAGTATCGTAAAAACATCGTGACAGGCTAAAATTATAGGCATATATTCGAATATTAAAAAATATATTTGTTTGAAATTATTTCATGATCCTAAGCTTTCCAACTAAAATGCCGTGGCGTGGTAAAATAAATATTTTCTCTACGTTGTACCAACAAAAAATGTGTAGTACGAATATAACAATCGCTAATTAGCCTAGCAAGCTAATAGGTATATGATTTTAAATGTGGGTAAAATTTCATGAAAGATGAAAAAGAGTTTTACACACTTTTGATGCGCTTTCCGGATCAAACAAGAATACTATATCAGCGCTACCAAATGAGCCTTCCAACTTCACTATTGGCCCATATTTGTTGTACAATATCGAAGCAAAATCTACTGTTGACTGTAAGTCATCGTGGAATTGTCCTGAAAAAAGAGCACCAATTTTGTCTAAGTATATAATTTATTAATTTTATTTCTTTTCTCAAGTTTGAGATAGGTATTTCTTAAGGCACGTTTTCACTCCTTTGCTTAAAATCCTACTCTACAATATCAGCATAATACTCCTAATATACTTTTACTAACAAACTCTATTGACTAAGCCATGCAAAGTATGTTTAACATATGTACTACATAATACGCGATATGTATTATGAAGTACTTATGTACTATATAATTCATATCGCGTTTAGTCCCGTTAGAAGTGTTTCTTTCTAGTGATTATGCAACGCGAAAATTTAAAGTTACATATGTTTAACATGTCATAAGATCTTATTTACCAGTTACCTAGTTATATATCTAGAATTAAAATTACATTTGATCCTTCGCTTCGATTTGATGGCAGGATAAAGGCTGTGGTGTTGAATTAATATTTTGGCTGCTATTAGGCAGGCGGTAAGAAAGAATAATGTCTCAGTCAGGTTTATTTAGTCACCTGCTTAGCGTTATGTCCCGCGCCTTCACGGGGTCCGCTAAGACCACGATCCTTAGGATTTACAGTCTAGTAATTACATTGAAGCGACTGCCGATCTGAACTTCGTAACCCTAAGATAGGGGAAACAGATTTTTTTTGTTTATTTAGTATGTCCAGCATATTGAAAAATTCGTATGCTTGGCTATAATTTGGTACGCCAAAAATGTGAACCTAAGGGCCACAGGCTACTTTTATATCGAAAAAATATATATGTAGATCCCTATAGAGGCACGTTAAGCATTCTAACGTATCAAATATGTAGATTAATTGAACTGAAAGACACATGTAGCATTCATACCTCCAGGAAGAAAATGATGAATTGGTCCAATTAAGGGAAAAGAAGTGGGCCCTGGTATTTCATTAAATGGCCTGCTTTGTGTTTGGGGTTCAGCAACGGCAGAATTTACTGCTATAGTTCTGAAACAAAGAACCTTTAGTTCAGGAACATTTTATCCTATAGAGGTGTAGGGTTCAAACAATATCAAATAATCAAGTATAGCTATGGATGTCATTATTATCATCAATTTGTTTTGTCTGGTAACGACGCGAAGATAATTTTAAAGTTTTTTTCCCCTTAGAATGTATCTGAAATCGTCAAACTTCAGAGTTTTAAATTTTTTCTTACACAAACTATGAGTGTAAAATTGACCCGAACGACCTCTAATAGTCATTCATTTGGTTTCTCTTTAGATCCTTTTTAGTAGGTATATCAGGTAGTACGTACCTAGCTATAGAGCTATTTAAATTGCACGATTGCTGATGTTGGTACATCTTTAAATCTACAATGAGGATGTAGATTGTCAATTAGATTGCTAACTTTGATCACAATGTTCATTTATTGAATGAAAACCTCTTCTTGCATACATAATGCTCAGACAATGCTTAAAATATTCTTAAATGCTTGTTCTTACCTGATAAAGTTCCTACTGTGTGCCGCCAAACTATAAGCGGGTTTCAACTTATACACTGCCATCCTGGTATTTGGTGTCCTCAACTTTGACTAATGCCGTGTATTTGACAAATATCTTAACCTTAAGGTATTCTATTAAAATATAGCTGGCTAGCTGTAAACTAACCAGAACAACATTAGTAATATCCTTTTTTCAGTTATATCCCCATAAGGTACTTAAGGCTTTTAAACTTTTTATGCACTCTTATTGTCACTCTAATTCTATTTGGTCGTTTGTATGTAAGCTACAATTTCTGACTCACTCCTTTTATTATACATACATACATACATCATCACGCCCGTATTCTCCGAAGGGATAGGTTGTAGCTGGCCCCCTTAACCACATTCAGCCAAAAAAATAAAACTGCAGGCTTAGATGGAAAACTGAGAAGAAGAAGTGACATGTGGCTAGATCGTCGCCCGTACATTCACATACCCAAAACCCGATTTGCCATTCGCTTTTTACGACATGCTAGGCAAGGAAAACAGTTGGCATATATTTTTAAGGCTCAGGCCATGGGACATATATCCTTCTAATCGTCGCCACAGCAGTATTTAATTAAGTAAATCCACTATCCACCTCTTATCCGACAATATGCAAAGACTTTCTCAAGATTGTTTGCCGAATACAGTTATCACAGTTAACTTGTTTAATGTCTAAACAGCATGCAATTTTAATAAAGCTGTCAGGTATCACTGTTCAGATATTTAAACGGTACAACGTATGTATTTTATACAACCAGAAAAATTTTATTTGCGAAAGGCGTCTAGTCGAAAGATAACACACGGACTATGTGTTACGGCACGCCAGCGCAACTGAATAATGTTTGAGTATTAACAAAAGTTGTCTCAAACGAATTTGACCTTGAATATAATACATTTATAGCGGCAGATGTTGGTTGATTTAAATAGGACTCTAAAGTCACGGCAGCAAGTGTTATTTCAATATTTTTCCAAGTTAAAAACAAAATCGCTACGTAATGTTCTCAGTTTGAGTGTAATATATAAAGCTGAAGAGTTTGTTTGTTTGCTAAAACATGTTAATCTCAGAACAGAATATCGCAGAGTTAGTTAACGCCACCGATAACATCACTAATTGTCCCTATTAGGTACTCAGCCCGCTGCGCTACGGGTACAAAAAAGTACAGTGTAGTCCGTTTTGTTTTTGCTAACGAGCTAAAAATTTTTAATTTTGGTTGTTCGGCGAGTTGGATAACTGTTTCAAGAGTAGACACAATATTTAAGCATGTCAAAATATATTATATAGACCTGATATAGACATTGTGTAAGTACATAAGTACATACTTTAAATAAATACATATTTTGATTTAAATGATTATTAGTCTGCTGGTCACCTAAATATTAATAAATAAGTACCTACATTATGTATGTGATCAATCGAACAAAATAATTGTCTGTTCGTTTAGTACGCCTTCCGGTTGGTACGACGTATTAGGACCGGTCCCTTGGCTAATGTTATACCTAACCAATAAAAAAATACAATTACAATTTAAATTGTAAAAGAGACATTTATTGACACATTACCGGTCACTTATTGGCAACTATAGAACATAACATTAATATTATTTATAAAACTTTCATTATTTCACTCTACAATATTATTTAATGTCCTTAAACGTAATATTGTATGGTCCAGTGATGTAGTTTATAGAGAATGAGACCACTTTAGGAGTTGCACCCGTCCATTCCACTTTGAAGTTCTCAATCAGCCTTCCAAGGAAAGTCTCCAACTCCAATTCTGCTATGCGGCGACCTGAAATGCGTTTGACTTATGTAAAGGACATGTGCAATCTTTAACAGAATTCGAACTTTAGGATAAAAAAAGCAAACTTGAAAACAGTAACCACTCTGTTAATAGCTTCGTCTTTAGGAGAAATTGTTTGGGGCAAATGGCAGTGTGAGGCTTGTCAATATGTTTTATGTTTAATGTTACCTATGCAGCTTCGAGCTCCAAAACCGAAAGGCATATTCGCGAATGGATGAGCATTCCCGTGGTACAGAGGGTCATCCTTCGGGACGAGCCAACGCTCAGGGAGATACTCGTTCGGCTTCGGGTATTGCTCTTCCATCATTGACATATACTGGTGCACGAACGATACAATTGTCTGAGAATGTTTAAATAAAAATTAATTGAATGTGAGAAACATAAGAAATAATTTATAAAGATATATTTTATAGTAAGGCAAGTCCTAATTGATTTTAAGGGTAAAGGTTGCCTTTATTGTAAAAAATGTTCCTTAATTTTTTTTTTTATTTTAATGTCATCGTGCGGAAATTAATAGGTAAGTAGTTACATAGTCAAAAACTGTAATGTCACTTTTTTAAATATCTTAAAAGAATACCCATTGATTGCTGTCGTCCTCCAGACATAATACTATATACTGCTAATACTAATGGAATTAAACGCCCTTGAGACCGCGTTCCAAGCGATACGCACGTGCCATACAGTTTTTGGTAGTTTTAAGGTTTTGTAAATATTAATTGGTCAAACTATAACATGGTATAAAAACTATTCCCATCGATTCTATCAATGATAACGATTCTGTACAAACGGTTTTGTTTTTCAGGTTTCGTATAAACCTAAAATAGCATTTTATAATATGTATAATATTACTTACTCCCTTTGGTACCTTGTATCCAAGTATATCCAAATCTTTAGTTAATGTCCTAGCATTCCCAAATATAACAGGCATCATCCTCATTGATTCCTTGAGGCAGGCCTTGAGGTAGGGTCGTTTTTCTTTTTGTGAGAGCACTTCTTCCCTCAACTTGTCCTGTTTATCCTGATTCGTTCCTAAGAGGTACAGTGTCGCTATCATCGTAGTGGATGTCTGCAAGATTTCAATACCTAGCTGTAGTCTTAAATAATTATAACTATAATCAAAATTACATCAAATGCTATCGAATATATGATCATGGAATTGATAAATAACAATGGCGACAATATTGATTTATGATGTGCATTTCTTGATAAAATTAGTAATATTGATAAAATTAATAGTGGAAAATGGGAAAGAGGCGTAAATGATGAATAACCTCATTGTTGTATTGCATATTTATTGTAATGCATATGTGTTAATAAATAATTCGATTTAGAGGGGATTTTTATTTATTTATTTTATATAGATAATAAAAATATCATAAGTGTAGATGTTGGATGGGTGAAAAAGGAAATAATAAATCAATAAATATCCTACTACATCATTTACATTGATCTGACTCCGAGGTAAGCAGCTTAAGCACTTGTGTTTACGGATATCCAAATCAATAGTGGTATTACAAAAATATAAATACTTAAATATTGGATATTAACACCCAGACACAGAACAAACACAAGTATTCATCATTCGAATGTTTGCCCTGGGTGAGGATCAATTCTTGGCGCATGGGGCAGGGTCACTACCGAATGCGCCATCGAGCCAGTATCGGTAACATCTGCAATGAATGTATTTGTTATTGTTTGTCGTTGAAAACAGTACATATTAATAATAATCTGTGGATGACTGTTGTGTATGGGATGTTGCACTCTGTGACGGTGAGAAAAATTAAATGGACTTGGTAGTAAACCATATTGAGCATCATTTTTGTTGTCTATTTACCGTGTCCACGCCAGCAAACAACATATCAGACGCCATCACTATCGCTATATCTTTATTGATGTCAAGTAACTTTTCCAGAACTCCTTTTTCGTCATCAGTTTTTTTCTTAGTTTCTTTGCTCATTTCTTCCATAGCCATATTTACGAAATACCTTGCGATACTGTAATAATCCAAATATCATTAATGCTAATGAAAATTGTTTTGATATTCTGAAATTATTCTATGAAGATGTTTTTATACATTATTATTTTAATAACCAAAATGGGTAAAACGAGTCAACATTTAGTTGACTCTAGATAATATATTTTATATCCTCTCCTTGGGAGGCCAACAAAAAGATACCCATATAATAAAAATATTAGGAATTTTAAGTTTCCAAAGATTCAGTGTTAAATATTTAGCAGTTTACATACAGACCCAAATCTAAGTAAATTATGAAATACACAAAAATACAAAAGTGTAATAAACACGATTAAATAAACAAGAGATAATGATTTAAAATTATACACATTCATTCTACCTTTCTTGTTCTTCATACAACTTCATAGCCTTTTTAAAGGTTTTGGTGGGATAATAGCGCCATATACTGGGTTTGAAATCGAGCTCATTAGCTGTTACGAAGACGTCGTGAATCACCGCAATGAGTCTCTTCTCGGGCGAATCTTCTGGTAAATCTCCAGCGATGCAATTCAGGCGACGTCCTAGAGCGATTAAACTAATTGATTCCAGAGCCCACAAATTCATTTCCGTATCGAGACTATTTTGCAGCCTATTCTCTTTTTGAAGGCGTCTTATCCTGTAAATAAAAGAAATATTGAATAAACGTATTTAGCTAAAAAAAAAACATTTAAATAATAACTTCATAAGTGAATCTGATTGTGGAAGCCGTGACATACAAGGTTAACTTAAGTATGTAATAAAACTGAAAGACGGTTAAAATACGTTCGTTTTAAAGATTTTTGTGTAGTACATTTTTTGGACGAAATATACCATGGTATAAAAGCTTTTGCATCAATCGATTTATTTAAGTTTCTGTACAATCAGTTTTCAGGTATCGTACATACAAAAACAAGGTTGTATTCTAAAAATAAGATTGTATATTAACGGAATTTAATATATTTAAATAAATATATTAAATTTTCTAGTCATATTTCGGAACCGACCGGTAACTCTGCCGTACCTTTTTACCATATCTTGTGCTACCTCATCCAGCATCCCATTGTAGAGTTTTATAGTCTTCGGCTGCAGCATTACTGGGTTCACCGTCGAGCGGAACTGTTTCCACACTTCACCGTGACTAAAGAATGAGAACCAAAATAAAATCACCAATCTCAATTTCAACACACGTATTACATACATTCATGCCAAACACGAACAATTATCAGACATGTTTTAATTTATTATTGATATCAGAATATTTTTTATTGTAATCGTTATAATATATATGAGGTAGTTTAGTCTGTTGAGTTAAGTTACTTGTTGTTTTGAAAATTTTGCATTTTGAAATACATGACTTACTCAGTAAGCAATCCATGTGTGGTTTCTTTGTTAGCTTTATTCTTTCTATAATAATCAAGCGATTCGAATCCATTTCTAATTGGGTACCAGTTTTCTGTTCGGAGCACCTGTAATAAATTTTTTTGCAACTTCCGTTTCTATAAACCGATAAACGTATAACGATATGTTTCGTTTACTATTAAATTTGCATACATACATACATAACATCACGCCCATAATCCCTGAAGGGGTAGGCAGAGTCAAATGGGGAGCAGGCCCCTTCAACCGCAATCAGCCATAAAAGGGCTGTAAAACTGAGCTGGGTGAGATGGAAAATTGTGAAAACAATGAGTGGCTAGGTTGTCACACATCTTAAACCCGGCACACCATTAGTCGCCTTTTACGACATGCTAGGCACGGACCACAGTTGGCACATTATTTTTAAGTCCCAGACAAAAATGGGACAGTGGGATGGGTCCAATTTTTTACAATTTTCCATCTAAAATTCTTAAAAAGTGGTGACAAGTGTCTAGCTCGTTGAAAACCCCATATACGTTAAAACCCCATATACATTAGTCGCCTTTTACGACATGCTAGACAAGAAACACAGTTGCATTTTTTTTAAGTCCCAGACCAACATGGGTCATTCTTTTATTCAGCTCTTCAGTATATTAATATTAATTGATGTTACAACTTTATATGTAGGTATAATGAACAAAATTTTTATTGGTATTGGTACGTACACCTTTCCCCTTTTGGCCACTACTCGTATTTGTTAGCATCGCAACAACATCGTGACACGAGCTAACATTTTATCTACCGAAGCGTATTTTAAAATATTCGAATATAGGGAAGAGATCTGTAGCAATTACTGAATAATACTAAGCCTCCTGACTTAAATGCGACCAAAATAAAATTAAATACATCATGTTTTTCATCATTATGATGATGTCTACCTTGTAATTCAAAACAATCACTAGATGATATAGTAAGCCAATATAGTATTTTAAACTCAAGTAAAATTTCATAAAAGACGAAAGATATTATAGAGAAAGGATTTTACGCACTTGTGATGCGCTTTCTGGGTCAAACAGGAATACTAAATCATTGCCAGCGAAAAAGCCTTCCAACTTCACTATTGGACCATAATTCTTGTGCAATGTAGAAGCAAACTTCATAGGCGACTGTAAGGCCTGATAAAATTGTCCTGAAAACAAAAATTAAATAATTTAGAATAATTACGGGCAAAATTCTTTTCTCAAGGATAAGCTGCATCTCACTGCACCGCACTCCTGCACCCCTTGTTACCAAAGTGCAGCGCTACGTTCTCAGCTAAACAACCTTTATGGTTATATTAACTAGTGATCAATGTATGTCCAGAATGAAAACTGAATTCTTAATTTATCGAAAGGCATGGCTACCTTTCCAAAAGTCTTAGTGCAGTGGGAAAGATCGCCTTAAGATTGCTGTCAGATACCTTTTTTTTTACAAGTGGAATGCGTGACGCACCTTGCCCAGGGGAACAGAGTGGTGCTGTCAGATACCTAAATGGCAGGTTAACTCACTCTAATATTAGACTAAACTTAATAGCAGGTAAATAGCCAAAAGTATAATAAGAAAGAGCCATGTCCCGTTGAGGCCAGGTAAATATTCGGTATGTCCACTTTTTTAAAAACCTAATATTTATGCAATAACATGCAAGCTTTGGTAATGTAATTACCACGGTTATAATATTACCAGAGTTGCTAAATACTGGATGATGGTCTAAGCGGACCCCGTCTAAGCACGAGACATAACGATGACGATGACGGAAGATGATGAGGCAAGCATTTGGTACGCCAAATGTGAACCGTAAGATCTTAATCTAATTTTTATTCCAAATAAAAGTATAGATCCCGCTAGTGACACCTTGAAAATTTTTTAACGAACTAAAAATCAAGCGAGGAATGAACTGGTAACATAAATTGAACCTAAGGATAGCATGTAGCATTCATACCTCCAGGAAGGAAATGATGAATTTGTCCAATCAAAGGAAGAGATGTAGGCCCTGGTACTTCTGTCCATGGCCTGCTTGGAATTTGGGGTTCAGCAACAGCAGAATTTATTGCTATAGTTCTGAAACAAAGAATAAGGTAGAATAATACGATAGAAAAACATCCAATAATCCAGTAAATCGATATGGATATGGCTGATCTTATCACTTTGTTTAGTCTGGTGACGACGCGGAGATAATTTAACAGATAAGTATGTGTTATTATCAAAGTATTTAGTTTTGTAAGATTTTCTTGCACAAACGAAGAAGTTGGACAACATTGCGAATGAATAATGAACAAATGCACACTAAATATGTACCAATTGCATTAAAATTATTTAAGAATTTGGAAGTTAGAGCTCAATAATAGATTTGTTTTTTATATTATCTGATTAAAGAACGTGATATTCAAAAACGATAAATGTATATTTCACTATTTTCGGACATGTTACTTTGTCGAAATGTACTTGAGTCGATAAGTGCTTGTGATAACCACAATGCAAAAAACTTTATAGCAATAATTTGCTCTATAGATTATATAGACAAACTAAGTTTACAATATGGATGTAGATTTTCATATAATTTACCATACCTTGGTTACATGTTCAATTTATTTAACACTAGCTGTGCCCGCGGTTTTACCCGCGTTTATGGTTAATGTTATATAGCCAAAGCCTTTCGCGATAAATGGGCTATCTAACACTGAAAGATTTTTCCAAATCGGACCAGTAGTTCCTGAGATTAGCGTGTTTAAGCAAACAAACATTCTCTTCAGCTTTATAATATTAGTAAGTAAGTATTGAAGAACCTCTTCCCCCGTGCGTGAGGTACATCCAATCGAGATACCAATTTGTATAATATAAAGCATATGCGCACTACGACTCGTAACGTATTTTAAATACTTAGTTCGTACTTATATGAAGATACGTACAATAAAACAACCACTACACAATATACATACAAGGGGCAGCAGGCCCCCATAACCACATGTAGCCAAAAATAATACTAAGATGGGATTGGGACTTTATTCCGCAAAAACAAACTTCCTAGGAAACATATTTAAAATCAACAGGCCAACTGTTTGTACATACGACGTACATAATAAACTCATTCACAATATCAAATTTTATTATAAACAATCATGAATAGAGCAGATGGTTGGTACAAAAAAAATGTTATTAATAATTTATTAAGAATCATTGTTTATATCGATAACAAACAAAGTAACTGCGTATATATTATATATACTTATATATACAGTACTATTGAATGTTGCTCAAAGTAATGATTGTTCTTACCTGATAAAGTTCTTACTGTGTGCCGCCAAACTATAAACGGGTTTCAACTTGAACGTTGCCATATTCTTATTTGCTTTCCTCAAACTTGACTAATGCCGTATATTTGACAAATATCTTGATCTTAAGATGTTTAATTAAAACCTACCGGCTAGCTGCAAAGTAATTGAGATAACGTTATTAATATTATTTATATATTTTTTGAGATTGTTACACTCTTGCACTAAAAGCTTCTAACTTTTTTAATGAATTTACAAGTACTTTGGTAGTCACTCTCACATTGTCTACGGACGTTTGATAGCTAGGTACAACCTTCCACACACACTTAGCAATCTTTAAATCAACCAGTCGAATGCGAATATTATAGTAGTTGCCTCTTATTCGACAAAATAATAAGATTAACTTATTTATTGTACAAATAACTTTTTTAAACGGCACAACGTTTACTATGTACATACAAGCGTAGATAATGATAGATAATGATTTTGTGTATAACGCCTAGTCGGATGATAACAGACGGAGTATGTGATAGGGCACGCGATCACAACAGAATATGTTTGTATAATGACAACTGTGGTATAAACGAATTTGACCTTGAGGTAGTACATTGTTAGCAGCAGATTGCGATGGATTAAATAGGACTGTAATGTCATGACCTCAAGTGTTATTTTATTATTTATCAAAGTTAAAAACAAGAATCGCTACGTAATGTTTTATGATTTGTGCTATTATATCACAATCATGTATAATATCCGATGTTCCGTAATCTTAAGGCCAGAACAGATATATGTATGTATGTAGATAGAAATAGAAGGATAGCTTTATGATTAAACAAAAATTATGTGAATCCTAGAAAGTTTGCTTCATTATTAAATAGTTTTTAAGATAAAGTCAATCAGAATTCAATAATAAGCTGTAACATAACTTTTTATTCAGGGTATCATGCATGATAGTTAAAGACAAAACAATGCGACGTTGTCATATAGGTATCTCGTAAAGGTGTTTTGCACAGATAGAAATTTCGATTTGACTTCGTCGGATAATTTGACACGAAAAATTAAAGAAGAAAAACTGTATCATCTGCTTTCAAGGGTGTACCTAGATTATTTGATTCCGAATAATAAAATCTGGCATCTGGCATCATTTACAATAATTTTGCTTAGAAATGCGAAAAAATCAACAATGGGACGAACCGCAGAACTAATTTATTTATTTATTTGGACAACAAAACAGATAACAATCACTTAAGTATTAAACATTTTTTTTTTTACTTGAGGAATGCATTTACGCACCGTCCAAGTAAACCTATAGTACGTTTTTTTTAGAATTAGAAATTATGTAAACAAAGAAGCAGTGGTGGCCAAACTTTTTTTGGCTAGCATAAAAATATTAAATCTACCTCTTGTACCAATACTTACCTACAAAGGTAAAATTTGCAGGGTAAAAGCCCAATGTTCGACATTTCCGTTATTTTAATTTGGGGTTGCTGATTAAGTAAATGAGGTCATTTTGATTTCTTAGATGGCGAATAGAATATAAAGTTGCGTAAACTACATTACCTACTCCCACAAAGCTCGAAAGACATTCGAATATCAGGACGCTCCGTCTTGATGTTCAAATGATCAAAGCGGTACTAGCCCGTCGTCTAACAGTTTTAGTCCCTCATGGGGTAGGATGAGCCAATTTTCTCCTCCTTGGTCAAAATTTCCTCATAGTAAGTAGAGACCCTAGGGAGGACTTACACGGTGGAACCACGAACAAGTACAGTTACTCCCCCTGTGACTGTATGGTCATGAAAGTACGGGTGATTTTACAAAGGTAATGGGTAACTCGACGTGACGCTGACTGTACAGTCATCGTCCTACTGTGATAAAATTGAAATTGTAGATCATAGTAATAAAACAAAATAGATTCTATATAAATATTTAATCATCATCGGAAGATGAAGAATCGGATGATTCCCAGTGACGTTGACATTTTGCCGGTATTGTTGCAAATGGTGGTCATATTAAGCGACCATTTTAAAAATCACTTAATATGGTACGTATTACAATATCGGCATGTATTTTTTAATTTGTCGTGTCAAACTGACAACGTTTCGTTCCACAAGTTTGCAACTTCTGCTTCTTAAGGTCTTTTTTAGTGTAAACTTTTCACGATGTTACGATTTGTTTGTGAAATTAATGTGTACCATAAAATACTTAAATTTCGTTCTTTCTAATGCTAAAAAAAATGGACTATAGGTTCGGCCTACGAGGGATGTGTCGGGCTCAGAGGTTTGGGAAAACACTCCACTACCGACTAAACCTCACGGTGTTCATTCTTCGGGCGTTGGCGCAGATTCCGGGCTCCCCACTGCGGGACTCTACGCGAAATCTACGTCTACGCCGCTGCCGATCCATGCGGCCCATCTCGAGGGAGAGGCAACCTCGCCCCCAGAACACCTCGCGGTGCTTATGACGGCACAGACCACAGTGTCACCCCATCCTATTTAACGGACGAGGATCCACGTGTCGTTATCTTCTCTGGGGCTGCTTAACGAAGTGAATGCAGCCCCCCCCGCAAACACTTCACAGCCCCAAAGGCCCTTTTAGTCGCCTCCTACGACAGGCAGGGATACCACAGGAGTATTCGGAGCCCCCCCCTATAGGGCGCAAGTATTAAACATATTGTAACTCAGGTTTACAGCCAGATTGAAATCCTAACTATGTTGACACATCATTGTACAAATAAAAGACAGAAATAAAAAAGTGTATAATTATTTATCTAATATGTGAGAATTTTAAATAGGTGGTGTATCATAAGCAAGAAGTGACTTGAGAGAGAAATAGCATTAGATAGTTTATCTATCTATCATTATTGTATTAATAATTCTTTTGAAAGAATTGAATTTTGGATCAAAGATATCTAGACTAGGGTGTTTTATTGATACTTCGTTTGATTGATTGATTGATTTGATGATTCTTGTTAAGGGATTGTAAAAGGATGTATTATTTGTGTACGTTTTTAAATAAAAGGTTTTGCGAGGTATTCGGTGATTGAATTTTGTACTGAGTGTTATTAAATTTAGTAGGTAGGGCGAATCTAAATTACTATGAAGTAGTTTATGTAAACAAAGGAGATCCAATCTTTCGCGACGGGCTAATAATGAAGTTACTTTAAATTTGTCTAGTGTTTTAGCATAATCTGAAAGGGCTCGTTCATGACCACATTTGTAGCTATGAATCTTAAGAGCCTTCCTTTGAATACTTTCTAGACTGTCGGAATGCACTATATAGCTAGGTGACCAAATTACACAAACATATTCTAGGTTACTACGTACAAGACTATCATAAACTGATAGGAAGCTATAAGGTCTTTTAAAGCCTTCAGTGCATCTTGTTACAAAACCAAGTAGACGAAGAGATTTTTTCTTGATGTAATCATAGTGTTCGCGAAATGTTAATTTTTGGTAAAACAATACACCTAGATCTTTCGCAACCAACTTTCTTTCCAGAATTTGATCTTCTAAGTGATAGTTATATGAAGTGCTGTACCTTTTGTTGGTAAATGTATTAATAAAACATTTTTTAACATTGAGGTACATGTAATTTTGTCGGCACCAGTCAGCTAGGATATTGATATCATCTTGTAGGTACAGACAGTCGGATGAATGATTTATCGCCCTAAATATTTTCAAGTCATCAGCATAGAGAAGGCAAGGACTTGACAATCTACTTATAAGGTCATTAATGAAGACTATGAAAAATAATAATTATAATATATTTTTTTAATTCAGTGATTCGTCCTATTGGGACGAACGTGTTGTAGGACGAAACACTAAACGACCCCTCCCAGATAATTAAACTCTTCAAA
The DNA here is from genome assembly GCA_951394215.1 of Glyphodes perspectalis. Taxonomy (NCBI): domain Eukaryota; kingdom Metazoa; phylum Arthropoda; class Insecta; order Lepidoptera; family Crambidae; genus Glyphodes; species Glyphodes perspectalis. Next base: position 5,176,267 of record OX596206.1, on the reverse strand, counting down.
ATTAAGTTAGTAGGTAGATATATCACGCGGTCGGCGTGTTGATTTTAAGACGACTTTATTGAAGGCGAAAATATTGTTGCAATTCTTTGTAATTTAATTTCGATTATTCGCAGAACCTGTTGCTCGTGGACTAGCATCTCTCACGGTCTTTTGTCCGTTCTTATAATTTTGCTCAATTCAATTTGTTTATCTATGGTATGGTCTTGCCTCACGTGTGTCTGGGCGCTTGTTGCTCTTCGGGCCAAGCCTTCCACTTAGGTGATTACGGCCGTGGTGGTATATATAAATATCCGACGACATCACATACATTGATCTGACTCCGAGGTAAGTAGCTTAAGCACTCGTGTTATGGACATCGGAATCAACTGTGGTATTACAAATATATACTTAAATATTGGACACCCAAACACAGAACAAACACAAGTATTCGCCACACGAATGTTTGTGAGTGGAGATCGAACCCACAACTCTTGGCGCATGGAGCAGGGTCACTACCGAATGCGCCATCAAGCCAGTCAAAATATATGCATTGTACGTATCAAAGATACATTTATACATATATATAAAAAAATAAACTGTCGAACAACGCAGAGCTATTTGTCTCGTATAAAACATTGATATAATTTAAGACTAGGCGAACTTACATCCCATTTTTGGATTGATAAACGGATGTTTTTAGGCGTATTAATTTTATTTCATTGTGTTGTAAGGAGTTTACGAGCTAATGCGACGTTTTGATACATTAGCTGGTAAAATAATCACGAAGATTGGAACTTTAATATTTTAAGGTAGGTGGATACTTTTACGTTTTCATGTCTCGCATAAAGAATATAACATTTGGTAAGTTTACGAAAACATTTTAGCAACTTCTGATTAGCATGCCGTAAGAACATTTGATAAACGAAAAAACAAAGTCATCGCACCAGTCGCGTCATTCTCTTTAATATAGCAGACCTTCAATTTGCTTGAATCCCTTTATGAATATGATATAAATAAGCTTGTATCGCATATTTATATTGATTAGGCGTTATTTGTTTATTATATATGTTAGTTGATAAAAAAATTGCTGTACCTACTGTTTATATTATCAAAATTCCTTTTGTTAAACCATCGATTGTATCGAAATATTGTAGTGATGTCATTTACTAGCTGTAACAAATTTTTTATTGACTATATACAATACGTCCACTTATCCACCACTATGCGATTCGTTCGGTTACTAAAACTACTAGAGACGTAAACTCTGAGGATTCTCTGACGACGGGGATCTAAGGTGTTTGTCCTGTTGTGTGCTGTTCTTTAAGATATAAGAGCAGCACACGACTGGTGCAATGAAACCTCAACAAAGTCTTCAAAAGATCGGCAAACTGCCAATGAACGATTGTGTTGCCATTGCATAACTGTAACTATACGAGTAGGTTACTAGGTATAGGTTACGATTACTGGATATCTTTTGTTATTTTTTGGCAATTATGTGGTAAAAAATACAGAACTGCAATCAAGTGTTGCACACCTTTGGCTGCTTTTACGTTCATTTGTTTTTTTTTTTATTAGGTATCATACCGGTACCCGTATCCAGCAGTATTTTCTTGAATACTTATATGCATGTAACTCTTATGTTGCAAGCCAAAACAGTTACGATTTCGATTAATAATTATTAATAACGATTATCTAATACGCAGGTATTTTACCTTTGATGATAAATATAGGTATACTTATTACGAATATTCAATCGTGCGCAATTTTGACTTTGCCCTTGGTGTTTCAGAATTTCATCGCAACGTAAATATTCAAATCAAGTAGTATGGAATGTTTTAAAATTGATAGCCACTTATTTTATGTAGATACATATTCTTCGGAGCTACTTTGGATGCATGTAATAATAACAATATTAAATTTTTGCTGGCGGTTGACAGTGGCAACTGATTTGAACAGTAGCGCCAGGTTAGCTCACGATATTACCAAAAAAATATAGGTAATTCAACTGAAGAAAGCCGGAAATAGATAATTCGCAACAGGAAATATTCAAAACCATCTCGAGAGAATTCGGAGCGAGCCCATGGCACGCTTGTATTTTGAGCCATAAATTGTTATTTCCCTCGTGAAGGGTTCCGGAAAATTGATTTCTATATTTTTATTTTTCGGGCTCCTTAACGTTTCGTACAAAAGGAAAAATTGGATCTGACTCCGAGGTAAATAGCTTAAGCACTTGTGTTACAGATATCATAATCAACAGTGGTATTACAAATATATACTTAAATATTGAATATTAACACCCAGACACAGAACAAACACTAGTATTCATCATACGAATATTTGTCCTGGGTGGGGATCGAACCCACAACTCTTTGCGTATGGGGCAGGGTCACTACCGAATGCGCCATTAAACCAGTCGAAACATAATATCAAATTTTATTTCGATCAATAGTTTAATAAACACAAAAGTAGGTACTTACTAAAAGAGATTGGTAATTGACAAGCAAAATATCCAACTATACAGACTTTTCGTTGTTGACTTGTTGTAATGTGATAATTTAGTACCTAAATGATATTTACATATTACTTATCTGTAAAGCGTAGAATATTACAAGTCATCATTATAAGTTAGCACTCATCCGAGTCATGATGAGTAGATAAGAGTTGATAAGAACATTGGCGTAAGTCGACATAATCTTTTGTGTTTATATTTGTCGCTATGTCCCATACCTACATAATATTAATACGTAAAAATATAAATATCATTTGATTGGCTGAGTTTTGTACTAAAAAAACATAATTTTATCAAGAAGGAAATCAGAAATATAAAATATTTTCAAAAACATACAAATTACGAATAACAAAACGCCAATAAAGAGACAAAACCAAACGTAACTAAACTTATCTGTGTAAATACGTTCCAATACTACCAATTATTTTAATGTTGTTTTAAGTAAAATGATTATTATTGTATTTTGATTCGAAAAAACAATTTAGATTGGAATTAAATGGAAAGATATTTCAAAAGATAAATACAATCGACAAAGGAAATAATTTAAATGTCAGAAACGGAATGTTGTCACGTCAAGTGTCAAAAGCTAAAGTCAGACTGACTTAACTGACTGATCGTCTTGTGCTTAATCGGTCATCATTGAGAACGCTTAATTTAATTCGAAATCCTTTAGTGAACTAGTTCGCTCATTGATTTCGTTAGTTCTTTTTTTTTCAGTAGAAAAATAAGATAATTAATATTTATAGGATTAAATTAGGTCCCGAGACGCATAATATAATTATGTTTGTCTGTTTATGCTAATTTCAGAAACTACTGACCGGATCAAAATCGGGGTATTTTGTTCCGGTTTTCACCAGTAGATAAAGTAAAGTTCAATATAGGTTCATACATGTAAAGAAAATGTATTTCTTTATTCGTTAATATTCTCGGTAAAGCTGTAGGTACCTAGCATTGTCGATACATGTAGGGCTACATTACCTATGATTCAGTGAGAGACTTTTCGACGTTTTGGTTGGATTCAAATATGGTGTGCCGTGTCATGTAAAGATTTTCTTTAATTAAATAGATTTTAAATTTATATTTAATAGGATAACATGAATATTATATGTAAATACAAGACATCGGAGAATAGACTTTAATTATCGTTTCTCTTATTTACAGGTCGGTTACAGTTTTAGTTGTGTTCAAGTTAATAATGTTGTGTTCAAGTTAATAATGTTGTGTTCTAGTTTCAATTAGATTCTTTTAAAATATTTTTTATTTACAGAGATTTTTATTCTCTGCAAATATCACTCGTAATTTGAATCTTATACATAAGTATAATTTGTAAATTTAAGGTAGTAAATAACTAAGCAATTTCTTTTCTTTAACTAGAAAAAACATACATCATCTACTGGTACAAATACCAGTGCGAAGCCGAGGCTGCTAGTTGTATTATAAACTTGCCGTGGAATAAAATATGTTCGTTAATTTTTCGGCCCCTTTTTAAAATGTCATAGCAATTTGCTATACCAGCAGGCATGGCTTGCTAGTCAACAATCAGGATAAAAAATCATGTAAAATTTGTGTGTATTTTTTTTATCATAGGCTCATTACTCTGTAATCACATGTCATATTGGTCAATAATTGATGCAAAGAGTCTTAGGTACTTCTTCATTACAGAAATATAATGAAAATTGCCAGAAAATACAAGATGGCTGTGCCGCCATTGTTACTGATCCGTTATTATTGATCTTGTCGAAATTAACATACTTTTATTAATTTCCGCGTATGGACTTACAATGCAATATAGTAATCAATTTTAAGTTCCAATATTTTTTAAACAACATAAGATATATCACTAAATGCAACCGTATGTTCCTGTAATACGAAAACATCTGTTAATTATCAGAAGGTATGGCATTTAAAATCAGGTACTATCTACTTTTTCTCTGCCGAACGAACTTAATAATATTGTCTATCCGACTATCTAAATTCTATTCGCTTTTGTAAACAATCAAAAGTCACAAAAAACTTAAATTAATCATAAAAAACACAATGTAAAAATTTTACGAAATTTATTTAAATTTAAATACAACTTACAGTGTCGAATAGATACTTATTAATACATTGCTAAACGCATATATACAACACTATCATGACTATTAAATGATACATAAAAACGCACTTATTCCATTGGTATGCGCTTCCTAAAGACTAAGAGGCCCCGGGTTCACATCCCGGGTTTGGTCAAACTTTTGTGAATGAGTATTTCAATATTGAAATTACTCAGGCCCGGAGTTATAAATTTGGTGGTTTACACACAATACTGGCAACATGATGAGCTGATGCTGCAGCCAAAATATCCAGTAAACTAATTTAATAAACTTAAAACTAATATAAATTAACTACAACTTTTTTAACGAAGTGAAAAAAAACAATTAAAAAAGCAAATTGAAAATCGTACATTTATAAAGCGATTAAACAATTTGGACAAACAAAAAAAAAAGGATACTAAATTTCAAATCAATTAAATCACTGGAAATAGCTGAGAGCTATCCTGAATGCAAAACTTAACAAAACACATGGCGGTTCTTTCGTTGGTGGCACACGTTAAACTCTTACAACTTGTTACATGCAGCCTGTAACACAGTTGATGAATAAAACGAAGGATCTGACTTTCTAAAGCGGTATAGTTTTTTACTTTCAAATGTTTGCTTTTCTTTATTGCGTTTTTAAACTTTATATAATTTTACTTGTAAATTAGTTAAGGTCCTTGAATGTAATATTGTATGGCCCAAGGATGGCGTTTACTGAGCTAGCGACCACTTTTGGTTCTGGACCTGTCCACTCCACTTTGAAGTTCTCAATCAGCCTGCCAAGGAAAATTTCTAACTCCAATTCTGCCAGACGTTTTCCTGAAATGCGTTTTACATAGGTAAAGAATTTTTTTTTAAATATTCAACGACATTGAATTGATTGACATTTTGCTATGATGATCAATATGTGGAGACAACTGCAAATTTATATCAAGTCCAAATATTATGCATTAATAAGAATCCTTGGTTATAACAGATTAAAACTGGGTTTGTTATAATGGCTGTTTTTTCCTACAAACATAGTGTTATGTTATCTCGCTGGAAAATAACCACTAGAATATTTTTGGCTATCTGTAAGAGAGCAGTTCAAGCGGTAGTATGTATTCGCAGAAGGTAGTGTTTATATATCTGGTAAATGTAGGTGTATATCCTTACCTATGCAGCTACGAGCTCCAAAGCCGAATGGCATCATTGCGAAGGGATGAGCATTCCCGTGGTACAGAGGGTCATCCTTAGGAACAAGCCAACGCTCAGGAATAAACTCGGTCGGTCTAGGGAAGTGCTCCTCCATTAATGACATAAATTGGTGCATAAGCAATACTGTCGTCTGAAAACATTTAATTACCATTAGCCGTTATTACAAGGAATATGTATGATAACACTGTGTACGAATGACATCAAGACAATATTGCTTTAAAATAATGAAAAATGAATTTAAAATAATATCAGACAACATTACATACATTGATCTGACTTGGACGTAAGTATAATAATCATCATCTTCCTAGCGTCATGTCCCGTTAGACCATGATCCAGGATTTAGCGAGTCTAGTTATAATATTTTTATAACATTTGCCAGTTCAATCTTGACTATTAAAATATGCTAAGACTTTCTAAATTATGTGACCAGCCTGAAATAATGTACCATTGAATATATAGATACATAAAACAATATTAATTATTACTTACCCCTTTCGGGATAGTGTACCCAAGTATATCGAAATCTTTAGTTAACGTCCTAGAATTCCCATTGGCAACAGGCATCACTCTGAACGCTTCCTTGAGGCAGGCCTTGAGGTAGGGTCGTTTTTCTTTTTGTGAGAGCACCTCTTCCCTCAACTTGTCTTGTTTATCCTGATTTTTTCCCAAGAGGTACAGTGTCGCTATAATCGAATTGGATGTCTGCAAGATTACAATATTATAGCTGCTGTCCTCAACATTACTTTAATTAACATAACGATTGGACTGATAATATGAGCAACAAAATTTTTAAATGCATCACCTTTTTTGATAAAATTACCGTGTCGGTATAGTATTTAAAATGTATTTCTAATTTGAACCATATTAAGCATAATTATTGTTTTCTATTTACCGTGTCCACGCCAGCAAACAACATATCAGAAGCCATCACTATCGCAACCTCTTTATTGATTTCAAGCAATTTTTCCAGAACTCCTTTTTCGTCATCAGATTTTTTCTTAGTTTCTTTGCTTAGTTGTTCCATGGCCATATCAACGAAACGTCTCGTGATACTTTAATATATAACGAATCATAAATTAAAATAGTTGTTATCTTCAGTAATTTTCTTTATTAGGTTGCGTTTTGGTTTCTTAACGGTTTGGAAGAATATTCTTATTTAAAATTATTTTCCGCAGAGGCAACAAAAAAAGACAAATATTACACATATAAAATCACGCCCATAATCCCCGTAGGGATAGGCAGGATCAAAGAGGTTGCAGACAGCAGGCCCCTTTAACCACATTCAACCGACAAATAGGTAAATAGTAAATATTTTGTATTTACCAAGATTCATAGTCCCATTTTGGTCTGCGATTCGAAATAAATACATTAACTATGTTCTATTTATATCATGTCGTAAAATGCGATTAATGATGTATTGGATAATGGGTTTGTAATTTTGGGCGATAGTATAGTCGCTTGTCATACTTTTCACAATTTTCCGTCAAAACTAACTAGATTTTTTAGCTAAATAGGGTTTAATAAGTTCATTATTCGTTGGCCTCTAAGTGCCCCTTCAGGATTACAAGCGTGATGATATGTGTGTAATAGATGTAACATATTTTCTATTAAAAATATATTTAACGGTTTAAATATTATCTTTTTTATATTCTCGTGTATTTCACAGAAATTTCAAGATTTTTAAATAATGTTTATAAATTTTACCCCTCTTGTTCCTCGTACATCTTCATAGCCTTTTTAAAGTCTTTGGTGGCATAGAAGCGCCACATACTGGGTTTGAAATCGAGCTCATTTGCTGTTTGGAGGATGCGATTCACCACCGATATAAGTTTCTTTTCGGGGGAATCTTCTGGTAAATCTCCAGAAATGCAATTTAAACGACGTCCTAGAGCGACCAAACTAATTGATTCGAAAGACCACAATTGCATTTCCTTGTCGAGACTGTTTTGAATCTTATTTTCTTTTTGAAGGATTCTTATCCTGTGTAAATAAAATAAATGGTAAATTATTCTAAAAATTAATCTTTGGACATAATGTTTCGAAGCCATTTGTACTTTTGTCGTACCTTTTTACCATATCCTGTGCTACCTCATCTAGCATTCCGTTGTAGAGTTTAACAGTCTTCGGTTGTATCATTACTGGGTTCACGGTCGAGCGAAACTTTTTCCATACTTCACCTTGACTACAATTTGAATATCAAAATATAATAACCGATGTTAACATCAACTGGGATATTGATGTCTTACAATAATTCTAACACATATTTATTTAAATACATCCTTAAAAAGACTCTATTTACTTGGAATGATCTTGAGATAGTTAAAAGAATACACAGTGCGCTATTCATATTACAAAACATTTGTGGTTTTAGTTATTGTAAATTGTCTGTAATCCTACATCTTCAAATATTGTCAAAGTTCATTACTTACTCAGTAATTAATCCATACGAACTGCTTTTGGTTTTGGATACATGCTGTCTATAATAGTCAAGCGATTCGAGTGTAATTCTTATTGGGAACCAGTTCTCTGAACGGAGCACCTATAATATGGGAATTTTACAACTTCAATTTCTATGCAATTATTTTCCATTTGCCATTGTTTGAGCTCTTACTTACTATACCAATATTATTTAATTTTACTTTATTCATTATTATACTAACCCTGTCTATTACAAACCAACTTTTGGAATTGGAAGTAGTAGCCATAAGGAAAAAGGTCTACTCTAGAAACTCAGAAATATATGAAATGTAATATATAGGTATTATAAAATGTCATACAGGTGAAGCATGATTTTATTTCTGAATATTTAGAAATAGTTTCTTAAAAATAAAAAGATCTATACAATAACGGCCAAAGATATTTCCAACGAAAGTGTCGTGGCGTCGTATCATAAAATAAGTTGGAAAACATTCATAAAAAGTAATAAAATATTATGAAATATGAAATTATTGAAAAATGGTTTTACGCACTTGTGATGTACTATCCGCGTCAAACAAGAATATTGAGTCTGGGCTACCGAATGACCCCTCCAACTTCACTATTGGGCCATATTTCTTGTACAATGCCGTAGCAAAGCCCAAAGGCGATTGTGAGACTTCATACAACTGTCCTGAAAAAATAATAATTTCGTTTACGTACATACGATCCGGAGCAGAAGCTTTTCCTCAAGGTTGAGATGTTTCTAAAGCCACTTCCTTACTAATCATCTTGTGCTTCGTTATCAGATTAATGTCCTTTATTTTCTAACAAGCTCAATCGAAATATTTTTTTCAATCGAAGCAAAGTATGTATAGATGTTGTACAAATTTTACGAGATTTAGAGCCAGAACCTTAATGCAATCTTGGGAAAGTTCGTTGAAAGATTGCCTGCCAGCTGCTTGAATGGCAGCTTGTCGATTTCGATTTTGGTATAAAGCTTAACTTGATAACAGTGATTACCATCCCAGTGTTAGTGTCAAAGTAATTAAAGATCCCGCTAGAAGTATGAAAGTCTCTCTAACGAATCTTACTAAAAGCGAGTAGAGCCGCTAGCAAAGCCAGTATATTTGACCAATGTAGTGAGACCTATGAGCGGACCCTGGGTCGTATCCATGAGCTCGAGGTTGATCTTTGTGATGCGAATAAGACCATAATGCAATACGAAGAGGACATAAGAGGTCAAGAGGCTCTTCACACCCAAAGCCTGTACGAGGAGCTGATCGAGTCACCAGCAGGATTTTCCATCACGCAAGCAAATCATTCTTTTTGTGAACATACTAATGTTAGGCTTAATAGTAAAAATAAGATCAAGAAGTACATTAAGATCAGTAAATTCATTAAGAAATCTGAAAGGGTAATTAAAAGACAAAAATGTTTCCATAAAAATATATCACTAAGGAAACAGCGCATAGATCTAATTGATAGTCTGGAATTGTATAGTAAAAAATTAGATCAAAGTAGATTACAGCATGAATATGACACACAGAAACTGCGAGATGACATCTCACAGCTGCATAGATCCTTAGAACTTATGACGGACAGATATAAGTCCGCTCAGGCCCAAATTAGTGAGCATATTCTTGCCACTAACTCACTTGTTGCCCACTGCAGCTGTAGTCAAGATGCTGGTCCATCTGACCAGCATCAAGTTGATGTTGGCCAGCAGCATCTGTGCGAAACTTCAAATTCAAATTTAAATTCAAATTTAAATTCTAGTTTAAATAATACCCAACTAGGTTTAGTATCAGATAAAATAAAGGATAATGTCCTTATGTATTCCGATCAAATAGGAGTAGGCTTTGGTTCTCTCTTAAACAATAAACTAAATTGTCAGATTAGTAACTTTTGTATCCCAGACGCGCCACTTAGCGAAATATGTAAGCGAGTGGCAAATTGCAACCATAACAAAATTCTATTATTATTTTAATGGTAGGAAATGGGGTTGACACTAGTAAAAAAGAAATATTAAAGGGCTTTTCTATACTATCAGAGCTACAAGTAAAAAAAATCTATTTGTGTGCACTACCCTTCTGTAGATATTACACACCAGGACAAAATGATAGTATTCATAAATTGAATACATTAATTTACAATTTGACTTGTCATAGTGACCAATTTGTGTTTTTTGACACAAATAAATTTATTAGTAATAGTTTAATACTGACTGGCAAAACCTTTTATTTGCCTAATAAAATTAAGAAACAATTGGCTAATTTGTTAGCCTTCAATATTAATTTTTTATTTACACAGACTTTGGAACTCGTTCCAAATAATTTAAATTTAATTTTAAGACAATAGAGGACGTCTCTTGCACAATTGTGACTAAGGAAAAACCCAATTACTTAAATATTGTTCACCAAAACATACAGGGCTTTTCCGGCAAAGAACTAGAAATTGAATTATCTCTAGAAGATATGAATGTCCACATATTATGTATCACTGAGCATTGGTTCAATCAGTATGAATTAATTGTCAGTATAAATAACTATAATGTTAGTAGCGCATTTACTCGAAGCTCCGCAATTAGAGGCGGGTCGCTTATTTTACTGCGAAACTCAATAAAATTTAAGGAACGTAAGGATATTGTTTCGCTCTCAATGGAACGCATTATAGAAATTTCATGTGTAGAAATAGAGCATCATGTTATTATATGTGTGTATAGACCCCCTTCTGCTAGTCTTTTTATCTTTGAATCTGTAATGGAAGAAGTATTGAGGAAAGTTAGTACATGTAGCAAAAAAATTATTGTGTGTGGGGACTTTAATGTCAATATTTTAGATAATACACAAGACTCTGTTAGGTTTCTGAATCTTTTTAAATCTTTCAATTTAAACAACCTTTTTAACGAACCAACACGAGTGACTCACACATCATCTACATGTATAGATAATATTTTCTGTAATTGCATTGTACAAAAAAAATCTATTATAAACATTGTAAATTCAGACCATACTGGCCAAATAGCGGCTTTCGAGCACCGAGATGTGCTGTCTTCGTCAAGCATTGTATATAGACCAATCACTGCATCTCGGATTGAAAAATTCTCCGAAAATATTCGTAATAAAATATTTGCACATAACTTTAATTATACAAAAGTAGATAACATGTATGAAAAGTTTTTCAATGTTGTTGAAAAAGAATTTAATGACGCTTTTCCGAAAAAAACCAAAATGGTCTATAATTCAAAGACAAAATTCTGTGAATGGGCAACTGTTGGTATTTATAAAAGTAGAAGAAGATTATATGAACTTTATGATATGAAGGCAAACTCTAATGATCCTTCATTGATAGAGTATGTTAGGAATTACTCTAAGTTATTTAAGAAGGTTTGTGCAATTGCTAAATCTAGTTATTTAAAAGGAAAAATTATATCAGCTGCCAATAAAAGTAAGGCAACATGGAAAATCATAAATAAAGAGACTTGTAAAAATAAAACACAAGTCAACAAGATCTCTCTTAATATTGATGGTACGTGTTTTCATTCTGATGCTGATGTGGCCAATGTATTTGAATCTTTCTTCTCCAACATCCCACTCACAACGACAAGCAGTCTAAACTCCTGCCCGCGTCTTGCTAACTCCCTTTTGAAGTCAAAAGTGAATGAATGTAAAACTATTTTTAGTTTTACACATATTGATTCTGGGGTAGTTTTGAAACATTTTAAACTTTTAAACATTAAGAAAACTGAAGATCTCTGGGGCATCTCAGTTGATATTCTAAAAAATATAATTCACCACGTTGCACCATATTTAGCTTTCATGTTTAATAAATGTATTGATGTAGGCCAATTTCCCAATTTAATGAAACTAAGCAAAGTTATTCCATTGTATAAATCAGGTGATAAAAGTGACCCAACCAACTTCAGACCTATATCTATACTACCTGCTTTTAGTAAGATATTCGAAAAAATTATATTCACCCAGTTAATAGCTCATTTTGAAAATAATAAGCTATTACATGATAAACAATACGGTTTTTCTAAAGGAAAATCTACCACTGATGCAGGAGTAGCCCTCGTCAGTCATATTTTTGACGCATGGGAAAACAAGCAGGACGCTATAGGAGTTTTCTGCGATCTGTCAAAAGCTTTCGATTGCGTCGACCACCAAACGTTGCTGATGAAGTTACGGCACTATGGTGTTATGAATAACTCGCTTGACTTGATTCAGTCGTACCTAACTGACAGAATACAGAAAATCAACATCAACGGAACTGATTCTTCTGGCGCTTCTTTATCTATGGGAGTGCCCCAAGGCTCGATATTAGGACCTTTGCTTTTCCTAATCTATATAAACGACCTTCCATATTATACAAAAGATTTATGTGAGATAGTATTGTTTGCCGATGACACATCTTTGATTTTTAGAGTTGACCGAAAAAAAACAAATTTTGACGACGTAAATAATACTCTCTCACAAGTACTACATTGGTTTACTACAAACAATCTTTTATTAAATTCAAAGAAAACGAAATGTATTAAATTTTCAATGCCCAATGTAAGACAAGTAAACACTAAAATATGCATGAATGATGAACCTATTGAAATCATTCATTCTACAGTTTTTCTTGGAATCACTATCGATTCCAAGCTGCAATGGAGCCCTCATATTACGGCTTTGGCTGGAAGACTCAGCTCAGCAGCATACGCAGTTAGGAAAATACGACTCTTGACTGATATTGAGACGGCGAGATTGGTTTATTTCAGTTACTTTCATAGCGTAATGTCGTACGGCCTTTTATTATGGGGGTCCGCTGCTGACATACAAACTATTTTTGTATTGCAGAAGAGGGCCATCCGGGCTATATATGGCCTGAAACCTCGAGATTCGCTAAGAGATATGTTCAAGGAAATTGACATATTAACCGTGCCATCACAATACATCTTTGACTGTATTATGTATGTACGTAAGAACTTTCATAACTTTATTCAAAAATCTGATTGTCACCATTTTAACACCCGAAATAAACACAAGCTTGCCGTTCCGTATCTAAGACTTCACAAGACTAGTAGTTCATTTAGGGGGTTAAGTATAAAATTATTTAACAAACTACCAGGCAATATAATTGAACTGCCTATGCATAGATTTAAATTACACATTAAAAATCATCTTATGAGAAAGGCTTATTATAATATAGAAGATTTTTTAAGTGACAAATATTTGTAATTGCTATTATACATATTTACTTTTTTAGATTTGTATAGCATAGTAGCTTAAGGATATAATAATTGTTATCGATACTTATTGTAAATTTGGCGATGAAAAGAGTAACTATCGAGTTTCTTGCCGGTTCTTCTCGGTAGAAGCTACTTTCCGAATCCGGTGGTAAATTTTTATTTTCATTTGTATGTACTGACGATTTATAAGTGCTTATTTGAGCCTACGTAAATAAAGATCATTTCATTTCATTTCATTTCAATATTTAGATTTATTGAATCGAATGATAGGTGCAAGATTTATACCTCCAGGAAGGAAATGATGAATTGGACCAATGAAAGGTAGAGATGACGGACCAGGTAGCTCTGAATATGGTTTGCCTTGAGATTGGGGTTCAGCAACAGCCGAATTTACTGCTATAGTTCTGAAACAAAGAACATAGGTTCAGGCATATTTTTATCATAGATTACGGACTAAATGCAGATGGACCCCGCGGAGAAATAATGTAAAAAGTCCTGGTGTGCGTGACAATAATGTGTAAACATGTGCTCTAATATGTGCATAAAGTTGCCTGCCTCGTTTATCTAGTGGTAGCGTATGCGTCGCCTGAAGACCAATAGGTCTCATTCAAATACCGGGTCAGGCTTAAAAAATTTTGCTGGTTATTACAATATTTAAATTACCCAGTAGCAGTCCGGAGTCAGGAAGATATATAATCACCTCCGGTATAAATCGATCTCATCTATCGGAAAAACACAGATGCCGAGCAATCAGCCAGTCACTGCACGGTAACCGAGCTTGTTAAATAAAATATATTAGGTATGTATTTATAAATTTTAAATTAAACTGTATTTTTTTTATAATATAAATTTGTAATATTTTATTTTTAAACTAGATATTTATCGAGATTATTAAAACATGCTTGTAGAATTCTCGATTATTATATAAATGTAGGTATAATTAAAAAGTCCTGCGACTTTGTCGCCTGATAACTGATGTGCTAATTAGTTTTATAAGTAGATTTTTCTAATATTTTCTTTCTGCTTTAGGTTCACGGTCGTGAGACAAGTACGAATATTCCTATAAAAATCAGTCTATTAGTATAAAACTCAGTACAGTATAAAAATAACGAAGTATCAGAAGAACATTCCCTAAACATGTCAGCCTTAAAAGCATTGTGTTATATTGTGTACCAATAAATATCATTAAATAAATTAATAAATTCTCAAGACTGACACACCAATTCCCTAGTTTCAAACTTACTATGCTGTGGATACTAGGTGAACGGATAGACATACTTAAATACGTTTATAAACATCCATGATTCGAGTACAAATGTCCATGTGTATTACACGATACACTTAACCCTAGCGGGATTCTAACTCGCGACCTTCGGTTTCGTGATAACCATGTATAATATTTATAAATAAATAAATATCAGACTACATCGCATACATTGATCTGACTCCGAGGTAAGTAGCTTAAGCACTTGGGTTACGGATGTATCAGACTCAACAGGGGTATTACAAATGTATTCTTAAAAATATTGGATATTAACACCCAGACACAGAACAAACACAAGTATTCATCATACGAATGTTTGTCGAAGTGGGAATCGAACCCACAATTGGAGTATGGGGCAAGGTCACTACCGAATGCGCCATCGAGCCAGTCTAAAAATTGTAATGACTTTGTAACAATCTTACACACACATATTTTCAACCGTCCAAATGCTCTGAAAATATATACGTTTAATCATATGTAAATAATATATTAAAATTCCAGCCTTGATGCTTCAAGCGTAACGAGAACAATTTTTTTGCATTTTCAAACGCTTAAAGATCTACGACGTTATTAAGTGATACCCAAAATCTCCCATTATTTTTTTTATCCACAATAAGGAAGTAGACTGTCAAATTATTATTTCAAATACCTTGTTTACACATCCACGTCAAAGGTAGTTTAAGATTTCTGGACTTTTTTATTTTTTAAGACATTCTTATGTCTTAAAAAAAATCTCGAGTTCCTCATGTATCTCGAGAAATGTTGAATATTCCAATAAAACGTAATTTTTCTTGTTTTTGCTTAGTTATATACTACACTGATAGATAATGAGATTATTATATTTATTCATTATTAATGGGGAAATTTTTAGTTATCATTTTAATCAAATAATTAGGTACTTAACATGTCAACTGCTGGTCTATTTTAAAAGTAGGGTACGTTACCTTTTTTTTAAAGTATTATTTGGCCGGATGTGGTTTAGGTATTTTATAGTTCCTTGAACTTTATCTCTTTCCCTAAATGTTAAATGGGCTTCCTACACCTTTGACTCTGCCTTCCCCTTCGGGGATTGCGGGCGCGATGTTATGTATATGTAAAAAACTTGTTTTGTTACCGACTACTAATTAATTGCAATACATTTCTCGTGTTCACGAGGCGTTGAATTTTGTTTTTTTTATCGACTAAAGACAAATTTCAATCTTATAACCAGGCGTTTTTTGCAATTTTCCATTTAAACGAATATATATAAATAATATTCAGTCAAAAACTATACATAAAATATAATATATAATTTTTGACTGAATGTGATTTAAGGGGTTTCTCGAACTCTTCCTACCTACCTCTTCGGAATTGGCGAAAGTATGTGTACGTCAGCACATACATACATTTTTATATACATAATAGCTGACCCGGCGCATTTAGTAAACGCACCGTTCCCGGATTTTCAATACCCATTTTTTTAACGTGCAACTTTTTAATTGTTTTCTTTTTATAAGAACCTTCACTTGACAATAACAAACACAACTAAAAAAGATTTAGCGAAATAGGTAAAGCCGTTCTCAAGTTATAGCTTTGGGGTGGATCACCCTTATCACTTAGGGGTATGAAAAATATTTTTTTCATACTACCGATACGACCGATTATAATTATTAGCCCTACCGAATACACATACTTATAAAATTTCAAAAAAATCGGTCAAGCCGTTTTGGAGGAGTTTGGTAACAAACACCGCCACACGAGAATTTGATATATTAGATTATATGTATGTATGTCTCTTAAATTGTTTATACATTTTTGATAATAAATAATTTTAAAATAATATTAATAGATGTATGTTTAAGGGGACGTCGCTTAAAATCTATATAAATGATTGTTCTTACCTGATAAGGTTTTTACTGTGTGCCGCCAAACTGTAAACGGGTTTCAACTTGAACACTGCCATATTGTTATTCGGTGTCCTCAACCTTGACTAATGCCGTGTATTAAACAAATTATCTTGTTTTAAATATATTTTATTTAAATGTAGCCGGCTAGCTGCAAACTAATTGGAACAACATTAATAATGTTTCTAGTACTACTACCATTGATATAAAAAAAGGGTTTTTTATATATCAATTACTACTACTAAACTGAACTAAACTAGGGTTTAGTTTAGTTACGCACTTATAATGTACAAACTTATTTCAATAATTTACAAACACTCTGGTGGTCACTCTAACATTGACAATAACTTGTGTTTACTACAACATCCGGCCTTCTTTATCGTCAAAAAGTAAGCAACTAGTTAATCAACCATTCAAATTTTATTAGTTACCCGTTATCCGACAAAATGCGAAGTCATTCTCAAGATTGTATCCGTATTTGAGTTATTCCATTAACTATTGATTGTTTAAATAACACGCACACGTTTGTAAAGCTGCTCTCCGGCACTGGTCTGATTCTGAGCGGCACAATATATATACAAGCCGAAATAATGATATTGACGAAAAACCGTCTAGTCGAATTTATATAACACAGCCAAATGATATGATATAACGTTATCACATTGGAATTGTGGACGTGTACCTACGTATTAACAACATGGTTTTTAAATGAATTTGACCTTAATCGCTACAATAATAGCGGCGGAATTCGCTTGATTAAAATAGGAATCTAATAAAAACATTCTTTTGGTGTATAACCATAAGTGTTATTTCACTTTATATTGATAAATAAACATGGTTACGGAATGTTCCAAGTTTTCTTTAACCTTTAATTACCGATGTGGGGCCTGAGAAGCCGCGGCGGGTGGTTTGTTTTAGACAATTTGTTAGATCTACCCCTTCCCGCTGCAGGAGAACTCTGTAGGTACTCTTTAGCTGCGAGTTTAGTATCTTAGATGCCGCTGAGTCCAGTAGTAGTGCCATCTAACACGATTTTTGTAAGTTATGTCGATTTGAAATCCCGACGCGGCCTCTCAGGCCCAACGTCAGTAGTTGCGTGACATTTTAGTTTGCGTTACGGTCAATATAAAGTGCTTTTTTACAGAGATTTAATTGCTAATCCTGACGTCCAGAGGTAAACACCGTTTACCTATAGGCCCGTTGGTCGAGTGGTAAAAAAACCACGACACCAAGGGTCCCCTAGCAGGATTAAACGTTTTGTGTTATAAACATGGACATTTGTACTCGAGTCATGGATGTTATAAAAGTAATAAAGTATGTCTGTCCTTTGGAGCGTTCGACCACCGTTATACGGTGGACTGTCAAATCCCAGATAAGCGCCTCGCCACCGTTGTACGGTGGTCACGCAATTGTTCCAAATAATATTTAAATGAATCGCCAAAACAATATTTATCTCTTTCCAGTGTATACCGTATTGATGCGAACGAACGAACAGAACAGATGTATATTTTTTTTCTTACAGACACATGTGTGATTTTTTGTTTGTCAAGACGTACACGGTAAATCAGGCCTCCATCACTCGCTCAAGGCCTCGCGATAAATGCCTACCGCTCGGTGTATCGTCGACGATACAACCGACACAGCACTGATTAATAAATAATTACTGACGTAAGTACTTCATTTGTTTTATTTGGTGTCGCATATGCGTCCTTATCAAATGGTATGCAATTAAGTATCATCTTATAATTTGATTAATTATGATGCTTTTTTATTGCCCTAAAAAGTTGGTACCTACATAGACTTTAATATTTTACAAATATATTTTACATTTAATATAGTTTAATAAAACGCTATTGATCAAATATACAGTGACAAAAGTTTTACAAACATATATAAAAATCAAATATGTTTTAATTACCTCTAGGTAACACCTTTGTTTATGTTTTTTAAACTGAACTTGTTACCTTTGGAGGTATTTTTAGCTTAAGAAGTGCTAAAGAAGTAGGTTTTTTTTAAGTTTTCGTCACCGCGTCATCTGATCATGGAGTTCTACTCACAAGCATACCATAACGACTGTTGTTTAATGGTTTTCCTAAATAATCAGTGATTATTATTATTGTTATATAGATAATACTTAACGAATTTTCAGCAAATTAATGCCTTTCGTTTTATTTTACCTATTTCTTTATACCAGCAATGTATTGCCGCAATTAACTATTTTGGTTACATGTAGGCGTATTTACTGTTGCTTTGCTCCTGTTTCCTTTATGATTATTATGTATTAAAATTATTCACGTGATTCAGGATGTTTTCAATTATAAAATTTCTTAACAGAGGATTCCGACAAGGGAAAAAAAATTTAAATCATTTTATAAAAAATTTGATTGACTAGATTTTTTCGCGACATTCGTTTTATTATAAATAATCATCATAGGTACAACCCTAGCGCATTCTTACGTTGACGCGTTGGCATGTGGCTCGAACGGCAGGCAATACAGTCTCGACTCTTTGTGCGTGTAGTTAAGGTACATTTCTTCTCGTTCTGAGCAGCAGGTATTATTATTAAGATTTTGTAGGCTATTATAGCGTAGGTATTTTCGATTTTGTATGGGGGTGGTGTATCTGTTACTATTAATCTGTGGTTAAACTTAACTGTGGGTGATGTCCAGAATATTTTTTAATAAGTACAGTAAATTTTATGGTTATACCCAAAATATAACTACATATATACTAGAGTATTTACACAAATTCGAATATAAATCGATGTTAAACGCAGCACATCAATTTTATTTCGCACAAAAAAAAAAATGCCAGGCACTGTTGTTGAATAAGCGGCCTGTCAGGCCTCACGTCGCTAATAGTGTGACACAAAATCCACGGCGGTAGCTAAAGGTGACCTTATGGAATGTATTATTTGAATCATCATTTTCCTATGTTCCGTGCTTAAACGGGGGCTTAGATCATGATCCAGGATTTAGCGAGTCTGGTAATTACATTGAAGCGACTGCCGATCTGACCCCCATAACCCTAAAAAAGGTAAACCAGACAATTTTTGGATCCTGATTACAAATCCAAAGTTGTTTGAATTTGCAGGTTTCATCACGATGTTTTCCCTCACCGTTCGAGCTAGTGGTATAAATACATACATAGATTTGAAAAATCCAGAGGTACGTGCTCGGGTTTGAACCCACACTCTTCGATTAAGAGGCGCGTGTCCTTACCATTGACCTACCACCTCTCAGAATGTATTATTTTGGATGTCAACATTAAAATAATATAGCTTTTATATATATAAGTATATAGATGAAAAAATATTTAAGAAAAAATGTTTCATTAGTTTTCCTTAATGCAAAGTTAAGAAGATAAAGTCAATCAATTTGACTGGCAAGTCAATTATCAGGTTAATTTGACTAGATCGATGGAGCAGTCGGTAGTTAATTTTGTGACGTTGTTAACTAAACCAATATATGCATTTGGTATCATTGATCAAGGCAATAAAAATTTAATATTTTCATGTAAGGTACTCGCATAAACCTAAATTCTTTTATTTCATGTTATAAAATCGGATATTATTCCCATGCCATTAAACTCTTCAAAATTTTGTTTACCTCCATGTCACGCGGCGCGCGTGGGTGTTTTTATTCAACAATAGCGAAGGCGCAAATAGATAATTTTCACAATAAATTCCTACTAATGTAATCCCACCAAAATTATATAATATGTTAATATTGGAACTAAGTCATAAGTGGTTGTAGACTCTTTTTTTTTTTTTTTTTTTTTAGTTGGGGAAACTCCCACGAGCCGTCACCGTCTGCTCGGGGAAGCAGAGGGCGGTGTGTCGGACTCGAACCGACTATCCCCACTGTCGGGACTATACGACAGCTCCTCCGGTAGTGCGCATGCCGCGCTGCGCGGCTCACCTCGCGCGGCGGTGGTCGATGCTGTGCAGCCCACGCCATCAGTCGTCGGATGCACAGCACCGAGCACGCGCGCGCATCTAGACATGCCAGGCCACCCAGCATGTCTCAACTACTCCGCCCAGGATTCAGAGGCCGATCGTCCCCGTGACCGGCGTCGTGGGCCCACTCTCGCGCTGTGCCCTCTGCTAAGCCAGAGGGCACGCGGAGAGCGTCTCGTCAGAGGGGGCCGCCTTCCGCCCAGCGACCCAAATTGAGGGCAGAGCCCTGTCGTCACGGAGGGAGAGGAGATCCCTCCGCGACCCACCACAACGCAGCGCAGTGCGCCCCTGTCGGGTTGCCGAGGGAGGCGAGCAACGAAACACTCAGCTCCTCCACTTCTTCGGCAATCCTAGTCCGGCCGCAGGGGCCTGCGGCCGGTGCTGCAACTGCTCGGTGGGAAATTCCGAGCAGTCGCAGCTCACCTCGGGGTCTCTCTTCGCTTCGGCCCTGTCCTGCACCATGGCCTTCTAAACCCCCCCGGTACGCCAAACCGAAGACCCCAGCGGGGGGGAAGTGGTTGTGGACTCTCCGATTACAAGCCAAGCCTAGTTTGACTAAACTAGTTTATATTTAGTCGATAATTTTTTTGGTATTTATGCAAGATATTGTTTTAATATTTTTTAGTTTTTGCTTGTAGATATTTTATTTAACATCTACCTAAGCGTAATATTATTATTACGCTTAGGTATATTTTTCAAAGTCCTATTTTTCAAAAAGATAGTGCCTTCATTCCTTCACTAATTCGCTAGCAGCCAGGCGCCAAAACCATACATACATACGTATCATCACGCCTGTAATCCCCGAAGGGGTTGGCAGAGTCAAAGGGGCAGCTAGTCCCCTTAACATGTAACCTAAATCGCAGGTACTTTAAATAACTATTTGTCTTCATATTTATTTTATCAAGTTAGCAAACTACAGATAGGACACCAAAACCTTTGTTTTTTTTGTTATCTGCACAAATATATTTTTTACCGATATTATAATTGATTTTATATAATAATACTAGCTGACCCGGCGCACTTCGTTATGCCTCGTTCTCGGATTTTCAATATCCATTTTTTTTTATTTACCGCGCAACTTTTTTATTTTTCTCATTCATAAGAACCTTTACTTGACAATAAACATAAACACAACTTAAAAAGAATCAGCGAAATCGGTAAAGCAGTTCTCAAGTTAAAGCTTTGGGGTGGACCACCCTTATCACTTAGGGGTATAAAAAATAGATAACAACCTATTCTCAGACCTACCAAGTGTACATATAAAATTGCATCAAAATCGGTAAAGCTGTTTCGGAGGAGAATGGCAACTAACACTGTGTAACCCAGGCCAATTTTATTTGTTAACTGAATGTGAAACAAGCAAGAAACGGTGGCTCTTAGGAAAAAAAGTACTAATACATTTTTATAGATAATTTTTGTCTGGGGTAAATTTTCAAGAAAACATGCCGTTTTGCTGAAAATCGCGAATAACATTTTTTTTTTACTTTGATCTCGAGTATTTTTTTTCCATACATTGGAATAATTGGGAGTTTTAAAATTTTATTTATAATTATGTTTTGAACAATATTAAAAATTTTCAGCTTGTTGTGAATTTATGTATCTTTGAATGTCTAGATTGACCGGACTATAAGATTCTTAGGTTATATTTTAGGAGCGTCCTAGTTTAAGAAAAACCTAGAACTCCGCTGATACCACATATGGCCTACTAAAGCCTTGATTTATTTATAGGTACATCTTGTTTATGTATATGTGAATGTTACGTTGCAAGTCAAATCCGTTACGATTACGATTAAAATGAACGATGATTATCTTTTTGTATTTTGTTTTGCAGATAACTGTTCATATCTACTGCGGATGTTCAAATCATGCTTATTCGATTTTTGTCTTTGCCCTTGATATGTCAGGACTTAATAGTATCTAAGTCACCAAAATTTTTAACGAACAATGGAAGTTATCGCTTTTTATTTATTTTGTGGATCATTTAATTCCAAGTCGGTTGGTTTACACTTAGTTATATTGGGCACAACATAGTTGGAGGTTAAAATCCCATTGTATCCTATTTGTTGTGTAACATTTGATATGTCGGGAACTAGCTTTTACGTACGGGTTTACTTGCCAAAGTGGAATTAGAAGGAAAGAGTCAATATAAGTCATAGGTTTAAATTAGTTAATACATATAAGTTGTGGTTTGGTGGAGCCTCAAAAAATTTAATTTTCGATCCCTCAGGAAGTTGCTGGTAAATTTTTTACCTATGGTGATCAAGTGGTAGGTAACTTTTTGACAATATACCTATTTGGTTCTCCCACAAGCTTATGCCTGCGGTTCCACTGACATTGAAATTCAATGTTATTTAGTCTGTTACATAAAGACTATTATGTGTCCCGCGATATCTTGGTAAGTAAAATTCAGGCTTTATAAACATGGCCCTTATGTAACTAGTCTGAGAAAAAAAACAACAATACATTGCGATGTACTACACAACTGTTTACCTACAGTTGTTATCATTACATACATAAGTTTTACGTAGGAAGATAACCTTACTCGTTTCGTGATCAAATACGTCACGTGACTACGGTACGGCTGACAGAGCGAGCTGCTGTCATTTCGGCGTGCGGATTGTTTTGTTTAATTTTATTTGAAACCATATTTTGATCCATAGAGTTCTTTATAGAATTTAAATTTGAAAAAGAAACAAACAATATATAAAAAAAAAATTGAAAAGAGACGGAAAGTGCTAATAGTGGCCAAAGAAATTGGTTCCAGTGGTCACTACCCGCACCAGGCACTTCCATAGCGGTGAGGTGTTTCTATCCGCTAAGGTCATCATGATGCTGTTACAGCTGTCCATCACCCTGCGGATCAGAAATGCGGACTTTTTGCGAATGATGGCCGTAAAGTAGATATAAATAAATAAATATATTAATAAATATCTGACTACATCACATACATTGATCTGACTCCGAGGTAAGTAGCTTAAGCACTTGTCTTACGGACATCAGAATCAACATGGTAATACGAATATATACTTAAATATTGGATATAAACACCCAGCACAGAAAAAAACATGAGTATTTATTATACGAATGTTTGTCCTAGGTGGGAATCGAACCCACAATTCTTGACCCAGGGTCATCACCGAATGCGCCATCAAGCCAGTCAATATAGTAATACAGTATTTGGTCTGCATAATAAAGTGATATAGGTACACCCTGATAATTCGAAGTTATTGGGGCAGTATATCTATCACACTGGAGGCACCGAGTATACGGTATTCTGTTTCTATCCTTTCATTAGTTTCAACTAACCGGCCTGCACCTACGACTCAATTCATAGCACGCAGAGTCGTCGTCTAAAGATAAACAAGACATGGAGTCTGGTCTAAACCAGTTTAGCGAATGTCAGTTCGATCGAGACCAGTTCGGTCAGGATCAGTTCGAAAAAGTTCAGTTCGGTCGGAATCAGTTCGATCGAGACCTGTTCGGTCTAGATCAATTCAGTCAAGATCAGTTCGATCGAGAACAGTTTGGCCAGAATCATGGGACCATTTCGAACAGGATCAGTTCGGTGGGGATCAGTTTGGTCCAGTCTAGTTCACCTAAGATCATTTCGATCGAGACTGGTTTGGTCGGGATAAGTTAGATCGGTACCAGTTCAGCCAAGATCAGGTCGTTCGAGACTAGTTCAGTCAAACCAGTTCGGTCGAGACCAGTTTGATCGGAATTAGTTCAGTAAAGACCAGATCGTTCGGGACTTATAATCGTGATAGGTAATTTGTTTGGATTTTCAGAAAGCATATTACGAAGCGAAATCACAAAATTATCAATGTTAAAATGTATGTCAATAAATCCTTAACTA
The DNA here is from genome assembly GCA_951394215.1 of Glyphodes perspectalis. Classification (NCBI taxonomy): domain Eukaryota; kingdom Metazoa; phylum Arthropoda; class Insecta; order Lepidoptera; family Crambidae; genus Glyphodes; species Glyphodes perspectalis. The sequence continues at coordinate 5,151,886 of OX596206.1, read as the reverse complement.
AGAGTCGACATCAAATCAAAATCAAAAAATGACGTCGACTTTTTGTTACATAAAAGTTTGATTATTTTTATAAATAATATTAAGATAAGTAATAAGAATTATTTATCTCTTAAAATATTGCAAACCTCATAAAATAAAAATCAAATATTGCAATATCTTTACGCTTTAAATAATACACATCATCATTATAAAGCAGCGCCCATCCAAGTTATTACAAGTTGAAAATTATCGAAATTATCTGGATTTTGTCATAGGTCTAGCACGGCCAATCAACGTGATAGGTACACGTGTATCATGACTGCGTAGCAAAAATAAAAAAATGTGCTTGCTGTGCTGAAAGAATTTACAACATACAAACATACAAAACAAACTAAAGAAACGGATTAGTTCCAGATAAGAAGTAATTAAGGTTTAAAATATTCAGACTATCTTTACATGGTTATAGCTCTTCACTCCCTTTATAGGCGCCTATTAGGGTTTAATACTCGCTCACCAAAGTGGGGACAAAAATAGCCATATCTCTTAAAATAATGATTGTATGATTGTAAGTGAACAACAGGTGGATCAGAGCACAGGATTGAGAAAGTTGGCGAAGTCTTGTACTGGAGGCCAAAACCTAATCTGGGTTGCTGAGCCAACGAATTTATTGTAAGTAAACTACATACGGGAGCTTAATATAAGCAACTATTTTTCAGCGTATGCTGCTTTTTTTTAGTTTTTATTTTGAAATTGTATTTAATTTTTAAGTACCTACTAATCTTCTAATACAAAAGAAGTGTGGTTAACACTAGAACTAAATTGTCATAAAAAACAAAGTCATCAACATTTTGTCAACATTAACATTACTAATTGTTTTGTTATCCCATGCATTTAAACAAAACGATAGATATAATTTCTTATACGATTGCTAATCTCTTAATAATGATGGTGTTGAGGTTTTCGACTTTAAATCGCTTTTTCTTAGCGAGTTTTTCTTTTGTTCAGAAATCACGCAAGAACTATTAAGACTAAAAAAAAAAAAATTATATAAAAATTTGTTTATTTTCCACCGAATACATTACATGTCATACCCGATCTATAAACTTAAACTAGGAGACTCTATACGACACAACAAGACTAGACACAAAACAAGTTTAAGAAGCCTATTAGTATAATTCAAAACAATTTTCAAGATTGTTTTCAAGTCCTAATGAATAATGAATGAATATTAAGCTAATTTTCATTGTTTTATTCTGAAATGAATTTTTATTTTTCTATGCTGTGCTAGTGTAGTAGGAATTGAAGATTGAGGTTACTAAAATTATATATAGTCCCATGTTAGAGTGGGACTTAAAAATAATGTGCCAGTTGTGTATATAGTATATAAGGTTTGGGTGTGTGATTGTGTACCTAGGTGACGAGCTAGCCACTTGTACTACTTTTTTACAGTTTTCCATCTAACCCATTCTAGTTTTATTGTTTGTGGTCTGAATGTGATCAAGGGGGCTAGCTGTCAATTTGACTTTACCCCTTCGGCGATTACGGGCGTGGTGCTTTGTATGTATGTTAAAATATCTAGGCTACAAACAAACATGATATTTTAAAAACTCTTCTCGGGGATTTTTTTCTTAGATACACCGAGACGTACTGCGCTTCGCATCTTTTTTTAGTAATGTAAACTCGACAAACAATAAAATATAATATTCGTTAGTTTATCAGCCCCTTTTTAAAATGTCATGGCAATTTACTATATCTACCTACCGAAGACTTATTCTTATTCTGTTATAAATAATTATGTATGTTCTCAAAGTTTCAATAGGCTGTCACCAAATGACAAATGGGTCAGCTATTTGTTCAAATATAATTTCGAACACCTTACAGTGTATCGCTATGCTTGGTACCTATTACATATTAACAATCCTTAGTGCTGTGATCTCGTGTAGACTTCAGTTAAATATTTATTCTGGTACTAAAATGCTTGTACACGCAGGTAAAGGTCAATGTATTTTATATCCACATTATATTTGCAAACCATTCGGCACGTAGAATGTAACATTATAAAAATAATTATGATGTAAGCGCCTAAATTTGTTTTAAAAACATTAGCACCTAAGATGGAGCGAGGTGTGGACTGTTGTATGAGGCGTACTTTTTTATTTGGAACACTGTCCTCCATATGAGTGTTGGAACGACTTTTTGGGAAATTGCTTGTCAGCTTATTACAGTTAACCGGTATAACATCTCGGATTGACAAATTGCACTAAGTAGTTACTATACTTAGTAGCTATTAACTAGTTTGCTCTACATATGATAAATGTTCGATACCATTACCGCTATGTGCTGCTTAGATCAAAGCATGTCTCAAATTATATATTTTCCCCGAATAATCTAACCTAGACTTGCATACTTCACGCTAATTCCCTGGCGGGGTAGGCAGACTAACCGAGCCCCTAAAAAAATTGAACTCAAATTCATATGATTAACGGATGCCGCCTAAAGTAAAACCCACCAAATTATGCTTACAGAAGGGTTCAATTGTAAATTAAATCATAAAGACCTTAGTAACCAGCTGTTAGTATTTGGCTCACGAATTTTCAGGGAACGGTGTCACAATCTTGTACACGTGATCGAAATTCCTGGGGGGCTTTTGTTGAACAGAACCATGTTTGTGAGCTTTGGATCTTTGTCGATGTTTACTTAGGATCGTCGTGATATTCACATAGCTTACGATCGATGAATACATTTGATTTTATTATGTGTAAGCGTGCCCTTGTGACTTTTAGAGAGGTTGTGTCTTTGAACATCAGATTAATTCTAACGATGCGCTTTACTTACGAGGCTTCATGGTTAAAATCTGAATATGTACCTCTGGATTTTTAAGCCTATCTATTTATTACCACTAGCCCTATGGTGATAGTTGTATATTCTTTTGTAAACGATTTATGTAATTATGTTACAAAGTGCTCTGCTATATATTAAAACATTTTAAAATAAATTGCTTTTGGGACTGCACAACGTGTTTTGCGAGTACCCAGTCATTTGGATCTATCGGTATGAAAATTAAACATGTTTTAACGAGATCTCCTAATGTTATATTGCTAATACTATATGAATAAATCATTCTTATTGTAGGAAGCGTTTTGCTAAGAGCCTAGACCACAATTACAAAAAAAAAGCGAATGATAGTAAGTAGGTATATTTCTTCTCTTAACGATCTTGGAATCTCCGACAGACATGAAAAAAGGTTGCAAAACATTTACAAGAATCGTATTCAAATGCGCGCAATAACTCTGAAGCGGTTAAGATTTTTATGTTTCGTTTCCCAGCGCTTTTTTTAAACTTTAAAAAGTTTTGAGGGTGGTTAAAAGAATAACTAAGACTCGTACTTACCAATTACAACATTCGAAGTTCTGAATATCGCTTTTTTCTCCGCAGTTTACTTGGTACTCACAGTTTTTTTGGTTCATTATTTATATACCTATAGCTCTTGACTTTGTTTTGTTAATAATACAAACCTATACATATTTATTTAGTTAAATGTAGCTTACGGCTTGGACGGGTCTCTGCCTACTGCGCTTAGGCGAACAGGGGCGTGCTGTAAATAGTAGGTATATAGTAAAAAAAACTTAAATTAATTACTACTTATCTATTATTAATCAATCAAACTGTTTTTTTTTTACTTTTGTTCACATAAACTTTAATAATATTATAAATCTTAAAGGAAAGCAACTCTCTCCGTTTGTTAAATTCTTAACTAATTTAATTTATTATCAATTTAATTTATTGTAAATTTGCAATATTCCTAAATTATTGCTAATTGACACAAAACTCAAATAGTCCATAAAATCTTTTTTATATTCACGATATTTTATTCAGGCAGGTATATCTATCTAATGAACTAGAATAAAAGCCTACTCTAAGAAAAATTAAGATTTTAGTTTTATTTTACGAAGTTTAACGTTAACGTAGTGCTCAGCAAATCATGTACGTTGTATTAAAGGTTTCCATAGTAATCCTGGCAGATTAGCTCGGAAGTTTGCAACTATTTGTTAAGCAAATCCAGAGCATTAGCTACTCGAGCGACGGTAAATCCTGTGTAATGTGTTCCCGTTAAGCTTAAGGAATAACGCGATAGCATTGTAAGTGAAAACTAAAGACCTATTAATGTATCAGAGGATAAATGTCTCATCTTGTTTAGTTCACTTCAATGAATAAATTATTCGAGAACAATGGATGCTGTAAGACGAAGAGAGGTCCAGCAATTTCGCCGCCTAATAGGAATGGCTTCGCGTGCTCTGTTTAGACACTGGTGACATGGCTAAAATTTAGGATTAGCACAGTAACTCAGGAACTGGGTACTCACTGCGCTGGCCAATTGAGCTAACTCAAAATTATTCTATGGCACCGATAGATTTTAAGTGCCATATTTGACGTATTCTTTCAGTCTATGGTTTCTGAGTCACGCTGACCGCCTGCGCAGATGGCAAGCGCTCATCGTAAGACCGTGTTTGAATGGTAATTGCTGATTACCATGCAAACATGGTCTTACGGGTGATAAGTGCGGGAAGTTTTTCACTATGAAACGGTACAAGGCAACACCTAGCTCGTGGCTTGCGTCGCTTACCACTCGTGGCGGCGTATGCGCGACTCTGAAACCAGCCTTAGTGCGCCAACACATTTTCAAAGGAGTGCATGGATGCACCTGGCGGCGTGAATACGTAATAGTAGCGCACCTAATACTACACGTATAATATTTGTAACGAAATGAGTTTTGTTATTTTAATATTTGATAGCATCTATAGCATAGGTTTTGTGCGCACATGTGGCACACGCATCTTTCTCGAACGACGTGAACGTGCGTAAAAACATTCAAATTCAAAATAGGTATTTTCGTGTATATAGGCTTCAAAAATATTTTGAATGATTAATGTACATAGAAAACTACCACCGCCTTAAAATTTTGACTCTACCGAGAAGAAACCAGCAATAAAGTCGATATTTATTCTTTTAAATGACATCTTTTACAAGATTTTAAAATTTATTTACCAGCAGGGAGGGCTGGCACTCCCGCGAGTATTTGGGTCGCCGGGTGGAAGGCGGCGCCCCCGACGAGACGCTCTCCGCGTTTCCCTCTCGTATAGCAGAGCGCGCAGCGCGAGAGTGTGATCACAGGAATCAGACGCCGATCGCGGGGACGATCGGCGTCTGATTCCTGGGCGGAGAGGGTTGAGACGTGCTGGGTCGCCTAGCACGTCTCGACGATGCGAGCGTTTTCGGTGTTGTGCATCCGACGCCTAACGACGGTGGGGTGCACAACATCGACCAACGCCGCACGAGGTAAGCCGCGCAGACCGCAGTGCGGCTCGCGCACCTCCGGAGGAGCTGCCGTATTGTCCCGGCAGTGGGGATACCGGCTCCCCCGGAACTGCGCATCGGGGGGCCATATTTAGGTTTTTGTCGGTTCGAGTCCGACACACTGCCACACCGCCCTTTGTTTCCCCAAACAGAGGGTGACAGATCGTGGGAGTTTCCCTAATAAAAAAAATAAAAAAGGTTAACGGATAGACATACTTAAATACGTTTTAAACATTCATGACTCGAGTACAAATGTCCATATCATCACACTAAACATTTGCCCCTAGCGGGATTCGAACCCGCAACCCTCGGTTTCCTGGCCAGGGTCTCTGACCACCCGACCAACGCGCCTGTCAAAATGACATGACATGCATACTTTATGAATACCTAATCACAAAGTATGTCTAACAATTAATGATGATGTTAGATTAAACATGTTTATATTTACTTCACATGCTCTAAAAGGTAATTTTGGAACATAGCAAATAGCTCAATGGTAAGAACACACTTCACATGCGAGGATGTTGGTTTGAAAATATTGTGTGTATACAGATTGGTCGTGTGTTAACAGAAGGTGATTAGGAGTCATAAAAACGGTAGAGCTTGTATGAAAAGGATCATGAATGTTGAAGAGACGAATGAGGTGTGTAAGGACCATGTAGTGTTCAGTTCTCTCTGCCTACCCCCCGCTAAGGAAGTGGCGTGAGGTTTGGTTTAGTTTCATTTTAGGTTAGTGTATACCACCAAGAGGAGCCAAATAAACTTTCATCGGGAATATAGTCCAAATAAAAAAAACATACGAGTACAAGTACATACATATGTATATGTATATTTTTTATTAAATTATAACATTGTCGTGTTAAGTGACGTTGGCAGTAGAATTGCTATGGGCTACATACAATAAATGGCAACAAGTGGTCACTAATGGTTAAGATACCGTCTATTCTCTAGAACACAAAAACAGAATATGCTAATGTATAGAACATTATGGCAACTATGGTATACATTTATTGTTAACAATACTGCATGCAATATGTAGTATAATTTGGTAAATAGTTAGTACATCTATATAACCTAAATCCTTTAAGATAATACATTATTTAGGACCTTTCGTACTGGCATGTTTGTCTACAACTTCGTGTCTATGCTAATTTAGAGTTCAAACACTAATCTGCTTGTCCAATATTTGTTTTTTTAAGTCATTTACTAAATGCAGCTACAGGTAAGTACCTACACTTAGTAATGACCTAATAAAACAAATCCACTTAGACGTATACGTACATGGCGTTTTGACTGCCTCGTTGGTCCAGTGGTAGCATGCCGCCCAAGGACCAAGTCCTAGGTTCATTTCCCGGGTCGGGCCAAAATTTGTGGTCGGGCATTTAAATATTGAAATTACTCAGTTACAGTCCGGAGTCAGGAAGTTGGCGGTTTAATTACTCCCGTGCCTCGGAAAGCACGTTAAGCCGTTGGTCTTGCGCCTGATCTCTCTTCGGTCATATAGAATTGCCGTCTCACCGAACTACTTATGAGAGTGAAGGAACAGAGATTGCACCTGTGTTTGCGCATACACTTGTGCGCTATAATATCTCCTGCTCATTTGGCTAATCCTCGTTGAGATTGGCCGCCGTGACTGATATCGTTTAGGAGGACATTATTATTATTACATGGCGCCTGGTATCGAAAATTAGATATGACGCAAACACAGGTGCACTCTCTATTCCTTCACTCTCATTGTCCGGTGAGACTGCAATTCGATATGGCCGGAGAGAGGTCAGGCGCAGGACCAACGGCTTGATGAGGCACGGTGGTGATTAAATCGCCAACTCCCTACTCCGGACTGTTACTGAGTAATTTCAATATTAAAATACCCAGCCACACATTTTTGGCCCGACCCGGAATTTGAACCTGGGACCTCTAGGTCCTTAGGCGGCTCATGCTACCACTAGACCAACGAGGCAGTCAAAATGTACGTCAGACGTAATTTTTATATATAATATATATACCTAGTACTTTATGCCGAACCTTAAGAACTTTATACTTATAAAACTAACCAAACCCAAAACTCTAACCAGTGAGTGACATTATTAAAAAAAAACAATAAGTCAATTAAATAAGATGAGAAGCTATGATCTTTTATCATGAAATTATTTATTACAAGTGCATAAAATACGATTGTGATTAATTATTAAACAGCATATCCCGTGCAACCTTTACCAGTGGTAAGGGGGCACCAACATCCATGCAAAGTTTTAAAATGTTTAACAAGTTGTTTAATCAAGTGCTCTGAAATTCTTTTTCAAGTTTAAATCAAGTGCTAATTTCTCTTAAATATCGTTTTCTATTTAGTGATCAAATTTTGTGTTCCCATTCTTTGTATGAATTGTTTTTCAAAATCAAACAAAACGGCTCACAAACAAGTTATAACTAGAACGCTTACAGTTACATAAAATATTAAAAAATATGAAACCTCGATACCTACAAAAATCGTATGATATCATGGAAATATACCTCATTCAATCGTTGGGCATGGCGTCTACTATAACCACTCAGCTACGCTACTACTACACTTGAACGATATAACGAGTAATATATAACACTTTATATTTCCATTTCACTATCGTTTAATTGTACTAACCGAACTGATTCCTTCCACAACAACTTAGCCGCTGTATCATCATATGATATTTTCTTAGCTTTACTCAGTTTACAGTTCCTGAAATATTCTCCAGTTGTATCACCACATTCCTTCGCTAAAGCCACGTGAAGAGCAGTCTGGGCTCCTTCCCAAGGAGTCCTTGCGAACAGACGCAAAAAAATTGCAACTACAAATCCGAGAATTTTGCCAAGATTCCTTTCAAAGATGGGTGTGCCAACAGTACCCGGATCAATGGAGTTGGTCACAACATTATATCCGTTCAACTTTTTTGCTAATTCCCTCGAAAATAGCACCAAACACAACTTGCTGTTTGCATAAATTTGAAACAGGTTCCAGTATCTCAATTTGTTCATATTCTCTGGTTCAAATGATGCTCCGAAATGGAATATAGAAGCTGTGTTCACTATCCTGGCTTTTTCTATTGATGTGCCGGTTTTTTTCAAAAGTGGTAGTAACAAGATGGTCAATAGAAAATGTCCGTAATAATTTATTTCCATAGTAAAATTTAAGCCATCTTCTGTTATTTTGTCTTCCGCTCCAATACCTGCATTGTTTATCAATATATCTAACCTCTCTTCAGTTTTTAAAATATCCTGGGCGAACTTCCTTGTGGACTCTAATGATGCCAAGTTGAGGTGTTTGAAAATCACTTTATCACTACCGGTCTCCTTTTGGATGGTTTCCTGGGCATCAATACCTTCTTTCCCAAAAGGGCAAGCTATTATTACCCTTGCTCCTCTTCTTGCAAAGTCTTTGGCTATTTCAAGACCCATTCCACTTGTCCCTCCAGTGACAACACAAGTTTTTCCGTCCAGTCGCTTTTGTGCCTTGCATAACTTGTTCGTAGATTTGGAATAACATCTTATAAGCAAAGCCGATAATAATAAGAAAATTCCACTTGTGAATACTCCGATGTTGTACATCGTGTTTCGATTATGAAGCGTGAATAATCATACTAATGCAGACATACATTCGTATATATATTCGGTATGGAGATGACGTTTAGTTTGCGGTGGACATTACCACCACTTACGTAACTTGTAATAAAGATGTTGCTTTATAGGTATGTCGTCACTAAATATGCGTAAATTTGGGAACCAGTTTGGCATGATACCTTAACTTATGTTAATTAATGTTAATAAATATTTTGTGATGTTCGCTGGGTGGGTAGTACTAGGTGGGGGTAATATAATCTATTGCAGCGCTGTTAGTGGCTAAAAGTAGAAATAATGTTGGCTCAGTAATCTGTCATATCTATCAATATCAAAGCAAACTGTTTAGACTTCAGTACATAATTTTAGTATTCGCATTAATACTCTAACAAAAATGGATCCTAGCAGTTGTTGCATTATAAACTGCAAAAACAACATCTCCCAACAGCTACTTGGAAACTGAAAAATGCAAGAAATGGATAACTGCAGTTATAAGAAACAAGTAACTAACATCAAAACTGTATTCACATTATTTTACCTATATAGCGATACAATAATAATTACTTACACACACACACACACACATATATGAAAATAAATGCTATAATTCATTAAATTTAACTTTAACAAGAAAATTTGTTTGTTGTGTTTTTTTTTAATAGAAATACCCTGTTTGTAATTAAAAAGTAAAACAATTTTTTTTATTAACAAAAATAATTGATCATAATGAAATAACAGTAATTGATCATAATGAAATTGTAAAAGGAATTTGACAATAAGATAATGACTGTTTAACCAAAACTTAGAAAACAAATTATTAATAAAAGGTTTATATTCAATATAATATAGCTCCTCCCTTGGCTCGAACACATGCGGAGATCCTCCTGGGCATGCTGAGGATCAAGTTGTCCAGCATGTCTCGGGGTAGCCTGTCCCATTCTTGAATCCCTGTACTCTGGCACTGTCTGGAGACGTGGCTGACGTTTCCAAACAGCTCGCTTAAGAGCATCCTATGCGTGCTCTACTGGGTTTAAGTCAGGCGAGCCGGCAGGCCAGTCTAACCTTGTGATGTCGTATTCTCGGAGAGCGGCATGGACTCGTTGAGCTCGATATGCGGGCGCATTATCATCGACCAGTACAAATTGGTGCCCATGGTTTACTCGGAAAGGTCTGACAATTCCATCAATACTGCTTTGTACATATGTCTGCTGTAGTGAAGCCTCGATACGTGATCAAAGGCGTTCTAGCTCCAATCATAATACCACCCCAAAAGGGCACCGATTTCCTACTGCTCCAGTGGCAGTTCTTTAACTGCCACTGGAACAGTAGGAAAAAGGCAAAGGCCTTACACGGTCGCCTGGTCTTCTCGAAACACGGACACGTCGTCCGTGTCCGTGTCCGTCGTTCGTTAAGCTAGGATTGAAACTATTAATATGGAAAAACAATTGAAGTGTTTTATAATCTATTCTATATTTTTATATAAAGAATCTAAAAATAAGAAATCATAATATAATGTAACGTAACAAAAAATATTTCTATTTTTCAAAGTGATCTCAAACTTCTTTTGATGTGTGTATGTTTATATTGATTTATTGAAACCATTAAAGTAGCTTTATCTTCTTATTAGTACAGCTAAACATGATGTAAACCGACCATGCCATAACCAAAGTAAAATATGCTTTTTGAATAAATTTTATTTGCCTCATTTAATTCCAATGACTAAAATGATTACACAATCTTTTGTCCACCCAAATCACAGTATCACAGTAATTTTATAATATAAATTAATACTAATTCTTGATTTTTGTCACATTGTCGCGATGAAATGTTTAAGCGTCAGAGCCTCAGAGCCAACAAAGTTGCGAGTCCTAAGTGGCGCTAAAATCGTGCATAGATACCACTGCAATATAAGTTAATGATTTTTGGAAAACCGTGTATTAGTTTTTTAGGTAGCATTTCACTATGTAGGTTCACTAGCATAAATTTAACAATTTTAATATATTGAAAGAGGCAAATTCCTTCTTTACTCTTATCTGATGTTATCTTAAAAAATAAAAAAAAATGCTATATCGATGAATTTTCAGTGTTATGTATTGAGTATTTAGTACAGTAGTTTCTTTGCATTTACTCATACTAAGAATAGTACTTAACATACGAGAGGTATGTTAAGTACTATTAGTCTAATTTAACGGCCTCCATGAACATAGACTTAAGAAACGAACCAAGCCAAGCCAACCATATAAAGGAACCTGGCAGGGCCTGATGCACATACAATGGCAGTAAATGAAAAGTATTTTCAATTTCAAAAATATTACCGACTCTATTGCATTGACTTAAGCGTCTTTTTAACTCCGACGCGACGGCGCTATCAATGGTTGTTTTTCCGCGCTCCTTAGTTAAAGCTGCCGGCAATTTGTTAGAGCGCTGAACTTTTTAACGAGCCAGTTTGCGAGTGATAACTAGTTCCCCACGAAATAAAACCATTACCCGGAGAATGGTTGCGCTAACTAAGTGTGCAGGACTAATACCTGCCCGTATGAGAGTTTCAGTCCCTTTAGTTTGAAAAGTTCTATTCATTAGGGAGTTTAGTGATATCATTCGTAAAAGTACCTAAGGCCATGATTTCCTTCCAATTCTTTTTAATTTAGATGAAAGAATAGAATTATTTACTTTTTTACTATCCTGTTAAGCTTGGTTACTTTTTATCAGTCGCTTCATTGTGTAGGTGTTTTGAAATTTTAAATATTAATGTTTGCATATTTTTGTAGCGGTTAAATTGCCACTTACATATTTCGAACCATCAATACAATCTGATATATATAGATGTAATATTTAACCGACTTCAAAAAAAAGGAGGAGGTTCTCAATTCGACTGAAGTTTTTTTTAAAGATATAATAATTATCATATATTTAAAAAAAAGCTATAAAAATATATTTATAAACTCCAACATATATTTTGCGTTGGCATTTTTTAAATTGTCACAAATGTTTAAGCAAAATTAAATATTGATCCTAATCATTATCAGACATCTACAATAATATTATACAGGGGAAAAAGAATTGTTTGTTGATCAATGGAAAGCTACTTTATCACCGAGTAACATAGTCTTCATTTTATCCCCGCATTCCCATGGGAACAGAAACTACGGGGGTAAAACCGCGGGTCGCTGCTGGTCAGATAATGTTTTTCCGTAGGGTTTGAAAGAACAGTAATTTGTTTCAAATATTATTCTTCCTATTTATACAAGATGCAATGAAAACCAATATCCAAATTTGAATATGGCAACTGCTAGGAAAAATAACGATAAACATGTTTTTTCTTTTAATGTCACCTAGTACAAAAATATTTAGCTATGTCATCACAAAGTTATCTTTAAAAAAAACCTACGTTTGTAGATACTGCTGCGTGCCGCCGCACAAGATTATATATATTATTGTAAATTTTTTTTTTGATCAAATTGTTACCTACTCATACTAATTTTTTGCATAAATGTGATATATTAGCGATACCCACGTCCCGGAAATAATTTGGAGAGTGGTAATAAATACATCTTGTTTATAACTAGCGGCTCGCTCCGGCGTCGCACGGGTGGACTTAAGTTTTCAAAATATTGTACAACCTATGTTAATCGGGGATAGTGAAGCATTCTAATGCTGAAAGAATTTTTGAAATCGGTTCTGTAGTTTTTGAGTTTATGCAAACATACAAATCTTATACACATACATACATAATGTCACGCCTTTATTCCCATAGGGATGGTAGACAGAGATCATTGATCATTGATCATCATCAAATTTCCTCTTTATAATTATATAGTTATTTTATCATATAAAGAGACATTAAAATAAATTCCATTTTACTTAACGTACTTACCAAGATACTAATTTTGAGTTTACCACATTTATTAATTTCTAATGACTGACTATTTGGACTTATTAGGGAAATACCAAGATGTACAATAATATTAATATTTCATTAAGTTATTTAATGAAATATTAATATTCTAATATATAATATATATAATATAACTGTAATAACTTTTCAATTGAATCAGCGTACGTTAAAGGTTTTTTCTCTAAACTTGTTTTTCCTGTAGATACGTGTAAGTAAATGTACGCTAGTGGCAGCTCACCGGGTGTTGGTGAAATAAAAGAATGCTTTTAGTGGATAATGGACGGACCGTGATTGTACTAAAATGGAAGGGGAAGTTATCCCGATTCCAGCGAACATGGCTGGATAAAGTTCCATTGCCAAGGGACTAAGGTTTTGGATTTTCGAAACTCAAACCCTAGCTGCAAAATTAAAGGTGGAAAGATGTTTGATTACCGCTAGTGGCATGGGTTCGTGTGATCGTCGAAGTTCTTAGTATATTCTATGGGATCATAAGGCTTTTGCTTTACTCTATGAGCAACTGCCTTTTAGAAAGATCAGTGTGCTAGTAGAATCCAGTTTTGGAAGAAGTTTATGTAAAATTACATAAACTCCGTCCAAAAAATGTTGGCAATATTTCAATAGTAAGCTACTTCTGAGACGCAAATATTAACAAAGAAGTAGCGCATTTAGGTAGCGTAGCGTAGCAAGATATGAACTGACATTCCTATGTTGTTATGTCAACCCTGTTAGCAATAATCATCATTGACTGAAAATAAAACACTTTCTCTAGGGTTCTTAGACCAGTTTGAACAAAAAAAAAAATACAGAATATGGTACCTATAGGGTAATAAAGATTTGATACAATGAAAAAAATTGTTTGTATGTGTTTGACAAAGCCGAACTTTCCTTGTACGTTTGACGGATATTATACTTTATCCAACTCACAATTGCTTAACTCTACTAACCGAATTGATTCGTCCCACAACAGTTTAGCTTCTCTACTGTCATATGATATCGCCTTTGCTTTGCTAAGTTGACAATTACTAAAGTATTCCCCACTTATATCACCAAGTTCCTTCGCTAGTGCTACGTGAAGAGCAGTTTGAGCACCTTCCCAAGGAGTTTTCACTAATAGCCGCAAAATAGTTGCAACTATAAACCCAAGAATTTTTCCGAGATTTCTCTCAAAAATGGTGGTTCCAACCGCTCCCGGATCAACAGAGTTTATCACAACATTAAATCCTTTCAACTTTTCAGCCAATTCTGTCGAAAATAGCAACAAACACAACTTACTGTTTGCATAAATTTGAAATAAGCTCCAATAATTTCTTTTGTTCATATTGTCCGGCTCAAACGTTCCCCCGTAATGGTAAACTGATGTTGTATTAATTATTCTGCTTTTTTCAATTGAACTACCTGATTTCTCCAAAAGCGGTAGTAATAAAATAGTTAGCAGAAAATGTCCATAATAATTGATTTGCATTGTAAAATTCAATTTGTCTTTTGTAATTTTGTCTGCGGCCCCAACACCTGCATTATTTATTAATATATCTAATCTATCTTCTGCTTCTAAGATATCTTGGGCGAACTTTCTAGTGGATTCCAGTGATGCTAAATTGAGGTATTTGAATATAACTTTATCGTTACCAGTCTCCTTTTTTATGGTTTCCTGAGCATCAATACCTTCTTTCTCAAAAGGGCAAGCTATGATTACCTTAGCTCCTCTTTTTGCAAAATCTTTGGCTATTTCATAACCCATTCCTCTTGTCCCCCCAGTGACAACACAAGTTTTCCTATGAAGTTGACTTTGCGATTCGCAAAATTTATTTGTATATTTAAAATACATTTTCAAAAACATAAATATTAATATGATAGCAGATAAGTATAGTGCGAGGTTGTGCATTTTATTTAAAATTATATTACATTATTACAAAATATTTTATTGTTACATAAAAACTTTTTATTTCAATGTTAAATTTATGATTGGTCTTTCTATTTCTGAATTATATTACATATAATAAAAACGATATTTTATTATTGTAGCTTTTCTAAGATTGAATCTTGCAGTTTTGACTTTTATCACAGGTTCGGCTGTTATCAAAAATATCTTACTAGTATTATAAACTCGAAAGTTTGTAGGGATGGATGGATGTGTGGATGTTTGTTACTATTTCACGTAAAAAGTACTATATGGATTTTAATGAAACTATACAATAGTATAGCTTATACATTATAATAACACATAAGCTATGTTTCATTGATGTACTGAGCAACGCCGCGGGCAGAAGCTCGTTTAAATATTAGTACCAGCAATATACGTTTGTTTGTCTGTGGCTTTTGATTAAAGTGAATGGATATTTGGGTATGGTAAAATCATGTATTGTGCATGTGAAAAGTAAATACATTGTGTTATGCAGTCGATATTTATTATTGTACTGTCATGAAGTTATATTTACATACATACATACATAACATCACGCCTATAATCCCTGAAGGGGTAGGCAGAGTCAAAGGGCAGCATGCCCCTTCAACCACATTCAGCCAAAAATAAAGCCGGGCGGGGTTAGATGGAAATTTGCGGAAAAGAAGCGACAAGCGGCCAACTTGTCGCCCACACAATCACACACCCAAAAACCCGATACACCATTAGTCACCTTTTACGATATGCCAGGCAAGAACCACAGTTGGCACATTCTTTTTTTTTTGTCCCAGATTAACATGGGCCAAGTCCCAGACCAACATGGGACTAATATATTTACAATAAAAACAATCTTACTTATCTATGGTATACGATGGATAGAGGTATAAATATAAATATCCGACTACATCACATACATTGATCTGACTCCGAGGTAAGTAGCTTAAGCACTTGTTTTACGAATATCAGAATCAAGAGTGGTATTACAAATATATACTAAAATATTGGATATTAACACCCAGACACAGAACAAACACAAGTATTCATCATACGAATGTTTGTCCTGGGTGGGAATCGAACCCACAACTCTTGGCGCATGGGGCAGGGTCACTACCGAATGCGCCATCGAGCCAGTCAAGGTATAAAAAAAATAGTTTCAGCCAAGGTTACCTTGGTATAAAAAACGCGTCTTATTTCATGAGAGCAACACAACAATGAGCATGCGCGTAACATGGCATCAAATAGCATTAAGCATCTCTGACGTCACCAAGGGAAACTTGGTGGCATAGTACATACAACCGCCTTAATGGTAAGCGATTATCGTAAGTTCTGGACAAAATATACGAGAACTTACCTATTTATTTACCTAATTTACTTTTGATTGCCTTTAAGTGAGAATCTCTTAACAATTATCAATAAATTATCTTTAAATTTCTTCTATCAAATTATAAATAACTAGCTGTGCCTGCGCTTTTACCCGCGTATATGGTTATTGTTTTATAGCCTATAGCCTTTCTCGCTAAATGGGCTATCTAACACCGATTTTTTTTTTATCGGACCATTTGTTCCTGAGATTAGCGCGTTCAGGCAAACAAACTAACTCTTCAGCTTTGTAATATTAGTAAAGATGTATTTAAATTTCTTTAGACCTATGCTTTTAGTGCACCTACCTTAATTTGAATTCAAGGTGAGCTTCGTAATAGAACGACTCTGGTCTGTAGGCGCCGACGCACCTAATCAGCGCTAAACATGACCGATTGTGCATATCCCGGCCTCAGCGGAAAATGCAGTTTTACGCATAAATGATCAATTGGCTCCGGCTCAAGACCATGCGATGGCAATGATTGGTGCTATTACTTCATTGTATGGACAAGAATAGTCAGTGGGATGATTGAGCACCCACTACGCAACGTATGATAAATTGAATATCTACTTCTGTACACCTAGGCAGCGAAGTTATGGAGCCAACGTTCACTTTTTGTTGTACTTATGAAGTTATGTACCACCACGTTATGAAGGGGATTTCTTATATACGTGTACCTATGTCATGTATGTATTTATTTATCTGTACTTCAGTTGGTTCGACTAGTCCGGAGTACCTATGGAACCTGTCTACCAGCCATACATAGATATCAGACGATAAGGCCAATAGAATATGGCGCCTTGCACATAGAAAAATTTAATCACTTGCCATTACTACACCAAACCTTACAAGTAGCTTATCCTCTTCTAAGTACTGATATTAACCAAAAGGTACTTGGATAAATTTATACATGCTCTTCGCATGTATAAATATGCAGAGGTAGCACATCATCATCTTCCTAGCGTTATGTCCAGTGCTTAGTCGGGGACCGCTTAGACCATGATCCAGGATTTAGCGAGTCTGATAATTAATTGCATTGAAGCGACTGCCGATCTGATCTCCGTAACCCTAAGATAGGGGAACCAGACAATTTTTGGATTATGATGCAGAGGTAGAAAATATAGTATAGCAAGTATTGAAAGGCATTTTAATTTATCAAAATATCATGCCTAAAAGCAGTACTTGGTGTATCAAAAGTGCGTGAGAGATCTTGTATGATGTGGGTAAACCAATTAAGCAAGAATAGCACTAAAACAATGTGTTTCATATGCAATATCTTTAGAATTGTCATATTTAATAGTCTGCGGTGTCAACTGCCTTTAGATAATTTAGCTACGGAAGTTGACGCTAAACATATTAATAAGGAATGTTTATTGATATCTGTAGGTATGTACAGTATAAGAGGATAGCGGCAAGGATTGCCACTTGAGCATATAAAAACAGATTGCATATATTTGCAAACTAATGCATATAAAATCTGCGAGCCAGATGTTTGTAATCACATTATCCGAAAGCATTATAAGTGATTTATAATCCATCAAAATTGGTTCTGCAAATTGAATTTTTAAGCAAATTGAGATCAGAATAAAAAAAACACGTTGTCACTTTTGTCGTAACACCTGGAGCCTCAAGTAGAGTTTGGTGTCGTAACACCAAAGCCTCACCTGGAACCTCAAGACAAATACCAGTTTCACGAACAAGGTTTTGTCCTATGCAGGATCGCACCAGAGGCGCTTGCGTCTGACGCGAGAACCATTGCACCAACAAGGCTATAAAACGATGTCAATTTACATGACATTATTAGTTAAATACCTTCTTCTTAATATACCTATACAAAACCAGAAAACAGTTTGTATATAATCGTTAATCGAATCGATTGCACTTTATTATACCATATATTTTGAAAAAAATTACAAAACCTTAAAGATACGCCCTACTAAAAACTGTGCGTCGCGGGCGCATCACTTGTTACGAGGTCGTTTATTCCCGTTAGTAGGTATTATTTCTAATAAGCGCAAACGCCGTTAAAAGTGCAATACTGTACTCGTGCGAAACAACACAAAATGCTTGTCACTTCGTGACATTATGAGATATCATTATAATTTTTTTTTACACTGATTCTATAGAATGAAAATATTGGACCCGTGTTTCGGTTTTAGTGTACAATCTAAAATAGATTCCAGCTGACTTTATCAATAAGATCAGTCCGTTCAATTTATGTGAGTAGGGATTACCTAACCTTATTGTATTAACACCAAGTACTTGTGCAGTTCACAATTATCATATTTGGAAGCTTCATAAAGATACATGATTATCTATCGAATCTAATGAACTAGTTAGTTAGTTTGTTTATACACAAAGTTGAATGTCATATGTGCAAGAACACTCATACATAAATGTAGAGTTTCCATAAGAACTGGAAATTCCTGGCATTTGCCTAGTTATGTGAAAATTAAGTATTAATAAAAAAACTGGATCACAACGGGTAGCCGTTGTCAAACTAATTAAGCAACATTGGTTTTCTGGCAATCTCGTTGTAAATGAAAGAAACGTTATTCGTTGAGTTGGAATTGTCATTAATTTTGGTAGATTATGTTTACACAATTTAATATAAGTATCCAAAATAAGCTAAGTATGACTATGTGCACAGTTTTATTATTGACTGCAGACTGCAATTATTGTAGCAGCACAATTTTATTATTATCATATAAATAAAATAAGATCAACGTTAGTATGTGCACAAATGTAAAATAAACATAAAATATTTAAGGGGCATGCGTAGGTAATCTCTGATTGCTTACAAGGTTCTCTTAATTTGTGAAATACAATGAACGTTATTAAATTATACATGTTTGATATTTTTTTATTTTTCTTCGAAATTATGTAACGCATTATTTAGTTTGTAATAACAATCGGATGTTAACAAAAGACCCAAGGCCAAAAATGACCTACTGTTGTTACGTATATTGGATCAGTACCTACATAACGACTGGACACCAGCGAGTCCAACATAGACACGCTCTTATTACGGCCATGAATGGTCGCACTGTACAGCGAAGATAAGGAATAAACACAAAAATGTGGGCTTTTGTCTGCATCTTCGCTTTTGTGATAGGAGTGGACAGTGCTCCAAATGCCCAGGCAGCCTCGCAACCACTATGCAATATACCCGGGCTAGCAGAAGAGATTTCGTCATACGAACCTGTTGTGAAAAATATAATAGACTACGTGGTCGACGGCGCTTACAAAGGGAAAACCTACCAAGAGTAAGTATTGTTAACAATAATGAAATCCTTTACGATGAAAATGTTTTGCGAATAGGGTTTCGTTTTCCAATGGCGAAAAATCTAAGCTTTATTAAGAAATTGAAAGACTTCATGCTTTGTCTTATTTATGGTTAATTGTTTGGTTGACGTTAAAGAGCTTATTGTATTATTTGGTCAGAGGGTAGCCTATTTAGTACTGCATGTAATTTGTGGTATTAGGCCCTATGCAGATTTTAGAAGTTTTTTTTGTTTTGCCAATTTAAAAATTCGACTTTTGCAATATATAATGAATTAGTCTTAATTATACTCGTAGCAACATGATTACATAACTTTATGTAATGAAATTATAAAGTCGCAGTGTGCAATGCGCATTCTCGCGAATGAATATTTATTATTTATTCTTATTACTAATTTAGTCAGAAGTAGCCTAGATATTTCCAGCTATAAAGATCAACTCTTTACTCAACTATTTTTTTTTTCGATAGAAAAATAATGACAAGAATTCTTGCGTGGGTATTTCAGTCGCCCGCGCGCCCTGTGAAAACATGTTCAATAGGTACTTCTTTTCTATGTCATAATACTACAAAAACATACCTGGCTGAAGGGTAAAATTTAAGGATCTTAGCCGACCCTATTATCTTATCTTACTGACAAAATAAAAATAATTTCGTGCATTTTGAATTCGATCTAACTAACACTTAGTTTTTGAGACGTTTTTGAGACGCTCGTCGGCTAAGATAAGGTCTGTTAACAAAAGGTCAGTTTAAACAGCACCCTAATAAATACCTAACCCTGAGAATAACATGTGCTATAAGTAACGTGGTGTTGCATTGCGCATTCTTCTCTTTATACAGTTAGCGATATACGCTGTCTCCAAGACACTATGGTAAACATAGAGCCGATCATTCGCTTTTGTTAAAACGTATCTTTTAGCTCTCGGACCAAAGTTTTCAGTGCTTGTTTATTATCGGTCTACTTTTAATTATTTTTATTGAAATGGGAATATTTGTTTATTACATACATAACATCACGCTCATAATCCCCGAAGGGGTAGGCAGAGTCAAAGGGGCAGCATGCCCCTTCAACCACATTTAGCCAAGAATAAAGCCGGGCTGGGTTAGATGGAAATTTGTGAAAAAACAGTGACAAGCGGCTAACATGTCGCCTACACAATCACACACCCAAAACCCGATATACCATCGCCTTTTACGACATGCTAGGCAAGAACCACAATTGGTATATTCTTTTTAAGTCCCAGACTAACATGGGACAGTGGGCTGGGTTGAAAGGAAAGCTGGGAAAGAGGAGTGACAAGTGGCTAGCTCGTCGCCTACTCAGTCACATACCCAAAAGCCCGAATTTGTTTATTGATAAATTAATTTAACGTTTGCTTTCGTGATTTCAACGCTTTTACTTTATGTATTTTTTTTATTGTCATCTCTAATCACGTCGCCATTTCTTAAATTTCTACTAGATTTTGTCCACAGCTCCGACTGCAAGTCGGTTCTGGGATAAAAAGTATTCCATGTGTTAATCCGGATTACAATGCCGAATAACTTAACAAACTTCAAAACGCAAAAATGGCTCACCGTTTTTAAATACCCAAACTCACAAACATCTAAACTTGACATAGAAATTAATGACTGGATCATGTTTATAAATAATAATTTAGTTTACTTTATTCTATCATATTATAATTACTTATAATATAAACATGTTATGCGATAAGATGCATAGAGGAAAAGAAGCCAGTAGATAATATTAAATAATGACGTAAGTTGTATTGGGGAATATCCAACAAATCGCAAATGTATATTTTCATAATCAGTGTAGAAAAGTTTTGATGAAATTTATTCATACAGGAAATTAGTCTATTATTCTGATTAATTATGACGATTTACTGTAATGGGTGACTAATGGTTCATTTTATGTAGGTACTTACATGTACTTTAAAAATGTGACGTAGTTAATTGGTAAATGAAAAGCATTTTTAAAGCTCTTATTCTTTTATTTACAAGACCTTTACCGCGAATACGAGAACCAACGGAAAGAAATATATTTCATAACAAAAATACATTAAAGCGACCATCTTAAAGAATGGACAGTACCAATCACAATCATCATTCATATTCAAATGAAAATATTTTTCGCGAGAAATCTAGGCACAAAGGGAGCTGAAACGTCCCGCTGATTTAAATCTACATCGACTATGCTACTCGACTTTGAAAGGGAAGCGGGGGAAAATTAATACATTATTCAAGCAGAAAGACATCTTTTAGATAAAACGAGATGCGAATAGAAAGTTGGTGAGAAGGTGTGCCGTCACAGACGTTACGTCCTGTCAAATGTAGCTTCGGCAAATGAATTGAGACGTTCAAATAACTGAGAGCTGAGAGTAGCTTCGTTGTCTGCTCCTCAATGTTTTTACATTTCAATTAATCAATATTGCGGTTTCACGCAAGAGCGGTGGTAGCTCAATGGTAAGGACATGCGCCTCTTAACCGAGGAGTGCGGGTTCAAACCTGGGCATGTACCTCTGGATTTTTCAAATCTATGGACGTATTTATATCACTAGCTCGGTGAGGGAAAACATCGTGATGAAACCTGCAAATTCAAACAACTTTGGATTTGTAACCATGATCCAAAAATTGTCTGGTTCCCCTATCTTAGGATTACGAAGGTCAGATCGGCAGTCGCTTCAATGTAATTACCAGACTCGCTAAATCCTGGATAATGGTCTTAGCGGACCTCGTTTGAACACGGGACATAACGCTAGGAAGATGATGACGCTAAAGATTTACACTTAACAATTTATCTGACCTGCTTAAGTGCCAGTTGGCACCTTCACATTTTGTCTCATTTTTTTGCCAGTATTATAAAGCTGAAGAGTTTGTTTGTTTGCTTGAAAACGCTAATGTCTGAAACTACTGGTCCGATTTGTAAAATTCTTTTAATGTTAGATAGGCCATTTACCTAAGAAGGCTATTATAACATTAACCATAACCGCGGGCGCAGTTAGTTATACGACGTTATGCGATTCCTATTGAATGGATTTGAGAGCAATACGTCAAACAGAATAATTTTGGTAGAGAGTATGAATTACACATACTTATCTACATTTAATAAACGGCAAAGCTAAATACGAGACATCGATGCAATTATAGCACTGATAACAGATTATGCCATGCGCTTATCTGGCAAAAAAATGGCGTGTTCGATTTTTCCAACACGACGAAATTACTCTAACGCAATGTTTAACCAAATTTGTCACAGGAAATACGACTTACAAATAAATGATAAATATAGTTTGAGGCAATATCACATACATTGATTCCGAGCTGCATCACTTGTGATGCAGGAATCAATATCAGGAGTAGTCTCACAAATGTATACTAAGATATTAAATATTAACACCCAGACACAGTACAAATACAATTATTCATTATACGAATGTAGGTATGACCTAGGTGGGAATCGAACGCACCACTCGTGGCGCATAGGACAAGGTCACAACCTAATCATTTATTAACAATTCAGTGGGTGCAAAATTGTATCACATTATGTCGTAAAATGTCTAAACGTTTTTAATCTGTCTCTTATGACTTCATTTGATACTTGAATCATGTCGCACGTGTCTCGACATTAATTAGACGACTTGTTATGTGAACTGGTTGTCTGAATGAATGTCATTATATATACTTTTCATAGTATAAGAGTAGGTAATTGTTTAAGCATATAAATGGGGATTTAGAAGGGGATTAATGTACTGAAGTGTTTAATCACTCATTTTGAGGCTAAAATGCGTACATTTCAATGATAAACTACATGTACATAGCTTGAAGAAAATATTTTCATAAATGTAAATATGTAGTCGTATCTTTGTTGTGCAATTATTCCGACATGAATCAGGCTACTAAAGGGTTGTTGTACCTGAAATTTACTAAGACCTTGTATTAAATATAGACAATTAATTATAATATTGTAACATTCTAAGTGGTCCATGTATTCATTTCAGATTGGCAAAATTCGTCGACAAATTTGGACCTCGACCTTCAGGGTCAGAAGTATTGGAGCAATCTATTGACTATATGATCCAGTTGACAAAAGATGAAAACCTCAACGATATTACTACGGAAGAACTAGAGGTACATTAATGTTATATATCATTTTATACAATATTGTCTTTAAATCTAATATAGTCTAAATTAAAACTATGTAATTTTTTAGGTGCCACATTGGACTAGAGGTGAAGAAGAAATTACCATGTTAGAACCCAGAATCAAGAAAATGGCAGTATTGGGTTTAGGTCAGAGTATTAGTACGCCGCCTGAAGGCATTACAGCTGAAGTAGTTGTCGTCAATAATTTTATCCAATTAAAAAGTCTTGCCGACAGCGAAGTTGAAGGAAAAATTGTCGTATTTGATCCAGTATTCACTACATACACTGAAACTGTTAGATATAGATCATATGGTGCTGCAAAAGCCGCCGCTAAGGGTGCAGTGGCCACGTTAGTGCGATCAATTACACCTTTCTCTATAAATTCTCCCCATACAGGCATTCAAAGTTACGATGAGAAAATTAGGAAAATTCCAACAGCAGCCATCACGATTGAAGATGCAGATTTATTAAAAAGAATTTATTCTAGAGGAGAAAAAATTGTATTGAATATAAAAATGTCTTCGACTTATGATACAAAAAAATCAAGGAATACTCTTATTGATTACAAAGGTACTGAGAAGCCTGAAAAACTTGTTATAGTGTCTGGGCACATTGATAGTTGGGACGTTGGACAGGGCGCTATGGATGACGGTGGTGGCGTGTTCGTAAGTTGGGCTGTTCCCGTTATTCTCAAAAATCTGAATTTGAAGCCAAAGAGAACGATTCGTACTATATTTTGGACTGCAGAAGAACTTGGTCTCTTCGGTGCTAAAGACTATGAAGAGAGGCATAGAAATGAAAGTCACAATATCAACTTTATCATGGAATCAGATGAAGGAACATTTGCACCTCTTGGTTTAACAGTTAGTGGTTCTCAGCAAGCTCGTTGTATAATTGGAGAAATTCTGAAATTGTTTAAATCAATCAATGCCTCAACCCTTATAGAAGATCCTAGCGCTGGATCTGATATATCTCTGATTATTGAGAAGGGTATTCCAGGTGCTGGTCTCCACAATGACAATGCAAAATATTTCTGGTTCCATCATACTGAAGGAGATACTATGAATGTAGAAGATGAGCACGAACTTGATCTTGGTGCCGCTTTCTGGACCGCTGTCTCTTATGTTATAGCGGACATTTCTACAGATATTCCTCGGTAGTTTTATAAAGTACTGAATATGCATTGAAGATTGAGGCATACGATTAATCAATTACATGCAATATTATGTGTATGTGTGTATTATTACAATAAATTATTTTCTAACTTCTTATTCTATTTACTCTACTTCTTGACGTTTTATCTCTCCCTAGTAGTAAGGTTTTGCGTGTTTTTATATATTTATTATATTCAACGAGTTATATTATCATAGCCATCTTTAGAAGGGACAGTCGATTGACTTTTATTACATTTAGATAGAGGAAACCATATCGTGGATAATCATAGTTAAATATACACAATACATCTTCTAACAATTCATCAAATATTATATTTTATAGAGCTAGAACAAAATATTTTTTTTTTGTACAGTTTAATATTAATAAGTATTGAGTTGGTAATTATGTTAGCTTTCCATCCGTAAGTAGGTAGGTAAAAACGTTAGGACAAACATAACAATGTCATGGTTGTGATAATATCCGTTTTAATTTATTAACTTTTACAGAAAAGAAAATAAAATTATTAACTCAATAATAATATATAAATAATGTTTAATGTAAGAGAAGAAATGAAGAGAAAGCATACAACGTATGCATTTTCATATTCAGAAAAAAAATCAGTCGAATTGAGAACCTCCTCCTTTAATTTGAAGTCGGTTAAAATGATTTCGACCATTAGCTTTCAACGAATTAAATAAGTATTTAAGAAATAACAAGTTCAATATGTTCACTGTTTACTATATTACCTACCTATATTCGGGCATGAAATCAATCGAAAGTTGAAATGGAAGATAAAGTTGAAAGCGATCGCTATCATTATCTACATACTTCAAAGGTGTCAAAACCCAATTGCTTCGGTTCGATAAGTTTATCAACATCAATCATTGTAGAAATACATCATCACAAAGGTATTAATATATTTCATAACATTGAAATTATGGAATACAATAACTCTTTTTTTGTCTGTAGGAGTTATAATTGGTATAATTTCATGTAATAATTTAGGAAAATCAAATACACTAACTTCTTTACTTTCTTCTGATGCTCTAAATTCAATGTTAAGTTGTACTTTTTGGCTACTTGTTGGCTTCAAAATAAAGACTAGGACCAAATCCTATATTCGTATATTTTTCATAAAAAAATATGTGTCTAGACAGCTATTTCATCTTTTAAAGCAAACTGCAACTAAATATCATCAGAATCGAATGACTTATTAAAAAAAACAGCATAAATCAAGTTTTTCAGTTCTCCCTTGCTTAAGTTTGATAAAATCGCATTGAATACTTTTTTATACCAGAATATGTCCCTTAATCTTTATATTCTCAGTATTGTTATATGCGAAACTTTTACTATACTTATTTTAAATGTTTGTGCGAGTTTGTAATGTGCTGTGCTAGTATTCTTAGTCTTATTAACGTACAATATTATTCTACTTTTACATACACAGATAAAATTCTGTGAATCTGTCACGGTCATGATTTAATTAGTCTGCTAAGTTGGACAGTTAGAGGTCAATTATTGCTAAGTAAACCAATGCCTAAGTTGAAGTCAGTTGAAATAATACCTTTAGTAGTTAGTTTAGGCAAGAGATGGAAGGTACTCCGCTGATATAGAAAGAAGAGTGAATGCAGGGAATAGGGTGAATGGAGCGTTAGGAAAACTTTTAGGCAGCAAAATCTTAAGCCAGAAGGCCCAGCTCGCCATACACAATGCGGTGCTGATTCCTACGCTAACATATGGAAGCGAGAGTTGGGTATGGCAGAAAGAGCATGAAAGTAGAATAAACGCGGTCGAGATGCGTGCGCTGCGGAAAATCTGCGGTGTATCGCTCACAGACTGCGTTCGGAATGATGATGTAAGAAAGAGAGTTGGTCTGAAGGACAGCGTCGGAGTCAAGGTAAGAAGAGGCATGCTCCGGTGGTTCGGACATGTGGAAAGAATGGATAAATAAATAAATAATAAATATCACATTACATCACATACATTGATCTGACTCCGAAGTAAGTAGCTTAAGCACTTGTGTTACGGATATCAGAAACAACAGTGGTATTACAAATATATACTTAAATATTGGATATTAACACCCAGACACAGAACAAACACAAGTATTCATCATACGAATATTTGTCCTGAGTGGGGATCGAACCCACAACTCTTGGCGCATGGGGCAGGGTCACTACCGAATGCGCCATCGAGCTTGTCTACGAATGACGAAAGATTGACTAAACAGATATACAATGCGAATGTGGAAGGATGCAGTCGTGGTCGTGTATTAAAAGAAGGTGATGTTAGGAGTCATAAAAATCGTAGAGCTTGTATGAAAAGGATTATGAATGTTGAAGAGGCGAGTGAGGTGTGTAAGGATCGTGCCATATGGCGTTCGGTTCTCTCTGCCTACCCCGCTAGGGAAGTGGCGTGAAGTTTAGTTAGTTAGTTAGTTAGTTAGTTTAGGCAAGAATAGTAGATTAATATTGATTTAGAATAATACAGACAACATAAAATTATTTTTAAGTATATAAACGTCATTATTAACTATAAAGTGTAAGTATATCATATAATGGTTGCCGACACTGGCCTCATTACTTGTATATTCCTACTTCTTATACCTTTTATTATTTTTGTATATATATCTTGAAGTCTAATTTTATTTTTATTTATAGTACCTATTGTTTATTTATTTATTATTATTTATTTATTCTAGCAGTCTCTTTGTAAATATAAGTCTGTTCACACCTTGGCAGTCTCTATCATATATATAATATTATAAACACACCTAACTTTTGCTTTATTTTATTCGATTTGTTACAAGGTCGCTATCGTGCGACCTTGTCGTGAAGTCCTTTCTCGGGGTTCAAACATTATGCGTGCCAAACATCGCAGTCGCTTGGTGTGAAACAGGCATGAAGACGCAGCAGAAAGACTTTCTCTGTAGGCATTTGTAACTCGATTACGCATAAATTTCTGAATGACGATAAGATTTGACATTCAATCAGACAGTCTAAACGATAAAAACCTAAACAACTCTCTAAAGATGCATCCAAAAATGACCCAAAATAATGTTCTCCCGGAAGCGATCATCAAATAAAGTGGTGACAAGTACAATTACCTACAGGTATGTTTATGCTGTATTTTCAATGTTTGAGCAACCGCTTCAAACACTTACACGGCAAACACATTATTTAATACATGTTTAAGAGGCTTGAAGATTACTCTCAATCTTCGATAAGATATATTGATATAAAAGTATGTATGCATATGACTAAACTTTAGTTGCCAGCAAGATGGATATCTTGGCTGTGTTCTTTGCAGTTATTTGTCTCACTAATGCCAATGTTCTGAATCGGGATAAAGAGTGCAGCTTGGTGTTAAGTGATGCCTTGAAAGAAGAGATTGCGTCCTATGAGCGTGTGAAGGAGGAAATTGTAAAATACGTTCTGGAGGGAGAGTTTCAGGGCAAAACCTATAATGAGTAAGTAGACATTATTATTCTCCTTAATCGCATTTTACTTTTTATGTTATGTAATATATTTCATATCCCTTTTTAATATATTTTAGAATGTACCGGTTTGAATAATAGATAAGATTTCAAAATTATGTAATTCAATTTTTACTTGAAAAAATAAGAAAATATTATTTAACGGTATTTCAATAAATATGTTATGTATTTTAAAACAATTTTAAATAAGATCAATATCTTATGTACATATTTTAAAACTTTGTTATATAGTAGGTAAATCTGGGGTCACTGAAGTTTTACACCATTTTATATGAGAACTAAAATTCTTAAGTGAGCAAAAATATTTTTTTGTTACTTAACATTAGTTATAACATGGAGATCTTGCGCCGATCATTTGTCCAAAGTATTGGAAATCGGTATGGAATTTGTAATATGTACAGATTAAACTCACTAACTAACTAGCTCCACGCTATTTCCCATGCGGGGTAGGCAGAAAGAACCGAGCGCCACGCGTATGGTCCAAGTACAGAATATTAATTATAAATAGTGTCATTCCAACTGAACTTTGTATTAAACTTTATAGATTGTCGAAATTCGTTGACAAGTTTGGAGCTCGACCTTCAGGAACAGAAGTATTGGAAAAATCTATTGACTATATGATCCAGTTGACAAAAGATGAAAACATTGATGACATCATTACTGAAGAACTAGAGGTAGGTAAACGTTGTTGCAATAAATAAGTATAATAGTTTTTAAATGCGTTAATTTAATACAACACAACTTTTACTTTTACTTAATATTATAAATCTGAAGAGTTTATTTGCTTGAACACGCTAATCTCAGGAACGACTGGTCCGATTTGAAAAATTATTTCAGTGTTAGCTAGCTCATTTATCGAGGAGGTCTATAGGGCTATATAACATTAACCATAAATGCGGGGCACTGCTAGTTTACAAACAATAATCTTAAATGGAACGACACGTCTATTAGCCACCAGGCGCGATCGGGAATGACGGGCTGCGCGGCTGCGCAGAATCGCGCGAAGGCGCGGGGGAATGTGGCGAAATATTTTACCGCGCTACCTATGTTATATTTCAATTAAAATCGTATTAGATACCTAATTTCAAATTGTCTATTTTTAAAGGTACCACACTGGACAAGAGGCAAAGAAGAAATTACGATGTTGGTACCCAGAATCAAGAATATGGCAGTATTGGGCTTAGGCCAAAGCGTCAGTACACCACCAGAAGGCATTACAGCAAAAGTAATTGTCGTTAATACTTTTGACCAATTAGATGCTCTTTCCGACGACGAAGTCGAAGGAAAAATTGTCTTATATGATCCGGTTTTTACTACATACAGCGAAACGGTTAAATACAGATCAAATGGTGCTGCAAGAGCCGCCGCCAAGGGCGCAGTGGCCACGTTGGTGCGATCCATTACTCCCTTCTCTATATATTCCCCTCATACAGGCAGCCAATATTACGATGACAATATCAAGAAAATTCCATCAGCAGCTATTACAGTTGAGGATGCCGACTTATTAAGAAGAATATATTCAAGAGGAGATGAAATTGTGTTAAATATAAACATGTCTTCGACATATGATACGAGGATATCGAGAAATACTCTTATTGATTACAAAGGAACTGAGAAGCCCGAAAAACTTGTTATAGTGTCTGGGCACATTGATAGTTGGGATGTCGGACAAGGGGCTATGGATGACGGTGGTGGCTTATTTATAAGTTGGGCTGTTCCTGTTATTCTTCAAAAATTGCATTTGACGCCAAGAAGAACGATCCGTACTATATTTTGGACTGCAGAAGAACTCGGTCTCATCGGTGCCAAAGCCTATGAGGAGAGGCATAGGAACGAAAGTCACAATATTAACTTCATTATGGAATCAGACGAAGGCACATTTGCTCCTCTCGGTCTAGTCGTGAGTGGAAATGCGGAAACTCGTTGCATTATTGGAGAAATTTTAAAGCTGTTTAAATCAATTAATGCTTCAACCTTAGTAGAAAATTCCAGCGCCGGGTCTGACATATCTGTGATTATTGACACAGGTGTTCCAGGAGCTAGCCTCCATAATGACGATGCAAAATACTTCTGGTTCCATCACACCGAAGGAGATACTATGAATGTAGAGGATGAGCACGAACTCGATCTCGGCACTGCCTTTTGGACCGCTGTTTCTTATATTATAGCGGACATTTCTGCAGACATTCCTCGGTAGTTTTGTAAATCATCATATATTAATTGTAAAATTAAAGGATATTCAAAGATATTTATTTATTTAATTCTCACTATTTTATCGAATTCCTTGTATTGCTTTGCTTAAACGAATCATTAAAGAGACTAATTAAATTTTAACAAAAATAAAACCCGACTTCAAAAAACCCCGCCAAAAATGTTTATAAAAAAACACAAGTAATAACTGCCTTAATAGCTATTTAAATGTCTAAACACTAAAAAGTGTAAAATAAATTCTTTCAACTGCTTCGATGAAAGTATTAATCTTTAACACGTATTTAAATATTTACAATAATCAGTGAGTTTTGGAGTCCCGCGTAATTATATCATCATTTCGGAATTTGCGATTATTTGTTTCTTGGTGAAGGGTGGTAAAATAGGTTTTGAATATACAAAATCAATAGTAAGTTAATATACTCATATTTTAACTAATTTGTTTCATATTGTTATTAGTAAGGTAATTTGTTATTAAGTGTCTACTTTTTTTTTAGTTTGGCTGGCACCGACTCCATAACTAACTGATTTAAGGTTAACAATTCTCAGAGATATCGAGTAACATACATACAAAAAAGAAAAAAAAACATTCAGTCGAATTGAGAACCTCCTCCTTTTTTTTGAAGTCGGTTAAAAATTAAATTTCGTTAGGTTAGATGGAGAATTATTTTCTAAAGTTGGTCAAGCTTAATCTGGTATACATCAGAGTCATAAAGGTTTTTAGAAGCGTTGAGGTATGTGGGTATGTTTATCGGAGAGAAGTTATCCAACCCAGACGGCCCTGGGCACCCCACACACCATGTGTAGGCCACCACGACGGCGTAACGGCGCGTCTGGCAATTCCATTATCGAAAAAAATATGACAAATAGTTAATATTTTTGTACCTACATGAGATATTAGATCTGAAGATGCCATAAACGTTGTTTTTTAAAAATCAAAGTAGCAACCGGTTTTAGGTGAAAGAAAAATAAGTTTCAGAAAAACATACTGTTACAGAGCATGACAATCAAAACGCCTAATTTAAAGATATAAGGCATGTACAATGTCATAGTAATTAACAACCTATTATTATAATGAAATGTCTATTGTTTCTATTTGAAAATCCTAAGATTCGCTGTCGGTATATTTTATACTATATAGATTTTGTAAAATTGACGATTTATAAGTGCTTTTTTAAGGCCTACATGAATAAAGAAATTTTAAATTTTTTGAATATATTATTATTTTCTACAATAGCGTTGTCAATGAATAGAAGTGGAAAAACTCTGTAGGTAATTAAAATTTGTCCTAAACACCGTTTACCATGTTATTGTTACTAATATTAGAAATGCACATTCGCAACTATCTTGTCTGTCGGTTACGTCTTCGCAAGTAGCTCACTTAACTTACTTAAGACTTATTGTGATGAGGTACACCAAGTGTTGACTCGAGAACCAAAGATTTTTATCCTAGATAAAATGTTAGATCTCTCGGAACGATTTTTCTGCAACATACCAAATCACATGCGAACAGAGTCGTTGGCTAAGACTTGTCCTAAAGAAATACTAACATTCCATTTCTTCAATATTCCAGAAATCTTTATTGGTCTTGTCTACAGTTCCATAAGCGAGTTTTATTGAAAGAAATGTTACTTGTGATATTTTGTGGTCCCGAAGGAGGGCGGGAGCTTGTTTGCAATATCCTTGATAAAGATTGAGGGTTTTGATGCGGTTGAGTTTACTCTCGAGACATCTTCTAGCTAGCAGATGTAAACTATACTAAAAGCTGCCGAGTAGATTTACCTTAGAAAAGGTTTCTTCGAATATTATAATATCTGACATTAGAGCTGGTTGGCTTGTTATATCATGGCTAGAGTTCCATTATTGTTACATAACTTTATGAATAGCTGGATAACATAATAAATTTAAATTAAATATAGAAAACCGTGTATACGTCGAATATCACAGAACCAGTTATTTACTTACTTACCTAAAGCTTATAAAACTTAAGTTTAGAGCACGGAACAAATATTAAGTGTAAGTACCAAGTGGGCGTGGCAGTGAAGCTACAATACTGCGTTATAACGCAAGACTACGTATGGTTGTACCATATTCCTATGATTGTAAGGGTTATAATTTCTTCAACAAAAATACGACGGCCTCTATTGATAAGAAAAAAAATCACAACATTGGAACTTTGATTATGAAAGGACTACGATACGACTTAGGGACCTTAAACAAAAGAGCCTACCTACACCTCTAAGGCCGACAACGCGCCTGTAGCTACTCTGTTGTTGCAGATTGTGCCGTATTGCCGCACGTAGTAAAATACAGCACATACCGCACGTACAAGATATAACATGATCAAGCATTTACTAACAGATATAGTGATATATATAAACTGTAATACGACGATAATTAAATTAGACATCTACAAGACATCCACCAACTTTCGTCTCATTCCACACCAGTCCCACTATTGGTTATATTTGGCGAACCCGACGTGGGGTAGTTGAGACTTATACCAACTGTTGTCTCAATTACCCCAGTCCCACACTTGATTAAACAGATGTCCGTGAGCGGCGGTGATCACTTTTCTTGCAAGAAAAAAACGAGGCGTGCTTGTTCAAACCTGGTTCGTACCTGCGGATTTTCCAAATCTAAGAACGTACTTATACCATTTGCATATATTCTATATCGTGGTATATATGACATATAGTGGTGAAACCTGCACATTTATTGAACCATAGATGTGATCCCCTATCTATGGAATACAAAGATCAGATGGCCATAACTCAATGTATGTTCCTGTCTCATATGTCTGTATTATTTAATGGTCAATAAATGTTTTCTATTCTATTCAGTAGCATTTATGTTGTACGCTACAATGTAATGGTTAGTCTCGCTAATTCTAGAACTATTATCCTAGCAGGCCGCTACTAAATTAGGTTATAACACTTTATAGCAAGTATTCTGTAGGCTATTTTATACATTTCAGTACTAGACAATAATTATAATACGTTACATGTTATTTACTTGTCTATTATCTTATTTGAGGTCAACAAGAACTTGGAGTATGTAGTTATCTACGCAATCGCTTATGTTGCAATATAAATATTTAGTTAATAATTTATTCAAACGGCTCTTTTAGTTAATATATAATGTGGGTTTAGTAGATTATTACCATTTTGCTTTCAGTAGTTAATGGTAAAATGTATACGATGTGTTTATTACTATAATTTAGATATTAGTGTATATTACTGATTGAGTAATGGTCTTTATCACTAAAATTTCAGTCGAAAGATATCCAATGTAATGACATTGAATACGTTTTCCCTTAAAACAAACAATAATTAAAAAAAAAAACATCATATGAAAAAACTGCATAGAATAAAAACGAATAAGTGACTGATAAAATAAAAACAGTCCTTGAATTCAAATACCTACATGTTTTGTTATCGCCGCTTGCCTTTATTTTGATCACGTGATTTGATAAGCAATTTACTCACATGAATATACGTCGAAGTAGGTATGGATACAAATATTTCTACAAACAAAGAAAAGTAAACTATTTTATTTATTTTATTTTATATGTAAATAGATTTACCTCTTGTATAACTTCATATAATAAACAGTTATTAAACTATAAAACACGTTTATATTTTCTATTAATGCCCTTTTTTATTACTATTGTGATAAAGAATCTCTCGCCAATGTAAGTTTTTACGGCTCTTTTATCAAATCAACATTATTGATTTACCAAACATTTTAAAAGCCGCGACACACCTTTCTATTATATTAACACTAGGCTAAGCCTGTTTTGTGAGCCACAAATCTGAGTGAATATAAAAATATAATAATTGTGGCTATTTGTTAACCGACTTGAAAAAAAGGATGACGTTTTCAATTCGACTGAATGTTTTTTTTGTTATAGTTAATGTAAAAATCAAGCCAATCAGCGTTAAGAATGTTCAATGTTACTAAGGCAACTCGCGTTTTCGCAAAAAACCTAACTTTTTTCAGTAAGATAGAAAAATATAATTACCATTCTCTAATTATCCGTGTTTTCGCAAAATCCGAAGAATTTTCGCGAAAATTCAAATTATCAAATTATCCTATGACATATATAATACATACAATTAACGTTGCTACCATTACGAAAATCAAATCCCAATTTTAACCCCCACCAATGTTGCCTCTAGCGGATTTTTCAAATAGGTACCTTCAGAGGTAAAAGGCTAATTACATTCCGCGCGAAGTTTAAAAAATCGCAGCTAAGACAGGACAATGTGTGTCGGGTATAGTGGGCAGTTTAAAACATAATTTTGTAAAATAACCTTTTATTTAAACTATGATTTATTTGCTTTAAAGTCTAGAAGAATATGCTATAAAACAACGTCAGACCTTTTGGTATACATCATTAATATAAATCTATGTTTTAAATCCATCTATGTAGAGAGCGTTTAATATTCACAGTTCATAAATTAATCATATCAATTATGTACCTCACATGTTCGTAAAATAAACTATCGTCGGGGATAATGCACTAGGTTTTTTGCTTTAAGTTCAAATTTTGAGTTCTAACTTTGAAAATCCTGATTTTCAAAGTAAGTATTTGAGTCATAAGATCTGGCTTATGTTCAAATGTATGTAGTTACGCGGTATTGTATTATCCATGATAATATGGTGATAGTAGGTACATTGTTGTCATCTAACCCACATTACTATGTAATATATTTTACTAAACATCTTTGAATATAAAATTAAAGGGCCCACCAGCATAATTGATGGACGTTGAAGTAAATTTCATCGGATCCCCTTGCCATTCCAGTTTGAAGTTTTGAATGACTTTTTTTAGGAATAACTCGAGCTCTAATTCCACGATACGACGACCTGCAAAGGTAAAAAAATAATTTCTTTCTTTTCCATTAATATAAATAAATGATTAAAATCTAAAATCTAAAATTTTGAATGTTGAATCATTTACTTAGTAGGTACTCCTTTGAATCCTATCTGAATATGAGCGTATGAGTATAAAAAAAAATACAGTTTGTTGAATTAATATATTTGTAGTGAATTGTCAAAACCTTTTAAGACCATTTATAATGGTGTTGGAAGCATGATAATATTGCAAAATACTTGATCCTTTTTAATTAGTTCACCTAAAACAATGTGATTGAATCTGATTATGGTTAAAGAAAATTGTCAATCTAGCCTATTGTGCCCTTTTTATATATTTGTCCCATCACTTTTTGCAATAAAAACTTACCAATACAGCTACGAACGCCGAAGCCAAAAGGACTGTAGACAAAAGGATGGGTGTGCATGTAGTGCATCGGATCGTCTTTACTCGTCATCCAGCGCTCAGGAATGTACTCGTGCGGCTCAGGGAAGTTTTCTTCCATCATGCTCATGAGCTGGTGCATAAATGAAATTTGCGTCTAAAAAGATACAAAAGAATAAAAATACTTTTATTATTATATAGCAGTCTTAAAAAAAAAACAAATGAGAATGTAAATAGTTTGTAATCTTTGAAGAGTACCTACATCCGTTTGATATTTCTTAGTAAATATCGAAAAAATGTATTGTCAAATTTATTGACAACACACACTTGCACACATATATTTACTGTTTAAGTGCTATTTAAAAAATCATAGATTTTTTTAAACACAAAGGAACATGTCTTGGTTTTAAACACACGTTATGCATGTGCAAACCTTTAAGCTACTACTGCTGCTGTGTGCAAGTCTTGGACGATTGTTACAATAAACTTAACTACTTAAACGCTAGTGGTAGTACGATTAATGTCACGTACTCCTTTAGGTATGTGGTATCCCTGTACAGCATGATCTTTTCTGGTCTCCCGTGCATTCCCTGCTACCACAGGGTGAATCCTCATTGCTTCTTTGATACAGGCTCTCATATAAGGTCTTCTTGTCCCTTGAGAGGTGACCTCTTCCCTTAACTTGTTCTGCTTATCTGGATTCTTTGCTAAAAGGTAAAGGACTGCAATCATAGTATTCGCCGTCTGGAAATCAAAATTGATAATATTAAGGTCGGTTCTATAGAAAGCCTACTGATAACAAATTCTGAAAATAGATCATTATATAAGGTAACCGGTAAAGTTTTGCCATGCCATATGATGATAGTAGTTTTTGACTGACAGAAAAATAAATTAAAAAGCACATTCCTAATAGTTCTTAAAGGCGAAAGAAGCATGCCGGCATATAACTTATATTCCTAGTACACTCGTTCATTGAAATATGTAAATACATAATACACATACATAACATACATACATAAATAAAGCGCCGACATGTATATTTACCGTATCGACTCCGGCGAACAGCATATCTGAAGCCATAATAACTGCAACGTCTTTATTAATTTCTAGCAATTTTTCCAGAACGCTTTTTTCGCTATCAGATTTCTCTTTTTTATTTTTATTTAATTCTTCTATTGTTTTATCCACGAAATATTTGGCTACACTGAAACAATATTTCATATTATTTTAGCATAGTCTGCCAGTATGCTTGAAAACTGCATACGGACATATAAAAATAATAATGTTAAGTACTTCGCTTGCTCCTCATATACTTTCATAGCTTTTTTGAATGTTTTCGTTGCATAATATCTCCACAAGCTTGGTTTAAAGTCCAACTGCTCTGATAGTTTGAACATTTCATGCACGAGTTGTATCAGTCTTTTTTCTGGCGAATCTGCTGGTAGATCCGGTCTGAAGCAATTTAGCCGACGACCTAAAGCCACCAGACCGATTGACTCCAGTGACCATAAGTTCACCTCCATGTCAAAGTTGCTTTGAATCCTGTTATCTTCCCCCCGAAGGGATTTTAACCTGCAATAGTTTAACATACACTTCAAAGTATTGTTTAAAAAATCTTCAAACATAAAACCTAACTAGATGGATTTTTCATGGATTACATTTCTGGTAATCGGTTTTTGAGACCTGAATTCAGCTGCAAATCCTCTGCTTCAATTTAAAAGGGTTAAGGATCGTACAATTTATCAAAGCTCTGTGGTCTTATACCTTAAAATCATGTCGTCAGCCACTTCATCCAGCATGTCGCTGTAGAGCTTAATGGTCTTCGGCTGTAATAATATAGGATTCACCATTGTCCGGAATTGCCTCCACATCTCACCATTACTTAAAAAAATAAAATTTTTGTGATATAGGGCAGTAAATCAATTTAAATGATTAGAAATATAACACAACTACATATTAAAATAAAGAACAGGATTTGTTAAGATAAACATTAAATGCACAACAAAAAACTACTTAAAATTAAATACTTACTCTGTGACAAGTCCTTTGGGCTTATCTCTGCCATATTTTTTATTTCTATAATAATCAAGTGACTGGAATCCCGGTCTTATTGGCATCCCTGAATCTTCAGATCGAAGAATCTAAAATGTCAAATATGTGTAAAAGGTGGTTTGCTATAATTTGATTAACTGTATACGTTAATCAAAATTATAGCTATAATTATATATAAGACGAGTTCTTTTATTGTATCTAAACACTTAAAAATACGTTAGTATACATACTTGTTCAGCGCTTTCTGGATTAAATAACATATACGCGCCAGGACGGCCAAATGATCCATTCAACCTGACGATAGATCCGTAATCTTTATATAGTTCTTTGGCGAGATCCAATATTGAACTCTGGGAATTTACTACAATAAATAAAAATAATAAAAAAAGTTAGATCATACCGTCAGCATGATTCTAAATTTGCATTGTTTCAGGTGGCGCAAAAGTTTGTTGTTTTAAGATTATTTAAGATCAGATATAAAATAAGAAAAAATATCATCCCAGCAAGAATAAATATTTTATTTAGAAAATGTACATATATATCATCACACCTGCAATCCCCAAAGGGGTAGGCAGAATCCAAGGAGCAACCTTCACAAACCACATTTAACCAAGCCATAAAACGATTTGGGTTAGATGGAAAATTGTTAAGAATAGTGACACACTTGTCAATATTTTACATTGGCTTTGGAGATAGGAAAATAATTACCTCTAAACATTCGCGTGAATAGTTCTAATGTAGAAGGTCCAGGGATGTCCGTACATGGTTTCAGCGGTTCTGATTTGACAGCGGCAGCGTTTGCTGATGACGCCGACCTGAAACATATGGTTAGTTTTTGAGAATATCTGCTTCACGTGCAGGGAGTCAATATTCGAGATACCTTAGGATTTTTTATAAGTAGTCCATTTGCTCGGCAGTGCCCAACTGCCCTAGTGAAATATTTTCACATTAGTTTTATAATAATAATATTTTTTTAGATCCACATTTGTTTTAATATATATTTAGAAAGAAATGCTAACAAATACACACACAAATTTACAGAGCATTCAAAATGTTTTTTAGAGTTCATAGATTTTAAGCTGCTGTGTTGCTAAACGCATTATACTATAAAATACTTATACAAGTTATTCTAAATCACCGTTTCTCAAAGGGGGGTACGCGAACCCCTAGGGGTTCGCCATTCGAGCATAGGGAGTTCGCAGGAAGATTTACGTAATGGAGGATCAACAACTGACCCGTGCAACACGCTTGTCAGCGGACGCGCTATTGAACGTACTGTCTGATCTGAACCTACTCTAAGGTGGGGGTAAGTCTAGGGGTTCGCCGTTACATGGAGCTATAAGTTTGAGGAACCCTGTTCTAAATAAACGACATGCATTTTATAAAACGTCAAGTTGTACTTATAATAAAACGGATACCTAATTTTATATCAGTTTATCTATGGTCACAATTAACTGTGCACAGTAAAAGTGCACAATTAATTAAATTTTCACATATATTCAATAGGCCAGCACTAGAAAAACTACAAGAAAACACAAAAAAAAACTTACCTAATAATGTTGTTGATTGATGTTAGACACAAAACTGATCTTATTTTCAAAGTTTGCATGTTGATGTAGTGTAACAGGAATATCTGAAAAATCGTATCAAAATACTGGAAGGTAAATCACATAAAAGTTTACTTTACTTACACTTACACTTCAATTTACTTATTGCTCAAGCTTTTATGACTTTATATTTATGCGCCTTAACTATACAGAGATAATATACGAATATACACATACTCCATACTGTTAAAACCGAATTCTTTTGACTGAGCACTGTTATTCTTCCACAAATCATATAAGACAAATATGTTTTAATAAATAAGAAATAATTATCTCACTTTAATATAAACATCGGTGGTCAAATTTCTGTCACGACACGTTGTAACTCACAACGTCTCTCTCCAGTGATCACTGACCAACAATTTGTAGCAATGAACCAGTCTTGTTTATAAATCGGTTTGCCCTTGATAAACCTTTTATAGAACAGAGTACGAACATTATTTATCAAAAAAGATCCTATATTCTATAGAACATGACTTATTTTCCGACGCCGCGCACACACTGACTATCCTATCTTTGCGTTTATTTGTTCATGTTTATAAATATTCACAGACCCCTGTCTGTATTATTCATGTAGTTTAAACAATTTGATATGATTACAGTATAGCCCTCACACACAAACAATAATACGCAGTAATGTCTATATTAATCATAATGTCTAAATAAAAAAAAGAATCTAATAAAAACTAAATAAACTAGCTACTTAGTTTGAAAATTATAATAATTAAAATCAATCACATCAAGTTAGTTTTTGACACTACTTTTTCACAATTTTCCATCTAACCCAGCACATTGTCCCATGTTGGTCTGGGACTTAAAAATAATGTGCCAACTGTGGTTCTTGCCTAGCATGTCGTAGAAATAATGATGACGGCATGTGGGGTTTTGTTTTCTCCTTGTATTTTAATACAATGTAATGTAATGTTGTCTAATGATAAAAACGAATCACGATATAATTGTGAACTATGATGGGGAAGCGAGTCCAAGCGATTAACCATTAACTTCCATTGAGCTAACACTGGTCTTAAAAAAAATACGATGATTTATTTTAAAATCAACGAATGAAGTTGAATGACATTTTAATATAGACTTGGAAAAGACGCCATAGATACATTTCGTCTAAGGCACCAAATTTCTCTGTGGCGGACCCTCCGAGCCCGCTGGAAGCAGACCTCGGTGCAATACGCCGTACTCACGAACGTTTGCCAACTAATAGAATTGGAACGGTGCACGCCGTTTGAATTCTAGTGCCTTGCCTTGTTTATTGAGTTTCCCGACCGATTCCTCTATTTCTAGAACTTCCTTTTCGACCTTAACTTAGTATAATCCCAATTACGGAGTAGGGTTCTCCGTAAATGTAACAATTTTATTCCTGGAAAACCTTATTTCAATTGTTACATTTACGTCCAAGTACAATTTTTTTACATAATTATCATTTACGGAGTATTTTAGTTATTTTTATGTGTATAAATAAAGTATTTAATATAGTATTTTTTGCGATTTATCGATATGAATAATAATAAGTCATTTATCAAAGATTTAATAACAACTGATTTATATTTAGTCGAAAAAACATTACATTTTTATTTTAAAACTAGCTGTGCCAGCGGTGTCTGGCTGGTATGACTATTTCCGTCATACATGATTTCTATGTAAATGGAGTAACTTCTCCCGTTTTCCCAACATTTCCCTTCACTACTCTGCTCCTATTGATTGTAGCGTGATGAAAAGTAAACTATAACCTGCCCAGGAGTATGAAGAATAATTGTACCAAGTTTCGTTAAAATCCGTGTTTCTATAAGGAACATACAGACAGACAGACAGACAGACAGACAGACAGACAAAAATTTTACTGATTGCATTTTTGGCATCAGTATCGATCACTAATCACCCCCTGATAGTTATTTTGAAAATATATTTCATGTACAGAATTGACCTCTCTACAGATTTATTATAAGTATAGATGCTTTGAGTATACGATGACTCACGCAAAATTGATGATATTTATCATCCCATAATTTCGTTATATGGACCTAATTTCAGGTACAGTTTCGTAAAATATGTATCTTAAACGTATTCGAGTAGCTTTTAAAGAATATGTGTTTAATCTCCTCTTTAGCAATAAAAAGGTAAAAAATACAGAACAAGATGAAATGTTCCGAACCCAGTGACAACAAAGAAGTATCCCCTAGGACACAAACAAACACAAACCATCCCTAATTGGATGATTCCGAGTGTTCCAATAGCGTGCGCTTAAAACATTATCTAATCTGCATAAGTATTATTTTCGTGTATTACGTGTGCATAAGTTTATTACTGATACCAGTATAATTATAAAAATAATTCATAGTTGAAATAATTTTTATTTTCATTAGGATTCCAAATAAAAAAAATAAAAAGTCGATTACACTGCCCGAGAACTTTTTATCGAATTGAAAAAAAAAACGTATGATTAGCGGATAACTTATCTATTAACGTCAAATTCTATAGAAAAAATATTTTTCTTAGGCGCAAAGAAGTGAACCCTATCCAACAAAAAAAAAATTTTAAATCCGTCCACAATTGACGTCATACGCTTATTACAGATAATTATGCACAAAAATAATTGTTGACCCCTTTTCAGTATCTCAAGATTAGGTACGTAAAAATTGTTGCTTGTAATTATAGCGACAACGTCTTCTAATAAGTATACGGTCGACGCGATGGTAAGCGATCCCTTTATCCTATGCAGTACAAGGGGTGTTGCATGTGCCTACGGTATTAATTCGTATTTAGATATTATTTAATCAGAGGTCTGCCGCAATTTGATCTAACAAATAAATAATATCTTTCACATATTGACTGCCTCATTGGTCTAGCAGTAGCATGCGCCGCCTAAGGACCAAGAGGTCCCGGGTTCAAATCCCAGGTCGGGCCAAAAATTTATGGCTGGGTCTTTCAATATTGAAATTACTCAGTAACAGCCCGGACTCAGGAAGTTGTCGGTTTAATCACCCCCGTGCCCCGTGCCTCGAATAGCACGTTAAGGTGTTGGTCCTGCGCCTGACCTCACTCGAGTCATGTCGAATTGCCATCTCACCGGACTATGAGACTGAAGGAATAGAGAGTGCACCTGTGTTTGCGCACACACTTGTGCACTATAATATACCTCTGCGTAGTTGACGAATCCTCGTTGAGATATCAATATCTTTCACACAATAGTCGCACGAACGTAAACAATAAACAACCACTGTAATAAATTAGTTCAACTATTTTCAAAAATACTTCTTGTCTTTTAAACCACAATGTGGTCATGACTGCAGTTCCAATAAAGGTTTTACCAGATGATGTTAATGTAATATATAAATGAAATATCAATACATTTTACTATGCCCTGACGAACATACTCTCAAAAAAAAAACCGACAATCTGACCTTGGTCTCCGAACACATAATACTGTTTCACCTTGCGAACATTAAAGATGGCAGGTACACTTGAATATCATTACATTTTCTTCTTAATTCTGACAGCCCTGTATAGATAAATGGCATTATTCAAAGGCAAGATGCTACATTTGACAGGCACGACGGCGATGTAGTAATAATGCAAGGACCTAGTTAAGACCCCGGTTGAATGCGCCGGCACGCGCGTCATGCTGACCAGGCCTGGTACACTTCGATCAAGTTTATCGATTTGAATGCATTATACTCTTAGAGATTTTAAAATACTCTAGAGATATAAAACATCATCTATCTATCGTTATGTCCCATCTTTTTAATAAATTTAAAAAAATAAAACTGTTCTTGGGGCGTAAACAAATAATGCCACTTATGATCGGTATAACGAACCAGTTTGACAACATCAATATTAACTTGAGCGAACTTATATATGCAAAATTTGGACCTTTGTACATCCTTGATTTTTTGGCTTTAAAATATTGACCTTTTCCATGGTAAAATAAGGCCAAGAAAAAGGAATATACTCTTTATGTTTTCATGTCCACTTTTGGTTTAGAAACTTGCAAGTATTTATCAGGTCTTCTTCTATAAATACCGTACTGCTGAAAACCAGCATGACTTTGCAGTTGACAGCTCGAATATATGTTTGCTATGAAATGCTAACTCTAGTTAAATATTATTGATCGAAGGTTCTATATCAACACCGCACAAACCGTGCTGCATTAGAATTGCTGCCCACGTTCCGTCTCCTTTTGGAATGTTATCCTGGGACGCGATGTGCGAAGAACTGCGATCAATATTGTTATTAAAAATATTTTGTCACATTTCCCGCCTCCAGTTGTTTGTTATTGAATGGATGCCTCGTAACGCCAATTGCGTCACTTATTGTTATAGGCATTTTAAGAAGCCGATTGTATTTTTCAACAATACACTAGCTTTCTGCCCGCGTGAATGCGGTTTGTTACGGAAACTCTTATCGTGGGTCCTGTAGGATATATTATCGTTTTTAAGCAGAAATACTAGATAACGTCCGTTTTCTAGATTCAGACTTTAGGCGTGCCAAATTACAAATCAAAATCAGTTAGGTAGGTAAGTAGTTTAGGTGTGAATATGTAACAGACAGTCGTGGCTACTTTCTTATTTATAATATTAGTAAGAATTATGTTACATGGAACATAATGTTAAGTACATTTAGGT
This sequence comes from Glyphodes perspectalis, assembly GCA_951394215.1. NCBI lineage: Eukaryota > Metazoa > Arthropoda > Insecta > Lepidoptera > Crambidae > Glyphodes > Glyphodes perspectalis. Next base: position 5,107,966 of record OX596206.1, on the reverse strand, counting down.
ACTTGAACTAAGGTGAGGTAAGGTACAGCAGTGGCAGACTAAGCCTGTTTTAGGCCTGGGGCGATACGACAAATGTTGCTTGCCCGAAATGTTGCCTGTTTGTTATAGGATGATTACAGGAACTTGGAGATAATATGAGGCCCCCCAGGACCAGGGCCGCCCCTTCCGCCCCCCGGTTAGTCCGTCACTGGGTACATGTCTTTTTACAGGCAGTTCCATGTCAGGTACTTTCAAACGCACATTATTAACATTCCAAAATATTTCGAGCTCAGTGGTCTGTCGATAAGGTACTAAATGAGGGCAAATACGAAACATTCAAAATTAAATCCAGAGCAAATAGACAGTTCATGCGTGGTTATGACGTACCAGCGATTAATTATGTTCCCATCTGACGCGGCCCTGCTATTAATTCTGCTTACAACGCACTTGTGTTTGTTTTACATCATATCATGTTGTGTTTACATCCCAGACTTGATTTTGGAGGCAAACATAGAATCGTACATGTTGCCTCTATAAATGAAGTTATCTTAATATGGGGCGAAGATTTACGGGTCAGTAAAATAATTAGATAAAACGATAAAACCTCTTGGTAATACGTAGGAATTACTTTCACAAGCACATTTGTGCAGATTAAAAGTATCAACCTTTAACAAATCTTTTGATGTTAAAGGTTGACACTTTTAATCTGAAGCGGCGAACTAAAGCTAGAATTAAATAAACAAATATGTTTCAACAAATACAACTATAAACATTGTCTTACGTGACTTTTATCTCTATTTTAACACTGTTTCTAAATACAAAACCAAGCACCAGAATTGCCTAAGCAAATATTTTGAATTCGGACTAGCTTGCTTTAGAAACAGATTTGAAAAGTCTTAATTAACTTATTGTATGCCAAACCGAGCCTAGCAGTCCTCATTAGTAGCGTTGAGAACATTACAATGAATTTAATTTCCTTGTACCCTAAATATTTTAAAAAATTATTTCGATATTTTAAAAAAGTTTATTTTTGACAATTCCCCAACCAGCCCAACTTAATTTTGGTTGACTTCGTCAAGCAGCCCCGGAGAAGACGACGACACGTGGATCCTAGTCCGCTTAATAGGAGGGGGTGATACTGTGGTATATGTCGCAGTAAGCACTTACGACACACAACAGATACGCACAGAAGTCAATCACATGTATGTACTTCACTTTTTATACCTACGCTCGGCGGTCGCGCTAGGATTGTCAACTGGCAGTGGCACTCGTTACTTAGTTTTTTTGAGAATGAAAGAAGAAGAACGAAAATATAAACCAATAATAACTATAATATTTTAATTTCATAACTTCTTAACGGATTAATCTATTTACGCAACTTCTTTTTTTTATAGACCTAAGCCTATCAAATGACACTAAAAACATCCCAATATCTACACAAACAAAAGATCACGTTTTCAACTTACGTAATATTTGGTCGCGAGAATTTAACTTACAATAATTTTGTTACTTAGTTTATACTAATTCAAAATTCGAAACTATTATGTGAATCAATCTGATATGGCCACCGGGGCGCTTACCTACCTACCTGTGATACGTTAAAACGAACCATCAAAATACAAGCACCTACCTACTTAAAAAAGGACAATGCACTGTTTAATGTTGAATTTAAACAACCGTTTACTGAAAATTTTTAATAACTTTTGTATTGTTGCTCTATTTTTTCACAAAAAAAAAGTTTACAAACGCGTGTGTCAAGCGGTTAGCACTCGCGCCGGCGTTGGTCTTAGCTGGTTCGAGATAACGTGTCCGTAAGCGGTGTCTATGTGTGCGCTTCTCGTGCGCACTTAGTATGTAGATAGTCTTCTGTACGTATCTGTTTTGTGCTTACGAGTTGTTGCCTCATGGATGGCTGGATGGATCGGCTGCGGCGTGTAGCGTAGATTTCGCGAAGAGTTCCGTAGAGGGAGCCCGAAATCTACGGCGCGCCCGAATAATGACCACCGTGAGGTTTAGTCGATAGTGGAACGTCGCCCCCAATCGTCCCGAGCCCGACACATCCTCGTAGGCCGTACCTAGGTTTACTTAGACGGCGGGTTGATGCATTTCTTACTTAAGAAATAAAATATAATGCTTCTTAGGCTTCATCTACCCATTCAGGGATTGTGGGATTTATGAGATTTCTTTTTCTTCCTAAATTAGGGTCAGCATTGACTATGATACTACTAAGCCAATGATCTGACCTCGGTATTATGTTCCAGATAAGTCTCTGTACCTTCATAGAGTAGGTACACACATACTGGGTTAACCACATACTGAGTGCCTCGTCGGTCTATTCTATCTATCTATCACCGCCGAACGAGCAAGAAATCCCGGGGGTCCAAATCTTCTTTTATAATATTAGCGTTTACTGTTTTAAGTTCAAATCAATAATAACCTATTTATAAGCCTGATTGTCATTTTGTATTATTGCGACCAAATGTGTTTTTAATTACTATGCGGTTTCTCAAGATACAGGCGAAGCCTAGTTTGGGAACCCCTGATTAATTATGCTCTTTGTATTCTTGCAGTGCACTTATGTTTATCCCCTGTTTTTACAACTGCTGTAATGTTATTTTTTTTTGTGAAATAAATAATAATTATTTTTTTTATTTATTATTATTATAAATCCTGGATCGAGCTAAAAGTTTTTAAAATATTAAAATTACTCAGAACCAGGTCGAAGTCGGGAAATTGCGATTAATTACCCCATGGTTGGTCATGCGCCTGGCGTCTCTCCAGTCATGTCGAGTTGCCGTCTCACTATGAGAGCAAAGAAACAGGGAGTGCAACTGTGTTTGCGCAGACACTTGCACACTAATGGTTATCTTATATACCTATATATACATACAAACTGGAAGAGACAATTGACGATCGTAGTTACATAAGAGGCAGACAACTGGCAATTTCCAAGCATAATATTTTCAAGGTACAATACGACAAGCAAGGTTAAAAAAAGTTTATTTAACACATTGCACTAGTGTGTATTAGGGTGCCCCTATTTTCCAAGAAATTTTGTAACATCCGTCTTAGTATGTTATTTTGACCGATTTGATATTAGCTCTTAGCAAAGTGCTCATTAAGACGAATCAAATGGGTCCTACATAACTCAATGGAGTTGTGTCGTTTTATTGCGAAGTTCCTGTGACCACATTCCAGCTCCAGCATCAGTTCAGCTCCGTGTCATCATGATAGACAATCGATATTGGTCTAACGAGCGGCAACACTACTTTAATATTGAAAAAGAATAAAAAAAAAAATCTAAATTCTAATTTAATAAAAAAAAAAAAGTTAAAAAAAATACTTTTTGGAATAATCAAAACGCGTACCTTACGCGCACGCGTTTTGATAGTTCCAAAAAGTATTTTTAACTGTTTATCTCTAATATCAGTGAAAAGTATTTTTTACTGATATTAGAGACAAACAGTTAAAAATACTTTTCACTGATATTAGAGACACCCTAATATTCTAGGTATATATATGTTAGTTATAGGCTGTCATAACTTTACTGTGCGTACACACATAGATCTCAACACGATGTTTCTAGAAATCGTTATAGTTTTTTGCCTTTTTATTAAAATTTATTTCAAATTTTCGAATAAATTTTGTCAATCACAAAAACGACTTGATGGTAAAACTTGTCTTGTCACTGGTGGATCACGTGGACTTGGCTTTGAAATAGCTAAAGACTTTGCAAGAAGAGGAGCTAAGGTCATCATAACGTGCCCTTTTATGGAAGAAGGTACGGCTGCCAAGGACGCCATTGTAAAGGAGACCGGTAACCACAAAGTGATACTCAAACTTCTCGAATTGGCCTCATTTGAGTCGACCAGAACGTTTGCACAAGATATTTTATGTTCAGAAGACAGACTAGACATATTAATGAATAATGCAGGCATTTCTGCGGAAAAAAGGATAACAGTAGATGGTCTAAATTCCACGACGCAAATTAATTATTACGGACACTTTTTGCTGACTATCTTACTTCTGCCTCTGCTAAAGAAAACAGGTAGTGCAACCGAAAAAAGTCGAATTGTGAATACCGCCTCCATGTTCCATAACGTGGGAAAGTTCGTGTCAAACAGTGCGTACAAGATGAATGATTGGTCTATGGCTGAAATTTACGGGTCCAGCAAGCTGTACTTATTGCTGTTTGCTACGGAGTTGAAGAAAAGGTTGAAGGAGCAAAATGTGGTAGTGAACACGTGTGATCCTGGTGTAGCTGGTACAACCATATTTAACAGATATGTTGGAAATCTAGCAGGAAAATTATTCGCTTATTTCGTAAACTATTTCGTGAAAACTCCTTTGGAAGGAGCCCAAACAGCTCTTCACGTGGCGCTAGCCGATGAACTGGGAGATATTAGTGGTGAATACTTTACCAACTGCAAGCTGACCAGAGCAAAGGCGATATCGTATGACGAAAAAGTTGCAGAAACATTGTGGAACGAATCGCTTCAGGTAGTGAAGTTACGTGCTTCCGAGATAGGTATATAAAGTGATACACTTGTTATTTTAATAGAATAGAATAGAATAAGCTAATAAGGGCTGACTATGGAAAATTTTATGTGTAAGCTCACGATTTAATTCCAATTGAATGTTTATTTTTAAATTTATTAATTATCTTACGGACCAGGTTATTATTAATATATTTTTATGACCAGCTAAACTAACCTTAAATGCATACAGATTACTAATACACATTTAATATGCCAAATAAATTATTAAGCATACCTGATAGTTTGTGTGTCATTTTAGTGAAATAGAATTATTAATTGGTTAAATATCATTTGTTTTAGAAAATATTTTGGTTATCAATACAGAAAAAAAATCTAAAACAAAAGGTGTAGGTACTTATACTCATATTTATACGAAATACAAAAACTTGTACTGTAAAAAATGGCCGATACCAAAAATTTCTTGTTCAAACAACAACATTCTTACATAATATAAAAAATTTGTTTTGGTGAAGTTATGTGATTCCGAGATAGAAGTACCTATAAAGTCACCATCCTCCTAGCGTTTATAAATCTATAAGTATTATACATCATCCTCCTAGCGTTTATACAAAAAGTAATTTGATCATAGGTACATCAAAATACCTAACCAATTCGTAATACTTTAAACTTTGTACCTCCTTGAATACACCAAAGACTTTCGAACTTACAAAGACTTACAAAAATAACGTACCTATTAAATTTCTTAAAATGCGTAAACATGTAAAACATGCCACTGCTTAGATATAAATACGATTTTTTTCAATGTACTCTCTTCATAACTGTTTGTAATCCATACGTCGCAACATTATGTTAACAGTAATAGTTATATTTTTAATTATATTATTATGTTGCTCAATCAAAATATATTTCAAAATTTCAAATAAATTTTGCCAATCGCAAAAACGACTTGATGGAAAAACTTGTCTTATCACTGGAGGATCACGTGGGCTTGGCTTTGAAATAGCCAAAGACTTTGCGAGAAGAGGAGCTAAGGTTATCATAGCTAGCAGTTCTAAGAAAAATGGTACCAAGGCCCAGGAAAGCATAATAAACGAGACTGGTAATCAAAATGTGATATCCAAACATGTTGATTTGGCTTCATTTGAATCGACAAGAAAGTTTGCACAAGATATTCTAAGTTCAGAAGATAGACTAGACATTTTGCTGAATAATGCAGGTATTTCTGCGGAAAAAAAGATAACAGTAGATGGCCTAAATTCCACTATGCAAATAAATTTTTACGGACATTTCTTGCTGACTTTATTGCTTTTGCCACTGTTGAAGAAAACAGGCTGTGCAGCCAAGAAAAGCCGAATCGTGAATACAACCTCCGTTTACCACAGCGCGGGAGTGTTCGTCCCCGACAGTGCGTACAAGATAAATGATTGGTCTCTGACTGAAATTTACGGGTCCAGCAAGCTGTACATATTGCTGTTCGCTACGGAGCTGAAGAAAAGGTTGAAGGGACATAATGTGGTCGTGAACACGTCTGACCCTGGTGCGACTGGCACAACTATTTTTAACACAGCAGCTGGACCCATAAAAGGATTTTTCTTGACGTATTTTTTGTATCTATTTGTGAAAACTCCTTGGGAAGGAGCTCAAACAGCTCTTCACGTGGGGCTAGCCGATGAACTGGAAGATCTTAGTGGTGAATACTTCACCAACTGCACGCTGACCAGAGCAAAGAGGATATCGTATGATGAAAAAGTAGCAAAAACGTTGTGGACCGAAACCCTTCAAGTAGTAAAGTTAAAAGATTTTGAGTTAGAAATATAAAGTTAATTAGTTTGTTTGGTCAAATAAGTATTCTATTAAATATGTAAAAATTTATACGCCATAATGACACCATGTAAAATAAAACACAGTTCAGAATGTTTATGGACTTCTCAATAGTCGAATTATTAAACGTTTTAATTTTAATGTGCCTAATTTCTGTAGGAGCGGGTCTAAACATCATCATCAACTTCCTAGCGTTATGTCCCGTGCTTAGACGGGGTCCGCTTAGACCATGATCCAGGATGTAGCGAGTCTGGTAATTACATTGAAGCGACTGACCTTCGTAACCCTAAGATAGGGGAACCAGTCAATTTTTAGTCCAAACATATATGTATGTAATTAATGTTGGACCCGCTTCTACAGAAATAAGGCACATCAAAATTATATATATCTATATATATATAAAAGAAAGTCGTGTTAGTTACACTATTTATAACTCAAGAATGGCTTATCGGATTTGGCTGGAAATTGGTGGGGAGATAGCTTAGAAACAGGAGAAGGACAAAGGATACTTTTTATTCCGAAAACCTCCCTCTAAAGGGGTAAAAAGGGGTGGGATAGGGATAAAAAATGACGAGTATCGATATTGGTATAATTTCCAAGGTTTTTGAGTCATTAAATTTTAAAATGATATCTATTTTTAAATCCGAAATGTTAGAAGTAAAATATTATCATCCCTTAATGGTGCGGAAAGGGGTCGAAATGTCTAAAAATCAACATTGATGTTGTTTTCATGGTTTTCCCCATACATTGTCTAGGTTCTCAAAAAACTAAATAAATGAACAGGTTTATGTTTCCTGCTTTCTAGAAAAATACCCTCAGGGGGATGAAAAAGGGGTGTGCTAGGGATAAAAATGTAAATAATCGATATGGGTATCATTTTTGAGAAATTTTGGGTCGTTGATTTCGAAAATGACATCTATTTTAAATAGGGTTGAAAAATGGATGTGATAGGTTTAGGGTATAGGTATAAGATAATAAATATGAATAATTAATATGGGTATCATTTTAAAAGATTTTGGTGTCGTTTATTTTGCAAATCTATTTCTATTTTTGTAACCGATTTGGCTGAAAATTGGTGGAGTGGTTGTTAATGTTAAGTATCCTTTGTAAGGCTACTGGTTCTACCAGTAGCCTTACAAAGGATACTTTTTATTCTGTTCGACCGCGTTCCCGTGTGACATAAAACGTAATAATAAATTAATAAAAAAATTTACTTAATGCCATCTAAAATCTGCTTCTTTTTTATTGCCTCTAAGGCGGAATAGAGTTCGCCGGGTCAGCTAGTATATTATATAAGAGACTAACTGACCCTGGAGATTACTATGTATAGCCAAAATAAACAAGTTTTAATACACAGTAGTGTTAACACACGAAAGATTGTAGCTACTGTCTTACGTAGCTGACGTCGGTACTCCCCTTGTATCACGACTCATTTGTATTCAAAGACTAAAGGCTGTATGTTAAGTAGTCAAATAAGAAATAACAATTGATTTAGTTTCAATACGGATAATTTTAAAATTCCATTGCTACTTTTCTTAGTATACAGGATGTCATCTACAAATTTGCGACTTACTGAAAATAGGAAAGTAGAATAAACGCGGTCCAGATACGCGCGCTGCATAAAATCTGCGGTGTATCGCCCACAGACTGCGTTTGGAATGATTATGTAAGAAAGAGAGGCAGTCAGAAAGACAGCTTCGGAGTCATGAAATTAAGGGGCATGCTACGTGTCATGCTTTGCCGCAGAGCTACAAGAACTAATACTGATCAATTATATCATAAAATGATGTACGTCAAACGTACATAATGTACGTATACCGTTATCGCTGTGCAGACATTTGGAAAGAATGAATGACGAAAGATTGACTAAGCAGATATTAAACAATGCGAAAATGGAAGGATATAGGAATCGCGGAGGGCCTAGGTTCACCTACCATAACCAAACTGGTCGTGTGTTAACAAAAGTGATGATGTTAGGAGCCATAAGAACCTTAGAGTTTCTATGAAAAGAATTCTGAATGTTATAGAAGCAAGTGAGGTGTGTAAGGACTGTGCCATTGCCATGTTCGGTTTTCTCTGCCTACTTCGCATTTAGAAAAAAATAGGTTATGTCACAAACGCGCACAATATTTCTGATTGCCGCATCCGCTCATTTATGAAGCTACGTTCTGTTTTATATCCGTATTGGCTCGGTCGAGTATTTGTTATTTTAACCTAAGTTAGTATGTAAGCTTATTATGTTGTTATTTATGTTACGAATGTGTTTCTCGGTAAGTAAATTGTGAGTGAGTGATGAAGGAATATAATAACTGCACACACACTTGTGCACTATAATATTTCCTGGGAAGATGGCTAATCCTCGTTGAGATGTGCCGCCGTGACCGATATCGGTTAAGAGGACATTATTATTAATGGCTTAGGCGTAAACACGTAACTGACGGACGGTTAGAGTTCTTTGGTATTTATAATATTACATACATACTATCCCACCCGCAATCCCCGAAGGGGTAGACTGAGTCTAAAGTGCAATAAGCTCCTTAAACTACATTTGGTCAACAATTTGATTGAATTGAGTTAGATGCTAGCTCGTCGCCTAGAGAATCACAACCCCAATACACAATTGCCTTTTACATGCTAGGCATGGAACACCGTTGATACCTGCCTTCCTCAGTCTCAGACCAACATTGTAATATTAGATAAGAAGATGTATACATGTTTATACGACAAAAGCCTTAAACTTAGTCACTATACAGAAACATAGGAGTCTGCACTTCTGAAAGTACTATCGATATTTGCTTGGTTTCAAAAAATAAGAGAGCAAATGATACACGAATCGCAACCAACTACCCTCAAAGAATTATTGCCGCGCATTTGAATACGAATCTTGTAAAATGCTTTGCATCCTTTCTTATTTTTATTTTATCTCTGAAAGAGATTCCAACAAGGTCGTTAAGAATATTTTCCATAGGTACTACTATAAAACTTGAAAACAAGTAAAGCCAGAGAAGAAACGGCGGCTTTATTTCAAAAATTTGCATTGATCTTAACGTTAATTGCACATTTTGTTTTCTCCTTAAAAAAAAAATAACTAACTCTAAGTCCGAGTCGGTCATGCAAAGGTTCCGTACCACTGAAAAACACTTTTCGTATGTAAATCGCTATTAATATTTATCTGTTCCTTACATGGTTTATCATCAAATGCAATATACTAATATTATTTTTGGACGATGCTTATATCACGGGTTGGCCGTTTGCCACGATTTTTTTTTACTATTCATCTTACAGTTTCTTGCTAACATGCAATCCAATGCTCAAATTCCCCGTTTGGAAATAAAAAAGTTTATATCGCCCCTGATATCTAAAACATATCAGTAGGTAGGTAAAAGCGGCATTATAAATAGAAGTCGTATAAAATGTTCAACTGTCCACCTATTATTTGTTATGTTTCATAATGAAACCAACTGGCACGTTTTTGTCACGGAACCCTAAAAATAATATCGCCGTGAATTGTGTTAATTCATCGACTTCATCCGAAGATTTAGAACGTTAGACGTTTTTTTCATAAGCTATATTTGACAGGCGCATGCGTCGAATGGTTAGAGACCCTGGGCACGAAACCAACCAACTTACGTCCCCCGTACTTGGTGCTGTGAATCTTTAGGATTTTGGTACTCACAGTCACCGAACGGGATGCATCAGCCTGTAAGTCGCTGGTTGACGCCGGTTTTTTCTGAGCTGGTAGTCAAACATAATCGATCCGGCTTAGTCATACGGAAACAAGGGCAGCTTCAGCGTGGCCACCACCTAAAACTAATGTGTTAACAAAATATATATGCTGATAAACTCATGTCTTCTTTAAATGACGACATGCAGTTTATCATCATTTGTGAATTAATTTATTGTTATTTGTATATACATACATACATAACGTCACGCCTTTTTCCCATGGGAATAGGCAGAGATCACATTATGTATAATGTATTTGTAAGAGTGCCTCATTGATCTAGTGGTAGCATGCGCCGCATTACATTACAAGGACCAAGAGGTCCCGGGATCAATTTCCGGGTCGGGCCAAAATTTGTGGTTGGGTATTTTATTATTGCAATTATTCAGAAATAACCCGAAATCGGGAAGTTGGGGGTTTAATCACCCTGTACCTCGAAAAGTACGTTGGGCCGTTAGTCCTGCGCCTGACCTTTCCGGTCATGTCAAATTGCCGTCTCAACGGACTATGAGAGTGAAAGAATAGACAGTGCACCTGTGTTTGCGCACGCACTTGTACACTGTAATACCTCCTGCGCAGTTGGCTAATCCCTGTTGAGATGAGCCGCCGTGACCGATATCGGTTAGGAGAACATTATTATTTATTATTATGTATTTGTATATGTTACTTTAAAAGTACTACCGTAAATCCTAAGATTTTCTAATACAACCTAAAATTTACATCTCTTAATGGTAAAAGTCCGAACAAATGTACAATTCAAACTTTAATAAATAAACAAAAGATAAATATCCGACGAGATCACATACATTGATCTGACTTCGAGGTAAGTAGCTTAAGCGCTTGTGTTACGGATATCAGAATCGGCAGTGGTATTACAAATATATACTTATATATTGGATATGAACACCCAGACACAGAACAAACACAAGTATTCATCAAACGAATGTTTGTCTTGGTTACTCTTTCACGCAAAAACTACTGAATGGACAAACGAAACTTTACAAGTTTCATTAAAATCCATTCAGTAGTTTTTGCAATATAATGTAGCAGCTTATACACCTAAATAACAATTACCAAGCAAGCAAAGCTAGAACTAGAAAAAAACTAGTATATAGGTACTAAAAAAGTTTGAAATATAAAACTTCGTGGCTAGCCTATTTGCACTAAATTTTCCAAATCTTTACAGTCGGATATGTGTTAGAACAAAGCGCAACTGTAAACCGAGGCTATCTAACTTAGCACTATTTGTCTTGGCGAGTTTCAAACGAAGCGGAACTAACGCTGTGCCGTCGTCTGCATCCTCCGAGAGGCTATGTTGTTCAGTTCAATGAGAATGAGATTGGAGATTCACAGCTTTTCAGTCAGTAGAAATAAATCTCACAAGTATGACTCTTCTTGCTAGCGTTATCTTCCGTTTCAAATTTTCAATTCGCTTGGAACTTGATAAAAAAACATACATAACATCACGCCCATAATCCCTGAAGGGGTAGGCAGAGTCAAAAGTTTAACCACATTCAGCCTTAAATAAAACTAGGCTGGGTTAAATGGAAAAATTTCCATCTTAAAAACGAGCCTGATTATCAAATTGAGGAGATATTTGTACTTGGTATCCAACCCAACCCTTAGGAAGATGTTGATATAAAATTCGCGTCAACTGAGGATATTTTTAACGCATAGCCCTTCGTAGAGCTCTCTACTGCCATTATGTATTACACTGTTTTACTCATAACCATAATGGAACTAGAGAGATACTCCGTGTAATTGCGCTAACTCATTTGATTGCGTCAGATGTGCTAACGATCGCGATAATTCGAAAAGCCGAGCTTAGCGCCTCATTGCATGGATTACAAGTCAAGCCCTATGTTACTAATTCTTTACTCAGAGATACAGCACAATAACCTTGATACAAATTGTCTGGTTCCCCTGTTTTATGAAGGTTAGATCGGCATTCGTTTTATTACCTAGCTCGCTAAATTCTCAATCACGGCCGTTCTTAGACGGGATCCGCTAGATCCCGTCTAAGAACGGTATTTAACGCTAAGAATTTGATAAAAATCCCATGTTGGTTTAGGATTTAAATAACGTGCCAACTAAATTCTTTGCTTTGCATGTCGTAAAAGGCGACTAATGGTATATGGGGTTGTGGGTATGTGATTGTGTAGGCGACGAGTTAGCCACTTGTCACACTACTTTTTCAAAATTTTCTATCTTAATGAATGTGCCAACTGTGTTTTTTGCCTAGCATGTCGCAAAAGGTAATCGGGTTTTGGGTTGTCGCAAAAGGTAATGGTATATCGGGTTTTGGGCTCTGTGATTGTGTACGCGACTAGCTAGCTACATATCACTACATTTTCATAATTTTCCATTTAACCCAGCCCAGTTTTGGTTTTTGGCTGAATAAGGGTAAAGGGGCCTGCTGTCCCTTTGACTCTGCCTACCCCTTCAGGGATTATGGGCGTAATGTTATGTTACGCATTAGATTGTAACACCCAGACACAAAACAACATGAATACTTGTTCATCACTGGCTGAGGCCTAGGACAAAAATTCGAACCCACAACTCATAGCGCATAGTTTAGGCAGAGTCAAAGACTCTGCCTAACCCTTCGGGGACTGTGGGCGTGATGTTATGTATGTATGTATTTTTTCTGCGTTACCTTGTCTCTTATGTGTTGAATATCAAAGGATTTACTCGACACAATTTGTAACTTAAGATCACAAAGGATGACATGCTGGAGGGCTCTTGTTTGATGGTGAAAAAAATGCCGTGTCATTTTATACATTGTTTGCGGCGAGACAATTGATAACAATTGGTTGAGCATTTGCATAGTTAAAAGACAAATAAATGATAAAGGTAAAGTGCAAAATTGAGAATCATAAGGTCAATGTAATTTACATGAACATAAAAAACGTGAACATGACGAACTTAAAAAAGCGTTGTTTTGCACTAAAACGGAATGTTTGAAAGGGCAATGTACTTATTTACTTATTTGTAACGTGCTGTGCTGTGCCATGTTGGTCTGGGACCCAAAAATAATGTCCTGTATTCCTCGTGAATATATTGTCAAACTAATGGTATATTCGGTATTGAGTTTGTGATTATGTAAGCGACATAAGGATATTATCCCGGACCTCATGGAGACATACAGACAAATGTTTGATTTTATTATTAAGAAAATCCTTCATACATGTTTTGGTGCAACGCCTTAATCTCATAAACTATTCCGTTGTTTCAAGTTCTCAGTTAAGAAAATGGAAATAATTACTCACTGTCGTTGCGCGGTCTTTACGACTTAAGTTTAATTAAGATATTACGAAAGTTATGATTGCTCCCGGTATAAGACTGTTTAATCAACTATGACACTTTGGATTTTCTGTATTACAAAGTTGAAATCTTCAAATATAAGTCTTAGTGAGTAATAGAAGTCTTATCCACTACAAGACAAGAAAAATCTAAAAAATATCCCAAGAAGAATAAAAATAATAAAAATAGGAACAAAACTTTATTAGGTGAGCCATTTGTCACAACTTTTTAAAAGTCAAAAAAGGAGCAGGTGCTTATTATATACAATACCGGGAAAAAATACTTATTAAACGTTTTATCATTCTGGAACTAATTTAAAGTGGATGAAATATTGCTCTATTCAATAAAATACTTTATAGTTCTTCATAGCAGCTTTAAATCCATATAGGTGCCTATAACTCTTATCTACAGTTAAGTTACCCCACGGATATTCTAAAGACCGGTAGATAGGACAGAGAATATTATTATAAAGATATTTTCAATGCGACAAGCAAAAGAGAGGAGAATTTCCTCGCTCGACGCGATCTCCCTCACGATAAAGGCCTTAAATTATGTTATCGTATCGTGGCCATTCTAATAAAAATAAACTTTGGCTTTCAAGGAAGTGGCTATTCGAACACGTAAGGTGTAAACAGTTTTTTTATAGATCGTCTACTATTGTAGACTAAAAAACTGTTGTAGATATACTTTATTTGAACACAAAGAAAGTATATCTACAAAATTAAGCATATATTTTATACCGTAGATATTATACAGCTACTTATATTCGTTACTATGTTACTTAATAACTAATATTTGTTGATGGGATGTTTATTATATATCTTGAATGTTGAAGAAGCAAGTGAGTTCTCTCTGCCTACCCCGCAAGGAAAGTGGCGTGAAGTTTGGTTAGTTAGTTAGATATCTACATGATTATTGATCAAATTCTAAAACGATCATCTTTAGACATTGAACTTTTATTACTAGCGTATGGAACCGACGTAGCGAACAAGTTTTTTGCGCCGTGCGTTGTTGCCGATCGGCAACAACTCGTTTAGTCACTCGCCTACGTTCACGCGTAAGCGCCATGAAATTCACGGCGTTTACGACGTTTTGGTCGCGAGAAAAATGTTCTCTATGAGCGATCTAGCGCTGCGTGTTTTAATAGCTTAATTAGCCGACAATTATTAGTTTTAGCGCTGCAAATGCTGAAACACGCTCAGTCCATGCTTCGTGATAATATTTTTGTTTGACATAGCTTCTCTATACGTAGTAATAATAGCTCAATGTCTTTAGAATCTAATTTGAAAGTGTTACCAACATTGAGCTATTTAGTAATAAAAGTTCAATGGTTACCAAGGGGTGTAAGTTGTATAAATTTATCACTCCCTGGTGAAAGTAGGTTTTTGTCTAGCCTCTGGCAAAATGTGACTAATCATATATATCGGCAGAAAAAACCCCTCGTGTTGTACTAAAATATCAAAGATTTATTTAAAACATATATTCACATTTTAGAAATAAAATTATAACCTTATGACGAACAAAACCTGAAATATCAAAGAAACGACATTTACAGTTTTTACTATGATTGTCGATTCCTCGTAAAATATCTAAATAAGTAGGTATTATATTAAAATATTAACTTCACATAAGTATTATTTATATTATTGTCACCATCATTGAGCTATTATTACTAAGTAATAATAGTTCAATGGTCACCATTTGCATTATCTTACAATGTTTTTCTAAAGCTGACAAGCATCCTTCAAATAACCGCATAGGCTAAGTCAAAAAGAGATCCTATTTATCTTACTTACATAAATATAAATATCCCACAACATAACATACGATAATCTGACTCAGAGCTAAATAGCTTAAGCACTTGTGTTACAAATACATACTTAAATAGATACATACATACATACTTTATTAGATATTGACACCCAGACACAGAACAAACACAAGTACCTATTCAACACACGTATCTTTGTCCTACGATTTGGAAAATTCACAGATTTCGTGCCTCACACGACTATCGAGCATATTGGAAATGAATCTACGGAATTTGACTTTTTTCCCTTAACCTTTAACCCGATCGTCTTTCAAAATCATCCTATTACATACCCTATATACAGTATTCCCTTCGCGGACACAGCATGAACACAGCATGTCGAAGACTAATGAGTTTATTTAAGCAGTTTATAAAAAACTATTAAAAAAAACATATTGATATAATAAAACAATTGTTAAAATAAATCACATCACCAACAACATTGTAAAAAAATAATTTGATTCGCATTGTTCCTTTTTTTATATTATGTAAGAATGTTGTTGTTTGAACAAGAAATTTTTGGTATCTGCCATTTTTTACAGTACACATTTTAGTATTTCGTATAAATATGAGTATAAGTACCTACACCTTTTGTTTTAGATTTTTTTCTGTATTGATAACCAAAATATTTTCTAAAATAAATGATATTTAACCAATTAATAATTCTATTTCACTAAAATTACTGCTGGTCATAAAAATATATTAATAATAACCTGGTCCGTAAGATAATTAATAAATAAAAAAAAAACCATTCAATTGGAATTAAATCGTGAGCTTACCTACACATAAAATTTTCCATAGTCAGCCCTTATTAGCTTATTCTATTCTATTCTATTAAAATAACAAGTGTATCACTTTATATTCCTATCTCGGAAGCACGTAACTTCACTACCTGAAGCGATTCGTTCCACAACATTTCTGCTACTTTCACATCATACGATATCGCCTTTGCTCTGGTCCGCGTGCAGTTCGTGAAGTATTCACCACTGACATCTTCCAGTTCATCGGCTAGCGCTACGTGAAGAGCTGTTTGGGCTCCTTCCCAAGGAGTTTTCACAAATAGATACAAAAAATACGTCAAGAAAAATCCTTTTATGGGTCCAGCTGCTGTATTAAAAATAGTTGTGCCAGCCGCACCAGGGTCAGACGTGTTCACGACCACATTTTGTCCCTTCAACCTTTTCTTCAGCTCTGTAGCGAACAACAACAAGTACAGCTTGCTGGACCCGTAAATTTCAGTCAGAGACCAATCATTTATCTCGTACGCGCTGTCGGGGACAAACACTCCTGAGTTATGGTACATGGAGGCGGTATTCACAATTCGACTTTTTTCGATTGCACTACCTGATTTCTTCAGGAGTGGCAGTAGTAAAATAGTAAGCAAAAAGTGTCCGAAATAATTGATTTGCATAGTGGAATTTAGGCCGTCTATCGTCATCCTTTTTTGCGCAGAAATACCTGCATTGTTTATCAATATGTCTAGTCTGTCCTCTGAACTTAAAATGTCCTGTGCAAACCTTCTGGTAGACTCAAATGAGGCCAATTCGAGATGTTTGAATATCACTTTATGGTTACCGGTCTCCTTTTTGATGGTTTCCTGGGCGGCAGTACCTTCTTCCTCAGAAGGGCACGTTAAGATGACCTTAGCTCCTCTTCTTGCGAATTCTTTGGCTATTTCAAAGCCAAGTCCACGTGAGCCCCCAGTGACAACGCATGTTTTTCCATCAAGACGTTTTTGCGAATGGCAAAACTTATTTGAAATTTTGAAATACAATTTAAATAGTATTAAAGAAAATAATATAAATATCATATACACGGTAGACATCATTGTGCGATGTATGGAACACAATTAGTTTAAAAAAATTGCGATTTTATTATTTTATAGCTTACTACAATGAATGGTATTTAAGTGAATTTGTATTTTAAAGAGCATGTAACATTAATATTCTATTCGTCAATTTGCATGCGATGTCTTTTTTTTTCAACATAAAGTAAAAAAAAATTTGCAAAAGCATTTATTTAATTTTATCGGTAAGTTACAGCTAAAGCGATGAATTAAGGTATAATGTATGTTAGCTAGCCATTGTTATATAATATTTAGCCAAATCAGACAAAGTGATAAATTGCAGAGAATTAATAATTATTTAATCATTTTATACAATATCTACTCAACCGTGAAAAAAGTAAAAATACACTATCAATAGGTGCGAGATATTTTCCTTAATTTTTTTAAGCTTTCGTAGTCCTGACAACGAGTCTGTTTTTTCTCAGTCCCTTTCCTATCTTTAGAGGATATTAGTACCAAAAAGCTTTAATTTTCAATAGGTTTACCTACATATAGTAAAAAAAAGGCCTTTAAATACGAATTTTGAAGTAAATACTTGATTTTTTAAATATAAGTTACTTTGAAAGATTTAAAATCGAACTGTAAAAGTTTTTTATAAAATCACCCCCGAGAAGGTTTGAAAAAAAAAATTATTTGTTTTTAAAATTTTGGGTAAACGGTATTATCTAGAATAAAAAAAGTTATAATAAAAGTTGTAGAATTTCAGATTTTATAAAGAAATTATCTTTTTATGTTTTCGCTAAAATTAAAATTATCCGAGATAAGGTGGTTAGAAGCTTGGGGATGATAGTAAAAGTCCGGACAGTTTTCCATTTTGACCTGAAAGGATAGGACCAACAAGAAAATTTGTGTGTGTGCTAGATATTTAACAATCCAAAAAGTTAGGTCTCTGACCCATCAGGGTTGCTAAAAATAAAGCACGAAAAACCGAAAAAAGCAAATAACTCATGAGTTGTTGAAAATATTAAAAAATGCTTAAGGTAAAAGTTATAGATAATTGAATTTCCTATAAAAAAAGGTTTCTTCATAACAAAATAAACTTTACGCCACTTCCCTAGCGGAGTAGGCAGAGAGAACCGAACGCCATATGGCACGATCCTTACACACCTCAGGTTTCTTCTATTTCTTGTAAGTGCGATAGTTGTCGCAAAAAACGCGCCTAAGTGCAAAATTATATAAAAAATATTTTTATCATTCAAGATTTTCTCAATAAATAATTACATTATTTAGTCTATTTTTAATAATTAGCAGCACTTTTAAAAAAAATTGTTCCTTACTAAGCTGAAGATTTTGTTTTGTCATCTAGAAGGGTTTTTAATGCAGAATTAAATCCTTTGAATTCTGCGAAATCCGTCTAGACTATACCTGTAATTTATTAACTTATATTAAATAAAGAGAAATCATCAGTAGTGACTGTCTGACCGAGTCAGGATTTCTTGCCAAAACCGAAACCAAAACCAAACATAAGGCAGCTCTCTTAGTTTCTGCTTAGGTTGTCATAGCATGTTGAAATAAAGTTTATCTTAACAAGCTTTTATGTCTCGTGACCCGGTGTCTGTAATAGTGAGATTGCAAAAAAAAAACATTGGTTACGTATTTTTCTTTTGTTCTGAAATATAAGAATGACAAAGACAGCGAGTTAAAGTTCCCCGTGTCCTCACGTATTCCGTATAAGCGCCTTACTAAAGATTTTTGAAGCGCTGTATCTTTGTAATTTTCAGAGTATTCGATAAAGCAAAAAATACATTCAATATTTTGATAATCTAACTTACAAAAAAAAATAAAATAATCAAGTAAACAGGAGGAACCATCAAAATCAAAGAAGGGCAAGGCCTGTAATAATAACCACTTTAAAAAAGTTGCAAATCTGTATTTCATAACAAGCAAAACCGACGGCATCACCTGCGAGGATTTCAGTGTGCTACCGTAGTATGTATAGACTATACATACTACGGTAGCACACTGAAATCCTGAAATCCATATGTCTATATGTATAAAGCTTTCACTCCTTATTGGCCCTACATAAAATATATAAGGTATGTACACGAAAAAAACATATATCTTTAAAGTTATTGTCTATCTGCTTGTTTACGTATTCCGGCTAATATTCAAAACGATTAAGAAATTTTTACAGCACTTTCACTAGCAAATAGTCGGTTCTACAAGTTACCGACCTATTATATATTTTATTAATCGAAAAATAAACAGTTTTGTGTTAAAAATTCAAATTAAATAAATAAATTCCACGCGAACGAAGTAGATATCTTCAAGTACCGCTAGATTTAGGTACTTTTAAAAATTATTTTGACAGACCAAAATTGGCAGACTTAGCCTTAAGATGTAGGTTATAAACATACAAGGTATTAAAATATAACAATATTTTTCGTCTTCAGTATTAATATTAGAAGATTTACGGCGACTATCTAATTAGCTATATATAATGATAAATGTTATGGTATCTCTGTTAACTCTGATCCATGATCCAAAAATTAACCATGATCCAAAAATTGTCTGGTTCCCCTATCTTAGGGTTACGAAGGTCAGATCGGCAGTCGCTTCAATGTAATTACCAGACTCGCTAAATCCTGGATCATGGTCTAAGCGGACCCTGTCTAAGCACGGGACATAACGCTAGGAAGATGATGATGATCTCTGTTAACTCTAAAACCTTTCATTTGCTTCACTAAACCGTGAAAATTAGGAAGCTAACAGCATTCCCGATATTTGCACCAGGGTCTAGGTAATTTGAAAGTAAATAACAAGGTGTTAGACACCATGAAATTAGAACATGCGAGATTATATTTTTTTTTAAATTTTAATCAAAATTTTGATTTGGCTGAAAGTTGAAATGATGCTTAGTTCTTTGTTCTTTTTCCCAATTTTCCATCAAACCGCCCATTGTCCCGTGTTGGTATGGGATTTAAAAATAATGTGCCAACTGTGTTTCTTGCCTAGCATGTCGTAAAGGGCGACTAATGGTATATGGGGTTTTTGGGTATGTGATTGTGTAAGCGACAAACTAGCCACTTGTCACTACTTTTTACAATTTTCCATCCAACCGCGCCCAGTTGTGCGCGCCTAGTAATGCTATATTTAAGTAAATATATGCGCCATTGTACTATCAGAAAAGAAAATACCTTTCTGGTAGTTGCGTATAGCTGTATTATTTCTTCAACGAATGACGTCAAAATCATATAACATGATACAAACATGATGTACGCAGTTTTTTAACTCTATTGTATATTTTTAACCGACTTCAAAAAAATATATGGAGGTTCTCAATTCGACTGAATTTTATTATCTGTTTACTACTAACAACATGTAACCTTCACTCCAACTGATGTATATAAACAAGAAAACACGGGTTATTTATAGTAGAAAAATACATAATTTCGGTATCAACAGGACATAAGTATACATATACCTACTTTTTGTGACCTTGAATGTTTTTTTTTTTGATTGAAGTTTTACTAAAGTAGATTTAAAATTTATGGTAAATTGTAAATAATAAAATGTGGTTTAAAAAAAATAAAATTAAAGGTAAATAATAGCAATAATATAATATGGATGATGACTGAATTAAAACAACTATAATTCTATTTAGTCCGTCAGTTAGATTATACAAAAATACTAGACAGATATTTGTCGCTTTATCAAATAAGCAAAAAGCCACAAAGATAAAGTGCATCAAGTTTTGGGCTTGCAATATCACTATTTAGTAAAAAAATTACGAATGTGTGACGTCACGGGCAACTTAAGTGCATTGTATCTTCGTTAATGTTTGTTTAACAAATCAATACAAAAATACGTGTTCAATATTTTTTTATAAGCTAACTACGGACTAAACAGAATTATTTAGTCATCTTGCCTCTTATGTCCCATCTTGATCGGGCGCTTAAATGTGCCAACTGTGTTCCTTGCGTAGCTAGCTTGCCATAAATGCCATGCGATTCGGTTTTTGATTGCATAGACATCATCAATAACATTGTAAAAAAATATTTTGATTCGCATTGTGTGTAAAATGAATAAAACAAGTTAGTAAACTGAGTTATCTGTGAATAAAATAAAGGGCAAATATTATAATGTCGAAAATGAAAACACCTACGGGTAAAATTTAAATTTTAAATTATCTACAGTAAAAAATTTCAAATGTCTTGAAATGTCGACAATTGTTATTCCTAAGCTTAAAATGCCGAGTGATTAAAATATTTAATATTTAAAAATGTTGATAGTCATTATATGTAAAACTGATATAATACTTAAATAAATAGTAAGGATGGAAAAGCAATTTGGCTTTTGTCACGGCTCCGGCGTGCTTATCGTCGCTGACGGCTTTCGACGGCTCACCTTTGGCTTACTGGCTGGCTTCGCCGGCTAGCAGGATGAGCTGGGGGAGCTGAGGAGCAGAAGGCTGCAAGCCGCAGTACCTCGCTTTTAGCCTCCTACTGATCGGCCCGCGGGCCACCTCACCTCTCCGCGCCTACGCGATTCTAAATTACACTCTAGGTGTAGGGCAAACAAGATTGCGTGGAGGTAGATTTACAGCAATTTCTTTCTGTGACTAAAATTTGCAAATGTTTGCCCGTGCAAAGCCGGGACGACCGCTATTTAATATTTCCTTAATTTTAATTCTTAAAAAAAGAATAAGTAGTGACAAGTGGCTAGCTCGTCGCCTACACAATCACACACCCACAACCCCATATACCATTAGTCGCCTTTTACGACATGCTAGGCAAGAAACATAGTTGGCATATTATTTTTAACCCTCAGACCAACATGGGACAAATTATAATGTATAAGCTTAATAATTTATTCATATATTAAGGGTGTATTTGTAATCTGTATGAAATAAGGTTAGTTAAACTGGTTAATTTTTATGACCAGCGTAAGTGGTCCTAAAGAATAATTACCTGGTCTGTAAGATATTTATGAAATAATTTGAAAAATTAAATAATTTTATTTAATTGGGATCAAACAGTGAGCTTACACATTCATTTATTAAAATAACAAGTGTATCACTTTATATTTCTATCTCGGAAGCACGTAACTTCACTACCTGAAGCGATTCGTTCCACAACATTTCTGCTACTTTCACATCATACGATATCGCCTTTGCTCTGGTCCGCGTGCAGTTCGTGAAGTATTCACCACTGACATCTCCCAGTTCATCGGCTAGCGCCACGTGAAGAGCTGTTTGGGCTCCTTCCCACGGAGTTTTCACAAATAGATACAAAAAATACGTCAAGAAAAATCCTTTTATGGGTCCAGCTGCTGTGTTAAAAATAGTTGTGCCAGCCGCACCAGGGTCAGACGTGTTTACGACCACATTATGTCCCTTCAACCTTTTCTTCAGCTCTGTAGCGAACAACAACAAGTACAGCTTGCTGGACCCGTAAACTTCAGTCAGAGACCAATCATTTATCTCGTACGCGCTGTCGGGGACGAACACTCCTGAGTTATGGTACATGGAGGCGGTATTCACAATTCGACTTTTTTCGATTGCACTACCTGATTTCTTCAGGAGTGGCAGTAGTAAAATAGTAAGCAAAAAGTGTCCGAAATAATTGATTTGCATAGTGGAATTTAGGCCGTCTATCGTCATCCTTTTTTGCGCAGAAATACCTGCATTGTTTATCAATATGTCTAGTCTGTCCTCTGAACTTAAAATATCCTGTGCAAACCTTCTGGTAGACTCAAATGAGGCCAATTCGAGATGTTTGAATATCACTTTATGGTTACCGGTCTCCTTTTTGATGGTTTCCTGGGCGGCAGTACCTTCTTCCTCAGAAGGGCACGTTAAGATGACCTTAGCTCCTCTTCTTGCGAATTCTTTGCCTATTTCAAAGCCAAGTCCACGTGAGCCCCCAGTGACAACGCATGTTTTTCCATCAAGCCGTTTTTGCGATTGGCAAAATTTATTTGAAATTTTGAAATACAATTTAAATATTAAAGAAAATAATATAAATATCATATATACGGTAAACATCATTGTGCGATGTATGGAACACAATTAGTTTTAAAAATGAGCGATAATATGAATTTGTAGCCTCCTACAATGAATGGTATTAAGGTGACTTTTCATTATAAAGTACACGCGCCTATTTAATATTCTATACGTCACTTTGAATGCGATGTTTTTTTTGTCAACCCAAAGTCAAACAATTATTTTGGCAAGCATTCATTGAAAGATCGAAGTTTGTCGCTATGTTACAGCTAAAGAGATTAATTCAGGTATAATATACCTAAACTAGCTAGCCATAGTTGGTTATATAATGTTTATCCAAATCAGACAAAGTGATAAATTGCACAGAATTTATCACATTATCTAATAATTTTGTATAATATATATAGTCAACCTTGGATAAATATAAAATATATAATGAATCGGTCAGAGATATTTTTGTTGATCTTGGTGAAATCATAAGGAGTCCTTATGATTTCACCAAGTCTGTTTTTCCGTCTGGTCCATTCTAAACTTAGAGACTGTTAGTATCAGAAAGCTTTTATTTTCCATAAGTTTACATATTTACCACGCTGAAAAAGTTGCAAAACTGTATTTTATAACTAGCAATGCCTCCGCAATAATCCGTCAGAAGAACTACAGAAGCGATTCTATCATATCATAACGGACTATTATTACAGTTAACTCTTTTTTGCAATCTTACTATTATTATGAAGGCGAAAACTTGTAAGTTTGGATGTTTAGATGTCTGTTGCTCTTTTACGGCAAAATGGCTAAAGAGATTTTGCTAAAAGTTGAAATGGTGATGGCTTATAACTTGGAGTAGGACATAGGCTACATAGGCAGGACAGCTTCAAACGTTTTAATTATGATGTTATAATCAAAATCGCTTTTGGCTAGAATTCGAGACTAAGCGTTTTTGTAACTACGTAAAACAGTGCACTATCATTGTTCTTATAAATATATATTGAAAATAAAGTGAAGTGCCGTGAAGTTTTACAGTAATAGTAGAAGAAAATAAACAAAAATAAAAAAGGACTGCCATAGGCGGCTTTCTACATATGTATGCTACATACGTAAGCCAGTTAGCGGTCCCTCGACGTGATAGCTCTTATATAGATTATAGATATAATTATCTATAATCTATATAAGAGCTATCACGTCGAGATTATATAGATCAGAGTAATATTTTATGAAACTGAATAACACATCTCTCGTCACATTTGTCACACACATGACTAAACCTTAAATTATTACTTCACATTTAGCACAATACATTTATTAATATAACATATTTTTATCCATGAGTAAGGAATTAGGTATCCTGTTGACTACGCGATGCTCAAACATCTGTTCAAGGATACCACATTACGAGAATATTGTCCTAGTAACAGAAAAATAAATTTTAAATCAATCAGACCAGTGGACGTAAAAATCCCTTTTCGAAAAAATAGCTGATGTTTTAAAAACGGCGGAACGGGTGTTGATTATTCACAGCTAAAAACTATCCGGACTGCCTCAGATTTCAAAGAAAACAAACCGCATTATATCAGTCCATTTGTATTGAAGCTACGCGTAGACAGCATAGACAAACACACAGATACATTCGTAAATTTATAACACGCTTTTTTTTGCGTCAGGGGTTAAAAATTGCGCAGGAATTGATCGACTGTTCAAACTTCGCGTATTCGACAGTTCGAACGAAGTCACAATATTCATAGCTAAGACAGGACGTCTGTCTGGTTAGCTAATAATGATATATTTAAGTATACATACGTATTACATCTAACAGAAAGTAAAATACCTTTTTTGTAGTTGCGTAGCACAGCGGTATTTATTCCTTGACGAATTACGTCAAAATCATATGACATAATATAATATACATAAACATGATGTGAGCAGTGTTTTAACATATTGTAATTTTTTTTTAAATGTTTAACAACACGTAACTTTCACTCCGACTTATTCTTCCAGACTTCCGATTAGGTAAGCATGACTTTTTTATTTATTTATTCGTACGTCTACTACGGCACAGATACACAAAGATTTTTTGTATCTTAATTTTGATCAAATTTAAAAGGTTTAAAGTTATCGTTAAGACAGAAAGATCCGATATGTATATGTAACGTTTATATACGTTTGTCCCATGTTGGTCAAGGATTTGGCCCATGTTGATCTGGGACAAAAAAAAAAGAATGTGCCAACTGTGGTTCTTGCCTAGCATGTCGTAAAAGGCGACTAATGGTTTACAAGCTTTTGGGTATGTGACTGAGTAGGCGACGAGCCAGCCACTTGTCACTCCTTTTTCACAGCTTTCCATCCAACCCAGCCTACTGTCTCATGTTGGTTTGGGGCTTAAAAAGAATATGCCAACTGTGGTTCTTGCCTAGCATGTCGTAAAAGGCGACTTATGGTGTATTGGGTTTTGGGTGTGTGATTGTGTAGGCGACAGGTTAGCCGCTCGTCACTGCTTTTTCACAATTTTCTATCTAACCCAGCCCGGCTTTATTTTTGGCTGAATGTGGTTGAAAGGGCATGCTGCCCCTTTGTCTCTGCCTACCCCTATGTTCTATGTTAACGAGGATGGTTTCCACACTTAGTCCTTGAGTAACCATGTTATGTTATGTTTATGTGACGTTTAAGTACACAGCACCAAACAACGCGCATAGACAATCCCTTTTAGAGAGATATATTTGATTAAAACTATTAAACGTATACTAAACTTGATGTTCTTGCGATCGATTTTGTTTCTGTTTTCACAGCTAATGCTCTTTTCTACACATTGTCCGATTAATGGCTGAAATGTTTTTCATACATATTTACCACTACATTTAATCGATTGTAATAAGTATTTGCAAAGTTTATTTTCAAGATAAGATATGACATGACTAGAAAATATTAAGTCACGAAATATATTTTTGTAATAAAGCAAAGCGCAATAAAACGGGTTAAAACATGCATTAAGGTCCCTTTATAAACCAGCATAGATAGATAAAATAAATTATTATTACCATTGTACCACTATGGTAACTATAATGATCTCATTGGTAAACATACATTGTTAGGGTGTATCGTGACCATGTTAAGTCTAATCAAAACGGGACATTATCATACTCTATCACTCCTAGTAATATTATGTAGCCCATCATAGAATATTAAAATGGATGACCAACAAAAGCTGTGAGCTGTGTTGCTCAACTTTTACAAGACCACAATGCGGATTTGAGTTTTCAACTAGCCTTTCTCCTTTAAAGGTTTTTAAAAAATTCACTAGAGGCAGCACTGGTGGTGGTTTGATACTCCTAATGGCAACAACGGTAAATATTGAATTTTAATATCAATAAAGCGAATAAAATTAGTTTATTTCAGCTACTTTCATAGTATCATGTCCTATGGCTTGCTTTTATGAGGATCCGCAGCGGATATCCAAACTATTTTTGTATTACAAAAAAGGGCAATTAGGGCTATATACCGACTTGGACCCCGCGACTCCTTAAAAGAGTTATTTCAGAAAATCAACATTCTCACTGTGGTGTCCCAATACATTCTCGATTGTTTAATGTATGTGTATAAAAACTTGCATTCTCTTCCCAAAAAATCGGATAGTCATAGCATTAATACTAGAAACAAGCATAAGCTAGCTATCCCAAATCTCAGACTAAGTAGGGTTAGTAATTCTTTTGTTGGTCAAAGTATAAAAATGTTCAATCTGCTGCCACAAGAGGTTATAAACCGACCTATGCACAAGTTTAAGATATACATAAAAAAAAATCTTATGCATAAAGGTTATTATAAAGTTGAAGATTTCTTAAATGACAAAAACCGATGGTCTACGAGTGATTAATTACTCACTAATAATAGTTTTAACTATCTATGTATAAATTAAATTCGCCTATTTTATGAAATTAATCATGACATCACAATTTTATGTAATAATTCAATGAATTTTTATTATATGACATTGACTAAGAAGCTTTGAGCTGTGTTCTTTAGTTGGCTTGTTATTATTATTTTAAATTTTCCATTTTTCTCTGACCAACCCGAGTAGTCATGCTCACTAAAATGACGCTGGGGTGGTGGCGCTATGTGGGCGGGTCGTTACATTCCCTAAAATATGGTTGAGTGAAGCGATGGCTGACACATACGTCATGCTTGGGAACAGGTGCCGCCTTTGGGGACTGGTCTGCTCTGGTCGAGTCATATTTTTATTTTTTCTTAGTAATTATAAATTTTTATTATCTTATTTCACACCAGGCCCACTTTGAAACATGGTTCAAAGTTAAATATGATTCTTATAACTTTGTTAATACTGTTGTTGAAAAAAGTAACTACCGAGTTTCTTGCCGGATTTATCTCGGTAGATGCAACATTCTGAACCGGTGGTAGAATCATATCTCTTTCAACTGTTTTTGACGATTTATAAGTGTTTCTTTGAAACCTATATAAATAAAGAATATTTTGACTTTGACTTTGACTTTGACTTTGAAAAAAATCTAAAACAAACTATTTTGCTTATTTAACATTGTGCTTTCGCGACTTATATTTTCTATACTTATAGCTTGTATCGACTGTCAGCAGTACAATTGCGACCTGTGCCCTCCAACAGTGCTGCGTTTAGCAAATTTTTTAAAAACTTTCAGAGGAAAAAAGCTAATTGAAAACTGAAAGCCGCATTGTGATTTTGTAAGAGTTGCACAAAATGGAACAAGCCTATCACCACGATCTTGTCTCTCTGGCCGAAGCGCGGGAGATGCACCGCGTGCATCTCTCGCACTTATATTGCGTGTCCTGAGGACGCCTGCACTTCCTCCACCGCTCGCCATGCTTGACTCTTACACATTATCTCTCAAATCCCTTCATCCTATTTGTCACTCACTTTCTGAGGCATGACACTACAGCAACGCCATAAAATGGGACAGTCCCACTTAAAACGGGACGAATGGTCCCTTATACTCGCCCCCGAGCCATATCTCACGTTCTAAATTAACTTGGCGTCTCGTCACGCCGCTGTTTGAATAGAGCCGCGTTTAATACACCCTCTGTTTTCTTATAATTTGCCAAGTTAGGAATGCAGGTTTAAAGCTTTCATTCCATTTTACAAAACAGTTTGATGACTGTATTAAAATGCTCGGTGGCCATATTAAACTTTCAAGTAATTGTAGACGTTCGTATTGTCTACTGCTAAACTAGATGATGGGTATATTAGCAAGTTTTTAAGGAATGCCATGGGATATTTTTATTGTAGAAAGCATACTAGATTAAAAAAAGCAGTTAACTGTGAAATCGATATTTTTGTAATATATTTTTTAAAGGGGACACTTTATTGTTGTCACTGGGTTCGGAACATTTTTTCGGTTGAGATGAAAGCTTATGTTTTATCTTTAGTAAAATATCTTAACTTGATAACAAGATGATGATTGATTAATAATGTGATGTGAATAGTACTATCAATCTCTATGATTGAACTTTCCGATTTCCGTAGTATGCAATTCATACGTTATTTTTATTATTTTTACTAAATTTAAATTAGTAATAAATTTTAGAAAAAAAATGTACCTCAAAGCTTTTCGGTAGCTCTTCTAACCACCTTTTGTTAAAAACAAAACTGAACTGGGTTAGATAAAAAAATCTGATAAACCCAATTAATTCCAAATACACTTTATTTGCACAATAGTTAATAGCGGTGGTAGCTCAATGGTAAGGACTCGCGCCTCTTAACCGAGGAGTGCGGGTTCAAACCCGGGCACGTATCTCTGGATTTTTCAAGTCTATGTACGTATTTATACCACTAGTTCGACGGTGAAGGAAAACATCGTGATGAAACCTGGAAATTCAAACGACTTTGGATTTGTAACCATGATCCAAAAATTGTCTGGTTCCCCTATCTTAGGGTTACGAAGGTCAGGTCAGCAGTCGCTTCAAAGTAATTACCAGACTCGCTAAATCCTGGATCATGGTCTAAGCGGACCCCGTCTAAGCACAGGACATAACGCTAGGAAGATGATGACACTTTATTTGCACAAATGTCGAACCCTCAATCTTATTTTTACAGACGTAAACTGAAACAAGGATTAAAAACCTTTATTAAAATCTTTCACGTAATCTAACAAATAAAAATGTTTATATGAAAAAACCCTACTTTTTCTTCTCAAATAAAAGCAGCCTAAGTAGTTCATTAGGCTTAACTAGGAGTCTTTAGTAACCACACATATTTATAACAAGTGAAAAATATCTACTCATGCTCTAATTAAATAATTATATGATCATAATTATTGTCAGATAAACTTATGACATTTGTAAACTTGGCGATAAAATAGTGTCAATAACGTCTCTGAAAGCTTGTTGCTGACTATAGTTAGAATTGTGTATGTCTAGTTTAAGCAAAATAAAGGGTCTATTCATTTTAAGTCCAAGCCCTCCTGTCGCCCTGGATAATCCCCCAAAACATATTGCTTTTTTTCTGATATTGTACCTACGTGGTAGCGTTGAGCGGTGGTAACTCAATGGTAAGGACACGCGCCTCATAACCGGGGTGCGGGTTCAAACCCGAGCACGTACCTATAGATTTTTCAAATCTATGTACGTATTTATACCACTAGCTCGGCGGTGAGGGAAAACATCGTGCAAATTCAAATAACTTTGGATTTGTAACTATGATCCAATATTTGTCTGGTTCCCTTATCTTAGGGTTACGAAGGTCAGGTCGGCAGTCGTTTCAATGTAATTACAAGACTCGTTAAATCCTGGACCATGGTCTAAGCGGACCCCTACTAAGCACGGGACATAACGCACAGAATTTTGACACAAAGTGCTAACTTTGTGTAAAAATTCTTAAACCGCCGCCTGGAATAATACTTTCAAGAATGAAATACGAAACGCGTATATATATATAAATAATATAGGTATAGAATTCTAGGAAACGCTAGCGAAAACTAGTACCTACTTACCTATCTAAGTATAATATAGTCAAAGAAACTCAAATGTTAATATGCAATCTAATGCTCAATAGAGCTAGGATGTAAGTAAGTTATCTATTTTTTATAGGATTAATTCAGTATACGTTCCATTGTTACATAATAAATATTCTACCTAATTTCTTTTTGGAATTAAAATCGCTGATTGTTCTTGGGACCCATTTTCTTGGAATTTTTCATTTTATTGCGGAAGAAACTCCAATTGAGTACTTAAACGTGTTAAAAGAATATTCTCAACAGCAGACATTATTTATGTATCAGGTGAGATGGATATTTGAGAAGCGAATTTTTGAAGTAAGTAAAGAAGCATTTTTGCTACAGAACAGACTATCAGAGACAAGACATTTCGCTGAATTAAATACAAATATATCCGACGACATCACATACATTGATCTGACTCCGAACTAAGTAGCTTAAGCACTTGTGTTAGGGATATCAGAATCAGCAGTGGTATAATAAATAAATACTTATATAATGAAAATTAACACCCAAACAGATAACAAACACAAGTATTTATCACACGAATGTTTGTGGGTGGGGATCGAACCCACAACTCTTGGCGCATGGGGCAGAGTCACTGCCAAATGCGCCAGCGAGCCAGTCGATTGTGTATCTATAAAATATTTGCTTTTTCGTGGTTATATTGATAAACTCTTCAAGATGGATTATCCTTAGTCATGTCGCATAAATATATAAACAATGCGAGGTAAATCTGTGTTTTATTTATTAAATCTATAGAAAATGTCTTTTACTTTTTCAACACGTTCCGAAAACACAAATTGGACACGTACTTTGATAAGGGATAAAGTTAGTATTTGGAAAGTGATAAGTTCCAGTTCAACCCATATTTATAAGTAAGTTTAAATGGGCAGATTTCTTTAAAATATTACTTGAGGCGGGGACGCAGTTAAGAATGACGTATGTTAAATTTTCTCTAGGAAGTAAAAAATAAAACAAAATTTTACGCTTAAAATCAAAACACATAAATAGAAAGAAAGAAAGGTACCAAAAATACAATGTGAACAACAAATAAAAGAAGTAACAATGCAATTTACAGAAAATAGGAACACAAATACAAAAACAGTAGGTACCAAAATGGTCTCCGCTCAGTATTTAGCTACGACGAGCAGGGACGCGTCACGACCACTGGTATACTGCGTATAACATGGCGCGGGTGCCTTTTTTTTTTTACCCAGTAGAATGCGTTACGCAGCGTCCCGCTGAATCCGGGGAGAAATAGCGGGGTGTGTCGGACTCCCGGGGCCATCGATGTGGTAGAAGGACCCTGCTCCGCCCAAGGTGGTGGTGGGCGGGGTATACCGACTAAACCCCTGGGATGTACCTCTACGCTTTTATGTAGGGTGCGCGCAACGCTAAACCAACGTGAACACCCCAGCTTCGGCCCTGCCTTAACTGAGCCTCCCGCGCCTAGGGGGAGACGATAGGCAGACGAAAATCGTCTCCCAGACAGGCGGAACCGTGCGATGCGGGTGGGGGCCTCCCGGCCCTCACCCGCTGCCCGGGCATATACAGTGAAAAGCTGATATAAAGTTGTTCCAAAGTCTATGTAGGCTTAAGGCTTCACACCTAGATAGGTAGATAGATATCTACATACATCTACAGACCTATATTAAGTATAATGTGCTTTCCGAAACATTGAATTGTTATTAGCAAATGATAGTAGGCTTATACGAAATCGTCACATAAAAATTCTATACAACTGTTTGAGAGATGCTTTTCTCATTATTATAATTCTGACTCAGTAATGGCTATGTAGGTTTATTCTTAATTCTTAACGAAACGGAAATTTCATAGTAGCAAAGCTCTGTTTAATATTGTTGGGCCGTCTTAGCAGCGCCTATTTTGACAGAACGTTTCGTTCTGTGAGATTTTTTGTCAGTAAAGTACAAAAGTTTAGTTTTTTTTACGTTTTTGTTATAATTTTAAGTACAAGATGTACCTTTAAATTACTTAAATTATTTGGAGCGGTAATAGCTCAATGGTCGCGCCTCATAACCGAGGGGTGCGGGATCAAACTGGAGCACGTACCTCTGGAATTTTAAAATCCATGTATTTATTATTTATACCATGAGCTCGGCGGTGAGGAACAACAATTTTGAATGTGTAACCATGGTACAAAAATTGTCTGGTTCGCCTAAATTAAGAAAGATCAGCAATCGCTGAAATGTAATTACCAAACTGGCTAATCCCTGTTTCATGGTCTAAGCGGATCCTATCTAAGCACGGGATATAACGCTAGGAAGACGATGTACCTTAAAATTATCTACATTCTCTCTACCTTATAGTAAATGGCCATAAGTTGTTAAATATTAAGAGAGCACCAATGAGCTTTGGGCCTTGTCTTGTATCGAATGCCAATACTCGATTTTGGTTGCTGAGCCAACGGAGTCAGTGTGTAAGTAATGGCAATGTTAATAAGATTCAAAAGAATTTCAAGTGACATCCTAGTTAGAAACCATCACGGTTTGCCAAATAGTCTGTTTTTTTAGATTCCAGCAAATCATTTTCGTATATTCTTACTATCTAACAAAACTCACTGTGTATAGGTATTGAGGCGATTATCAGTAGGCGATTAACTTATTACTATTTGTCAAAGTTTTCTGTCTAACTTACGATTTAAAAGGGCTTAAAAAACTCATAATGACAATGGTATTATAGCATCATTTTTGGATTTTATTTAATTTAATGATGATTACTTTTCAACGAATTGTAAAAACTTAACTTGTACTTAAAGATGTATACAATGTATATGTGTGTTTCCATTATAAATAATAAAAAAAGAACAAAACAAAAAATCTATGCAAAAAGCCGCCTGTTGGTCGCGGGCTGTCGCTGAGACATGACGCTCGTCTGTAGGTCCTCTTATAACTAAACAAATGATGAAGGCCCAACGTTGGAAGTTTCCGTCATATCTCTTAAAAGAACTTAAAACTTAATTCTACTGGTAGTTCGAGAGCTGATTGAATTATTGCCCACAATGTGGGGAATATCACAATAAAATATCTGATACAAGCTATATATTATACTATGATTTTATATTAACGTGAAAGTTCGTGCATATTCATATAGATGGCATACCTATAATTTCTTTTAAACCTTAGAATAATGATATAAGTACCTCAAAGCATGACGTCACAGTTTGCGATTATCATAAAATATCAATAAAAGCATAGTGACAGTTTCAAAATGTCAATTGATTGTCGCTGTCAAAAATAGAATATTGTTTCTTCCGGTAAGGTTATGTAAAAAATAATAAGAAATAATTTATCACATTGGCCTCGATCAGTAACCACAACATAAACAAAATCACAATCAGCCTTTAACTATAAAGGATTTAATCTATTCTTGGAGATTCAGTTTTAAGTCAAATTAAAATTCTAGATGCTTCTGCGACTGCGTCGCACCCAGACCTCGGATTTATTAGTCAACTGACTTCAAAAAAAGGAGGAGGTTGTCAATTTGACCGTACATATTTTTTTATTAAAGGATAATAAACCAACATTTTATATCCTTTTTATAACGATTAGAATGCTTTACAAACCTTCAGTCCTAGGCCCCCTGTCCGACCGAAATGGTGATGGCTTGGATATGCCCATTAAGCTTCTAGGCGCTTCTGCATCGTCTTAGTTACGACACTGAGGGAAACCTACACTATCTGCCCACAAACCAAACCTCCCTGCTATTCAGTAGTTATAATAAATATCAGAATACATTACATACATTGATTTGATTTCGAGATAGTAGCTTAGGCACTTGTGTTACGGATATCAGAATCAACAGTGGTATTACAAATATACACTTAAATACCTATTCAATATTAACACAGAACAAACACAAGTATTTATCATACGAATGTTTGTCCTGGGTGGGGATCGAACCCATAACTCGCGGCACATGGGGTAGTGTCACTACCGAATGCGCCATCGAGCCAGTCAAATCCGTATGTGTAATTTTTATACCTACTAATCTAAAAACATATGAATACCTTTTTATACACAAGTTATTTTATTTGCATTAACTTAAGAAGTCACTAATTTTGATGACTAGCTTTCTTTAATTATAAAAATCTGAAACCAAGACGTTTAAAAGCGATATATGTATTAAGAAGTGGTTTTTCTAAACCCTTGCGAAGGATTCCTCTTCATACTTATTTATGATAAGTGGGCCCTTCTCTTAATTAGGTACTTACTGCGGTTGATGGGCTTATTCAACGAATTCTTGTCTCCATGGTATGATGAGAGTGGGTGTTATAAATAGGAAACGTATTCATACAAGTCAGAAGATTGAATTAAAAAATATTTTAGGAAAGTGAAGGAAAGTGAATTATTAAAAATAATATTTACTGTTTACTTCCTTTGCTTGCAGTTTCGCTCGTTTGATCGAATATTTGGTCGGGACACATTTCGCTAACGCATCGATCGTCTCAATATAGCACCTTTTTGGTGGAAAGATATTTTCAACATTACTAGTGTCCCACTGTTCGAAATTCGTTTTATGTTTTCCTAATGCATTATTTATTTATTAAAATTTTATCTTTCTGTACTCCTTCTTCATATAAATTTTAGCTGTGCCAAATCGTATACTCCTCCGCGTAATTTTCGTAAAAAGGTACAAAGATTTTGCATCCTGTATCAATATTAGACTACTGGCCTATGTCCAAAATGGATGGGTCATATGAACCACCAAGTACTACACCCTTAAAATGGGAGCTTCATTTTCATCAGCCTAAAAGATATGGTCTGCATTAAAATGTACGGCATCATTTTTCCTAATTTTATTTATCTTAATACTATTTAAAACAGGTGAAAAATGTAAAAAAAATTGCTATATTTTATTAATCTATGAATATTAAAACTTTTGCAATAATTTTAAAAATTTCAGTTTTTGTATTTCTCTATAATTTTTTTTAGAACAGTTTCTTTTGAACGGCAATACTATATAACAATTGTATTTTACAATATCATGTAAAAAAAAAAGTTGCCGCACAGAGTCAAATGATTTTACAGCTTTTTATATCAAGTATACCACGAAATTAAGATGATTATTAATATACATTCAAATGAACAATAATTTTTTGATGGCATTATTTTTAATAGTACTTTTAAGTGCTAGATAATGATTTGGAACCGAAGCCATACTTTTTCAAATCACCCCCCGGACCACGGAAAAAGAGGGGGTTGCAACCCTCGATTTTTTCCTCGACGCGTGCAAGGCGGATGGGGGTGCCCCTGCACCCAACACCCGCTGGCCTCCGTCAAGAGGACGGTCTAACAGCCGTTTCACACGTCCGCTCCTACGCCTGTGGAGCATAGGGTCGAGAGGATCATTCTCCCGCTCGCGCTGCGCTACCTGTCTGCGAGATGACGTCCTCGTAGAAGTAAGGGGTTGCCCCCCAGGCCCCTCTCAATTTGAGACGTCTTATG
Organism: Glyphodes perspectalis; assembly: GCA_951394215.1. Classification (NCBI taxonomy): domain Eukaryota; kingdom Metazoa; phylum Arthropoda; class Insecta; order Lepidoptera; family Crambidae; genus Glyphodes; species Glyphodes perspectalis. The sequence goes on along the minus strand of OX596206.1, from coordinate 5,072,604 downwards.
TTAAGACGTTTGTGTTAAAAAAATATGTCAGTGGAAATACAACCATGATAGCATTTCTCTATTCTGAGGTCCAAGCAGAGGAAGTCGCAGGCAAAAACTAGTCTACCAGATATCTTTGTCTAAATTTGTCGTAAAATTAAATATACATTTAATACAACAGCACGAGTCAAAGTTGAGAGATCAACGCAGCTAAAATAAAAAAACAATGGTTTCCAACAAATCCTACACGACACCTTTATGACGTGCTAGACAAATAACACAGTCGACACTTGTTTTATTTTTAGACCCCCTACAGGATTTAAGCAGTGACGCAGCTACCCAGGGTCAAGGCGGGGCAAAGCCCCAAGGCCCCCAAGCTCGGGGGCCCCTAAACCCTGTTTAGCAAACTTCTGTTTAATTTGACTCTGTCTACGCCTATGGGCACCCAGGGACCTTTGTTACCTAACTACGTCACTGGATTAAGGATATTTTTTGTAATAAAGACTTTTACATTTGCCATACAAGCTGATGTCTTTGAATAGTTTAAAGTATAATGCAGGTCTGCAGACTCAAAAATATGTAGCCAAGTGTGACATAGACCTTAGCACGTCGAGGAAAACTGGATTTTCTTTTGTTCCGAGGGCCGGGGGCGAGTGATAAGAAGTTGGAGCGGGTGTTAACTCCTTAATTGATATGTCCCGATCCGCTGCGAAGCGCCCCTCGCCAACTCTAGATTAAAGGGAATATTCATTTCTCTGGAGCTAATGTGCCTTATCTTTAGGTGAAATACACTGCGTGCTCTAACGAAGCTTTTTATAAAGCGGCTCACTTCTTACATTTAGAATTGTTCGAATGAGAATCTTATACTAAGTAATATATAAAGCTGAAGAGTTTTTTTGTTTGCTGGAACGCGATAATCTCAGAAACTCCTGGTCTGTATTTAAAAAAAAATGTGTTGTATAGTTAATTTATCGATGAAGGCAGGGTATATAACATTAACCATAAATGCGGAAGAATAGTTCTGAATATAAAAATAGAGCGTGTTTTGAATAAAATTTTCGCCTTAATAGCATAGAAGTTAAGTGCCTTGACGGTTGTTTCGCCATTCGGGAGTTAGAATCCATAATAAATGTCAAATGCTTAGGTCCATCGAAATGATCACAAATAGGTACCTACTGACATTTAATAAACCGTTAACATGGTTTGTCTCTTATATTTGTGAGCAATCATCTCCGTTGTTTATTTTTTTTAAATATACTTTGGTAGTTAACACTATAATATTAATGGTTATTGATACGATACTTTAATATTAAAGTGAATTTTTTCTATGATGCTTGAAAATCTTTAACTACTATTCATTAATAGCTAATATGAAATTAAATTTTGAAGAATCACATAAGGTCTAAAACATATTCAAAGTAGTGTTTAGTAGATTTAAAACAATAAATGATTTTACTTAATAAAAAAAACTTAATTGTCAACACCAATTAGCTTGGCAGTCATCTTTAATTAACTTTCGTAGAAACTACATAGCATAAAAGATTTAGAAATCTCCTCGTTCCATGGTTCAACTTCATTATCTTTTTTCAGAAAAACAAGTTTTTGAAAAACTTTTCGTTTGTTCTTTAATCGGTTCATTCAGAAGCAAGCTGCAACAAAAATATAACCCGTAATAAAAGATTTACCGACTGTTAGCTTCGAAGTTTAAATATTCAAGCAAACAAGTAATTATAAGATAGCTATCTCTAATCAAGATAATTGCGTTAACCAAGCAACTTAGACAGTCACTTGAAGTTTTCGCTTTATAAAAACACTCGAGTTCTTACGATCTAACAGGCAACTTAACTGGTAATTAATGTCAAATAATAGTCTAGTCATGATTTTATTTAATAAATAGATGTTAACAGCAGAGCTACTACACTATGTGTAATTATATTATGTAAATAACTTTAAATGGAGAAGTAATAACATGACAACTTTTATAAATAGAAAAAAAAACCGACTTCAAAAACGAACCTAATGAAAGTAAAGAATAAACTTACTTAGGCCAAAGTAATAGGTACGTATTTTAATACTTATAAATTTGAAGTCGGCCAAGTAAATGCTTAAATTGGTATAGTACAATTATCACTCAACAGATACATTTTCGGTTATAATATAAGCTTCAATTGTACTTACAGGTGAATTTAAAACCTCCTCCTTTTTTAAAGGCGGTTAAAAAGTAATAACAAGTGGCTAGCTCGTCGCACACACCCAAAACCCAATATACCATCAGTCGCTTTTACGACGCGCTAAGCAAGGAACATTTGACACATTCCTTTTTAAGTCCCAGACCAACACGGGACAATGGGCTGGGTTAGATGGAAAATTGTGAAAAAGTGACAAGTGGCTAGCTCGTCGCCTACACAATCACATACCCAAAACCGGAGAACACACGTCCTCTCGAATCGGAAAGAATAATTCCAGACATAATAATGACGCAAAAACAACTTAACACAATGCGACTGAGTCGACAAAGGCGAGAGTTACAAAAGCATAAATATTTTATAAGCTGTTTATACGATTTTCATTTATAATACATTTGCGAGATCCGCCTTTGAAACGAGATTTTCAAGACTCGACTCTCGAACGCTCATCCATGAACGGACATCTCCTGAATAGCGATTCACGGTACGAACGAATAGAATACTTAACTTCTTTAGCCGAGGGATTATCTTTCTTGTTTTGATGCGAATGGCATCGTAACGAAAGGAATAAGTATATTACTTGTACCCAATTAATAAGGAATCTAAAAGACTTGGTTTACAATTGCTAGATGCTTTAAACTCCTATATATATATAATTAAATGCAATAAATAAATGGGGTATTTTACTAAAAAGTTCACTTTTTATAGTCTGTAAGTTAGATTATCAAAAATATTGAATACGTATTTTTTTCTTTATCTAATACTCGAAAAATTACAAAGATACTGCGCTTCAAATATCTGAAATATGTACTGTCCAAGAGACGTAAAGCGCCCTTACGTCTCTTGGACAGTAAATTTCTACGCACCTAGTGACGTCACGTGGTACATCAATGCGCTCAATCTTTGTCATTTTATGTTTGCTGAACAAAATAAAAAGTACATAAGCAATATTTTTTTGTAATCTCAATAGTGGACTATACATTTTCTTTTTTACTAAAATTGCCTGTTGTTCACACCTACACCCCACTATCCTATTTCTAAACTAAAAAAAAGTAAGCACATAGCCGTAGGTATATAAGAATCTTTGCTTGTGCTATGGATGCTAGGTGACGGATGAATACACTTAAACATCAGAAATCTATTTTTCTTTTAACAAAATCAACTACAAAATTGTAGTGCGCAGTATCTTTGGTAAATGATAAAATTTTTGTGTTAAAAACAATGCTCACCTTATTTGCACGGAATTAACTAGCCTACCGAATATTTACATTTAGATGAATAATGAATAAATCTTTATTTCCTTTAAAAACTGTATCTACATAATTAATGGTATATCGGGTTTTTGCGTATGTGATTGTGTGGGCGACAGTCTAGCTACTTGTCCCTAGTTTTTCACAATTTTCCCACACAAAATGGTCTAGATAGCTGTTTTCTCATGTAGGTGGAGTATGGCCAGTGAGTATGATGAAGACAGTTTGTAGTAGAAACTTATACAAAAAGCATTAACAGTGCTTTTAACGAAATTCAGATAAAACGTGTTGCGGATCCAGAATCAGGAAGGTCATAGCTAGGATATTATTAGTGCACAAGGCAATATGTAAAGTAGAGATCGGTGGTAACTCAATAGTAAAAGCACGCGCCTCTTCACCGAGGAGTGCGGGTTCAAACCCGGGCACGTACCGCTGGATTTTTCATATCTATGTACGTATTTATACCACTAGCTCGACGGTGAAGGAAAACATCGTGATGAAACCTGTAAATTCAAACGACTATGGATTTGTAACAATGATCCAAAAAATTGTCTGGTGCCCCTATCTTAGGGTTACGAAGGTCAGATCGGCAGTCGCTTCAATGTAATTACCAGACTCGCTAAATCCTGGATCATGGTCTAAGCGGACCCCGTCTAAGCACGGGACATAACGCTAGGAAGATGATGATGAAGGTCAGCGTTGTGGGTGTAGTCTCGGAATGATCTTTCAAGTTTTTAAAGTAAATACATAGTTGAAGGCACTTAGCATCTTAGATACAACAAGTCAAATAATATAATTGCACATATTTTCTTGCAGACGTTATCACTTCGTAGCAATTCATAGCGCTCTCGTAGACCCGTAGCGCACGTAGATTGCAGTACCTAATTTCATCAACGTCACTCACTATTGATCTGGTGTAGTGGTAACACACGCTGGCCTCAACGCAGGTGGTCCCTGGTTCTATCAAACGAGGGAGGGACGGACAGCAAAAAGGATCAGGCTCATCACGAAACGAGAGCGCTCTAAAGTTACGGTGCGCAGGCCTCAGACGCTATGGGGCGCAGCTACATTCATCTTGAAATTTATTTAAATAAATAGCGACACGTCCGTACGGTTTCAAGGCCGAGAGGCGAGAGGGGGCATTGTGTTGACGTTGAAATTAATTAGATGAACTAATTCATTTCCACGCCTACACAATGTGTCCCAACTGCACACTTAACATATTGACTTTCGCAACAAACAACAAATAGAAGTTGCAATCAGGCGATTGAATGCACCGTAAATCAAGTACCACGCAGAACTTCGCTCGAATCGAGAATTTCATTAGAGAAGTAAACGATATTTTAGTATGACTACCGTGTATCTTATGCAAATTGAAATACATTTTTTAAAACCTTAACATTTTCAGTACACACATAGACTGGCAAAGTTCCAACTGCGTTTGGGGAGCAAAAGTTTATTAAAAGTAAAGGTGTGTATAGATATGTGTGTTTCTAATCAACGATTATATACTTTCCAAATACACAGCTTTAAAATGCCTCCGACGGTTCTTAGTTTTACCCATTTTCCTTTTACATTATTAAACACAAAATGGACTATTAAACGAAACATTATTTATTCATCGGCCGACAACGATATTTATTGCTTTGCTATACAGAATTGCCTGGAGAAGCTAAAAATATACACTTTATCTACTCCAAAACTGACTTTTCCCATTGCCCATAAATTTCCTGTAGAAAGTTCTCAATGCATAAAATATACGCGTTCTACTTTTCGGAAAATAAAAGAAAATACACGTGTGACATTTATCTTTGGTCTGGGACAAGAATTAATCAATTGTATTACTGGCCTAGTATGTCGGGTATGTGATATTGAGCTTTTGATTGTATAGACGATGAGCTAGCCACTTGTTACTTTTGCATCTGACCAACGTCAATTTTATTTTTAGCTAAAAGTGATTAAAAGAGCATGCCGCACCTCAGACTCTCACAATTATGATTGTATGTGATTGTGTAGGCGACGAGCTAGCCACTTGGCACTACTTTTCCACAATTTCCCATCTAACCCAGCCCAGTTTTATTTTTGGCTAAATGTGGTTAAAGGGACATGCTTACCCTTTGACTCTGCCTACTGCCTGATTACAGCGTGATGTTATGTAATATTAAAATTTACGCAGAACACCATACAAGTGCTTTTTATACCAATATGAGTGCACCGCATGCAAGTGATTCTGCATCTGATTGCACCACAACGAAGCTCTCCCAACGATGCGTCTCTAGTGCAATTATGTCGTGAGAGTGTATAAGAGCTTACATCGCATCTTAGAAATCTTTTTTAATGGCCAGTGAATTTCTTGGCTTTTTTCTTAGGTAACAGTTATATTGGTGAAGTTAAACATCTGTGTTTTATAATAATTAATAGCAGATAGCATAAGTGGTAGCTTAAATAAATACAATCGAGTTCTCTTTAAGTGATCAGCTCATAAAAAGATTCTTTACTGATGTCAAATTCCTATTTTTCTATATTTAAATTAAAATACCATGAAAAAGCAAAAAAAAGTTTCAGGATACAAATCAGCCGAAGTCAGTGCGGACCGGTAGTGAAAAAAAAAGTATCTGTTTCTTAAACAGAATTGATTTCAGTCGCATCCGTTCAGAGATGCCGTATAAATTTGATTTGGCTACATTACACCGTGACACATATATACCCGAACCGTTCCGAGCCGCAGGCGTAATTGTAATTTACATGAGTGCGTATCTCTTTACATTAAAAGCAACCGTCGAACAATAAATTAAAGTGGATTCCCACGTGGAAGTGCGCCGGCCGCGCGATGCAATTTATCTTGTGCTCCCGCTATTCTGCTTGATGCCCGCTTTTGTTAAATTGTACCGCTACAGATCGATAGGAATACATTAATTAGACAACTTAATGAGAGCGGTGGTGGCCCAATGGCGAGGATATACAATTCGCAAGCGACGGCTGGGTCAAAACCGGGATTTTTCAAACCTAGGGCTAATACAACTTGTACGGCTGTTTACAAGACAAGAGGAAACTTCAATTTCTAATACTCGTACATATAGATGTGTAATCATAGTCTAATTAGTCTGGTTTATCTGCGGATTATGAAAGTCAAATGGACTCTCGCTTCCGTATAATAACGAGACTTGCTAAGTCCTGAATCACAGACCTAAGTATACCCCGACCAAGTACAAAACATGACGCTAGAAAAAGGATGAGAGGATTAATTAGACAACATATTTCATACTAAATCTAAATATGAATCAATGTAGCTTGTACAGCGACCAGAACTGAGGCAAAATTTAAATTTCATCAACAACTGTTTATTGCGGTGTGGACCCAAACACTTTGCTTGGTCGAATGTTTAATTAGTATATTGAATTCTATGTCGAATATCTAAAATCATTTTGAATAGATTCAATAACAATCAGAATCAGCTAGATAGAAAGCACTGCACCTGCAGAGAGTTTATAAATTCAAGCTGATTTTCCTGGATTGTAATCAAAGCATATTTTTACTACTACCATATATTTTTCTGCCTCGTTAATCTAGTGGTAGCATGCGTGCGCCCTACAGGGGGGGCTCCGAATACTCCTGTGGTATCCCTGCCTGTCGTAGGAGGCGACTAAAAGGGCCTTTGGGGCTGTGGAGTGTTTGCGGGGGGGCCTGCATTCACTTCGTTAAGCAGCCCCAGAGAAGATGACGACACGTGGATCCTCGTCCGTTAAATAGGATGGGGTGACACTGTGGTCTGTGCCGTCATAAGCACCGCGAGGTGTTCTGAGGGCGAGGTTGCCTCTCCCTCGAGATGGGCCGCATGGATCGGCAGCGGCGTAGACGTAGATTTCGCGTAGAGTCCCGAGTGGGGAGCCCGGAATCTGCGCCAACGCCCGAAGAATGACCACCGTGAGGTTTAGTCGGTAGTAGAGTGCTTTCCCGGCCTCTGAGCCCGACACATCCCTCGTAGGCCGAACCTAGGTTTACTTGGACGGTGCGTAAATGCATTCCTCACGTAAAAAAAAAAAAAAAAAAAGTGGTAGCATGCGCCGCCTAAGGACTAAGAGGTTCTGGGCTTAATTCCCAGGTCAGGCCAAAATTTGTGGTTGACTATTTCAATATTGAAATTAATAAACTTCCAGAAAGTATACTAGCATTACCTTCACATAGGTTCAAATTGTGCATTAGAGCGTTCTTAATGAATAAGGGCTATTATAGGGTTGAAGACTTCCTAAATGATAAGCATATATGTTTAACTTCATAATGAAGTGTTCACCTGCAGTGTTGTTACCTAATAAGTGTAGATTATTAAGTACGAAATTTGCATTTAAAAGAGTAACTATCGAGTTTCTTGCCGGTTTCTTCTCGATAGATTCTACCTTCCGAACCGGTAATCCTTTTTTCGGTTTAAATTGACTATTTATAAGTGCTTTTTTGAAGCCTATATAATAAAGAGATTTTGAATTTGAATTTGAACTCCGTAACAGTCCGGAATCAGAAAGTTGACGATTTAATCACCCCCGTGCCTCGGAAAGCACGTTAAGCTGTTGGCTCTGCGCCTAACCCATCTCCGGTCATGTCGAATTGCCGACTCACCGGACTATGAGAGTGAAGGTACAGAGAGTGCACCTGTGTTTGCGCAGACACGTGTGCACTATAATATCTCCTGGGTAGTTGGCTAATCCTCGTTGAGATTGGCCGGCGTGACCAATATCGGTTAGGACATTATTATTATCTATATTTTTAGTTTTCCTTATACCTACATTAAGGTTAATTTATACATGTTCCACCATCGTCTCATTTATCAAAAAAAAAATAGTAAATTTTTCAGACACAATCTTGAATAATTTTTAATTTTTCTGGTGGATTGATACTTGGTCATAATTTAACCCTTCCACCACCACTTCAATTTATCTTAAAACTTTGGATCTATTCCGCGGGACGATTAAGCACCTCACGATTGTTATTCATGAATAATGTAATAATATAAAAAGTTTATGAATATAATTTTTAGATGCGACGTCATTCCAAAGCCAATTTCCTAAGTGACGTATCACTTTATTAAAACGAAGTGACGCCCTACAGACTCTCAGCGCTTTATCGACGTCAAAAGATAACATCACCTTTCATTGCGATGAAACAATAATAGTCATTGTCAATTTTCTTCACAATTTTACATCCAATTTATCTTTCCAACATAACAAGTTGTTTTTTTATCGGACAAACAGTCCCCAATTATCGCTTGATTGGTGCCTGTATTCGTCATTTTCATAAATACATTTCAATATCCAAGTACGTTGGAATAAATTAATGACGATAAAGGTGAAATCTGTGTATCGGTATTAAAAAGCGAGGCCGCCAAATTGTTTCTATTCAAATCCGCTCTAATCTAAATTCATGAATGTTGAATCGCTCGCTGATTTTGACGGCAAATCGAATCGCGACGCGGGCGGTGAACTGAAAAATTGTGACAGTTGGACAATGCTGGCCTAGGATGAAGTGATGACGTTTTGGGAAATTGACACACTCCCTGATTGATAAAAATTATGAACATTTATAGTTAATTCTTTTCTACTGTTGCTGTTGATCTTTGAACATTTTTCATTGTCTGATTCTACTGTTTGGAGTCTTTAGAAACGGCACTCTCTATTACATACTAGGGATTTTCTACGGATATTCTATGGCGGCACACTTTAATTCTATACTTTGGTGTCACGCTACCTGTCCAACCTAACTACCGTATCTGTAGCATTTATTACTTTAAAGCATTCTTGACCAACAATCAATACACAAAAACAACTTCCATATTAATTTCTACAAAATATAAGAACGATGTCATGCATATTTTATTCTTTTTAATTTTTAAATTCTCAAAATATACTTTGGGAATAAAACAGCGTTCTAATTTAGTATTAGTCATTATCCTCTATGAGACTGTTGTCCTCCTTAGGTAAAAAAAAACACACACTTTAGGTACCTACATTAGGTACGTGATTGAAAAATGCATGAGTACATACAATCACTTAACATAATGCAAAATCAATAGAGGTAGGGCCACGCGTGCGTCGCTTATAAATCTTCGCATAATCCGCCATTTGTCAAGCTTAGGTAAAACCGTAAAAGAAGCTGTGTCTAATTCCGGATCTTATGGGTAAGATATTTCCATTAAAATTATTCACGATTGTGTAAAAATCTAAGAAAAGCCTTCAATATTTATCAAGTTCTCCATTCTACATAATAAAATCATTTGCCAAAAAGTTGGCACAGGACTCTATTAGAAAGCTGGTAATTTATGTTTACCCAAAAGCGTATTTGTGATACTGTGGTTGGTAGTAAGTAAATAAAAGTTAGTTGAAATTATTCTAAGATTACCTGTAATTTCCGCATGGCTTCTAAGAATTATTTTTGAAGTAGGTTTTTCTGCATTTCCTACGTCTAGTGCAATTCGTTTCTTCAATGTCATCCAAATGTATATTGCATTTGGCGTATAAGCAAGGATGAAAACCATGTGAGAAAGAAGCACGTGCCCGGGTTTGAATCAACACCCTTCGTTTGTGAGGTAGGTATGTAGCATTGACCTACTGTAGTAGTTCTTTCATGGTCATTATTATGCCTTAAAGTATACGTATAATTTACGATTATTTGGTATTTGATACAAACCTCGAAGAAAATTTGCTATACAATCAAAACCCAATTTAAATTAATATCGGAGTTACCTAATTCGTTAAGCTTTTACGGGTATTTGCAACTTTAGAACCGTTTAAATATTCAAATTGTAAATCTGGAAGACTTGTTTATAAGACGAATAAATGAGGTTCAATTAATTTATTGATCCCACCAGCTCAAGTTTTTGTTTTGCTACCGGTTCTGCACAACCCACCTGACTTCAGGAAATTAATAGCTTTACGGCTTTTTAACAAACTTTAAGATATCACAAATTACCTAATTTTAATTAAAAATATTTTTATAATAATTCAGTTCTTGCCATAATTCGTTACACTTTAGACAAAGGAACCAGACAAATGGTATTCATAAGTTGTCTTAATGTGTAGATTTCATCTTAATATTCTATTTTTCACAGAGCTAGGAATATTGTTCCAAGCCTAAATACATTTTGAAAACCCAGGAGTAAATCCTTGAAGATTTGAACTCACAAGCCTCGCATGATGAATTGCTGATTGTATACTCAACCGCTGTACTAAAATTGTTCCTTCAACCTCCAATCATTATCGTCTTGAGCTTGGTTATTGAATAACTTGTACCGTCGTTAATACTCGTAAATTGTAGAGCAGCCCTTATAATGGATAAACAATTTGGATGGGTACCCAAACCAAAAATGTCCTCCTCTGTACCGTACTGGTAACAAGATTGGCTTTGTTACAATAAGGTACATCAGTAGTAGTCCGAATGGAGACTTGATAGACGTGAGGTCTTCCAAATTGTCGTTCGCCCAAAGTAGTTGCTGAAATAAGTTACTTTATACTTGATAGCACCTTTAAAAACTACCACTTAGTTAGCGGCGTACCGCGCGAAAAGAATAATAAAACCTAAGTGGTAGGCTTTAGACAACATTTTAGTGCAAACAATATGTAAGTGGTACTAATTAAAAAGTAATGCGACTTGCTCGAGCTTTAATCTACTCGTAAGCATCATCATCTTCCTAGCTTTATGTCGCCATCCCAGTCATGATTTATATTTAGCCTGGTTATAATATTGAACATGGAAAAGGCGATTTCTTAATTCTGATCACATTTGAGGGCAGTGGCGGATTTACAGTCTTGGCCGCCCTAGGTCCGAGGCCATAATTCTCAGTACTAACGCGTCATCACTCAATTTTTATCACGATTGGCCGCCTCTAATATCTGGCCGCCCTAGGCCCGGGCCTACTGGGCCTTAGGGTAAATCCGCCACTGTTTGAGGGTTCAAAACGTAAAAGACTTAAGTTTCTTACTAATACAATTAAGGTGTTTAATTTCAAATACAATTTAAGTGTTTAATTTCAAAATAAAAGTCAAGTTATTAATGTTGTCGCATGTGTCATTGGGTTCGGAGTATTTTTCGGTTGAAATATATGCATAAGTACTAGCTTCTGCCCGCGGCTTCGCTTGTGTGGTACATCGATGAAACATAGCCTATGTTATACGGGTGTATAAGCTATATTATTCTAAAGTTTCATTAAAATCCATTCAGTAGTTTTTGCGTGAAAGAGTAACAAACATCCATTACTACATCCTCACAAACATTCGCGTTTATATTATTAGTAGGATAAGATTTGTATAACGAAATATAATTATTTTTATCCCATTCCAACTAGTACAACATTAACTGACATTGACATTTCCGTTTTATTCATACTTTAAATTGCGCATTGTGATATTAATGTGTATAAACATCAATGGTTGTTACATCGCAAACACTTCATATTTTCATAAACCTGTGTTGTTTACGTGTAGACAAATTATGTTGTTTTTAGCCATGATCTTTCAGCTCGAGAGTCTAGAATACAATCGTTTCATAATTACTATTTTTACGAAAGGCCAAACTGTGTTACTTGTTTAGCTTGTAAAAAACAACCAATAGTGGATGGTACATTTGCGATTATGTCGGCGACGTGCGAGCCACTCGTCGTTATTTTTTTATAATTTTCTATCGAAAACAATTATATTTTATTTTAGGCTTAACTCGGTATAAGATGGTTATCGCCTTGAACTTTGCCTACCCTTTTGAGGACTACCGGCGTGATGGTATGTATGAGTGTATAAATAAATAAATAATTGTTAAAACGCTAAAAAATACGCACATACATAATATCACGCCCATAATCCCCGAAGGGGTAGGCAGAGTCAAAGGAGCAGCAAGCTCCTTAAAAATATTCAAACAAAAATAAAACTGGGCTGGGTTAGATGGAAAATTGTAAAAAAGTTGTGACAATTTGTCGCCTACACAATTAACCCAAAACCCGATATACCATTAGTCGCTTTTTACGACATGCAAGGAACACAGTTGGCACATTATTTTTAAGTCCCAGACCAAGGGACTAACGCATAAAAAATAACTTATTTAATGATGGGATCTATTCACAAGCCCGTTTGTGATAGCATGGACGGACATATTATCTTTGTCTGTAGTTCAATAGCAAATACGGAATATAAGTATTTTCTTTATTTCTTCTAATATTCATAATATGAAAAGTTTCTAAGGCAAAATAAGGTCCACCGCTAAAAAAGTTTATTTATAGTGCAATAACAAAGACGGCAGACTGCGTTGATACAGTAGTGGCAAGTCGACTTCTTCTGACCATGTGTCACACACGAAGACATTCACAAGATCATATAGGCAGTGACGTAACGTCTATAAAGTTATATCAACGTCCAGATCTTTGTGATATAATACCTATGTATTTTTTCCTCATATGGTGAACAATAAAGTTGGTGAAGAGGAAGAAGGTGAGAAATTCTTGTTTTTGTATAAAGTGTACTTTCGAGGTCCCATTAATACTAAGTGAGATAATATTAGTTACATATATACTAAATTACAATCTTCGAAGGGTTCAACAGAGTCAAGAAAGCGGTGAGCATCTTCAACAACATTTGTCCAAAATCAAAATTGGGCTGTGATAGATGTTTAATTGTAAAAACGTAGTGACAAGTGGCTAGCTCGTCGCCTTCACAATGACATGCCCCACACACAAATTTACGATACGCTACGCAAGGAACATAGTTGGCACATTATTATAATATGTATAAGCAAATTTCTCTTGGCGCCAAATTATGAAAGACTCATATCTTCAACATTAATTAGGCCGCGTTGAATTACTTTTCAGCTTTTATTTTTCATCTCAGCATGCTAATTGGGTCCGCCACTGGACATAATTATGCCCCTTGATAAAGTCCTTGACTTTTCTTCCATTGTAAAGGACTTGTACTTTTTTATACCATTATGCCTATTCCCATATAAATATAGGTATAAATAGGTAAAGCTATTGTAATAATTAAACCGATGCTTTTTCAACAACATACTTTGACCATAGAATAAGTAATTAGTTATTATATTTTTTACTAGCGACCCGAAAATATTAAGCTATACCTACATATAAACTTTTTTCTTGAACCACTCTGTCAATTTGTGAAGACCACATCTACATACCTCGCGTAGTTTAGAAGATCTAAGCGAACAAACAGAAGCGGCTACTTTATTTTATACTTTACTTATTAAGATGATATTAGCTATGAAGAAAATTGGTTGTAGTAAATATTGATCACCCGTGACTGGTGAACGAAAATAGCTGTAACGTGCATTTTTTATTGTCTGCAGATAATATTATTTATTTTCAGCTTCTAATGTGTACTCTTCGTGTGTAGATTACATGAAAAGTACCAGAAAAGAACAAGTCAATAATAAGATTATTTAATACTCACAGTCACCACATTGTGACACACCCGAGTTTGACTAAATTAAGAAAAACAAACACACCACTTGCCTGTTGTACAAAAAAAAACATGTTCTGACCCAAACATTGTTTTTCCATATGTTTTTTACAGTATTCTTTGTGTTTTTATACTGGCGAAGAAGCATGCACCGAGAGAGTAAACAGGAAATGGAGCCTGTAAACATTTGTAATAACGTGAACGCTAGTGCGTTACCGACCTTGTAGGTTTTATCATAAATTCTTCTCAAAAAGTCATTTCAGCTTGACAATACAATCATATCATCACACCCGCAATCTCCGAAGGGGCAGGCAAAGTCTAATTTCTATAAGTAAAAATATGTATAACAAACGACTGACCTATAGAATCACAAACCCAGTAAACAATACTCCATTAGTCGCCTTAAACGACATGCTAGGCAAGGATCACAGTTGGTTTATTATTTTTGAGTCACAGAACAACATCTGACTAGGACATTTTTTTTTTTTTTCCCCAGATAAATGCTTTATACATACCACCCCACTTCGGGCGAGCGGGTTGGTTATATGGGACTCATCATGAGCCTACCCCCTAAAACTCCGGGGTGTTCCGCCATATCGCTTCTGGGGAGAGGGCTGGGAACGTATTACCTACCATCAAAACCATCCCAGCTGCGGTCGCCCTTTCAGGCTCTGCTCTGACATTGCTCCATGGATCACCCCGGTTAAACGCCCTGGAACTCAAAGGCGCCTACCTCTGGGCTTTAATGTAGACGAGGGGTCCCCCAACCAAGCGTCCACTAGCCTTCAGTCTGCAAACGGGACGTAAAAGCTCTTTCATATTTCTGATGTGTCGGGTGGTAGCCAAAAGGGGTACAAAGTTAGCACTTGGTACCCCTTTTGGCTACCATCCGCCATTCTTCGCTCAATGGTAGAGGTGCAGAAAGTGGCAAGCGAAGAAGCTGCCTTAGCTAGTAAGCTAAGGCAGCTTCTTCTGCCGCCAAGCTCCGTTTCTTGGTCCTTCCATTACGAGGCTTAGTTGCAGATACAGCTGGTGTCGTAGCAATCTGTGGTGCCGGTTGGAGTACGGTTTCGGCCAAATTTGCTTGAGTCGTCACTTTCTTTTTTCCGTACATCCTTTTATTTGCTGCCAGTGGGGGCGTCAGACGTTTCTCGGGTAGGAACCTCACTTCCAATGCCTCGAAACTGGCATTTATCATAATGCCTACTTCGATCATTGTCGTACGAGAAAACACCTCTAAATCTGACTTTTGAAGGTCGCTAGTTTCGGTCACAGCCCTTTTTTGTGACCAGTCAGTCCCGATGTCAGCAAGTTCTTTCCATAGAGCCATATACTCAGCACGTAGACGGGCATTCTCTTCTTGCAACCTGACAGTTTTTTCCAAGGTGGACCGTTTGCTCAACACCTCCACCGCTTCCACAATATATTGTGCGCGGTCATTTAATGCCTTTTGATACGGGCCGTTTAGCTGCCTGGACTTACGGGACACCGAGCGGAACATATAACTAGGACTAGCTTGACAATAAATTACAATTCATGTTAATTATAGTTAGCTTTGTGTATCGTTATATGTATTTTCGTTGAAGTTAGTCGTCGTAAAGAGCATCAATTAGGAGGATAATATTAATATTACTTTCAACTATCAAAAAATGCAACAACTTCAGCTATTGACTGAACCATGAACTGCCCTGATGTCTTCGAAAGAGTAGGTCAAGACGTCCCCAATGATTTCGATACTAACTAAACTTCACGCCACTTCCCTAGTGGGTTAGGCAGAGAGAACCGAACGCCATATGGCACGATCCTTACATTTTGACGCTAACACTTATAATAGCTCTACCGCCTTCGATATACCAATATACCTACTAGAAACAAAGTTGATAACTAGCAACTGTTTACAATGTGACCGTGATATAGTTTATCGATGTCTTCTATTAATGGGTTATCTAAGATATATATTTTTTTCAAATCCGACTATTAGTTCTATGCAAGTTTGCTTAACTAACGCGTTTAAACAAACAAGCTTCTTCACTTTAATAGTATACATTTATACATATCCAATAAAATTATTCCATAAAGTCACAGACATAGCCGCGTCACTAATTGGTCAAAATTAACTTTCCAATCTTACAGTAATCAACAACCGTACAAAATCTTAATGAGAGAAATTTGTGTCTATTCAATTCCAACTTCAGTAGAACCCAACAAAGCGTATCTCTTCAATCACTTGTCACGTACCATTTTAAATTCCATTAAACGGCTTTAAAATTCAAAACTCTGCGTTAATTACGGTTGAACTTCGTAATAGGCTTCTCGACGGGAGTCTTGGCCGTAGCACGCTACGAGTTCGTAGCCAGTGGGCTCGTGGCGGCAGTTGACGCGCGCCGTTGCTACGAAGCGCACGCCGCTGCGCGCCCGGGAGTGGCCGCGACACATGTGTTCGTAACAAACAAAACTTCGCCGACTAGCATGCTATGCAATTTCCGGCTTGTTCCACGTCCCTACCACCAGCCGAAAGGTAATTAGTACGTTTTGCGTGTCTTGTCCGCACGAAACAAGGATATTTGAGGCGTTAAAATGTTATTGCTCTTTTATTTGTTCCGTGACACCACTACAATGTTGGGGAACAGATAAAGCTGAATGCAAAATTTGCAGATATGCTATCTTGTTTAGTTTGTGACCGTTTCGTGTATGTTTACAAATGACATTTATTAGGTAGGTACAGTATTTATGAACATTTTTTATTTTGATTTTTTTTTTTTAATTATACTGTAGGTAGGCTATTTAGATATTACCAGTTTATAGTTCCTATAATTCTAAATAATACAAAATTATTATTATTCTCAACTATTGATAAAATTACCCTGTATAAAAACAATATTGTATGTGACTGGTTATAAAATGCTGACAATTTTTTCAATATCGATTAAACTATTATAGTAAAATATTTTTATATTATGATAGTCATTGCAAAGCTTATAGCAGATCTGAGTCTTAAAATTTATTACACTACTAATAATGAAAAAGGATATTTTTATAGAGGTACTTGTATACTTGTAAATAAACAGCCGTAGTTGACTGTAATTATTGTCAATCATTTTAATTGTAGCGACTAAAAAAATAGCAAGTGAGTCACTTGTCAGTCCATCTTTAAAAAACCAACATTGTGAATACTGCGATAGATTAAAATATAATTAAACAGCTGACAAGTTGTAGCTTTTTCGGAGCTATAAAGACACGAGGTTTATTTTGTTAAATATAAAATTTACTTTAACATACATGGAATATATGAGTATGTTTTTGTCGCTATTATTTTGTTTGCATTTTATATTATGAATATGATAGTTACGTATTAAGATTTTCATAAATATCCAAAGCATTTCCTTAAGGACCCTCCATTTTCATCAAATTCAATTATTTTTACACATTTAAGAAGAATTTATTATTTATAAAGATTTATTTTTAAAATGACATTTACAAACAACTAGTTACTTACAAATGCAATATAGACATTATTTATCAAATTTATTTGATGTACAAGCCACATCACCGCATGCTTATTTTAATACTGATCCTTTCAATAAACAACTTAACCGCAGCTTAGAGAATTATTAAGACAAGCTAATGGAAATATTTATAAAAAAAAACAAAGTTTGGAGTTAATTCACTTTGAGATTCTATTAAAGCAATAATATGTTTTTGCAAAGTGATGTTGGAAAAAAGAAGTATTCTGCTATTTTATAACTATTGTATAATAAATCGTTTTATTTTAATTAGAAACCTTTACATGATTATACAATAAGCCAAATTTATTCGTCAACTAGCTTCTGCCCGCGGCTTCGCTCGCGTGGTACGTCGATAAAACATAGCCTATATGCTATTCGGGTGTATAAGCTACATTATTCTAAAGTTTAATTAAAATCCATTCAGTAGTTTTTGCGTGAAGAAGTAACAAACATACACACTCACACAAACTTTCGCCTTTATAATATTAGAGTGATTTTAAAGTTATTTAAATGAAATAAAAAAACTATACGATAAGTTATATTATAAAACAGTTCACATTTTGTGCATATTTTTATTTTTACACGCAGAATATATTTTTTTTTAATATGAATGATATTTATATTTCTACTGTTTGAACTTACGTAATAAACTACAAATAACTTGAGTTATGAGAGTTAGATGGAACTTTCACTGGCAGATAGCAAGTCGTATAAAAAAAAGTAACTTAGTCTACTTTTATTTTGGAAAAAATATACGGATGTTGTCCAAGACTTTTTTCTTAAAGTCCGGGCGACGTAGTCACGAGACACGACTAGTATATTTTTTTTTAATAATAAGAAGTACATACGTGCTAAAATTCTTTTCAAATCTTCAGCGGAATAAATTATATATGTATCTACCGCATCCACATAGACTCTATTAAACGGGACGAATATAGTAACAAATATGCTTAAACTCCAACTTGGCTGCTCCCTTATAATTCAAACTGGAGTCTCAAGTGAATTGTGCACTGCATTAATCTATGTTGCAGCGATCTAATTGTATTTACATGCATAACTAAGTTCCCAGCAACTTTACTAGCTCAAGCTAGTATCATGCAAACAAATATGCGACTTGCACAACGGAAACTAAGCTAGCAAGGAGTCTAAGTTACTGCAACTTAATAACCTCATCTATAACATAATTTCGAAGCAATATGTGTATATAATGCGATTACAGTTTAATGGTAAGGATACGCAGCTCATAAGCGAGGGATGGCAGTTCAAAACCAGCCACTTACCTCTAGATACTTACTTCCAATCTATGGACGTTGCTATTTAAATCGAGTATATTCTATACATGAAAATACCAGAAAAGAAAATGTTTCATGATAAAAAAAATTTATGCGACAATATCATATAACTTACTATAATTACTTTTACTTATTATATACATTTGGGAATCACAAACTTCCTTATATCTAATTAAGAAACTGTTAGTATCTCTGAAATATATTTCTTATTATAAGTTATATTTCTCTCTGGCAGTACCTACCTTCAACTCCCTTTGCGGTACGACTTTTACTTTATTTGCAGGATAAACTTACACTTGCGAGCAGCGAAATTGTGTTTAAAACGATTTCACTTTGTGATTATAAAATGTAATATGCAAAAATGAGGTTGTATATTTTTTTCACTTATCAACAAAGAAAGGATCAACGTGATTCGTAACATACTAAAAGTTAAAAAGCCGGAAAACAATACCTACTCTAATAAAAAATGTTTCCATAACGTAATATCTCCGTTGCAATTAAAATATATAACATTTAATTTAGTTTTTAAATTACTAATGACGGTAATTAGCAGATTTAACAAAATAGATCGAGACCTAATAAAAAAAAATTTTACTTTGTACCTTAATATCCAATTCTATTTATAACATACAACTCGGTAAGACGTAAACATATGTTATGTTTACGTCTAATAAAAAAATGAGATTGGTAATACATTTTTTTAGTATGCCTGTTTAACTGCTCGTAAGTGTAAGCTTGTCTCAGTTTACTTCCTCCTTCGATTTTCCTTCGAGTATAGTTTTAAAGGCTTATGGTAGTCATGTATAAGACGCTCTATCATTTTTCCTCTTTCGTTTTATTGTAAAAGGATAATGAACCCGCTCTCTGCTCTTTGATTTCCGACTTCTGGCTGTCAGATCCCTTTTCCTTTATTTGTAAAAGGAACCATTTACGTCACTTTTGTATTTCCAAGATTTATGTTCAACAACATTTACAACGTAAACTGGGAACATCAGCATTGTGATATATTCAGCCCTGGATTTGTTAGCATGTTTTAGAATAACGATTTCGTTATAATCCTCAGAATATATGAATATGTATAAGCCCTGTCAATATAGGCTTTGGCATTTTCGATTAGTTGATTTTGTGTAATGTTGCAAATATATTTGAAGCCTGATTTTTCGTTTTTTACACTATAACAGATATTGCACACTATGTGTGTTTGGTTTATGATGTAACTAGCTGTGCCTGCGGTTTTACCCGCATTTATGGTTAATATTATACAGCCTATGAATACTTGTGTGTTCTGTGTCTGGGTGTTAATATATAATATCTAAGTATATTTTGTCCCATGTTGCTCTGGGACTTGGCCCATTTTGATTTGGGACAAAAAAAATAATGTGCCAACTGTGGTTCTTGCCTAGCATGTCGTAAGACTAATGACTAATGGTTTACGTGCTTTTTAGTATGTGACTGAATAGGCGACGAGCTAGCCACTTGTCACTCCTTTTTCACAGCTTTCCATCCAACCCAGCCCACTGTCCCATGTTGGTCTGGGACTTAAAAATAATGTGCCGACTGTGGTTCTTGCCTAGCAAGTCGTAAAAGGCGACTAATGGTATATCGGATTTTGGGTGTGTGATTGTGTAGGCGACAGGTTAGCCGCTTGTCACTGCTTTTTCACAATTTTCCATCTAACCCAGCCTGGCTTTATTTTTGGCTGAATGTAGTTGAAGGGGCATGCTGCCCCTTTGACTCTGCCTACCCTTTTGGGGGTTATGGGCGAGATGTTATGTATGTATGTATCTAAGTATATATTTGTAATACCACTGTTGATTCTGATATCCGTATAACAAGTGCTAGCTACTTACCTCGGAGTCAGATCAATGTATTTGATGTTGTCCGTTATTTATTATTATTAATCTTAGACGACGACACTGACAGAATAGAATTCAACCTTGAACCGCCTCAATGTCGCCGGCGAATATATATACATACATATGTTATTTGCCTGCGGTTCCACGCGCGTGGAACTCGATCCGTTACAGAGACTCCCGCATCCCGCCCTGCAAGTTCTATGTACATCAGCTATAGCATAATATCTTTTTCCTGGAAAATTTTTTCTCTAAGTCTTTCTTACGATTCAAACTTTGGCTAAAATCGGTTACCTAATAATTTTTTATGAAATTTTGCCATGACAAAAGTTGCGATGCAGCAAACTTAACATAGGCATGCAAACGTAAAATAGACATGAAGAATTACTTTCCCTTTAATAATATTAGTAAGGACGTATATAAGATTGCCGTTTATAATCTCAATCAATAATATATAATTGTATATATTTATATTATATATATACAATAATGTTATTAAGCTACGGAAATTAACTGATTTAGCATACATTAATAGGTAAACATGCGAAGTTAATTGCGCGGCCACTTATTTGTACGTGCGCGAGTCACGCGCGTGACCAACGCGGTGTCGTTGCATGACACATCTGATTTATTGTACACGTAATTAGTCCGTGTTGAGCGTTTCAACGTGACAAGTTGACGTGACGGTCTGTCACGCAGACAGCTGGACTGTAAGGGCTAAAAGTTCGCACATAAGTGACATCGAACGGGTACGATTTATGTCACGTTCAGGCGAGGTTGCGACTTGTGAATTTAGCGAATAGCAATATATTCTTAACCAGGCACGCTTTAAATGTAGTGTAATATTCCAAACAGAGACTAACGATACAATTTTCAAAATATTTAGTATAAGTAAACAATTTATTTAAAAAATAAATTTCAAAGCTGATTATAACACGATGTATTTAAATTCCGTTATTATGCCTCGTTTACGTAGAATCAGATCTGAATAATCAAGTCTCACCTGCATCCTACGAAAACTCCATTCCGCGCATAAAAATGCTCATGTTTTGATTTAAATGGAGGACAATCGTTAAACAAACTATAATTTAAATTTTTTTTTCCTAGCGATTTGTAGTCTTAGCGTAAAAAAATTACAAACATACATCCATCCAACAAGTGCTCTTAATATTGAATATTGTTAATATATTGGCCAAAAACCAACTCGAAACATACTGAAGCACTAGGCAGAAGACAAAAAAAAAGTCTGTCACAAAACTGAAAAACAAACGATTTTTATAACAAACGCCATGTCTTAATTGATTGATTCGTACAATGGGCATACACAAAATAAAGTACAAATATTAAAACATCAACAAAGAGCGGCCGGCCAGCAATGATATTGCAAATAGCTAAACGGCAACACTCAATTCCATGATCGAATTCCAAAGATTGTTCAGTGTCTGGTATTCACAAAGCAATTTCCGCTGTAAAACAAATACAATACGTACAGTAAAAGTTACCGGGTCGTCTCTGTACTATTATTTCAAGTTTATTTAATTTTGAACTTATTATTTAATTTGACAATGAGGGTTTTCAAAAACACAAAAACCGCCAGATGGCACGAGGGAGTCTCGTGGTCATATCACTGTCACTATTGGCTCCTTGTTGACAGCATGTCAGTTTTGGTCTGATAACTAACCAATGAGGAGGGTGACAAGACCGTACGTCCCAGTTACGCCATCTATCTGATATTTTAATTCAACAAAGTCCCATATTAGTCTGAAACTCAAAAATAATGTACCAACTGTGTCGTTTTCCTAGAATGCCGTAAAAGACGACCATATATGGAGTTGGGTTTGTTAATATATATAGGTCACGAGCTAGTCTTGTCACTATTTTCCACAATTTTCCATTGAGCAAAACTCATCATTATCAATTTTATTTATTGCTGAATGTGGTTTGTTGTGGTGTGATGGTTTATATACATACATATGTATGTATATAAAAACTGGTGTGACCGTATATATATATATCAATGAATAACTCAAGCACTTGATATGAAAACATTAAAACAGTGTTTCCTAATGTCCATAGCAAAAGCATACCATTTATAATTGAATTAGTCCGTGTCTGTTGCAATGATATTCGAGTAGACCTTTTATGTATAGATTAATTATTCTCAAAATCTTTGTCCAATTTAAAGAATAAAATGTTATTTGTAATGTTAGAAATGGGTTGCTCCCAGAACTAACATTCTAAAAGCATTCCCCCTTGTCAGTTTCGGAAGTGGACTGAAAAATTATGTTTTAAAAGTCAACAAAACCGCTGACCTGTACTTAAGGTGAAGTCAGGAACCGAATCTATTATATCTACATGAATACTTCAAAGTTTCGGCTCGCTCACGGAAAGCTGTTTTGCACATTCAACGACTTTATTTTTGTTTGGCCGCAGGGTAATGTTCGATCCACGCCGTTTTTTTTTATGTAGTAACATTTTACAAAACTAAGTACCTATAAAATATTATTATTTAACTTTTGAAACCACCTCCATTCTTTTTTGTATACTACTCATCATACCCATACTGCCATTAACATAAAAATATATGAAAGAGTCTATAGGTACGCATTTCTTATACATTTTGATATTATAACAAATATATTATGCTATAGATTATAATATTGAGACATGTTGAGGGTTTTTAAATAATTGGTACTACATTACTTAAAACATTAAAAGAGTTGATAACATTTTGTTATGATAAAAAATACAGCTAGCGTCTATCGTATCATGCGTAAATAAAAACGAATGTCAAAAACCGTCCCAATTGGGTCGTTTTCGAGTAAGTATTCAAATCGCTTTGCGCTTACGAAATATCTGTCTATTATTTGTATGTAATTGTTATTAGTTAACAAATTTGCGTGTAATATATACTTTTGTCCGCAGATGAAAGCGTGGACTGCGCACGAGCAAGACGCGACGCTGTCCTGCTGTCGCACACTGCACGTCAAGCACGCCGCGTACGCCAGCGCCCTCTACACATTGGTACGTTCAAGGTTAATTGTAAGTTCGCTAGAGGTAACTCCTGAGTTCGACTCATAGAAGCGTTCGTTGCACATCTTTTTGTTGAACTGAAGAAATACTCTCAAGTGAGGTAGTAAATAGCGGAGTGAGGAGAGATGGGCTCAGGAGCTTAAACTGACACTTGGATCCGCTGCTAAGGATTGTCAAAAGGAAACCCGGTGTATTTTTTAAGTTAATTTAAATTTTACTGATGGCACTAGCACTTCTTACTATTTAAACAATGACTCCTCCTCCAACCAATGAAGTTGGTGAGGTCTCATCATCGACACCTTGGCGGACCACGTTTCATTATGTACTTTAGTAAGTATTTAGTCGATATATTTCTGAAAATATATAAAATTATAGATCACTTAAACTTCTCTGTGTATTTTTGTTTATGTGTCGAAGCACTTAATGCTGCAACAAGACCAATAACACAAAATCTTTCAAACAATACATTAATTATACACATGAAACACGCGAATAGTGTATGTGTATTATTAGGCACTTAATGCCGTGACGAGACAATAATCTTCCAAACAACACATGCAACACGCAAATAGCATTACCAACAAGTAAACCACAAAGCTGAGGAATACCACTGAAACATAAAAGCGTCTTAATACGGCTGGGTTACATTTACGCTAATAAATTTTACAATTACTAAGAAACCACTGTTAGCTAATAATACTCAATATTGCCAACTCTTACAATTCTAAGTCCCTAGACTTGAAAATCATAAGTCTAGAAAGTCGCCTAAGTGTTAAAACTGTCTAAGCTACGCAAACTTTGTACTACAAACATTTATCATTGTGTAAATTCATTACCTATCCAATTTTAGTGTTCTGATATACTCCAGAAGTCATCAAATAGGACATTCAAATATATTTGCTGTCGATTTTTTTTTCATTGCTACGTCAAAAATTTACATTTCGCTATATTGGAAGCACTCTATAATAAAATTTTGCCACACGCCAAAATAGATTCAATATAGTCGAATAAAACGCATCTGATTAAAACATGACAAGGAATAATTTAATTTGTGACGCGCGGGTACCATTGACGATTGTACTGTCAGATAACAAATAGCTGAACACATTTAGCACTTAATGCGAAGGAATTTAGAACAAATTATGTTCAGTTATCTTCATCTTCCTAGCGTTATGTCCAGTGTTTAGACGGGGTCCGCTTAGACCATGATCCAGGATTTAGCGAGTCTGGTAATTACATTGAAGCGACTGCCGATCTGACCTTCGGGTTCAGTTATCTTAAGACTTACTTAAGAATAAAAATCTCAAATTGGTTCTGATACTCAAAAACGAAGTGCAAATGTGTGTCTTGCCTCGAAGAAGCATCGCAAAAGGCAACGAATGGTCTGTAGGGTTTGTGTCTTTGCAATAATGTAGACGACGAGCTAGGCACTCTACCTTACTTTTAAACAATTTTTCACCCAACCCAATTATTTTTTTTAACTTTAAAGTCGTTAAATAAACCTATACTTTTCCTAAACCTCTTCGGTGTTTGCGAGCGCAATAAAGTATGTTCCGGTATTTTTGTTACTGGCGGTACTTAGCTAGAAAAGCTATAACTCGTCTTATTTTTATTTCAAACTCGCTCAAGAATGGTTTCTACACGAGCGAGCCGGCGTCCCGACACGTATTTGGCCTATTTTTCCCACTTGTTTAGTATCCACTGGCCCGACAACAGAATGGATCGGCTGAAGGAAATTGCCAGCCGCGTGGGCGCCGGCCCCCAACACTCGACGGTTGCATTCTTCACAGCGCTCTATTCAAAGCTGTCCAAATCGTAAACGCACATTCCATTTGTTTAAATGTAGTGAGTCCTATACTTGTTTTTTATAAAGACTCGGTTCTATTGTTTTGACGGTTTTGAACAATGGTTGTTACTACTAACTGACTAACAGGGAAGCGGCGTGAAGTTTAGTTAAGCTTCTAAATTACCGTAATATTATTTTTTCTTGTATATTTCAACGCTCGTAAACCCTGAATCGAACCCTGGGGTAGGCAGGATAACCAACGAACAATAAGCTCCTCCACTTCCAGCTAAAGACAAAATTAAAAAGAGTTCGATAGAGGGTTGTAAAAAAGTAATGAATAAACTCAAAAAGTATTGTGCCGATTTCAAAAATTCTACATTATCCGGAAGTAACATAGGCTATTTTATTCCCATATTCCTACAGGAACGGGAACTATGCGGGTGAAACCGCGGGATGCTGCTAGTACACAATATAACTAAGTCGCCCTTTGCAACATGCTAGGTAAATAATAATAATAATAATAATAATAAATTCTTCAGACTGACACACCAATTCCCTAGTCCCAAACTAAGCTTATGCTTGTGCTATGGATACTAGGTGAACGGATAGAAATACTTATATACGTTTATAAACATCCATGACTCGAGTACAAATGTCCATGTTCATCACACGAAACATTTGCCCCTAGCGGGATTCGAACCCGCGACCCTTTGGTTTCGTGGCCAGGGTCTCTGACGGTACATTCTCACCATGTCCCAGATCAACATGGGACTTCTTTTCTTTTTCCCCAATATTGACTTTACACCAAATTCTTTGTTTAACAATGAAGTGTTAACTGTATTTTTTAATCTATATAGGTACCTTTTAACATTCCACATACCTAAATGCTATCCATTTTTACGTTCGTTTAAATGTATATTGCCTCTGTTTTGTGTAATTACGGACCATTCTGTTATGATTTGAAAACGCGATGTGAATAATAAACGTATGTAGGAATTTAGATTTTAATCTAAATGGTGGTTAAATTCTAATTCCTCTGGGGTTAAAACAGCAATGAACGCTACCTTGGTAGAATATCCATTGAATACTATGCAACAGATTTATAACTTCTTATTAAACTAGTTAGTAGGTAGTTCAATAAAATACATACAGTATAAAATAACATATTTATAAATGACTTTAACAGACCTCGAATTTAACAGTTAGATTTTATATTTTCCTCACTCCACAAAAACTTCATACAAAAAATCGTATACATTATTCCACCTATACCACGGCCAGAACAACCTACTTGCATAATGCTATGTTAATCTGTTCAGCTTATAATAACACATAATAAATAATAATAATAATAAATTCTCCAGACTGATACACCAATTACCTAGTTCCAAACTAAACATAAAAGCTTGTGCTATGGATACTAGATGAACGGATAGACATACTTAAATAAGTTTTATAAACATCCATTCTCGAGTACAAATAGCCATGTTCATCACACGAACATTTGTCCCTAGCGGTATTCGAACCTGCGACCCTTAGTTTCGTGGCCAGGGTCTCTGACTACTCGACCAACGGGCCTGTCAAATAATATAAATGTATACCTACCTATCATATGTAGGTATAAAGCACACTGTGTTGTTATTATGAAATTATTATGTTATGTTACTATAAAATATTCAACGACATCACATACATTGATTTGACTAGAAGTAAGTAGCTTAAGCACTTGTGTTACGGATATCAGAAACAACAGTGGTATTACAAATATATACTTAAATATTAGATTAACACCCAGACACAGAACATACACAAGTATTCATCACAGGAATGTTTGTCCTGGGTGGGGATCGAACCCACAACTCTTGGCGCATGGGGCAGGGTCACTACCGAATGCGCCATCGAGCTTGTCAAATAAAGCAATTTGTACAATCAGTCAGATGTATGGTACATACACACACAGTCATAACAGCCACGTCTCCTGTCTATTGATCCATTAGTTAATTGCCAAATTACGACTCCTCCAATACAAAGGTCAAAGTTTTGTTATCATCACGACACGAGTGTAACGCGCTGGACAGTAAACGGCACGTGGCGTCTTAGTTTGAATATTCCGTTTTACGTGTCTGCGACAAAGCAATCATCACAATTTCCTGTGTTTTTGGTAAGTGAGGGTATTATTGTCAATGAAATAGATGAGAAAATAATGGAATTACGTTGATTATTAATTATGGAATGTTTGTTTTATATATACGTATTATGTACCTTTTTTTTTTTTTTTTACTTGGGGAACTCCCACGAGCCGTCACCCTCCGGACGGGGATCCAGAGGGCGGTGTGTCGGACTCGAACCGACTAAACCCCAAGGTGGCCTCCAGCGGCGCAGTTCCGGAGGAGCCTGTATCCCCACTGTCGGGACTATACGACTGCTCCTCCGGTAGTGCGCTTGCCGCGCTACGCGGCCCACCTCGCGCGGCGGCGGTCGAGCACACGCGCGCGTCGAGACATGCCAGACCACCCAGCATGTCTCAACCACTCCGCCCAGGATTCAGACGCCGATCATCCCCGTGACCGGCGTCGTGGGCCCACTCTCACGCTGTGCCTTCTGCTGAGCCAGAGGGGCACGCGGAGAGCGTCTCGCCAAAGGGGCTGCCTTCCGCCCGGCGACCCAAATTGAGGGCAGAGCCCTGTCGTCGCAAAGGGAGAGCGTCGAGACGCTCGATCCCTCTGCGACCCACCACGACGCGACCCAGCGCGCCCCTGTCGGGTTGCCGAGGATAGGGAGGCGAGCAACGACAACACTCAGCTCCTCCTCTTCCTCGGCAACCCTGGTCCGGTCGCAAGTGGCCTGTATACGGCCGGACCGCCGCAACTGCCCGGTTGCAAGTCGTGCAGTCGCGGCTCACCTCGGGGTCCTTCTTCGCTTCAGCCCTGCCATGTCAGGGCCTACTAAGCCCCCCCGGTACGACAAACCGAGGACCCCGGCGGGGGGGACGTATTACGTACCTACTATTAATACTACAATCTAATTTTATAATTAAAAAACCTAAATAAGTACCTATATTTGTAATGTCTGTTTAAGCAATTTTGTTATTTAAGTAAACTATTCGAACATAACATAACATAACATCACGCCGATAATCCCCGAAGGGGTAGGCGGAGTCGTAGGGACAGCAAGCCCCTTTAACCTCATTCAGCCAAAAATAAAACTGGGCTGGGTTAGATGGAAAATTGTCAAAAAGTAGTGGCAAGTGGCTTTAGTTTGTCGCCTACACAATCACATACCCAAAACCCGATATACTATTAATCGCATTTTACGACTTGCTAGACAAGAAACACAGTAGGCACAGTCTTTTTAAGTCCCAGAACATCATGGGAATATTCGAATTTTATAAAAAAAAACAGAAAACTATTGCTCAAGTTTCAGTATATTAAGTATATTTTTTTATCTAAAACGTTGAGCTCTCCAAAAAAAAAAAATTAATATTTAAAAATAAGATCTCATAGAAGTTTTTACAGTGCCAAATATGAAATAACAGACAATCTTCGTATTTGCTATCTAGATATATTTTCTTTGAAGAGCAATCCCATTATATACTTATACATATTATTTTTAATACTGCAGTTGTAATTGCTAGTCCAAATAAATTATAAAAATCTCATTTACTTCTAAGTCGGAGCAAATGAGAAAAATATTTTTTTATTATAGAAGAACGAAGGAGTTTGTCTTACCGTTTGTAATTATCGTAGTGATATTACACCGATCGTTAGGTGTAGTGTTGCCACGTGTCACAATATACGCGGGACGTCCTGATTATCAGAGGTCCGGTGAAGTGTCCCGAATTGAATGAAGACGACCAATATACCGCTTTATTACTTAGGTACCTACTTAGTCTAGTATTTTTACGATAATTTAGAAAAAATGTGTTGCTTATTGTTGGGCTTTTTATGAATCTGTACTGTCTCGATTAGCGAGCCGAAGTTCCAATTATGTTTTCCGTTTATCCCGAATTTTAATCCATTGGAGCTGGCAACACTAGTTAGGTGTGATGTCGTGGCCATGAGTTATGGTACGATAAGGACTCACATTAATTGATGTAATCGCCTACATTAGGGCGAACACAATCAGCCGGGCGAATATCTCCGCAATCAGTTCAGCGGATATCTCCGCTTCCTCGTTAGAACCACCTCCGCTTGTAATGAATGACTTCCAAGATAACCGTTTAATTACTTCGATATAACGCCCCTGGTAATCTTAGAATATTTAACATCAGGATGCAAGCTTGGTTTTAAGCAATGAGTTTTATTATCTCATTAAATTATTGCCAATATGTGCCAATTATCAAGTACCACGTTACCAAGTTACAAAAACGATGAGCCATTTATGCTATTAACATTAAATGGATTACAGCTATCTTAAGGATTTTTTTTTTATTGTCTTTATAATTAAAGACATTTGGAGCATGCCTCAGTTGGTTTACAAAATCTAATTCATTATTTATTTATCATAATACGTAGAAAAAAACCGAATGACGCAAATATTTCGGCTTATTTTCTTAGAAGAAAATATGAAAATATCTTTAAGTTTAATATATACCTACTAATATTATAATGCTGAAGAGTTTGTTTTTTGGCTTGAACGCATTAATCTCAAGAACTACTGGTCCGATTTGAAAAATTATTTCAGTGTTAGATAGCCCATTTATCGAAGAAGGCTCTATAGTCTTCCTATAGGCTATATGAGTGAAACCTCGAGCACAGCTAGTTTGCTTATAAAACCGTTTAATCTACTAAGACTAAATAAACTGCGTGACCAGCTTTAGTCTTGAGTAAATTGTAGTTACACATAACTCCAGCACATGTTTCGATGACGCGAACAAAGATGGACAATTAGGATTCTCCCAACACATTTGGGCCATAACTCGTAACATTTTTTCCGCTGATGACGGCAAAAACGATTTCTGCCACGTGGCCCCCCATCAGATGCTCGTTAGAAGTTCTGTGTCATTAATGTTACATTTTTCCCGTGAATGGCCCTAATTAGGTATCTCGTGCCAAAGAGCTTCACAGTAAAGGAAGGATCACAGTAAGCTTGATTGAAGGAGAACTAAACACCTAAAGACCGCAACTGGGGCGAGGATCCGTAGCGGTCCTTAGGTCTTCTGAGTAGAAAAGCATAAATCAATAGCGTCTTACGCTATGATTAGGCATACAGGGTCATTTATAAGACATTAATAACGTCGTTAAGTCCCGTGTTGGTCTGGGACTTAACAAGAATGTGCCAACTGTGTTTCTTGCCTAGCATGTCGTAAAAGGTGATTAATGGTATATCGGGTTTTGGGTATGTGATTATGTAGGCGACGAGCTAGCCAATTGTCACTACTTTTTCACAATTTTCCATCTACCCAGCACATTGTCCCGTGTTGGTCTGGGACTTAAAAAGAATGTGCCAACTGTGCTTCTTGCCTACCATATCGTAAAAGGCGACTAATGGTATATCGGGTTTTGTGTATGTGATTGTGTAAGCGACAAAACAGCCACTTGTTACTACTTTTTTAACAATGCTCCATGTAACCCAGCCCAGTTTTATTATTGGCTGAGTGTGGTTAAAGGGGCCTGCTGTTTCAAAGCAAATTCGCCTTAATGGATTTTGTATTTTTTATGTAAAACTCGTATTCGTTTATTTTTTAACAGTTTTCACAGAAAATAACATGATTATTAAAATTACTGTTAAAATGAAACTTTCTTGTCACTTTCGTGAAGATTTTGTAAAAACCACAAACGTCTCGTGAGCGATGTGCGTAATCAGAGTGAATCACGGTGGCCGCCGATGACCCAGCCAGCTGGAGGCGATTTTTCACCCGTCCCCTTAGATCCTTTCCATCCATCTTAACTCGGGTCTAACCGGCACTGTAGCTCTAAGATTATTGCTGTTTCATAGTCCACACTAGCAACACGTGTAAATAACTGACGCGGAAATGGCGCCGTGTTTCCCGACTAACCTTTTCCGCGTGAAAGCTTGCAGGTTAGGTTTCATATTTCAATTGACGTTGAGCGGGTCGACCGAGCCCTTATGTACACAGGCGAAATTCTGAATTTCACAGGTGTTAACGGTGTTTTTGCTGTACGTACAAATAAGCTTCAAAGCGAATGACGGCTGATTGGTCACGAGTTATGGAAGTACCATTTTTTTTATAAAAAAATTAGAAACCTTGTTTTAAAGCATTTTTGATCTAACGCGAATAATAATTTCTTTTAAGTTATTCAAACTGTTTTTATGTAGGTCTAAAAAAAATTTTTTTGTTTGACTATTTATAATACTTTACTTGGGTACATCAGTGTATCTACATAATGGTATAAAAACTAAAACTCACAAAAATTTTGCAATTTCCGAATAAACTATAAATAAAACCAAGCTTAAAATATTATTTATATAATGTATAGATAGACAAATTGTATACAAAACTTATCAGGTTATCGATACCAATATCGATTATCCGTAGTGCGTAGTATTGCAATAGTACTACGTAAACACGCTCATATACAAAGGTAAGTCTTATTTAAGTGCTCGCTTTTGTATGCTGCTTCATCCGCCAGGATTAATGTTAGAATTAGTCAGCATAGAGGATTTAACGTGTATCCCAAGGTCTTAATATTTTTTCTTAAGTAAAAATTATTTCCGTTGTTGTCCGATGTTGGTCTGGGACTTAAAAAATAATGTGCCAACTGTGTTTATTGCCTAGCATGTCGTAAAAGGCGACTAATGGTATATGGGGTTTTGGTTATGTGATTGTGTAGGCAACGAGCTAGCCACGTGTCACTACTTTTTCACAATTTCCCATCTAACCCAGCCCAGTATTGTTTTTGACTAAATGTGGTTAAAGGGGCCTGCTGCCCTTTTGACTCTACCTACCTCTTCGGGGAATATGGGCGTGATGTTATGTTATATTGAAAGTTATTTCATTTCCTTTATTAGAGCTCGGATTTTTGGCGTGCCAAATTTCATCATAATCAGTCAATTGGTAGCAAAACGTAGCATATATATATATATAATGTTTAATATCACTCAGGATGAACCAACGTGACATCTTGGAAGTGCGGTTCAAATGTTTGACGAACTGTAGAGTTCGCCTGCACTCCAGTCTTGTTGCAAACTTTAATTGCGTTGCGGCTCACGGCACTGGTCCCCCGCATGCGAGACTTAACTAACACCACTGATGCGTGCTATCAGCCATTAAGGGATGCACTTTATTAGTCGTTTAAATCTCATACATTAAGGTATCTGTTAAACTATCGCTTCTTCATCTCGAATGTTGATCTAATAAAAGTTACGCGTAGTACACGTTTCTCTTGAATTTGTACTAATCGTGTGTTTTATACTGTGCTTGCAATAGATATTATGGGAACTTATTCGCTAGGTCTTGCTTTGTAGATACATATAAGGGTACGTCTACAACAAAACTACATACGTTTACACCTGTCTAACAGTGTAATCTCACGAAAATCTTCTAAATATAAGCCAAGTTCTCTAGCGCCATAAAAAATTGTGGGATAAAAAGAAACCAAGTTTGGCGCCAGACTAATGTATAGAGGCCTAAGTTACTAGTTCAATACATATAGTATGGTAATATATAAAATTCCTAAAATAATACTCACAATAGACATTATACCTGCGTATGTACCTGTATATGTAAAAGGTACACATAATAGATCTGAATATCCTAGCTGTACTGGTAACGAAATTATCAAGGTGCGAAATATGACATTCAAATATAAATATGGGTCCATATAAACATCGTGCCATGTCATCAGACTTTTTAATTGACCTTGGTCAAACACATTGCCGTCTACATTCCCCTCAAAACTATCCAAGCAATGTTGCTCGCAGTGTTATTTTACCCCAATAACTAAACTTGCACAGCGAATGCATCGTATGCGATGACGTGAGCATATGAGATGCAATATAATAGTTTGCTTCGCAAACAAAGACAGCGCGCTCCGCAGCCACTTTGCGCACACGCTGTCGCTGGCTCAGCGAAGTTCGCCCGACCCGCTAAGCGTTCCAAATGTCCCCCATTAACATAGGAAACTATTTCGTGGAATACGATTTGCGAGAGCTAATGTGGCACGTCATATCCTTTGTACCTACATCGTGATTTGGTTTTAGTTATAACGTATTACGATTTTGTGTTAACAGACAAATGGCTTTAAAACATCGAACTGCTGTGAAATGATAATATAGGCGGTAAAATCCAAAAATGTGTCGACCACCCGTCACCAATGGTATTACAATTAGTGTTGCCGCTTGATAGGCCAATATCCATTATCCATCGATATCCAATCGGTAATTGAAGTATTTATAGTCTACTGCAAAACTATCGGTAAACAGCAGTACTATCGATTGTATCGATAGTTCATTGGTTGGCAGCAATCGAAACTATCGATAGTATTGTTGTTTACCGATAGTATTGCACTAACAAAAACATCGATACTATCGATTGTCCTATCGATCGTATAGATGATTTTAGCGTCCAACTATCGATTGCAAAACTATCGATTTTTCGGCAACACTAATTTCAACTGATGCATTGAAGGGA
Source organism: Glyphodes perspectalis (assembly GCA_951394215.1). Classification (NCBI taxonomy): domain Eukaryota; kingdom Metazoa; phylum Arthropoda; class Insecta; order Lepidoptera; family Crambidae; genus Glyphodes; species Glyphodes perspectalis. The sequence goes on along the minus strand of OX596206.1, from coordinate 5,038,684 downwards.
GCGGTGGCAGCTTAATGGTAAGAATAGGCACCTCATATACGAGGGGTGTTGATAGAAACACGTGTATTTACAAGTACCTAGGTTATATTCAAATATGTGTAGGTATTCAAACCAACCGCTTGACAGTGAGGTAAAATATCGTAAAACCTGGCCAAATTACAATGGTCTGATTCATCTAGTTATATTAACTAAGGGTTATGAATATCATACAATTACCTACTTCAATGTGATAACTAGGCTAGTAAGTAGCAACTGTAGCAAGTAGTTTTAGCCAACACCGGTGAAAAGTAGGTAGGTACACAATTACCGTAATAGGTACGTCGTTAGAACATATTGGTAAATTCTTTTTAAAACTTTGATTAACATTACATATCTTAAATAATGCTCTAATATTTCTTGTTAATACTATTAAAACACATACGAAGCTCTTAAGAGCGGAGGCGAGCTGAGAGACGTTTGAAAAATAAGTATTTGAAACAACTGTTGCTATCGCGCTTTGAACGCGGGCAGCTGCAGCTCGAGTTGACCATTGTGAATAAACATTTTAAAATTCAAGGCTTTCGATGATTTTCTCCACCAAAATGAGACTTATGTCAAAGAAATTTCACCAATATAATAAACGTTTTTAGTAGTGATATAATAATAATAATGGGCTAATTTTTTTCTAGTTGCTTGGAAAAACAAATTATCGATAAAAGAAAGACATAGGAGCATAGAATAAGTAAATATTATTTTAGGTATGAAAAAAATTATTCAGTGTTACAAATCAAGGAGGAATTTCCCAAAATTCACAGACTTATCGTTGTTGAAGCTGCATTTCCACGGAAATCCGTGAAACTAAACTAACAAGCATGATACTACGTAAACAGCGATTCCTTCATTAGCTTAATTATCTCTCCAATATACAGATAGCACAAGATAAATGTTACTATGTCAACTATATACTAGCACTATTATTCAACTTGTCCTTAACATTTGAAGGGAGACCGACTAAATGGGTCAGCTATTAAGTTTGTGTTCCGTCAAATGTTTGCTTAATAATTAGGTTTCCAAAAAACGCCCGTCATTAAGACCGTGGCTAATGAAACTAATTTATACCCTTGGGACATAAATGAAAAATTAAATAGCGCCCAACGTGGTACGCGTAAATGTTAGTCAAACTTTTAAATTAAGTAATTATTAAGTACTAATGTTTAATACTTAGGTACTGTAAATAATTTAGTACTCATCTTAAAATTATTATTACTAAAGTCGTAAAACTATTAAATATAATATTTTGTCACATTGCCAAGTTTGGGAGCCTTTAGCATCAAATTACAATTAAGTAACTTTGTAATCTGTAGAAGACTGGAACAAACAGTTTTTGATCAGTAGTTGGACAGTTTCAACTTAGTAAAATATATCGCTAGTCTCTTCTCGATTAGGGACTAACATAATTTGGAAGTTGTGTATTTATTGTTTTAGTTAACAAGAGTTGTAATCTGCCAAGATCTATCATTAGACTTTGCAAGTATTTGAATTAGTTTATGGAAACTACTACTGTACAATATATTCATTTGAATTCAACTGCAGTTAACTTGTTATTTAAAAACGTCGTATATATACGTATAAATAAATTATAAACGACTGAACATGAACGGATTAACAAAACGACTTTACCTATTTAATAGATTGCACTCTATTTCGATATAACCTACAATTCCTGTTCTCTCCTTTCTTCCTGCCTTTGTTGATTCTCATTTCCAAAGTACAATTCACTTAACTTACTATTTACCTTTTAACCAAAAAAAAATGATGTAAGTGATATTTACTATTAAAAATATAATAAAAACAGACAGATTGTGAAACAGTTTGCAAACAAAATGGGAGACATATTACCACACTGAATATGATGTAAATTAAAACCAAATTTACTTCCACAGCCAACGCGAGGTCTGCGGAAGCACCACAATCATAAATTATAATTTGCCGGAACAAAATTTGGTTTCCATTAGGTGTAAATTTTCTACTCAAACATAGCGTGAAATTACACGAGTTTGTAATTAAGACGGCGATAAAATTTGGGTAATATCGTCCCTCTAATCGTTTTAAATAACAAGGCTGTTACATTTGCGCCGGAATAATATTGCCGTGTCGTGGTATTCAGGTAAATTGGTGACATAGATAAGTGAAGTGAAATACTATTTAGGCGTTTTGTATACTTAAGCCCCTGTATTCGACACTACCTACAGTTGACTTATTTTTCGTCACCTGTGAAAGTTAAATACATATTTTCCTATATAATGATTAATTTCTTCATGACTGGCCTGTTGGTCGAGTGGTCAGAGACCCTGGCCACGAAACCAAGGGTCGCGGGTTCGAATCCCGCTAGGGGCAAATGTTTCGTGTGATGAACATGAACATTTGTACTCGAGTCATGGATGTTTATAAACGTATTTAAGTATGTCTATCCGTTCACCTAGTATCCATAGTACAAGCATAAGCTTAGTTTGAAACTGGGGAATTGGTGTGTCAGTGTGGAGAATTTATTTATTTAATTAATTTATTTAATTAATTTTTTTTTTTTATTTATATTTGTGTACCCGCGCAACCTCTGGGTGACGGCTGAAAAACAGTGTTTTCGCCTTAGGCGGATGCCTACACTGAGCCATGACCCAAGTCTTTGCTTCAGCAGACATGTATTTTTTTTATTTTATAATAATAATTCGTTTATTTTTTTTTGTTTTAATTGGTTTTTGGTTTTATTTATAATTTTTGTTTGTAATGTGCATGTAATTTTAAATATGTGTGTTTATTGTTTTAGGGAATAAAGATTTTATCTATCTATCTATCTATATTTATTACAATAATTGCAAATATAACGTCAAAATTTGCATCAGTCAATGGACTAACTATTTCATTATTTTAATGTTAATAAAAATGAAAGTGCTAATATCACTAATGCTAATGCCAGTATGAAACTAAATAACTAAGTACAAGGTACCACATCTGATATTTTATTGTTTGATACCATCATAATCAGTACCGGAGTGGTGTTGCGATAGCGGTTCACCGCAAGACAATGTCCATAGCTCAGTAAGGACACGCGCGATAAGACAAGGACGTGTCGGTTAATATCTCGGTATTTATGAAATACTAGCTGTGTCCGCAGTTTCACCTGTGTTTATGGTTGATTTTATATAGCCATTAGCCTTCCTTGATAAATGAGCTATCAAACACTGAAATATTTTTTAAAATCAGATGAGTAGTTCCGGAGATTAGCGCGTTCAAGCAAACCAACAAAAAACTTTTTAGCTTCATATTAATAAGTATAGAATTATTAGAAACTGCCTCCTTAGTCTAATAGTAGGATGCGCCGCCTAAAGATCAGGAGGTCCCGGGTTCAAATCCCGAGTCGGGCCAAAAATTTGTAGTTGGTTATTTCAATATTGAAATTATCCAGTAACAGTCTGGGTCAGGAAGTTGACGGTTAAATCACCCCCGTGCCTCGGAAAGCACGAAAAGCCGTTGGTCCTGCACCTGACCTCTTACCGGTCATGTCAAGTTTTCATCTCACCGGACTATGAGAGTGAAGGAATAGTGAGTGCACTTGTGCTTGCATTATAATATCCTCTGCGCAGATGGCTAAGCCTTGTTGAGATTGGCCGCCGTGACCGATATCGGTTAGGACATTATTAAGTATAGATATGTATTCATACATGTGTTAAGATAACTAGCAGATTCAAATACATGTGTAACCTCAACTATCAAGAATATTTTTAACTGAGTATGATATTGACATACATACTTTTTGTTTCAGAATATATCAATACTGGTGGTGCTGTTGTATAGTTGGCGGATTGGCGTCAATGCAAAGAGATATAAGGAGTTAGATGATGTTTATTATGGTGAGTTCATTTTAATTTTTCATATACTCTTATTGATAAACATACACCATATGTATATCCAATAAACTTATTGTAATTATAGGTTAGGATATACATATAACAAACTCATTTAAACTGTAGGTTTTAATAAGTTTATATGGTACCAAAAAAAAATATAACATAGTTATTAAAGTATGCACTACGTGTAGAAATTGCACTTGTGGAGTAAAATTAACTTTAAACTTTCTCTTACTAAATAAGTTCAAAGTATATTTAATCTGTGAAAGACTATATCCATAATCATATGTGCTTATAAGAATTAAGAATTTAACCTTTTTGTAAGCTATACTTACTCTATAGTTAAGTTAGCCAGTAAATACAGACAGCAAAGTGTAAGTAACCATAAAAAAGCAGCTTAGGACGACACACAAATAGTTTTGGTGTATTTAGTACCTATATAGTTTTGGTATATTTGATAGGCCCGTTGGTCGAATGGTCAGAGATCCTGGCCACGAAACCAAGGGTCACGGGTTCGAATCCCGCTAGGGGCAAATGTTTCGTGTGATGATCGTGGACATTTGTACTCGAGTCATGGATGTTTTTAAACATATTTAAGTATGTCTATCCGTTCACTTAGTATCCATAGCACAAGCATTAGCTTAGTTTGGAACTAGGGAATTGGTGTGCCAGTTTGCAGAATTAATTTTATTTATTTATTTATTAAAAAAAAATGCCTTATCAAACTGAGCACCTGGCACGATGAGATATAATAAATGCGCTTAAGTCTTGTTTAGGTAAAAACTTTTACAAAATGGGAAGTTCCACGTAAGTGTTGCCATTTTCGTGTTGTTTATGTTTAATTAAACTTTATGCGTTACTCTTAATATGCTAAAAGCTTACCAGAGTTTGTATATTCTTTTCTGGGATTTCTTTTTTGGAAGACTTCACCGGTTCATCAGTACATATGAAATGGTTTATTAGGGTGAACCGTTTACGTTTTTAAGGGGCTGCTTTGAAAAAAAAAACTAGAGATAGATTTCATTAACGTTAAACTCGACCCTGGTCTAGACAGAATAGATCTAAGATGACTGTAGGTACACTGTTTTTTGAAAGAGAGCATTATCTTCACGTCTATTTCAACGCTCCATTCAACAAAACAATGTCTCATTTTAAAAATAACAATATAAAGTTTTGTTTTTATAGCCTACATTCTGGTTCGGGCACGTCAGCGGAGATCCGAAAGTTTCCCGGCCACCAAAGACAAACTTGAGCGAGTCTGTAGACTAAGCTGCTTACTTATGCAGTCCATGCGTACACAAACTTCCCGCGAATCAATTAGGACCGCGACTTAAAATAAGGGGTCCGATCCACTCTCCATACTACCTGCACTCTTTGCCGTTTGATTTAATTCAGTAGAACCAAAATATTGCATGAGGAATCTGACGTGCAACCTATGTTTGATCGAACAAGGTCCGGGTGGGTATTCTCCCACTATAGAATACGAGTACTACATATTTTATAGTAGCTCGAACACCCACCCAGATCTTGACCGCATCAAGGCTAGCATTACTTCGATCAAATAGATTAGACGTCAGATTCCTCACGCAACATTCTGGTTCTACTAAATTAAATATGAATATATCATAAAATCCGCCGGACCTCAAAGAACACGAAGCTATAAAACTCCGTTGGAAGCGGGACTACGGGTTTTCAAATTCTTAATTCTTTGAAAAATATCCTCTGAAATCTAAAAACTGGCTACGAAAAATGCCGCTCTAAATAGAGACTTCTAATTATAAAGTTAATTCAACTGTACTTTATGCTACTTAGGCTATAATTACCAATCAATTGAGATAGATATACCAACCGATAGATATACTGTTAGATTTTCCTATTTCCTTTTGAACTTAAAGTAATCAGGCTATGATCTCAAAAATGATATTCATAGTGTACCGTAAATTTAACGTAGGTACTAAATTATTCCCTTTATTTTATATTTCCATTGTTGACTTTTATTATAGAAACATGGTAGCATACGTTTTTATTAGCTGCCGCGGAAGCACCAATTATAGCGGATTCCGAGTGATTGACGATCCAAGGAATGACTCGATTTGTAGCACCGATGTAAAATGTCTCGCAATATTTCAATTAGGCCCAAGCAGGAGTTAATTTCGTTTTCCCAGAAATCCGTATTTATAGAGCGTGTCAACTTTTTTGGCTTCGCACGTACAACGTATTCGAATCAGCAAATTGATGGAAACATGCGTCAATTAGCAGGCAAATAGAAGTTATAGGATGGTATACTGCTGGAATGTTTCCATCATTACAGATATACAATGCCCATTGCCTTGATTTCAAAACAGGAACCAACAGTTTTACGTTTACGGTCCGTAGTAAAATATGATTCTTAATTCCAGCCCGTCTAAAGCCATTAACCGTACGTGTCAGAAGTTTCACTTCTTAGCACGTTTTAACTGCGCAACAGAAGGAAGAATAAATGAAGAAGCATTTATTTGGCGTATACACGAAGCTACCGAAATTATAGCCATTCACAATTCAAAGAGATATTCAAAACTGAGAATAATATTTGGCAAGAAATGAGATTTATTCTTAAAAAAATTATATCAATTAATTTTAAAAGAGATTTTCATTTTTAACCAAAGTCAACTATTTTGTTCTAAAGTGTATGGTTGAAGTAAGTAGACACTACAGTTATGTTTTAATTAGGTAAAAACAAATTTATAGATAACATATCAAACCATCTAAGGAAATTTCAATGGGCTAAAATTCATCACGCCGTGAAAATGAATGGCGGCGAAAATATGCTTTCTCTGCCACGTCCTGGATACAAAGAAAATTTGTTCGCAAAAAATGAATAGGTGCCTAAGAAGGGAGAAGGCAATTACCAAGTAATGAATTCCATATAAAAGGTTCATTCTTTGCGCCAACGAAGTCATTATGCAGCTTATTTCGATACTTCGGCTCAGTTTAATCCACTCGTTTGTTTAAATGGATTTATTTCGGCCTGTTATAAATGTTTCAGTAACTGCTTAAATCGGCTATGCGAATGATATTAACTGAGATTATTGATGCCCAATTTATGTTTCAGTTACAACGAATAATAAAACTGTTGCGATATTAACGGGTTTTCAGTATTCACTTTTATGTAACGGTCACCATATTTTCGTTTGAGTTTTAAATTTCAATTGCTCGGAAATACAAAAAAGCGTGAATTTCCTAAGTAGTATAAAATAATATTTAGCCATATGTGTCCAAATGTAGCCTTATTTTCGATGACAATATTTTTTTCTAAAGTTGTCTAAGTGATATAGGCAGTTTACTGACAGAATTTTTTGACTTGCCCGTTGGTCGACTGGTCAGAGACCCTGGCCACGAATCCAAGGGTCGCGGGTTCGAATTCCGCTAGGGGCCAATGTTTCGTGTGTTGAACATGGACATTTGTAATCGAGTCATGGATGTTTATAAACGTATTTAAGTATGTCTATCCGTTCACCTAGTATCCTAAGAAGCTTAGTTTGGGACTAGGGAATTGGTGTGTCAGTCTGAAGAATTTATTTATTTTATTTATAGAATACCGAATATTTACAATTAGGCCACACATTCTAATCCCGAATCCAGTCCAAATGTAGGCGTAGAATGATATTATACTAAGAATCTTGTCTTACTCGGTTTCGTCTCATTATAATGTTGAGGAGTGCTCAAGGATTCATTCTTTAGTACGTATGAGTTATAGACTTATTCATTCAAGAAACTACAATCTGGGGAGCCATAAACGACCCCGTAAATATGAAGTCTATCCCTCGTAAGGACATTAGGGTCCTGTTAAATATAATAGGTAAAATTCATATTGTGCTTCGGGTTTTTGGGACAGATTTAAAATAGCTGAACTTCGTTAGAATACTTATCAGTAATACCAAAATTGGGGCACAAGAGAAAAGGTTAAAATGGATATACCTAGTATTTTTTTTATCTTAAAGTATTTTTTGATTGTAGTTTGACAAATAGTGGCTGTTTCCAGTCCGTAGTTTCTTTTCTAAAATTTAAGTACCGACTTATAATACTTACTTGACTTACTGACTTATATTACTAACTAATAAACTCAGTAAGATCTGAATGTTTAATCATAATCAAATTTATCTAATTTCCAGGTCAATAGTAAGGTCTGATTGCGATCGCTTTAATGTAATAAACATATCTTAAACTGACGAAGTTTAAGATATCGATGAAAGTACCATAAAGTATATGCAGACTAGAGGCTCTTTATACACTACAGAAAGTTATTTTTCCTCGTGTCTTCAACGATTATATTATTGCAACAAGGAATTTAGAGTCTCGTCATCTGTTTACGTTTTGTCTTATCTGTGGCTTGTAAAATCAATTAAGGCAAATACATTAATTTTTACGCATTAAGGAGAATATACTGTATTTTGACAAGCTCGATAGCGCATTCGGTAGTGACCTTGCCCCATGCGCCAAGAGTTCTGGGTTTGATCCCCACCCAGGACAAATATTCGTACGATGAATACTTGTGTTTGTTCTGTGTATGGGTGTTAATATCCAACACTTAAGTATATATTTGTAATACCACTGTTGTTTCTTTTGTTTCTGATATCTGTAACACAAGTACTTACCACGAAGTCAGATCAAAGTATGTTATGTAGTCTGACATAAAAAAAAAAATTGTTTATTAAACTTGTCAGGCCTGCATTGAACCAGACGCCAGCAAGCTCATTACACGCAAGGGGGGTAGGTAATATATGCGTATTTGGGCTTGCACCCAAACGCTACTCGCTCGTGATAAATAAAGGCTTATTTATTCAAACCCCTGGCGGAAGCTGTTTTGAATTTCAAGACGTGTGGTCCAGCTCGTAAAGTATTTATAGAGGCAAGCGGCCTGCAGCTAGCGCAAGAGGGTCCGTCCTCTGTTCCGTTTTCCTCAATGTGTCATTTAATTAGCTTAGTTTCAGATTTAGTTTTAATGTTCGCTCGTAATTCTGTTTCTTTTCTCCCGGGAAAATATGTTCCGAGCGAATTGCGCGTTTAACAAAGAATTGTAGGAAAAATTTTACGGGATTATTTTTAAGAAAAAGTAATGAGGACAGAAAAAACTTAGATTGCTTTATAAGTACTGTGAGTACAACGATACTTGAGCTCCCGTCTGTGGCTCTATCGCGTTATATCAGATTTTTATACATTAATCTAAATCGAATCCGATTTATATTTGATTTGTTGAGTCACAAGATAAAACGTGACTTACAAAAGTAGCTCAATTTTACATAAGCGTTTGTGTAAAATCAAGCTTGTGAGAATTGTTTATTAATATTGAAAGGATTTCTATTTTATTGTACATAGCTACATCACTTGATGTAAGTAGATAGATTTTATGTCGTTGTCTTAAATTACAAAATTTATAGTTTCCGCATCCAGACATGTTTGGTTCAAAGAAACACATTTCACACCCCAGAACTTTTAAGCGTCTATTCTGAATTTGTTCCTTTCAATTACTTCATCTGTATCTACCACAGGTGGATGCGTATCGCCGTGATACCCACTAGTTGGAGCACATCTTAAGCCTTGCAGATTTATCACCTCTGTTTCCCCAATTCACCCGGTTATGTAACCGGGACTGCACTGCACGTAATATACGGCTTGCATCTCGCGAGTCTCATGCGCTGTGACGTAATCGGTTGTTGGGAAATTCTTTGTGTTCCATGCTGAAATGGAAATGCAAAAGCATATTGCTCTCTTCAACCCACATCGACTCAGCGCAGCGATGGAATACGAACCAAAATGAAAAGGCGACCTGTTTATCATGAGAATAAATTATTTTGGACTTTGCCTTACTAGTTTTTTCTTTTTTCGTCAATATATAAAATTTTGGGCTAGATTTTTCAAGAGTTTTGTTGTTCAATGTATGTTTAATCACAGTTTTCCTTTTATTGCAGAACAAGGTCCGTGAAAGTTTACTCGTTAAAATGTTCACATAAGAATTTATCGCAAAAGGTACACACTACACGAAATCTGTGGTAACGAGGAATGAATCATTTTAAATAACGTTTTTTTTTAAGTAGTAACGTTATTCTAGTACTCTTGCATGTTGTGCAGTCTAATTACCTAATGTAGGTAACTAATATATGATACGACTAAAAATTTATATTAACTACAAAATACATACTTGTTACCACAGAAATCTATGCTGGATTCCGCAATCAACAGTGAATGTCAAAACTATTTGTATATGCGCTGCAACGTAATTGCTTGCTGGGGAGTTCTTCGGCGCGTAGAAACAGAAATGCAATGTTGCTCTCCTCATCTCACATAAACTCTCTAGCACAGTAACGATAACCCTGATAAAATAATTCTAGGTCAATTTGAAATAAATGAACAGGATAATATCTAGAAAAAAAAACTATATCTTATATTAGACAAAGGTTTAGTGGGTCAATTCTGTCCCATACTATATTCGCCTGGGACGCAAAAGAATTTACTTGTGTTCAGTGAATTGGGTAATGGGTTACTGACTATGTAAGCGAAGAGCTAGCCACTTGTCACTGCTTTTTCACAATTTTCCATCTAACCCAGCCCATTGTCCCATGTTGGTCTGAGATTTAAAAAGAGTGTGCCAACTGTGGTTCTTGCCTAGCATGTAAAACATGACTAATGGTATATCAGGTTTTGGGTATGTGATTGTATAGGCTACAAGCTAGCCACTTGTCACTACTTTTTCACAATTTTTTTCAGTTTTGTTTTTGGCTGATTGTGGTTAAAGGAGCCTGTTGCCCTTTGACTCTGCTTACCCCTTCGGGGATTATGGGCGTAATGTTATGTATGTAACTTTACCTTTCCCTTTAATGATGGCAGATGTGATATGGTGTATACACACATACATACCATCCCAACGACAATGTATCAATTTTGTCTAGGAGACATATTTTACAAAGCTGAGGTACATTCATGATGACAATTTACGTCTGCAAACAACTCGAATAGACGTATATCACCACAAGCTCCGTTAAGTTAGCTACGTTAGCGTTTGTGTTCGGGACATGGATATTAATGGCCTGCAGGTTTATTCCCTGTATTTCGCCAATTCGGCTGTTGCACAGCGTATGTGTACGTACGTGATATAGGGAATTGCATGTAGACGAGCAGAAGTGGTCGAGATGTCTCCTTTTTTGAAAACCACCTTCCCAGTATTCACAACGGATAGCGTGTGTCGTTTTTTACGTATAGACGAATTTTGTTCGCAATAGATCTTGCTTTCCGAATAAAATGGAAATAGTCATTCGTTGGGCATCTATTGTATTGTAAGCATACGTTCGGAACTCTTTCAGAAATTTACGAGAGTAGAAAACTTAAAGATTGATATGGATTTTATTTAAAACTAGCTTCTACCCGTGGCTTTGATCGCGTGGTACGTCGATGAAACATAGCTTGTATGCTATTCTAATGTACAAGCTTTACTGTTGTAAAGTTTTATTATAATCAATGCAATACTTTTTGCCTGAGAGAGTAACAAACATCCACATAAACTTTCGCGTTTATAATTAAGATGATATTAGGCTTACCGATTTTAATGTTAAGTATAAATTATATTAACAGATACAAAACATAAAAATTAAAATATATCTTTTGGAATTTAGCACGTGCGAATTAAAATTCCATAACAGGACTAAAGAAAATAAGGTTGAATGTAGTCTCAAATGCACCGTTGGAACTCAAATGAAAATGTCTCGAGCAGTACTCAACAAGAATTGACTGACGGCTTAACTTATTTGCAACACGTTTAGACTTGTTATTTGAAACCTGTCTTTACCACCTAATACCTATCGTGGTAGTCTCTCTCTGCCTACCCCACTAGGGAATTGGCATTTAATTTAGTTTAGCAAATGCTTTCATTACTATTCTGCACCAAGTAAATATTTTATTATTTCAAACGTGTTTTGTTATTGTGCCTAGAGAATTAAATTGTCGACAACAGACTTAAGCAACTTTTATCTGATTTATATTTGTCGAGTAAAATTTCAGTACAAAAGCTTCAGGTCAATAATTTATAACATAAACTGTATTGATTTTGTTTGAAATATTACCTTTCAAAGCGAGTTTGTACACTCCAATTTTCCCTTTTGATATTTTCATATTCAGAATAAACACACCTTTTTCCCACAGCAACAAATAAATTCCTTCATTTGGCGGATAAACATAGTTAACTTTATTCATAGGTCATCAGTTTATTATATACCTGTTTATATCACCAGAGCCTACTTGACCTACCTCATTAATTTCTTTTGGCAAACAAGTGAAGCTTCCTTCTCTTTTTCATCTGTTACCTAATCAAATCAAATGTCGATAACGTCCTCAGCTAAGAGTTTTTCTGTCGGCGTTCTTCATTACATTTATGCTTCTATCAGGATTCTACAAAGATCTAAAATCTTTCGGATTAAATCCGAAATCGGTCCATTTCCCGAAATTCGGTCCATTTCATTTAAGACTAAAAAACCTGCCTTTTTCTATCTGAAGAGTCTATGCATTGCAGTCGACTTTAATCTGCTTACTATCAAAATTAGAATAATGTGAGAAAATTCGGTAGGTCAATAATATAAGTCTTTGTAATATAACAGTATTTTATTTGTCAATTACTTACAACGAATTTAGTATCTAATATTTCAATATTACTTCTCATATAAAAACCGCTTTAGGTCAGGGTTTCAAAAATAATGTTCCATCCAAAAATAGTCAGTATTAGAGCAATAATGACTTTTTTTTCTCTTTATTCAATATTCGGATATTGTTTATTAATTTCTAAACATTGATAAACACAAAGTAACTGTGGTAGCAAACAGTAACTGTAGATGCAATATAACATAGAGTTACTGTTTAAACAAATACATTATATGACGATCACACAATATCGCTTGTTCAAATATAGCTAAGTTCATTAGGAGTCTCGAAAATATCTGCGCTAACTTTTATCTCTACGAACAGATACCCTCGTGAGTTCCCCAGGGAGACATTAGACCGGTTCATTTAAACATCTGGAGTGTCTGAAGCCAAAGTTTTCTCCCTCGGGCATTGTTGGACACTTACCCTTATGTAGTTCACAGTTAGGAAATATATTGCTTACCGTTTCACTGAGAAATCACTTATTATTTTGAACAAAAGTTTACTGAGAATTGTTTTTTCAACGATTTTGAAAAAACAATTGTCAGTAAACTTTTGTTTGTTTCAGTCGTTTCTCCTATTTTGTTCTAATATATCAGTTTGGCTTTATTAAAAACTATCTCAAAAATTTTCAATGTACTGTTATTCAATAAAAAATATTCTAAGTACCACATTTGATTACCCACTGATTAGTGACCGAGGCAAAAAAAAACGAAATGTATGATCGAATAAGCCATCAAGCTCTCTCTTTATCTGAAAAATATACATAATTCGGCGTAAAATATTGTTGAAAGTAATATCAGAATTGCGGCTTATTTTTGATGGATGGATAAGAATTGAGCTTAAAAGGGACGACATCTAATTATATTCTGGAAAGGATCGTATATCACTGGCTTATGGAAATTTGGCGGCAGAACACTCGGTGATAATTAAAACATATTGATTTAAAATGGCTCCCAGCCTACGTCTAAGGTACGGCAGTTTTAACAGCAACTCTGAATTAGGTATTTAGGGTTATCAAGCTCAAATAATTTATGATTCACATTATAATTAACATATCGGGGCTGTGTTAACTTAGCGTATATAGATAGGGATGGGAGGTAGATTTTAATTACATGCCTTGGCCTCTTTATATTTAAGCATAGATTTGCACTACGTGAGGGAAAGTATTGAACGGAAACCTATATATTCCAATGAATACGGATTTGCATATCATAGATCAATTTGTCTGGTTCCTATCTTAGTAGATGTTCGAAGGTCAGATGAGAGGATCGATAGTTAATCTAGGACATTACAAAAACGGATCTCGACCATAAAATGGGCATTATGCTAAAAAATAAGATTGTCAAAATAATGCTATACTTACATAAATAAGTTTATGTTTAAATTTTCAGCCTTTTGTTACAAATTAATTCAAACTATATATAATAATAATAATAATAATACCAGTGCAACCAGTCTCCCCAGGGCAGCTTGTGGCGGGCTGAATGGGATTGACACCCTTTGGGACCCGTGCCCCTGAGAGTCGACCAGGCCCCTCTCTCCGCTTGCCTTAGTTGGCCGGTGGGAGTGGACCCCACAGGGACCGCAGGACTCTCACCTCTGGCTTGCCTTAGCCGGCCGTCCAGAGTGGGGCGTCAGAGCTGTATGCTCGCAGGGTGGAAGTGAAACATGCCTAAGTCGCGAGTTGGCACAGTGGCGTAAGCCACTGGGTAGAAAGCGGTGCACACCTCTCCACACCCTGAGCCGCTCACACAATGTTGCCCCCGTCGCTCCTGCTTCGTGCCTTGTGTGTGCGACCAATGGGGGGCCCATGACAGTGAGGTGGCGAGTCACCACCTGCCCATTTTATTCGTGTTTTTAAACATAGATCGGGCAGGTGCCATAGTCCCGGTTACCCAGTCAACTAGCACCTCATCCTAATAGCCCAGATTCTTTGTTCTTCCACTCCATTCCATAGTCCTGCACTGACCGGGGGTTGTCCTTGGCTGCATTTTATAGTGTATACAGGGATAATCGTCGGTTGGTGTCACATTACATTAAAATCATACATGACTTCAAAGGGCCTCTACGTGTTGGCTTCGGCCCCACGCACGCCTACCAAAAGTCCGGGACTCTATAGTCCCGAGAAATGAAAAAGTCAGACATAATAATAATAAATAAATAAATTCTCCAAACTGACACCATTTCCTTGTTTCTAAGTACTAAGCTTATGCTTGTGCTATGGATACTAGGTAAACAGATAGACATACTTAAATACGTTCATATACATCCATGACTCCAGTACCAATTTCCGTGTTCATCACACGAAACATTTGCCCCTAGAGGGATCCGAACCCGCGACCCTCGGTTTCTGACCACTCGACCAACAGGCCAGTCATAGAATCATGAAAAAGTTTGGGTATTGCACAGACCAGTCTCGTTAACCCTTGTCACGACACAATCCATGTTTCTATGAAGGCTAACCAATAGTTTAGCATCAGTGTACAGGGATGAATGGTGCGTGCTAAGGTTTCGGTCGGTGAGTGATAGTTCCTCTTACATGACCGCTGTATTTTATTGCAGGCACTTTGGACAAAACGCTCTCTTAATACCACTTGCCGCAACCCTTTTTTACTATATAAGAAAACAAATGCGTTATAAATACTCATATCATAACAAAATAGTTTTATCGTAGTTATTAATGGATGTCAACAAAAAAAAACTAAAAAGTTACTAGGATAGTTATCACTTTTATTTTAAGGATGCGACATGTGGTCGCAAAAGGAGATTTTTGGAAAGATCTCCTAATAGGCTACCGATTTTTACATCAGAACAGTAAACAAACTACATTGCCCAATTAGTCGAAGTATATAAAGTTGTCAGTTATCCTCATGCACCTTAATTAATCTGAATAGGCTATTTTACTAATTTTTGAAAACCATTGCACTTTATTTAATGATGTATGAGGACTCTAGAAATTACATTTATTTTAATTTAAGATAAGTATTTCATATAAAAAAATATATTTAAAAATACACTGATTATTTGAGCTGTCATAACGCCTACTTCGGCAATATGGCGTCGAGGCACGTCACACGTTAGTACGAAGACATTGGAAGAAGGTCCAATCGTTCTCATTAGTTTGTTTATTTGAGTTGTTACCTGTAATTTACTAGAAAAAAAATTGCTATAAAGGGTGCGCAGTGCCAGAGGGTAAAAGTAGGGATTATTTTAACGAAAATTTCGACCGAAAGTTTCCGCGTATACAAGTGAATAGATTACTGACCATACAAATAATGTACAATGATAGACTTAAAAATCGTAAGAAAACAAGGAACTCAAGCGTAAAGCAATGGCAAACGTGGTTGTTCACAGACGTGCGACTTCATAATCCATGGAAATCGCTGTTAAAATTCGTAAGGAACGCGGATGATAAAAAATAACTCATTATTTTTCATACTGTCAAATAGCCTATTGTGTCGAATGCGTTAATTCATATTTTCTAAACTAACTAAACTTCAAGTCATTTCCCTAGCGGGGTAGGCAGAGAAGATCGAACACCATATGGCACGGTCTTTACACACCTCACATGCTTCTTTCCATATTTTTAATTCCGAAATACGCTCAGGCCCCTTAATGTCTTCAACTTCCAATAATTAATCATCCAAATATTCTGGTATTTCTAAATAACTTCAATAAAATTGGGACATGCCAGAGAACCTAACCACGAATACGGATAATACTATTGTAAATGATTTTTGTTGCCAACGTTTCAGACAACATCAAAGAGACGAATGTTTACAGCCCTACATGAAAACAGTAATCCCAAGTTTGCCCTTTATACAGCAGTATAAAGAGCCCTCAATGCGTATGTTTAGCGAGAATGAGGCAACCGTCTAATCCTCCCTTCGTAAGCCTTCTCGAGTGCTAACTGAGTTATTCAATCCAAATGCCACGTAAAGTTCATTTGCTCCAAGGGCTGCTATCTAGACCGTGCACTTTAAGTGTTTGGTGTTGAAATGTGACCGACACATTCAGGGCACATTTGGTATAAAATTTAGTCTACAAAATAAAGTTTCACCTACTGCCTTCGGTAAGATAACATTATTCAAAATTATAATTAAGCCTTAAGCATATATATACTAACTTTTTCCCGTTTGTAGGTACACTTATCATCTTTATGAAAAGGATAGCATTATTTATAACACAGCAATTTATATAAAATTTTATCACACACTAATAAATGTGTGACGAAAAATGGCATGCGAATATGGCATTCGCATTATGCAATATTACTTTATCAGTTAGTTAGTTCGACTTGGTCCTAGTTCTTTGAAAATGGGCAAGAGAATATTGAAAATATTGCCAGAATTCAATCCATAGTTATTAGAGTTCCAAATAATACTTTAAGTAGTATCATTCGCCTCCAAACATAGCAAAATAATGATACCATCAGCACAGTGGTTTTGCCAGAACAATCGCAATTTCCGAGTCCGTAATTAATTCCATCACTGTTAGATTTTTTAGGGAAAACAATGCGACCGTCCTGAAGGGCTTAATTAACACAATGGCTCGAATACTGAACCGCCCCGTCTCGTAATGAGAATTCTTCAAGTTACCCCACCAGAGTGCGGGTTTTACTCGCAGTACCCTTTATATATTTTCCAATACGCTTTTAATGAAATGTTCATCATTTCGTTTTGAAGTTTTTGAAACGAAACAAAGGCTCCTCGTTTCTTTCATGTGTAAACCACCGGAATATTTAATTAAAACATTTGAGCATGTTCATGTAAACAAGCGTATTCGGAAGAGACTATAGACGATGCTTCTTTTCTACAGAGGTAACTACTTATATATTATGACTAGCTAGATGGCGCATTCGGTAGTGACCCTACCCCATGCGCCAAGAGTTGTGGGTTCGATCCCCACTCAGGACAAACATTCGTGTGATGAGTACTTGTGTTTGTTCTCTGTCTGGGTGTTAATATCCAATATTTAAGTATATATTTGTAATACCATTTTTGATTCTGATATCCATAACACAAGTGCTTAAGCTACTTACCTCGGTGTCAGAACAATGTATGTGATGTCGTTGGATATTTATTAATTATTTTTATGCGCGGTTTTATACGCGTAATCTTCAAAATGAGACCAATAAAGTTTATGATTCTATCGAATATTTTACGAATATTCCATGGGAATACAAAAAATAATTCTTCAATTCTGCGGATGTAAGGTGATTGAGGAACAAATACCATAACAAAACAACCATTGGTCATCATGTAAAAAAAGAAACGTCCGTAGATAAATAACCTTTACTCATATATTGGTGGTTAGAATTAGTTATTGTTTTTAATACCATTAATATATTGATTAATACCATTTAAACAGCCATTTGGTATAAAAATTTTCCTATAGCAGTGTCAGTGGTATATACCTACCAATGTTACTTGCATCTATCTTACCGAACATGGCTGTCTTCCCTTTTTATTTTGTAATGGAACATAACTTCATAAAAATTTGTTGTTAGTCTCTAACCATGTTATATGTAACAAATATGGTGTAGATAGGTACATCATGGCAAATGGCAAATAAAGTGGTCGTACGAGCTGAATCAAAAGAATTACCTAATACAACACACAGACATAGGTTTTTAATAATAAAATTCTCATTTATTCGGGTTCGAGTAGTTTTACAACATTATGTACGTAAAAACTATGTTAGTAGATATAAATATTTAGGTAGGTACAAGTCACCTAATGCATCAATGGGATGCACGATTGGTATTATGAGAAAACGAATAAATACAACTAAATTCGATGTCATTGCACCTATTAACCTGGTCAAATGACGTAAAAAAATTGGGGAGTCACCCATTTCCTCTCGTAGTCTCCTGCGAGATGAGTGAACGATATTCGGACCTAATTCAACAACATCCACTATATATTTCAATTAACAAAGGGTAAGGGCGTTCGAAGTTTGATAGTGTAACGTCTACGTTGGAGGCTACAGAGCGGCCCTAATGGACACCTCAATATTATTAGGTGATGGACTAACTTTCAACCAAGTTTCGCACTCGCGTTTATTGACTGTGTCCCTACATGGGCAAATGTTGCCGAAGCCACCGAACGTATAAGCTCGTTCTATTTTATTTGACACCTCGCCTCGCTCGTAAAGGTTTTCAGTTCGCTGCCCAGTAATTTGGGCCGGGCTATGAACTGTGCACGAATAGTTTGTTTGTTCTATTTCGATTCTATTACAATTGGATTGTTTGTATAATGAATCCAACGAATGCCTAAACGAGATTACAGTTTGTAACAATGCGATTCGATTAAGATTCAGTTTTAATTGGGAGCGGTGGTAGCTCAATGATAAGAATGCGTAATAGTATTAATAATAGCTCGAATTGCTATGTGTTATATTACGCTAAACTCATCTTAACACATAATACAAAATAAATTGATATAATTATCGTACGTGTAATATTAGGGATAACGCTTAATTCAAAAAATAATATATATCCATCGAATCTCTTTTTTAATAAAGGTTAATTATTTTTATCCGGTCGTTTTACAAGCGCTAAATATTTTAAAGCAAAAAAGCGGATTTAAAATATATGTACCGATAATATAATCGTGCATGGTTATAAATATCAAACGCTAAGTTCTTAATAAATATGAAACACCATGCATTTTGGAACTATGAGAAGAATATCAGTGAATCTCCACTGTTACATTTTCCAAATCGAATGAATATAGGATTATATACCTAACACATTATATTATATTCTGTTTGTTGAATCCCGAATGGAATTCTATCAACACATTTTCCCTTTAAGTACCTATCATTTCAATCATTGCTTATTGACCTACAGAAGTCCAATCACCATCAAAAATAAATCCGGTTAATCTAATAATGTGATATTTCGGCGGTTTCCAAAAGTAGGTTCATTAATGAAAAGGCATTGCCACACTCTTTTTATCCGTATTCTTTCGCTCGCACTTCGTTAGTGCGCTTGTTAGCAAATGCATTTCTGCATCACGTTAATATGCCTAAATGTAGCATTGCGCATTACATAAAAACACGAATATTATTTTTGAGGTTCGTCATCGTAACACCAATTATTTCGATATTTGTTTATCACAAGAAATATACGATCATGAATGTTGAAGAAGTAGGTAAGTGAGGTGTGTAAGGATCGTGCCCTATGGCATTCAGTTCTCTTTGCCTACCCCGCTAGGGAAGTGGCGTGAAGTTTGGTTAGTTAGTTAGTTACAAGAAATATATGCACAAATCGAACTTAACATGGCAATCGACGCTTTGATACACAACATAAAATATTCGTGTTCGGCTCGGCACAGGCTAGACCAGCATATAATAAAATATCTACAAATATCCGATAACATCACCTAGGTTCCAGAATAAGTGACTAAAGTATATTATGGAAATTACAATCTTTGAAGATACCACAACACGCAGACCCGAGATAGGTACATTATTAAGTTTTTTTTATATATAGACAGATTTTCCATAATATTTTTCCTGATGCGGGGATCAAGTTAAACATATCTCATAAGGGTTGAATCAAAAGAACTAAAGTGCATATAGGTAATATAAAGTAAAAATAAAGAAAGAAAGAAATATTTATTACATTTGGACATCACAACACAACCAGTATAGTACATCAGTACAAATACATACAACAACAAAAAAGGAGTAACACAACTTATTACGACAAGTTAGATAGAGGTAAAAGAGAAAAAATATATAAAAGAGTTTACGATAACCAGACACAGGTTTGCGATTGCCTCACTCAGCATTTAAGCCATGACGCTGGTTTTAAAAAGCGATGAAAATATTAATTAAGTTTGTGGTTACTTGGGTCACTTAACACAGTACTACCGGTAGGGTCCACTTGACACCCAATTATTCAAAAGGTAGCAGGGGTAGGTATAGGCACAAGACTAGATCCATACAAATTCTTCGAGAGTTTTATAGCGTCATCATCTTCCTAGCGTTATGTTCCGTGTTTAGGCGTGGTCCGCTTACACCATGATCCAGGATTAAGCGAGTCTGGTAATTAAGTTGAACCGACTGACCTTCGTAACCCTTAGATAGGGGAACCAGACAATTTTCGAATCATGATTAAACATACATAACTGTTGGAATGTCCAAATTTCATCACGATGTATTTCCTCACCGCCGAGCTAGTATTATAAATACGTACATAGATTTGAAAAATCCAGAGGCAAATGCCCGGGTTTGAACCCGCACCCCTCGATTGAAGGCGCGTGCCCTTACCATTGAGCTACCACCACTCCCAAAGTTATAAAGAGTAAAAACACACGTATAAGCGTGGGCGAACTTAACACGCGTGTAAATCCGGCCCACGCAAAAATTCTAATAACACAAAGTACCTCCTCCCGCTAAAGTTTTTAACAACTTGTGCAGTTGTTTAGGGACAATCAAACTGAGTTTACTATTCATAGCACCCCCAAGCGAGGGTTATTCTTATGCGGCTGGTTCATACAATATTGAGCAGAGTGAAAGTTAGTCAACGCACGCAGAAATAGGCTCTGAAATAATAAAGCGATCTTTAGTCGGAGAGTACATAACTTTAGTATTATTAACCTGCTGTAGCCCACGTATCGACCTGAGTGGGATGTAATCTGTAATAGATACTAGTGTTGCTGACGAATCTTTTGTTTTGCAATCGATAGTTGAACGCAAAAAAATCGATAGTATCGATGTCTCTGTTAGAGCAACACTATCGGTAAACTGCAATACTATCGATAGTGTCAATAATTTCGATCGCTGCCAACCAATGAACTATCGATAGTATTGTTCTTCAATATCCTATAGACTATCGATAGTATTGCTAGTATTGCTGTTTACCGATAGTTTGCACTATCGATACTATCGATAGGCTATCGATAGACAATCGATATTGGCCTATCAAGCAGCAACACTAATAGATACTCTATCATGGGTTCCGCGAATCTTAATTTTTTTCAAGAATCAAGAGATAAGAATTTTACACACCTAGTGACGTCACGTGGTACTTTAACGCGCTGTATCTTTATTATTTTTGGTTTGCTGAACAAAAGAAAAAATACGTAAGCAATATTTTTTGTAATCTCAATAATGGGCGTTAAATTAAAGTTGAATAGCTCTTTGGCACTATTCTTGGTTTAAAGATATAAAAGCAGTATTTATAGACTTGCTTTATCAGTATGATTACTAAAGATTTCACCGTTGTGTGAACACTGCGATATAACTTGCATGGTAGTTGCTCAACATCACACATACTTACATAAATGAGGTAATTCTTTGTAAATAAACATATTTTCATAGAGTGGTTAGTTTTTATATAGCAAAATCGATTTCATTTCTTCTCGTCATGTTTATATATAATAATTGTATCTAAGATATACATAGGTTGACTCAAAAAGCGACTTTCTTTAGCGAAGTTTGGGTAAACCCAATGATACGGACATGTGTCTCACATAACAAAGGTGTTGGTTCAAATCCGTACATATATTGTATGATTTTCAAATCCTCACCTATGAGGCCCCTGATCTTAGCGTTAAGCTATCAATGCTATGAAATGCTATAGAATTACTACTACAAAAGTTTTAAATCAAAGCATTCCAAATTTTATAACCGCCTCTTAGAATATGTAAAAGCAGTAATTTCCTTCAAACAACGCTTTTACCAGTAAAACCATATTCCGCACCAATACATAATTAATTTTAAAGTAGATATCGACATGTTACACGTAACACAAGAAGGTTTCAGTAATTTCTCGTATATTAATTAATAAATTCAATTTGTTTCTGTTTGGCTTCTTTGATCAAAAGTAAATTGTATTGTCGTATTAGTGTTCCTAACCTAGGATATAAAAAGTGTCTAGACTAATAAATAAAAAGGTATATTGGATAATAGGTTAGTGATTTTTTTACAATTTCTCACGTAACTAACCCAGATTTATTTTTAGCTATAATTAAGTGATTAAAAGAGGGTTCTGGCTCATCTTTTGACTTTATCTACCCCTTAGGTGATGTTGTTGAGCCTGTGTATAGCGGCTATCCTTATCTAATTTTGCATACTTAGACATTCGTCCCAAATTGATGAACTCAAAAATAATTTATCAACTGTACCTTGCCTAGCATGCAGTTGAAGGCGACAAATGGTGCTAATTCAATTTTATTTATGGCTAAATGTAGTTTAAGGATCTTGCTACTCCTTGAACCTACTCCTTCGAATTGCGGTCGTACGTAAA
Source organism: Glyphodes perspectalis (assembly GCA_951394215.1). Taxonomy (NCBI): domain Eukaryota; kingdom Metazoa; phylum Arthropoda; class Insecta; order Lepidoptera; family Crambidae; genus Glyphodes; species Glyphodes perspectalis. Next base: position 5,015,872 of record OX596206.1, on the reverse strand, counting down.
GTACGTATGCATGTAGATCAAGGACTAGTACAAAAAGAAGGACTCTGCGCCACTTAGTAGATGTTTAGACATCTGCAGAGCTCCAACTTGACACGCAACTCACAACACACATGCATAAGCGCTCCAAATTTCCAATATCTGGCATCCCTAATCCTAAGTCTGACTCACACATGCATAAGGGTAGCTTCACGGTGTAGTATGACAGTGCGGAGTCCTTCTTTTTTTACTAGTCCGTGATGTAGATATACGTAGTTAGGTGGAACCTAACGCAATCTCGGGCGGCAAGCAAAACACCCGCGGGTAATCGGACTGATCGATTCGGCCCCGATTTGTTTGTTCTATCTCGAATCGGTTTCGTACTCTGTAGTTAGTTTTCTACGTCGATGCCTCCCGAATATTTCTTAGCCGAGAATAAATATGTTGCCGCGCAAAACCGGCGATTTGCATAATCCCCCTAATTCCCGTGAATAACAAAAACGGGAGGTTGTTTACTTCCTAAAGATACTGTTAATTATTATTACAGATTAAATCTGACAAGCTCGATGGCTCATTAGGTAGTGATCCTGCCCCATGCGCCAAGAGTTTAAGTTCAATTCTTACCCAGGGTGTTAATATCCAATATTAAGAAATAAATAAATATCAGACTACATTTATTATTGTAGCGACTGCGCCACGTCAAGATTATAGCTCTAATAATATGTAAACAGATGACGTCGATCAAACATGCAGAAACGCCAATATACAATTTTGCATCGCGCTGACGAAGTTATTCTCGCCACTAAGTATATATACAATAACACCAAGAGACGATTACTTGGACCTAGGTCCCCGAGCAAGCAACATCTAGCTCGGCGAAAGTACTTCCACTTTTAGTGCGAGCGCGTAGTGCGAAAATTATTATTAAAGTTGCTATGTCACCTCGCGTCTTATCTTGCAGGATTTGAATTAAGATATTTTAATCAAAAATTAAATTATTTACAGCCATGACTCGTTTATTTTTAGCAACATTGATAATGTTTCGTGTGATGAACTCTTTTACATGCCGTTACATAGTATCCACAGCAAATTTTTGCTGTTACCTTAGAGCTAGGGAACTGGTGTGTCAGTCTAGAGCATCATATTTATTATTATTATTAAAGCACTGTTAGTAACGGAACAGTTGATTAAATAAAGTAAGGTATGAATGAGACACACACAAAACAAACCCATACATTTATTTTATTTTTATTCATAGTTGTTTCTTTAACTTACTTTCCACATTGTAATAACACTAGTTTTTACTGCTATTCTATTATAGGTATTGAAGTTATTTATGAAAACGACTTCTTCTTTCTTTCTTCTAGTATTAATAGTCTTCTCGGATTATATTCAAAGCAAAGCTCCAAAGATGATGAACTTAGTTAAGCGTTTAGAAAGTCATTGACTGTCGGTTAGTTTTCAAGCTGACTAACTTTTTCCCAAGGCTTTGCTCGCATGGTACATCTATAAAACATAGCTTATATGTTATTCAGGTGTATCAGCTATATTATTGTAAAGTTTCATGTGTAAAAGAGTAACAAAGATCCATACATCCTTACAAACTTTCGCGATTATAATATTAGTAGGATGTAATATGTCGCGAACCTATACTTTACACAAAGACATGGTGGATATGATATTGCTTTACATACATGATAGAGTTTCCTCTATCTTGAAAGGAGCACAGTCCTCTTACTATGACGAATAATATTTCCCGGGAGTGCGACACATGCCGCGCCTATCTGGGTCAAAAAAAACACACCATGTAGATATAATACTTCTATAAACACTCATGAATGCGAGTTGAATTTTTAACAGTTGTAGTATATCGTGATCCCATATCATACTACTATTATAAAGAAGAAAGATTTGATTGTTTGTTTGGATTGAATAGGCTTCAAAACTAAGGGACCTATTTGAAAAAATTTTTTCACTAATAGAAAGCTACTTTATCAGCGAGTAACATAGGCTGTATTTTATCCCCGTATTCCCACGGGCAAGGGAGCTATGCGGGTGAAACCGCAGGGTGATGCTAGGTTTACATAAAGGCATGGACGTTATGTTAAGATATACACAGAAGAGAATCTTCTATCGTGTGTATATGCTCCTACTATCTGGAGTAATATTTCTCGGGAATCCGACCCATCTCGCCTGGGTTAAAAAAGGCTAATCCCATCTGACATAATGCTTTTACAATCACTTAGTATGCACTCCAATAAACATACCAAGGATTGAGAATATCTGAATGCTATCAATAACTTGGAGTGCGCTTTCTAATCAGCACCCGACAGACGCGAAGATTGCATCGTCTCAAAATCAATTGGTATCGAGTATCGAGTATAATAACCCTGTCTATTCGGTCTCGAATCGATTACAACCGATGCCGCATCCGATACGCTGTAGTTAGTTATCTGCGTCGATGCCTCGTGAATATTATTTGTGGAGTGAGCAGCCGAGTGCACAGGGCTGTGGCGCCGGATATAACTTATTGTGTTCCATTGTCGGTGGTATTGGAGCGCTGAAGTCGATTTATTTTTACCATTCAAGTTGCGCCGATTCTTTATGGCCTAAACGTGTACCATTGTATATGCATGTTTGTCTGCAGCGTATTTGAAATACTAAAATAACGTTTCTATTTTTTTTATATAATTAATGTCCTCCTAACCGATATCGGTCACGGCGCCCAATCTTAACGAGGATTATCCATCTGCGCAGGTGATATTATAGCGCATATGTGTTATACGTTGTGTTATACCGCCAACTTCCTGACTTCGGACTGTTACTGAGTAATTTTAATATTGAAATATCCAGCCACAAATTTGTGGCCCAACCCGGGAATTTGAAGCCGGGACCTCTTGGTCCTTAGGCGGTACGAGGCATATTTATATGATAGCTATTAGACTAAACATTTATGTAAATTTTAAACTAGGATTTCATACTCCTATTATGCATATTATACTATATTTCCATTCATGGGTTTTATACTCATTGAAAATAAAGCTAAAGATCAGAGATAACTGAATCATCAACTAAGTTAAAATATGAACTTTAAAGCTATGAGGCTTTTCATATTCTGTTTAAAAAAAAATCCTACTCCTGTGACCCAGGTATAATAAGATGTTAATACTCTCCATAATAATACATGATAATTATCATCCCATTAAGACAATGAATTTTTTAAAGACTTATTAAGGACATGCAATAAATATTAAAAAGACTTTCATCAACACGATAGACAAATTACTTTTTAAAGCGCGTAGGACGTTGAATTATATGATAGGTACATAGCTCGACGCTGACCGAAGCTACGACTTTTGCTGTCTGTCAAATTGTGCGTGGCACACTTACAGTTAAAATCTAATTTTAACAAAACCCGCCTAGTAACTGTCCAAAAAGCTTCCATCTCATTCCTACAAGGTACGCATTTGCGAATCAAACTTCACTTCAAAGACATTTCCCGCGTGCTCAAACCGAAAACGCCGACGTTACCATCACAAGAAGTTCTCAATTCCCTTACGTTCATTCAGTTACAAAGTGTTAACTTTTAATAGCTCCCGGCTAAAGAGTGATATAACGTTTATTCATCTCCGTCTCTCTGTCCCACATCAAATCCCCGGGATGAGCCAGAACTCATGTAAAATGTAACACTCATTTTCCAGGTTTTAGTAAAATGTTTTCCCTTGTTTCAGGTGTACAGATAGCGTATTTTGCAATAATAGGAACACAGATGTTCATGATTGTTCTAAGTATATTCCTGTTCTACGGGATTTATAAAGTGAGTATGTATTTTTATTGACTGTATTTTATAAGTTGTATGATATATGTAGTTCTTGCGTGTGTTCATAGCATAGGGTCATTCAAAATTAGCTTAACTAAAAACCAATATAAAGCTTATAATTGTGTGCACATAATAGTTTTATCAAACATTAAAACTAACATTTATTTACTTAGAAGTTATTTTTACAGCCCTAGAATAGTATAGGCAATAAGTATCAATATCAACTCAAGCACTGGAATTGAATAGATTATGCTAGAGTAGTATAGTATAGTATAATCTTTTCAATTCCTGTGCAATTCACGTGTTACAATCACGTGTAAAAATCTAGCAACAGGCAAAATAAACACACGCTTATCTTTACAGCCGTTAGGGCTAAAATTGTATGAATGCCTCAATAAGGATGGTCTTCTATCTCCGAAGTGGCGTCCTTTTACGACGCCAATACTTCGGGACAGGAATTCAGTAGAATAAGTAAAGTGGGTTAAGGTCGGCGCTCTTATCGGGGAGGATTGCGGTTTCGAGTCAACATTTTATTATTAGTACGGTCGCTTGCGTACCGTACATAGTTGACATACCTCTCGGTGGACGTAAGTTTGTTGCGGCGTCGGAACTAGATTGAGTCCGAACACATGACGTGACAGGGGCTCACACGCTCAGATTGGTTACATAGAGTAAACATAGTTACTGTGTAGGCACTACCCATGTCGCAATACTTGTAAATATTATTGACATTTACCAACGAAGGTGAATCCAATCAAGAGATCTGCTGTGGCGTGTATCATAGAATTTCTTTTTCATTAGCATTGTGTATATATCAATAATTAATTAAATGAATCTGGATTACCGACCCCAAATGCAAGCCTGGTGTTCTAAAACCAAATCCATTGTATTATCTATTGGGCACGGTTTGTGACAACAAGGTCAATTGAGGTCAAATCGGATCCGTCCACTCCGTTGTTAATACCACCACACCAGTTGACACGCTTAATTAAATTCTGGTTGCGTCGACCTCCCGTTTATAAAGGACCGTTGGGCGTCCTCCCAATCCAAAAAACCTCCCAATTACATACACAGTAATGAAAAGTAAACAGGAATTAATAAGCGACCTTTAATTTATACTTTCATTAGACGGTGTGGTAACGATGTTTTATTTTTGCAGGAAAATATCGCGTTCCTTGTCCCGTGGGTGGTTGGATGTATGACATTCATGGCGTTAGAAGCCATGGCCATGGTGTACTCTAATATACTTAGAGATCATGTAAACAAGGTGAGTTCTCCAAATTGTTTTTGTGATGTGCAGTCCCTTGCCACAACATAACAATTATGTGGCTGACAGCTTCATACCCTTTGCGTTACGTCAAATTAAACATGCACCCTCCATAAATGCTTGATAACAGCAATTTTTTTGCACATTTTATTTTATCCTTTCCAGTTATACTTCGCATGCCTTGGGAATGACGTTACATCTTTATTTTTATTTTGACCATAAGCAATCTTTGTAGGGAAATGCTACTAATATGAAAGAAACAAATTTCATAATAGACAGCAATATAACGTATTCATGGTCACGGGAAAAGGGGTTTTAAGAATACGTCAAGATTACAACAAGTGGTTGTTACACTATATCCCGGCGGTGTAATATAACAACGTATGTTATTGTTACTGACTATGAATACATTACATTACTTGGTCAACGAAATTCTGCCAATGTGTAAACCAATTTTTGTAACGCCATTCAATTAAGAAAATACCGTTCGTCGTTTTCTTTTTTGGAATTTTAATGATTAAAAAAATATCAATTCAAATTTGAATCCAACTAACGCACAACTTGAACTTCGTTGATTCTATGTACGTACAATTCTATCGGTGTGAGCGATATAATCAACTTTCTCGAATTTTCCAACGCAAATGACAACGCCTTTCCTCGGGCCGGGATAAAAGTTCGCGTGCCCTAAGCCTTATTATTGAGTCTTCATCGTGTCTTTTATCTTGTTGTATGAAGGGTTCTCTGACTAAACAAACCAATCATAGCATGCTTGGTGCCGCGACGAAATTGCTCGTGTGCAAAGAAAGGCCCCTCGAAATTGACTTGATGCGCCGTCAAATTGAAGACATTACGATCTCGAAACAATTTCACTGGATGTTTAATGTTTGCTTATTTCATCTGATGACAATGAACCGTTAAAATTCCTTTTTTGATGTCCTAAAATAAAGAGCAATAAAATTTACACCTTTGACTGAATGATGAAGTCACAAACGTATTCAATTTTCCTCCCTAAATACGTTTCGATAAGTATACGAATGAGTTTCATAAGTTAACTGAGGGAGAATATTATGATTGCTGTCGATAATTTGTGAGCGTCAGAATGGCGGGTGTACTTCTCAGATTAGCCTAAACATATTGCCGATATTTGGTACCTTCTGTGTACTTTTACGTACCTCTTCTGAAAATCTGTGTACCTACGTCGATACAAAGATATTTTGAATATTAGGTACACCCACCATCCTGACGTCAGAACCGCGGGTGTACTGTAAACCCAACATGTAAATTAATAACTGTTTCAATAGATTTGGTACCTCTTGTGTACCTGCAGAAATAAGTATTAAACAAATAAATAAAATACGGTATACTTTCTGAAAAAACATAAAAAAATTAAAAATTCTCTTTTACCTCGCTACTTTAGATAATTTACTAGCGATATGTTTTATTAAAATAATGGGTTAAATAGTATAAGTTCATCATCAGATTTTAATTTGCGTTTAATTAGTCGTCCAGGAAAGGGCACGCGCGCATAATAAATATAAATATATGTCGGATAATGGTGGCGGTTCGCCGTTATTCTCAGACATTGTGGGCTTATAGGATGGATCACAGGCAATAAAATGATACAACACTGATTTTAAGCTAATTTAATTTGTTACAAATACGTAACTACAATTTACAAATTTACAATAATTTTAAAGAATAACACTTTCACTCCCGACCGATAATTACTTGCAGTAAATTAATTTTAAACTTATGGACTGATAGTGATACACGGCAGTTCCTAGACCACGACCTCTCTCGACGACTCACGACGCAAAAGTGACTCGGCGAATGTCCGCTTCGACCTTCTAGACTCTGCCAAACGACGCCAGTATCGAGTTTCGTCATTGGTGCGTCACTATCAATACAGCAACCGTACTCATGACTTTCCGTCATATAAATATCCGACGACATCACATACATTGATCTGACGCTACAGATAATATCAGAATCAACCGTGGTATTACAAATATATACTTAAATATTGGATATTTCCACCCAGACACAGAACAAACATAAGTATTCATCACACGAATGTTTGTCCTGGGTGGAAATCGAACCCACAACTCTTGCGCAGCGCATGGGCCAGGGTCACTACCAAATGCGCCATCGAGCTAGTCAAAATAATACTGTCATCTACTATGCAAAAACAACGCGTTATTCTGACTAAATGCATGTTATATTTATGTGCTTCACGTAACCAGGTCAAACTTATGTGCAGGACATGTCACGCTCATTTCCCGGGAGGGAAGACAGAGATCACGTCCATCCATTAGCCACGACCTTGTAACATACCTTTTATTTATTCCATACTTTCATTTCCGAGCGGGTTTAACGGTTTTGGAGTACCTACCTTTGTCCAAAACGTCCATTATAACTGGTCATAGTCATAGTCGATGCCCAGTGTTGATGATAATTTATACCCAACAATACAGCACCAAAATAGCGTTTTTCTGCGGCTCTGCCTGCGTGAAATCCAATCAGTAACAGAGAGGTATCCATTTACCGGGATAAACAGTAAATGTTTATCCCGTTTGTATAAAATTATTCTACTTCTAAATAATGTAACTCCATTTTAAAAGCGAAATAATTCATAAACTGTTTCCGTTTCTAAGCCTATTGATTACAAATTAAGATATATGTGTAAACATTTTTCTCTTTTGTTCCTTATCTAGCCAATTGTTATTTCAAAGCAGACCTCTAGTTATTTTTAGCTGCAACTTCACGAGCGACCTTGTCATCATCGGACAATACAGGGGACATCCGAAGCGCCCAACAACACGTCCACCACGAACAATGCCCCAACTGCTTCTGAGGCAAATTGCCGATTACAGCCGTCCACTGCAAATAACGCATTCACTCTCCAAGCCACAAAAAACTCTATTCCTAACTATTTAAGGCATATTTTTGACTGTGCCCGTGCCAGGTTAAAATGCACAATTTTCTTCGAGATTTAGAGTAGTGGCGAATGTTGCTTTTAGTATCAATTATATATATACGCCACATCTTGCGAATTAAGTGTTTTATTGACAATATCTCATTTTCGGTATCAATTATGCAGTTGTCAATAACACTGTTCACTAGGGCATCATTCATTACCATTGGCACTTATGCTATGCTTGGCGTTGACGTAGTAATTAGAACGCATAATGCATGATATCGCTGCTGAGAGTGGTGCTATAAAGGGTAATAATTATTATAGGTTAGCTCATTGGTAAGGACACGCACCTCATAACCGAGGGATACGGGTTCATAACCGGGGGATGCAGGTACAAACCCGAGCACGTATCTCTGGATTTTTCAAATCTATGTACGTATATATACTACTAGCTCTTAAAATATTATTAAAGTAACTCAGCAATAACTAATGGCATCATTACAGTAACTTGGATGCAACTCGTGTGAAGTTCTTTGCCTTTTTTCATAATGAGGGTTTTTAAAAATACAATAAATTTTAACAAGATATAAAGACATGGCACGCTCCGATTGAGCCTTAAGCAGCTTTCGACACATTTCAAGTTCTCCCGTATAATTGCCGACAAATTTTAAAGAAGTACTAAGTACACATTAGCATAGTAAACTAAGTTGGTGGTTGCAGTGCAGGAGAACTATCATCATCTTATTCAGCGGCCAGGCGACTACAGTTGGAAAGTTGGAAGTCGCGAAAAAGATTATAATCTTTTTCGCGAAACCGATAGCCAAAGGCGACTAACATTCTGCAAAACCCGTCACTTACCGAGTCATTTGTTCGCCTCGTGGCTATCTCTATATCTTAAACTGCATTTCCAATCGAATGGGGTATCCCTACGCACTCTATTACCCTCTCACAGTAAAATTGCGTTCTACAATGAAAAAGTCTATTTTTATTCACAGCAGTATAAAGTCGAATAAACCTTATCTACTTTTTGCATCCCTTTTTCTTGGGATAAAATGACAGTTCTGAGATGACACATTGACAGTTAGTGATAAATCAAATTGAGCTCGGCCTTCTACGAGTAATACGGTTTCATATCTTTTTTTTTCTGAGAAAATAGTGCGGTTTATTTTACGTGCTACATTTACATTTCCTTCGCACACGCACACACACACGCACCCTCCACAATATTACACTAGCGTTCCTATTAGAAGTTAATAAATATTATAATTGTAAATTAAAAACTAAAAATAAAATGTAGATTTAATAGGTATTGAGATATTTGCACAACATTACTCAAAGTCAAAATATTCTTTATTTATAAAGGTTTCAAGGAAACACTTATAAATCGTCAAATACAAGTAAATCCACAGCTATATGATTCTACCACTAATTACTTTTGTATTCGTTTTAATTATTTTTGTATTAGTTTCTACTTAATATATATTATTACCTACCTCAAAACTGTGTGTCCGACTGCACAGTATTATGTGAGCAAATGTTACCCGGCCGCGATACAAGCTGTGCTTAGGGCAGTAGTTATTAGAATAAGTTTAAACATGTACTTTTCAAAAATAAATGTATTTATTATTCATTATTATTATTTTATGCACGTAGTACGATAGTCGGTCACAATAGGCTCAATATCAGTATATCCTTATCTAGGTAGAACCTTTTGACTGACCCGATGGCGCATTCGGTAGTGACCCTGTCCCATACGCCAAGAGTTGTGGGTTCGATTCCCACCCAGAACAAACATTCGTATTATGAATACTTGTGTTTGTTCTGTATCTAGGTGTAAATATCCAATATTTAAGTATATATTTGTAATACCGCTGTTGATTCTGTTATCCGTAACACAAGTGCTTAAGCTACTTACCACGGAGTCAGATTAATGTATGCGATGTAGTCGGATATTTATTATTTATATATTATTATTTTAATAATGTGACTAACGACTAACAGGAACTGATCTGTGACTGTACCTATATATATTTGACTAGCTTCTGCCGGCGGCTTTTCTCGAGTGGTACATATCATTGTAAAGTTTCATTAAAATACATTCAGTAGTTTTGTTGTGAAAGAGTAACAAACATCCATTCATACATACAAACTTTCGCATTTATTAGTAGGATACACCGCTGTTAAGGACTTAAGCTTGATAACTTAACATACGTATTATTGATGCATGGCGACTCAAAAGGCTTGACGTTTTTTTACTTTCGGTCACCCATCAATTTACAGCATGAGTTAATTCACTTTTCAAATTAAATAGGACGCCCCCCATCAAAACCATACGTATTCTTCATAAAACTGTCCTTTAACCTCTATTATTGCACAACGGTATGCACTCGCACAAACGAAGCGAAATTGCTAAACTACTGCAAACAAAGCTGCCTTCTAACTCCAATTAAGGCAATTGTCAATGAGCAATCCAAAACTACGGCTTAAAGCAAATTACCCTTTATAGCATTACCTTCCCGTGTTCATTGCAAATACAACACGCTTGACACCAAAAGCGCTGCAAGTTAATATAAACTACAATACCGAAGCATAAACCACATATTCGGTTAAACGCACCATGTTCAACTACTCAATCAAGGCTAAGATTTAAAGGTAAACGTTCTTGTACATATTTAAAATTTCTGTAAAAAATCGCGGTCTCGGTGCGCGCTGGTAACGCGAGAACTATCTCCAGCTATACGTTCGCAATACTTTTTATAACATAAAAATATTTCACGATCCAACCTCTCATAAGTCCGTTGAGATTTTTTTCACCTCGAGGGAAATCTTTTTAACTAAAACAACCATTTTCTACAGGATGTTGGTGGTTTAATAAGAATGATAATATATCTGAATACATCACATACCTTGATCTGATTCCAAGATAAGTAGCTTAAGTTGAAAAATACTAAGAATGACTCTATTAAAGTTTTTTTTATATATTCAATTTATTAAATCACTTCGCAAACACTAAAGTCTATTGTGACAATACTCGAAATAGAAACCGATAAACATCGCGATCCCTAGAGTGAGAAAATGAATGAAATAAAGATGTAAAAGGGATTTGTTCGAAAGGTCAAACTATTAATATTGCAACGGAAATAAAAGACAGGGAAATGTTACATTCCCTTTGAGGACATTTGATAAATATTTGGTGGATTCGTCCATATATTCCGGAAATCGCATATATGTAAAGTAATAATGTAAAGTAAAACTGGAGAATTTAAACAATATTGTTTAAATTAATCGAATTATAGCAGTACTATCGCGATTATATGCTTTTATTTCGAAACCACATGAATTCAAATATACAGAAACAAAACCCATGTTTTTAATTAAATAATTATGGAGGTATGTGTGTGTGTGATGTGTGTATGACTTAAAAAAATACAATCACGAACTAGTAAAAAAGAAGCACTCCACGCTGTCATACTACAACGTGAAACCACCTTCACGCATGTGTGAATGAGATTTTTGATCGCATTTGGAGCATATGTCAATGTGTGATGTAAGTCGCGTGTAAAAATTGGAGCGCCGCAGATGACTAAGCGTCTAGTTAGTGGCACGGCGTCCTTCTTTTTTTACTAGTCCTTGTTTAGAATTAATGTTTTCATATACCTCACTTCATTAATTTATTATTATTAAAAGTACTTCTGACGCACAATTTCCGTATATCTTGATTCCGTCCACTAACACACAATTGTTGTTTTTTAAAATCCTCTCAAAACGAAACATCATACTTATTCAAAATTTAATATTTATGTTCTTTGTTTCCTGATACGCTTTATGCATTATGGCAATAGACATGTGGTACATTGCGCTACGCCACGCTATTGCGCCAACTCAGATCGGCTCCTTGAGTTAACTCAAAGGCGAACCCATCGCGGAGCAAAATCAAATAAAGCCTTGAATGCATGAGTGCTGAATAAATAGCCTGAATGCTTGATTGGTACATTTGTGTTTATTTTTGATCGGTTTATTTGAAACTCACAAAATAAAAGTGAGTTGAAACATCCGGCGCAATCATTGTGCCGGATGTACCAATCAAGCAATCAGTATATTTACTTAGCACCTCATGGCTTATCTGATTTTGCTGCACTATGGGTTCGCCTTTGAGTTAAAGGAGCCGACAGTGAGCTGCACCTGGGCTACTGTACTACTTAGTACTTATTTCTAGCGTTATGTCCCGTGCTAAGACGGGATCCGCTTAGACCATGATCCAGGATTTAGCGAGTGTAGCAATTACATCAATTACATTACATAGATTTGAATAATCCATACGTACATGCTCGGGTTTGAACCTGCACCCCTTGTCCGTTATGAGACGCGTGTCCTAACCATTGAGCTACCACCGCTCTTGCCTGGGCTACTGTGTCGACTCAAATATTTTTGCTGATTCAATCATGTCTAGTCGACGAAGATTACGCGCGCTCTCTGATAAAATACTGTCAATTGTCGCTCGTCTGCAAGGTTTCTAAATGTAGCGGAGCATTCATAATCATAATTATAACCGAATCACGAAAGACGCGGTGGGTACAGACATCATTATCTTGTATTTTGATACTTGCAGATATTCCGCCTGAATCGTTTATAAATAATACTTGTGACAAAACGCGCTTTGTGTTTTTATTATGTATCTTACTGTATAATTTGGGATAATGCAAACATGGACAGATCAGATGTTTTCAAAATTTCACGAATGGAACGAGTGTCTAACATGCATTGCCTATATGACTGTATCTCCAAAAATATTATTCCAGCGGGCTATCTATAGACTTTTTGGGACGCAATCCATCTTGTTTAAGCAGCGAGCAGGAGACTAAGGATAAAAGTACATAAGGTCCCATTCTGGTCCATTAGTTACAGTGTCCGTGCCACAACGAAAATAGCCGAACATTTAATCTATATTCCTAACGACATATGACAAATGACAAATATGTCCTAACTAGCTTCTGCCCGCGGCTTCGCTCGCATAGTACATCGGTAAAACATAGCCTATATGTTATTCTGGTAAATGATCGATATTATTCTAAAGTTTTATTACAATCCATGTAAGAGTAACAAACATTCACACAAACTTTCGCGTTTGTAATGTTAGTAGAATGTCTACCGCACTTCTGCGAAATCGCCATTTACGGGACCGAATATTCACAGCAGTATCAAATGGCTCTATTCAATTTAGTGTCTCTGTATACAAAGGCAAACAATTACGTTTATTTGCATCAACAACTCCCTTTCCGTAGCACAAAACCAGATGGCTAGTACTACCTAAATATATAATTAATTTCGGGACAGTTTTCCCGTTACGTTCCACGAGCCAGCGAACTGGAACCACTCCTTTTAATATCCCTGTGTTCGGTGGAACAATTGTGCTTATTTGCTTCCACAAAAACGATAGCTAGTGGCCTAGTTATAATATGTCACTTTGCGATATTAACTTCGCGGAATATTCCACTACTTCAGGCATTGGGATAAAAACTATTGACTAAACTAAGACTTTTCACATGTATATACTTGCTTCAGCTATTAAACACTGTGAGGCTAATACAAACATCTCAATTGTCAAATAGTATTCAGTCAAAATTAACGTACATACCGAAAAGTATGCATTCAGTCTGGTCTAGACCTAAACCAGTGACTAATTGTATAAGTTGCAGATTTCTAAACGGTTCAGAAAAAACGACAAATAAAATATTGATTCCTTACGCACGTGCAAATATGCGTTGGCAAAATAAGCCACGGCGAAGGTCCAAAAGGACGTCTCAAAAGCTCTCTCTTCGTTGAACTCGGAAAGCCGGATCTCAAATAAAATACCGACAAACAGAATTATTTATTAGGCACAAATCCTTTCTATTTTGATAACCCTATGTGTACTTTAACCTCACAATAGTTGCTGAATAACATACTTTAAAAACTTATATGTATATTTGGGGCTCAAAAGAATTTTTAACACTTAATGAAAGTCAGAACTTGTATTGGCTGCGATATATAACGTTTACAGAAGTCGTGTCTCAGAAGAAGGCAGCAAGTCCCTTGATGTAAAATTGAAAAAGTAGAGTCAAGTGGCTAGCTCGTCGCCTACAAAATCACATACCCAAAACCCGATATAGACACCATTAGTCGCCTTACGACACGCTAGGCATAGAAAAACAAGAACTTATTTAACAAACACTTTAATGCCCGAAAACATTACTACAGCACCCGGCTCTTCAAATATTTGAATTGTAATTACGATACCATTTGCTCAACACTCTCACGCAAATAGTCGGTAAGTGTATAAACAGAATTATTAATCAGGATAATACGAAACTACTCTTTTTAATACCCTTGTATAGAAAGAACCAATTATATTGTTCATTTCCTGGTGAGTAATTGGCGAAGCAGTATGCCATAGCTTAGTAATTTCGAACAAGTCTCTCTCGGAAATGTATTTCTTAGCTTTGGAAAGCTCTACTAAGATTCGTAACACCACAAGGCAGAGCCAATTAATGTATTTTCCCAGTACACAAAAGATAAATTGTGTCTATTTGCATTAACAGGCCCGTTTTCATAGCCCTCGGGGAGATAGATAATGTTACCAAATTTATTATTTATTTGGGACAGTTTTTCAGTAAATGAATAAATTATTTAGAATGTAATGACGATAATTTTATTGATAATTTAAATATCTATTTTAATTAAATTAGCTGGATACTTTTGTTATTATAGATATATAAAATAACTACCAAAATTAATAAACATTTAATATAATGATTTTTTTTTATAATTGCTAAAAAAATATATTTTCAGTTTTTTTATTAAAATAATACAAAATAATAAATTTAAGTATAAGTTTTCAAAGATATAAGAATGTTCTCATGTAATAAACTAACTCACTAAACTTTACGCCACTTCCCTAGCGGGGTAGGCAGAATAATCATCGCTTAAAGCTATTCTGTCATATATTGTCTATGTCGCTGATTGAAATAATAACATTGGCAACATAATCTACTAGCCTATAATCTTTGACGCTATAACTATAACAACATGTTGAGTTGAGTTACCGATCATATAATAAAGAAACCACTATGTTTTATAAAATAACATTTTATTTATCTTTTCACCTAATTAATAACTCACTTTATACAAGCATGATATAATGAATATAATGATTTTAAATCATATAACACCTAAAGTAACAGACGGCAGTTTTCGGAAACGCGTTTCCATAAATTTTTACTTGGACAGAATGGCTACCCTAGTCCGGATTGGAGCTATTGTCATAATTATACCCCAAAACTGAGGTAGATTAGCCCGACTGACGAATAGCCGCGCGCCGAGGCCTACAACACGCAATCGTTATTTTCTTGTACAATAAATAATACTCGGCATTAACATTTTTCAAGAATACAACGAAATTCTATTAGTTACGGCAGCGGCTTCTTACTTGCCTACATTTTTGGATCAAATATATGGATAAACTGAGTGATTTGGATAATTAGATGTACCTACACATATAAAGGTCCGCACCAATTCTTATCAATAAGGTAATGAAATTCAACAAGCTTTGAAATCAAATTAGCCTTATTTGACATTTGGATGAAACCATTTAACGCAAGGTTTATTAAGCTATATTTTTGTCAAATGGCAAATACGTTAATTGTATTTGAATAAAATAAGATTTGAATGAAAATGTAACATTATCCCAATACTCTATAATTTATTGTTTCCCTAATGTGTTCACAAGGTGTTAAGGTTAATAAGGTTAATTTAATATTATAGTATATCATATACTCTGTAAGGGCATTGCAATTGAAAAGAGGACGCTTTATTTTCATACTTTAATGCTATATTATAATACTACCTACTAAATCAATATTAAACAATTCTTATCAATTTAAGTAAATAAAGGTAGTTCAGTTATTTATATATGTATTTTATACCATATTTATTTATGCTTATGTATTTGTTGTAATTTTTCTGTTAATCATACAAGAAGAATGTATCTACACACAAAATTAAAATAAACCATTATAGATACCTATTCCAATAATAAATATCTAGTATTTTTATCCTTTCACAAATATAAAATCAACCTAGAGCGGTGGTAGCTCAATGGTAAGGACACGCGCCTCTTAACCGAGGAGTGCGGATTCAAACCCGGGCACGTACCTCTGGATTTTTCAAGTCTATGTACGTATGTATATCACTAGCTCGACGATAAAGGAAAACATCGTGATGAAACCTACAAATTCAAACACTACTTTAGATTTGTAACCATGATCCAAAAATTGTCTGGTTCCCCTATCTTAGGGTTACGAAGGTCAGATCGGCAGTCGGTTCAATGTAATTACCGAACTCGCTACATCCTGGATCATGGTCAAAGCGGACCCCGTCTTAATACGGGACATAACGCTAGGAAGATGATGACAAATATAAAATCAACCCGGTGAACTAACTTAACTTAGTATCTCAGCGTAAAATCCGCATTTAATCCGCCTTTTTAACGACTACAATCCTGCGAAAGCTAAGCCCAACAGCTTAGCGGGCCTTCCGAAGTTCACCAATTATAATTCGATTGCACTTGCAGCCGTCAAATTGTCAGTTCTTGTAATCCAGACAGTATCTGGAATAAAGAGTATACTGTACAAGTTTAAGTTTTCTGGAATTGTATTAACATAAATTACGGCGTGAAAAGTTTGTCGCGACTTTCTAGGCACAAAGTAAGAACCTTGCGAGCTTGCTCGTCTAAGATTTTCTTTCTTTATTATGTTCACACGTAATAAGCTTTTCTTCACTTCACAGGGAAAATGAAATATAAATTTATAGAAAACGAAATCGCTTCAGTCATTTCAGACATTTTCCAGAACAAAACGAGACAAGAACTTTAAGATATATTTTTATGAACATTACAAACAGGCACTTCATTTTATTTTTCTGTATGTATCTGTATAAATTGATGAATCGGCTTGGAGTTTTTAATAGTCATTCAATAGGTATAGATAATAATATGTCAATTAAAAAAAATCGTGTTTAGCTTTGTTATTCTATTTACAAATGAATTATAATTATAAAGCAATAAATATTTTGAAACTGTCTAAAATAAAATAATCGATCTATCTAAAATTGTTAATTTGTGTTATGGATGTAATAGTTTTATCTAAAACTCCAATTTAACGAAAATATATAATTTGGAGGGACAGGTTTACGTAATACTTTAATCGTTGTTTAATTAGACAGCAACAGCTGGGAGGTTCAATATTAATGCACCTTTTGTAACCACATGTAAAATATTTCCACAAAAAAGAAATTAAAATCATATCATTTTTCAACATGCGTTTTATTAGCATCACTTATTTATACATATAATTTTATACTTACTTATACATATAATTTAAAAAATATATTTGTAGATGATTTAAACTAAAGTTTATTTGTCATATCGATATGCAACTCTATGTCTTACTAACTTCTGTCCGCGGCTTTGCTCGCGCGGTACGTCGATAAAACAAAGCCTGTATCTTATTCGGGTGTCATTATTGTAAAGTTTCATTAAAATCCATTAAGTAGTTTTTGCGTGAAAAAGTAAAAAACATCCAAACAAACTTTCGCATTTATAATATTAGTAGGATTGAAACAAGCAATTCTTATATATCTGCAAGTCGAGTCGTTTTATATAAATATATTGACTTGGCCATCGCACTAAATAATTTAATTTACACGTGTTTTCATGCGATGGCCGAGTCTCAATATATTTATATAAAACGTTAAAGATTTTTAATATTGATATGCATCACTATAAGATGCTGTTAATTATTACATAACAACTTAATGCTTCGAGTACGGAGATTCCAGACACAATTGATTTTCAATTGTTATGGACCACGATCGTGGTCTTAGGGACAGGACGTATTAAGACAGAAAGTCACTTAAGGAGAGACTGAATATATTAATAACCGACTTGGTATTACATGGATCTCACAACTTTTTACCGTAGAACAACTGAGTTGCGAGACTTGGTTTTTTTGACAAGTATTGTTTTTGATGGGATGAATTATACATTTTCATTAAGCAGATGACTAGATGCTTACTCAAATATATTTCTTGTAATAACCAATTGATACACAAACGAAATTTGAAGCGAAACTCAGTCGTTTATTAGGTATACAATTATGCAATAGTATTTTTAAGATCTGTTTAAAATCAGAAGGTAGGTATTTAGAAAATGAGAGTTTATTACCTACTAGTTGAGGGTTACTCGTGGTTACTACCTCAGTAAATAATATAGCTAAGCAGTGAAGTTCAAGGAGTAATTTAACGGGAAACGACAAATTCATTACAAAGAGCAGTTTATTTTCCTTTTTTAACCGACTTCAAAAAAAAGGAGGAGGTTCTCAATTCGACTGAATTTTTTTTTTTTTTTTTTTAGATTGTATATGACGCCTCGCCTCAACTCTAACATTACACACATATTTACTTTATAGGTTTCATAACATTTCCCTCCTTTATAACCAAGAAAGCCAAGCCATTGTTAGCTTTTCCTTCTGATTTATGGCTGCTTGAATGGGCTTGGCTCGGTAAACCAACCAGCCCTAGTTTCATTTGCACCTATATTTACCGAACTATGTTTCAACATTGCACAAGGGTAGTGAACCCAAATGTTGGTACCAGTCAATACTAAAAGGTACATAGTGCATACTACTATCGCGCTCGTAACACCTAAAGGGGTAGGCAGAGGCAATGAGCAATTATTGATTAATTAAGTGGTTAATAAGCCTAAAATAAAATTTTGTTGCGTAGAATACATAATAAGATTGTAAAAAAAACTAACGTATCACCTACTCTTTGACGATTCAGAGAGGCAACAACGTAAAACTAGGCCTTATATTCTTAATTCCAAAAAACCTATGAAAAGTGACTTTCAAATGTTGAGTCAAATATTAGTGGAAACGTAATCCAAATATCTAACAAATAGTGTATTGTGAACCTGGAATTCATCACCGCTCGTGAGTAATCAACACAAACATTACACGGATTTTACTAAAGATAGTTAAGTGCTTAACAGTTACATTCAAAACATTGCATTCGTTCCTCTCTGACTTCATGCTACTCTCGCGGTTCCGCTGACCACCGAAGCGCCAAAGCGGTGTGCACTCGCCCGGTCGCAGCGCTGTGAGTCACAACACGTCACGAGCCCAGCCGCCAAACACTAACTACGCAGAAGGAACAACGGAGCGCATGCAATTTATGCCTAACTAAGGGAAGCATATCAGAGACATATTATAATTGTTATTATTTCTTTTTCTGTGAATTTTTATTCTCGCTATTAATAACGTTAAAAATCATGGATATGGAAAGAAATATAACTCAGCGGACCCGTAAGATCTACCGAACAAGCTCAGATAGTGATGTTTCCAAAGCCGACGCCTCTCTTTTCGATACGACAATGATGAGTTTGCCGAATACATCATTGAATGAAAGCCAAGCCGATATTAATGAAAAAATGTCTTATCTTACTAACCAATTGGAAATTGCACATACAGAAATTGAAAACTTAAATATTGAAAACTTGCGTTTGAAATCCGACTTAGAAAAGAGCTACAAAGCAATTGAAACACTCAAAAAGTTTAGCGTATCTGAAAATATATCGGTAACACCGTTGCAAAAGAAGTCAAGTAACAGAAGAAGAAAAAGCGACAAACACACACCTACAAAAGTGATTATCCCCATACAAAAAATATCAGAATCACCCGAATGTCAAATACTGAATGATGTAAATATTGAAGAAGAATCACAACATAAAACTCCAACTACTACACCTAAACCAAAAATCAACCAAATTTGCTCTGATGTACAAGTAAACACTATTATTGATAATATAAGTAATCCAAACTGCAATAAAGATAATACAGAAATTTCACCTGATAAGGTATCGATAATTCTTCACGATAGTCAGGAAAACTATAATATTATGAAATCGAATCTGGATTCAGTAGAAACCAAAAACAAAATAGTTGTAATCGCGGATGACCAAGGACTACACATACAACGTACCCTACAACATCTAATTGGAGATAAATACAAAGTTACCTGCTTTTGGAAATCTGGTGCCACTCTGCAAGATGTGCTTCTCTCAGAACGCAGTGAAATAAGTTCCCTTACGCCAAACGACTATCTCATAGTCTTGGCAGGAGTAAATGATAGGTCTCCCAGTATATTTAAATTATGTGTTGGACATTTCTTATGTAGTACGAGACATACGAATGTTTTATTCTGTGAAATACCCTTTAATAACCATCTGCGTGAATCCAAATTAAATTATGAATTAAAATTTTTATGTCTGAATTTCAGAAATGTAAAGTATATTGACATGGATTTTTCAGTATATACACCTTATAAATCGCTATTTCCTAAACATGTTTGCCAATTACTCTTAAGAGAAATATTATGTAATGATTATAAAATTCGGAGCTTAAGTCAAGCTCTGTATGTTGACAAAGATACTCAAACTGATTTCGAGTGTGAATCCAATTCCACAAAAAAATGTAATAATAATGTTGAGAATTTTTTTCGTTTATAATAATATAAATATTCTACATCAGAATATTAATGGTGCAATAAATAAATCGGATCAGTTGACTGTCAATCTCGAGTGGCTGGTGGAACAAGGTAATTCTATAGATGTATTGTGTTTAACGGAGCACAACATGATCAAAGATGATGTGAACCTTTTATGTATTCCAAATTACTCTCTTGCTACTTTCTTCTGCAGAAATAACCGACACGGTGGTTCGTGTATTTTGGTCCATAATAAACATGAGTTTAAAAAACTTTCAATAGAGGAATATGGGACTAGTGGCATATTGGAATGTAGCGCTATTGAGTTGCTTAAAAATGAAGTAGTTATTATCTGTATCTATAGGCCTCCAAGACCTGATTCAGAACATATAAATCGTTTTTTTGCTGCCCTTAATTCGATTTTTTATGAATTTTGTTATACACGTAAGAAAATAATAATTTGTGGAGATCTTAACATAAATACTCTGAGAAAAAACAAGGATGCGGATGTATTTACTCAATTAGTGTTTAGTTTCAACCTTCGTTTGGCTATAAATGAACCCACTCGCCTTAGTAGTGGTACGTGTATCGACCATTTTATTCATAACGTGAGAGGATGCAAGCATAAAATATATGAATTTGCTTTGTCTGATCATACAGCACAAATGCTGTCCTGTCCTGTAAAGAGGACATGTTCCATATCTCACTGGTATGTTAAAAGGAGAGATTACTGTCATGATAATGTACAAAAATTTAAAAACTGTCTCCAATCTCTTAGTTTCAGTGAAGTATACGGTACAGATGAACCCAACAGGGCATTCGACATTTTTCATGAGACATTTATATTATTTTACAATTTGTGCTTTCCTTTTAAAATGATTAAAGTATCTACAAACAAAAAGCTTAAATGGATATCGAAAGGTATAAAAAGATGCTCTAAACGTAAACGGGATTTACTTTGGCAGTATAGAAAGCAACGTAATGAACAGAACAAGCAAGCTTTTAAAACATATTCAGCACGTCTAAGTAAAATTATAAATTTAACACAAAAGTCTCAAAACAATTTTATGATCAAAAGTGCAGCTAATAAATGTAAGGCAACATGGGCAGTTATCAAACGTAACAAAAGCTGTATACCCAAAGAATATATAAAAAGAGTCAATGTTAATGGAAAAGTAGTTGATGACCCGAATGACATTGCGGAAGCATTTAATGATTATTTCTCTACTTGTATTGATACGAATACAGCTAAAAGTGTCCATAATTATTTGGCTCGTAACTTAAATTATTCATATTCAATATTCATGGAACCGACTGATTCTATCGACATCTGCAAAATAATTAATTCTCTAAAAAACACTGACAGTACAGGTTATGATGGCATTAGTACCAAAATTATAAAACATGTATCATCTTTAATCGCTCCTGTATTAAGTCATATAATTAACGTATGTATTTCTTCCGGAACATTTCCTGACAAGCTAAAACTAACATTAATTAAACCCCTATTTAAAAAAAATGACAAACAAGATGTGCAATGCTATAGACCAATAGCACTTGTACCTATATTCTCAAAAGTGTTTGAAAGGGTAATTTATGAGAGTCTTTACAAATTCTTTGAATCGAATAGTGTATTTGTGGAAGAGCAAGTAGGTTTCAGAAGAAATAAGTCAATTAATCTAGCTGTTTACAAATTTGTTCACTCGATAATGTCAGCTCTTGATAGAAAAAAGTTAGTTGCTACATTATACATGGATCTAACAAAGGCATTTGATTTTGTTCATCACGGTAACTTACTCATAAAGTTAGAATCGTATGGAGTAAGGGGTAATGTTTTGAAACTGTTGGAATCTTACTTGACTGGTCGTAAACAATGTACACAGATTTCTCGTGTTTGTCCTAAAACGAAACGAGAATCTGTTTACTCATCTAAATATCGTTACGTTACTCAGGGAGTACCACAAGGAAGTGTTTTAGGACCCTTATTATTCATTATCTATATTAATGATCTTCCGAAACACATCAAACAAAATGTGGTGTTATTTGCGGATGACAGTACGGTGGTTTTTGATAATAAATGTAAATTGAATCTTGAAATTGAGATGAATAAGACACTTGACATTTTTATTGATTGGTTAAAATTCAATAATTTAATAATTAATTTAAGCAAAACTAACATGATGACATTTAAAAATAGGAAGCAATACTTGACTAATCTAAATATAAATTATAATGAACAAAAAATTCGTGAAGTAGAAAATGCAAAATTTTTGGGTTTACATTTGGATTGCAAATTAGATTGGAAAACGCAAGTGGAAAATGTATGTACTAGACTGAATCAGTTTTCATATGCACTTTACATGCTTGCCAAGGTTGTAGACCGCCCTACCGTGATCACAGCATACCATGGTTATATTGAATCAATATTACGTTATGGTGTTATCTTCTGGGGTAACTCAGTAAATAAAGAATTGCCGTTTAAGGCCCAGAAGAGGTGCTTGAGAGCGGTTTGTAAACTTAAACCAACAGACAGTTGTCGACCATATTTTATAAACATGAGCCTGATGACGCTGCCATGCATTTATATTTATGAAGTGTGCATTTTCGTTAAGGTAAATATTACAATGTACAAACATCCAAAAAGTAAGCGTAACGAACTGAAAATTTGTTTTCCTACCAACCAAACTGCACAATTTAATGACAGTATTTTTTGTATGGCTCCGAGAATTTATAATCATCTTCCTAAAGATATCCTGTCTTGTACTGGCATAGGATTGTTTAAAAATAAATTAAAATTGTTTTTATTAAATAAGGCATATTATAATGTAAACGAATATCTTAATGATAAGATCACCAAATAAGTAATAATGACATTATCCCTATTGAATTGAATTCCTTATACTATTATAATACTAACATTTAATTGGAATTGATATAATTGTAATTGTAATTTAATGTTTAAAAATTATCAGAAAATATTGTATGCCAATATTGGCGGGTCATAGCTGACCATACTAATTTACCTATAATATCCTCTTGACCTATGTACCACAATAAAATAACTTTGACTTTGACTTTGACTTTGACTTTGACTCATTGACAGACCCAACACCCAATACGCAATTAATCTCACATTAAGCTAGTTGTCTCAAAAAAAAATAATAGTCCATTAAAAATATAAAATAAAATATTGCTTACGTATTTTTTCTTTTGTTTCGCAAACCAAAAATAACGAAGATACAGCGCGTTAAAGGTGCGCGTGACGTCACTCGTTCTGTAAAATTTTAGATAAAAGTGATGTAAAAGCGTCCCACCCCAGATCTTTGAAGCCCTGTATCTTTGTAATTTTCCAAGTATTTGCTAAAGCAAAAAATACGAATTCAATATTTTTTGATAACTTAATTTAAGACTAAAGAAATATTTTAGTCAACTAACCTATTATAAAAATACCAATACCTAAACCAACATGAGAACATGTATGTACAATATAATCGTGCATTCATACCATTTCCTTTTTGTGGAGTAGGATTATTCCAAGATAGATAGGTACATACATATCATGACGCCCCATCAAGGCCCTTCAACCACTTCTGGCCAATAAACACTGGGTTTGGATTATATAGAATATTTATTGAAAGATGTTAGTTAGACTTCTAACTAACTTTGCAACAACAAAATTTTGCTATAGAATACTTATTCTATAGCAAAATTTTGTTTTTTTCAACATGTTGCCGTGTTAAGTGATGTTATCTAACTTTAGCATGTAGCATTACAATCATAATGGTCATGTGAACATTCACTAACAAATGGTCGCAAAGAATATAATCTAACGTTGCCCTGTTGCAATATGTTGGTCTACAAAAAGTAACTGTGTTGTGGATAGACCATAACATAAATATTGTGTGAAACAATATTGGCCATCGTTTATTCAGAAGTCGAACAGGTGCGAGTACTATTCTCACCATTAAAGTTCCGTCGTATTGTTTTGTAGTCTGAAAAATTACATAGTATACACGTAGATACATACAAACGACTACCTTACATTGTCTATGAGTGCGTGAAACATGTTTCATAACCGTTAAGAAAGGGAAAAATATATATATTTAGATTTTGCGATTGAAAAAGAACTGGACACAAATGAACAGTCTTTGTTGAAGCTCGATATTTAAATAAAAGATTATTAAATTGATAACTCTACTACTTAAATACTACTACTATTCAAATAACATTTTTTTTATATATATAAACGTGCATAAACTATAAACCTACCATACCTGACTTTCGTAGCTCTTAATAGAGGAACCAGAAAACTTGCAACATGGTTACTCATCCATAGTTATCTAAATGAGTTTCTTCACAATGATTTCCCACAGCATACAACTACTGCTGCTCTATTTGCAAATATCCATTTTTCGATTGGCGAAAATTCCCGTTTTTCCATTTGGCGTGCGGAATCCTAAAAAAAGTACTGGTGCGGGAATTCGAGCACTCTCTGTCGATTATTGTGATATATCGGCTATCGAGGAACGGTTTTAATTTGAATCACAGTTGTTACTGTTTCGCCGGGGCCCGGTTTATTCAAATACGCCGAATAAATCTCGACGTTCCTGTCAAATTCAAATTGTGATTGGATCTAGTTTATGAAGCCGAGTTTAAGCCGATTCTATTTTTATGCTGTAGGTTTAGGCAAAACAGTTATTTACAACGGTGGTATCTAAATAATGGGACGATTACGATGGTAATGCCTAGGTATTACCGCCCATTGTAGGTATGTAATGTAGATTTGTAATATAATCTACATTGAATACATTAGTCTGTTTCAAAAGAAAGTAGCAAACAGTTAAGTTATGAAGTTAGAATTAACGAAGGTCAATTATTCGAGTAAAGGGAAAATATTTTCATGAACTATTATTATTCTGACGCTAAAAGCAAATCTAAACGTACAACTTAAATCTAAGACCAGTAGGCATATAATTCAAACAAATAAATACCTAAAAAGCATTAATATATTCGTACTTAGCCAAGCTATAACACATACGTGGAACGATACTCAATCGAAGTTAAAAAAAAAATGCTTTTGAATATGTTTTTCCGAGGTTTTAACAAACATCTAAACCTTAGGCAAGTCACTCTGAAGTAAGAAAAAATGTTATATTAACTTCACAACAGTTAAAAATAAACATTAAATATTTACATAAAGAAAAACACAGGTACGAAGTAATAAAAAATAGCATTCCAACTACACGTTTTAATAATACTCTATTAGAAAATCCAAGGGGAAATAAACCTACACTACACCCCACCCACATTTTGATATTAATAAGTACTTGTCACATAGTACCATGAGGATGTAATTATCACAATTTATTTCGTGAAGACATTCGTACAATTTCTCACATTAACATATTCTAAAAACCATTATGGATCGACCGTTTCTGTCCTTCAAACTTACACGGCCCCATATATGCTGTTACAGTTCAACCTTCGCTTATCTAGTGCAATATAGATTTTTTCTCGAAGTATATCTTTTTTACATAGTTTGTTGTAAAAATAAACTAACCTGACATATTTGTAACAAGCATATTATTTAGACTACCAAACTAAAAAATATAACTAAATTTAATAATTAATTTTAACATTAGCCTCACTTGTACACCTTAATTTTTTTGCTTCAAAATAAGCATTTATTTCTGTTATTTAGCATCTACAATTTAACATCTGTTAGATAAGATCTATCCATATTTACTGATTTTTTTAGGTTATCAATGATTCGACTACAAATGTCTCTTTCACTCAAAAATGTCTAGATTCCAGGTACAATCGCATTATCTAGCTAAACCATTGAAGCCGCAGTCTGTTAAATGGATAACCATTCCCAGTACACTAGGGAACATTTATCGGGAGATTGTGAAAACATCTTAAAGAGTTAGTTCCAGCTGATATCCGGTAATTTGTAGGATTTATTCTAGGCGGAGGTTATAAAGTGCCTACATAATGGCTGGTAGTAAGTTAGGTCTGTTGTATTACTTGTTCCCTTAGTAAGTTAATAGACAAGTGACAGTTTATCAGCGGTAGGCAACATCCATTGACGTTTTTTGTCAATTCGTGGTTCATAAGGGTTGGTGGTGATAAAACCGCTGACGGTTAGCAACGTGGCAATTGAGTTTATCGACGACAGTCTATAACTGCCGGCGATTATCAGCTACGGTTGTTGCGTTGGTGGTGCCATCAGGAAACTTCATTAACCATTTTTTTTTCTCGGGTGAAATCCGTCATGTATCTCCCACGGCTCGGGGGGACTGCGGGAGTATGTCAGGCTCCTACTGACTAAAACATCCGGGGTGTTCCGCCGCATCGCTTCTGGAGAGGAGCCCTGGGATCGCTATGCCTACCAACGAACGACTACACGCCCCGGAACACAAGTAACAAACTACGTCTGGCTAGGATGCCGGTGATGGACCCCCCGATCTATCATTAGCTAGCGCAGGCTAAGGCGGCATGCGTGCCGTGAAATGCGCACGACGCCGACCAGGCCTACTGCGGCGCATGGGCTGGGAGTTCGGGTCTCGCTCCCGCTCCCTTTCTGCCGTCTCCTTTTGCGACATGACAGTCACGTCTTCCCACTGTTCATCATAGCTCGTGTGATTGCCGGCAGTGTGAGGTCTCCACCCATAACCGCAGACAGGTGACTGCGCGGGATTGACCATGCTGGACACAGCTCCCGGGTGTGCTGGGCTGAGTCAATAGCTCCAGTATGGCAGTGATGGCAAATTGCTGTCGGTTCGCGTCCTGCAAAAACTTAATTAACCATGAGTTGACACAGTCGTGACGATTCAAGTACCTACGCAAACAAATCGCTAACACATTGTCACTTTTTGTAAGCCCTCTTACTTGATTATCTTAAACCTTATTCTCTCACATTACTCTATCATGACTGTCATACTATACGTAATATTCTACACTCAGAATATGTTACTTCAAATATCCTGGATCGGTGCCCAACAGTCCTATACGCTAATTTTATTTATGAATTAGATACATATGGTTTAATTCCTATTTTTTATTATTGCTATACTCAACCAATAATCTATAACGGCCTTAACCACATGATCAATGTATTCTATCGACAAATAGTTTAGTCAATAAGTATTTTTTAGAAATACTTACTTAAATAGAATTCCAACAATCATTTCAACAATCAAACCTTATAGCCATAACTAAAGTTGGGAGAAACAGACGTCTGCCTACGATTCATATTATTTACAGTTGTATGTCTTTAGCCTCCTCCCAAAATTTGAGAGCACGAACTGTTATGAGTCTCGGGGTTAAAGTCTTTTTAAAAAAACAAAAGATTAATTTTATTGGCGGGCAACCGTCTAGGATGGATGATGGAATGAGACTGATGAATGAATGTATGGGATCGCAGACTGTGGATGGAAAGTGATGAGTATGCGAAAGGAGGATGACTGGTGTGCAAGAAAGGGTACATGGACTATCTATAACACCTCCCGGGGGTAGACTAAACATCGGGGTTAAAAGCGATGTTTAGGAAGGAAATGTAATGTCACTATTAGGAAGAAGGTAAGTATCAGATAATGACACTATTGGAAGAGGGTAAGTATCACACATTTCTGCGAATACTTGGAGACGGGAGATTTTCTACATCAGGATGGTGCTTAATAACCTTCAAAGGGATAGCTGGTTCGGGATCTGGAGTCTGGTCTACAGGTAAGTCTGTTGGGGAGGTACGAGAGGATCTAGGAAACAGGTAAGTTAGACGGTTGTGCGATTTAATGTATAAAAATATTTTAAAAATACAGAATATTAAGACTATGCATGTTATAATTATAATTGTAACCGAGTAATGGGTCTCGTATTTAATTATAGAATGTTGGTTCAAGATTTTATCAGTTTGATCTGATATAGATTTTAATTTAGATTTGGTTTCTAATGTAAAAATATCTAAGTCAATATTTTGTAATTTTAAAGGAGGCTCATTACTGATTACTTTATTAAACTTATCTAAAGTGCAACATGATTCATTTATGATATTAAAATCGGGATAAATTACAGTAGCGTTAATTTGTATATTACTAAATTTCGGTATTAACTTTGTACTTCTACAGTAAGCAATACAGTTGTTCGGGACAGTAAGTATTCCTGTACCAATAATACTTATTTCTATAATTTTTTGGTTTGGACATTCAATATAAAGTTTATTATTTTGGGATTGTACATAAATCCAATTATTATTATGAAGTGGTGTCCATAAATCTATTTTTCCGTAGACAAAGTCGGTTTGACACTGCACTGGCATAGCTTTTATCACGTTAGTCATTAACTCACTTTCACAACTCGGGTTCGCACTGACGGGGAACACTGTCATGACGTCACAGATGTATTCGCGCTGGCTTATCGCTATGCATTCCTTCAGCGAGTCAAGGTTGCAGTATTCGGCTCTGTCCTTGGTCATTGCTATATATCTATTACCGGGTATAATATAGGTAAAGGATTTCGGGTTTAATCTATCGTGAGGTGTAGGTAACGCTAAACTATGAAACAAATTAAATGCCTTCGGGGAAACTAAAGGTATTCTTAGTACAAAAACAATTTTATTGCTTAAACTATAACATATTATACTAGACACATTTAATAAAGAATGAATATTACTTAACGCTAAGTCTACAGGTAACTTAAAGTCTACACGTAAGTGTCTGTAGTTATCGACAATTTCGTCGTAAAGCTGCGTGGGAGCTAATACGGCCGGATGCAGGATGTTTTGGTTGCTAAGCATGATAGCATTTGTTATATCTTCCAGACGAAATGATAACGTTAACAATGATGCTTCTAAACTATTCAAGATTGTATTTATATTTGCTTTAACAGTTAATTCATCAGATATTAACGTGATATTTTTTAATTTTAAAGAGAAATTGTCGATAGCTTGGTTAAGGTTGGCCTCGTTAAGTTTTATGTTATGTAGTGTTTTATTGAATTGGGTTAATACTGAAGTGGTGATTAAAACATTGTCTTTAATTAACGATGCCAATCTTTTCTCGTTACTTTGTACATTATTAATGGCGTTATCATACTTGATGCCATCATTTTCGTCCAAGGTACCGAATATGGTTTTGGCGATTGAGCCGATACCACCTATCCACGCCCCTCTTTTAAACCTTTTTTCTACCAGGTGAGAAATAGCGGAGTATTCCGAAACTAAATCGCGATACCTGACAGTTATTGGTTCTAAAATGTTATGACATTCAAACCTGTACGTAGTTTCTAATTGAATCTGAGTGCATATGAATCGTAATGTACCTAAAATGGAGTTTATATTTCGAATATGGGGTTCGATATACGATATATCGACGGGCGTTATCACATCTAGGTGGCTTATACGAATTTGGAGTTCACCAATCGGATCAAAGTATAAACCGGAACTTGAGTCGATTTCTTGGACAAACTCCGGATGACCTTGGGCCAGTATGCTGTAATAAAAGAGACATTCTATGTATATGCCTAATATGTAAGACGTATATAATCTATTAGTAAAAGTAATGTAAAAGAGTATACTAAATTAACTAACCTAAGTATAGTGTTGTAAAAGTAATATAGAACGTAAATGTACAATAATATGTAAACAATTGGGGTTTTTTTTTTTTTTCAGGCGTCTCGTGCTTCCACGTGTTTGACTTCGTCAAAATGATGTCTTATATGACGCCTGTTTATTAGCAGGGACAGTGTATGGTTCCCATGTACTTTGACAATTTTGTATGGACCTTTCCATACAGGGGACAAGGCTTTACGCATCCTGAGATGATTTTTCAACATTACGTATTGGCCTACCTTGTATTGTACAGGGCGAGTACGGGAGTCATAGTAAGCTTTGGAGATATTTTTTGATCTCTGGATAAATTCTATGGCTTTATTTCTAGTATGCTTTAATCGATGTTGAAGCATTTTAACGTATTCTGGATAAGTAGTGTCATTGTTGTCGTCGTATACCGAATCTGGTATTCGGGACTTATACCCGAACAATAATTCGAATGGTGAGTAATGTGTCGTCGAATGTACGGCGGTATTATATGCTAACATCGCTGTGTAAACATAACGCGGCCAGTTGTCCTGATTGTCATTAATATACGACTTTAAATATTCTTTTAAGGTGGAATGCGACCTCTCTAGGGCACCTTGCGTTTGAGGATGATATGGTGCAGACCATAACTGCTTGGTTTTTAGGAAATCGCATGTCTTTTTGAATATTTCGGCGGTAAAATTTGTACCTTGATCGGTAAGTATATATTTTGGGATTCCGAACAACGAAATGAAATGGAGGAGGCATTCGCACGATTCCTCAGCGGTGTTACTGCGAATAGGGTAGGCTGTTGAAAATTTCGTGAGGTCATCTTGCATAGTTAGGATGTACCTAAGTTTGGCTGCGCCGGATTCGGGCAAAGGACCTACAATGTCGATAGATAACCTCTCAAATGGAGTGGTTGAAGTGGATGTTATTATCATGGGGGCCCTGTTAACCTTACGCAGGGCTTTGTTCGTTTGGCACGATGTGCATTTCTTAATGTAATCCTCAATATCACTGCGCATATTCTTCCAATAGAATCTTTCCTTTATGCGGCTTAACATTCTTATAGCTCCTAAGTGTCCAGCGATAGGGATATCGTGGTTTTCTTTAAGGATTTTTGGGATTTCGCTTAGTGTTGGGTAAATAATTTTATTTGAATAGACATGAATAGAAATTTTGGAATTGTGGAATATAAAGGTAAGTATATTATATATTTTAGTATGAGAATGTTTATCAAACGGATTACGGAAGTCCGATATTGCAATATCAGTTACTTCCTCGATTTGGAAAATTTCACTCTTTATTATTTTCAGGGTCTCAAATATCGCAGGATAGGGCGTCTCGTCGAAATGATGGACTTTGGTGAATATAAGGTAAACTATTTTATTCATATACTTTGTTTTTAGGAATGAATATAGCTCTTTCTCACAATTTTCAATTTCCTCTTTATTTTCCGAATTTGATAGGATTTCGGAAATATAAGGATTTGACTCATCTAGATCTATTGATGTAGGAATTATAATTATTTTGTGTGTTGATTTTAGGAGATTTTCATTGTGTTCTTTCAGGATGGTGTTGGAAATAAAGTCTTTATTAGACACGGATTTTAGAAACTTGGAATAACTGTCACCTTGTGTGCTATTAATATTTTCATTTTCTGTTTCAGGTGCAGGGACGAGCGGAGAAGGTTCAGAGCCAGGTGGAGCTTGAAGATCAGGTAAGTTTGGAGTTGGTAAGTTTTCAGGTGCAGGAGGATCTTGAAGATCAGGTAAGTTTGGAGTTGGTAAGGTTTCAGGTGCAGGAGGATCTTGAAGTTCAGGTAAGTTTGGAGTTGGTAAGGTTTCAGGTGCAGGAGGATCTTGAGGGTAAGGTATTAGAAGATCTGTTAAGTCTTCAATTATTTCATTAGGTGAGCCCTGGGATGGAAATGGTTGCAGTGGAGATTCTTGGTGAGGGTAAGTGTTAGGATTTAAAGATTCTTTATTTGTAGGATATATAGGATTTACTGGATATCTCGACAGCGCGTCAGCGGCGGAGTTTAATTTGCCTTTACGATATACTATCTCATAATCGTACTCCTCTAATTTTAATCTCCATCTTTGGAGTTTGCTACTAGGATCTTTGTGGTTGAACAACCATTTCAGGGGTCGATGGTCGGTGATTATGAGAAATTTGTGTCCATATAGGTAGGGACGGAATGTTTTACAACCATATAGGATGGACAGCAACTCTTTTTCTGTAGTGCTGTAATTAGTTTCGCTCTTGTTAAGAGTACGCGAGGCAAAAGCGACTGGTTGGTCCTTGCCAACAGGACCCTGAGAAAGGACGGCGCCGATCGCGTAGTTCGAGGCATCACAGGTTAGTATGAAGGCTTTTGAGAAATCAGGATAGATAAGGAGCGGAGCGGTAGTTAGATTATGTTTTAGTGTATCAAAAGCTAGTTGTTGTTGATTTTCCCATATGAAGGGCGTATCCTTTTTCAGCAAGTTAGTAAGAGCCTTAGCAGTTTTAGAAAAATCGGGAATAAAACGACGATAGTATGAAACAAGACCTAGAAATGATTTTATATCTTTTGGAGTTTTAGGATTTGGGAATGCGGTCACAGCCTTGATCTTTTCAGGGTTTGGCTTGACTCCTTGTTCAGTGATAATGTGCCCTAAATAGCAGACTTCACGTCTTAAAAACTCACATTTGTCGGGCTGGAGTTTAAGGTTGAAATCTCGGATTCTTTGGAAGATGGCCTTTAAGTTGCTGATGCAGGATTTTAGATCATGGCCATATGAGACAACATCGTCGAGGTAAACGAAACATCGAATGCCCTGGAGGCCTGATAAAACAGAGTTCATGAGTCTCTGAAATGTCGAAGGGGCATTTTTGAGGCCAAATGGCATTCTGGAGAATTGGAAATGTCCTTCAGGGATTGTGAAGGCTGTTTTGGATTTATCAGCCTCATTTAACTTAATTTGATGGAATCCAGATGCCAGGTCTAATGTAGAGAAGTACGAGCTATTCCCAAGTTGATCTAGTATCTCAGTAATTTGTGGGATAGGATATGTGTCACCAATAGTGACATCATTTAGCTTTCGGTAGTCGATCACCACACGCCATTTTTGTGTGTTTGAAGCGTCCAGCTTCTTGGGTACTACCCAAATTGGTGACGACCAAGGTGAATCAGAGGGCTCTATAATGTTTTGTTCGAGCATTTTATCAATTTGTTTTCGTACTTCGGCCTTGTGGATTTCGGGGAACCTATAGGACTTGGTATGTATCGGGACATCAGTGGTGGTCTTGATTTCGTGTTTGAGGGCGTTGGTGTGAGTTAAGTTTTCTCCAGGTAAGTGGAAAATGTCAGAAAACTCGGAACACAATTGAAGAAGTGGCTCTCTTTCTTCGTCGTTGAGATGTGAAACGCGTAATTGTTTCAGGACTTCTTCAGTACGTTTAAAACAGTTTGATGAGATATTTATATGATTTACTGGGATAGAAGGTCGTTCTGTAAATTCGGAGCAGTTGACAGCACTAAGTTTAAGATTCAAATTAGATTTTAAGGCAATGGGTGTTTCTGATGTGTTAATCACGGATATATTTATTCTGTGATTTTTCTTGACAGTCACTAGACAATTCGCAATTAAAAGGTTTTCTGATAACTTTTGGTCTAGGACTAATCCCTCTTTTATTTCAGGATTTAAGACTGAACATTCGATAATTGTTTCGGTCCTAGGCGGAATAATATAAGCCGGATCGTGAAAGTGCAATTTTACGGAGGTCTTACCAAGGTGAAGAAGGTTATCACTATAGTTGATGTTACAATTGTGAGCATTGAGCATATCGGAACCTATTATTCCATCATATGGCAAATGAATTGCATCTATCACGTGGAATGAATGTGATATATTTAATTTGGAAAATTTTAATTTCAATTGAAAGTGACCTCTGGTGCTGATTGTTTCCTCAGCAGGGTCGATGCCTTTTAATTGAATGGTTTCCTTGGTAAGCTTTGGATGTCGCTCAATACATGAATGTTTCAACAGGCTTACACAGGATCCTGAATCGACTAGTAATGATAGCGGGATGTCGGATACGGAGGAATTTACTAGGACATGAGGTAAAAGCGTCTTTGCGGGGTTATTGATTATTTCAAACACCCTTGATTTAGTAGAATTTAGCAGGTCAATGCCTTTAGGCTGCTGCACAGATACAGTGGATTCGAGGTTATCTAATGCTTCAAATACCCTGGATTTAGTAGGATTTGGCAGGTCAACCTCTTTAGGCTGCTGCACGGATACAGTGGATTTAGGGTTATTTAATGCTTTGAATACTCTGGATTTAGAAGGATTTGGCAGGTCAACCTCTTTGGGCTGCTGCACGGATACAGTGGTTGAAATCTTGGTGTCGGTTTTTGGATCGCGAGGTCCCGTACGACACTGGGACGAGACGTTTAATCGTTTTTTGGGTCGTGGTCAACGGTATCGTAACCGCCTACTTGATCGGTTGTGTAATTATCGATGACGGGTTCCGACGGCTCATTGGATATAAAGTGGACACGTTGAGATGTCGCTGGTTGGTTACGATCTACATTTCTAAAGCGGTTATTGTTAAATTCTCTTTTTCGGCATTGCTCCAGAGTGTGTCCTGGAGTTTTGCAATACCTACAAAATGGAGTAGAGGATTGATTATAGCCGTTGATATTAGTGTGAGGCCGATTTGTAGAGAATTGTTGACCTTGGCTCTGGTTACGACGGTTTATTTGATTGGTTGCCCTTGATATGTTAGGTCTATCTCTCATATATTGATTGCCAGAAGAGCTTGCAACCGGCTTCGATAAGGCTTGTTGAATTCGTTCTTCTGAAATTGCAACATTAATAGCTTCGTTTAAGGACTTAGCCGATTTGCATCTAACAAAATTGGATAGGCGGGGCGATAGGCCCATTTGGAAATGATGGAGGGCTAATTCCTCCATGGCCGCAGTTCTCCCTATCATTTCCCTACTTTTGTGACCGTGAGAAATGGATATTTCGGTTAATAATTGCGATAAGCATGTCTCGATTCTTAGAGCATACTGACTTACCGGTTCTGTAGGATGTTGCTTGCATTCCTGCAGGTCTGTGAGAAGGTGTGCGTAATGTTTCCTTTCACTAAATTGAGTTTTCAAGAAATCTTTTAACTGGGGCCAATTGGTAAACTCCTTAATGGAGCAGGCTGTTTCAGCTTTACCCTCCAGTTGACAGAGGATATATTTAAAGAGGATGTCCTTTTGCGAGTCGGATGCCAACTCGTATGCATTGTTGCAATTTACTAGGAAAGAGTTTAATTTTTCCCTACAGCCGTCATACGGCTTGATGAATTTTAAAAGCGTAGATAGATCTATTTCATGTTTAGTCGGCGGTACTACTTTCCTCTTTGATTGTGACCTGGTAGAAGGTCCTGGAGGGGGCAGATATAGTTCCTGGACGTCCTCCTCCACATCGGTTAATGTTAATTCAGGCCTTTCGAACTTCGGACTGTTCGATCTTTCAGCCATTTTAAATAAATTATTGGACAAACAGGACAAGACAATAAACAAAAGTAATATTATTAAGTTAAATTAATTAAAATATTAATTTAAAATTAACTTTGAAATCTTAATTGTATATATTAAGTTAATTAAAGTGTTGTAGCAATGACCAAGACTTACTGGAATGCGGATAGTGCGATAAGGATGATCATTCTTCTTGGTATTCTTCGATAAGGATGAAATGGCTTGGTCTCGCCGGATTGCTTGCGGTGCGGAGATAAGCCTCGGGTCGTCGCTTCGCTTCGTGGCTTGTTTACCGGTCGCCGTACAAACTTGTGCGCGACAGTGGGAAAACCCGTTCTTGATGACCGGCTGCAGTGCAGGTATCACGCAGCAGTGGGCCTTGCAGGAACTTGACACGAACACGATGTCCTGGGCTGGTCCGGAACTCGGTGTGATAGTGGTAGTTCACACAGTGGAGTCGGCACTTACACTTAGGCACACACACACGCGTCGAGCTTTTGATTTTTGGAACTGGAGACGTACCGGGGACTCTACTGAATCCCTTAACGCTGCCACCAAATGTTATGAGTCTCGGGGTTAAAGTCTTTTTAAAAAAACAAAAGATTAATTTTATTGGCGGGCAACCGTCTAGGATGGATGATGGAATGAGACTGATGAATGAATGTATGGGATCGCAGACTGTGGATGGAAAGTGATGAGTATGCGAAAGGAGGATGACTGGTGTGCAAGAAAGGGTACATGGACTATCTATAACAGAACGTTTGATCGATTTACTTGGCTGTTCTTACCAACTGTATAACTTAAGTGAAATACATGATATGCTCCCAATGTGTACCTACTGTACTTTGTATAATAATGCTCTGTTTTTGTTTCAGCAATTCGACGCTATCTGTAAAGCAGAAATATCTTTCTTAATACCAAGAATATTTTTGAATGTAAGTATATATTGCACTAAAATATTTATTTTTAAGTTATACTTAAACTATATTCGTACAAGAGTGTTCTTTTTTACTTTATTGTTTTCGTATTATGTCCCGTGCTTAGTCGGAATTGAGATTTATCGAATCTTGTTCCCCTTAGATTAGAAACAAGACATCATGGTCACATATCCCTAGTTATTTTGCATGTGTAGATTTCATCATCGTCGAG
The DNA here is from genome assembly GCA_951394215.1 of Glyphodes perspectalis. Taxonomy (NCBI): domain Eukaryota; kingdom Metazoa; phylum Arthropoda; class Insecta; order Lepidoptera; family Crambidae; genus Glyphodes; species Glyphodes perspectalis. Next base: position 4,979,069 of record OX596206.1, on the reverse strand, counting down.
GTAGTGGTTTAGTCTGTAACTTACATTAGAGTTAGACTTAACATTCTAAAGTAAGGACCCGAGATTGAACCAGCACGCTTCGAGTATGAGACGCATACTCTTACCACTGAGCAACCAACGCTCCGCATACACTTCGTTACTTTCGAGATATTATTAACCGTTTCTCTTCCACAGTGTGTATGCATATGGTGCGTACTCCGTCTGTACCACCTCCTCCGAGCCGGCGTGACGTGGAAGGGGGCGGCGCCCATCGAGCTGTGACTACTGCCCACCCAGGCGCCCGGGGCGCGCGGGGACCAGCCCTCGGCGCCTTGCGAGTCCACGCTGCTGCTCGGGGGCGCCGAGAGCGACACCGACGCGAGCCTGCATTCTCTATGACGCCGTCTGCTAACTACCACTAGCCTTTATTCGTCAGCTATAGAGCTAGAGAGCAGGGTTTCTTAATCTGGAGTATTTAAAGGGTTTATGCCAATTTCTTCTTATGTTAACTGGGGGTCACTTCAAGTATGTTATGTAATATTTTTGATACCTATTAAAAAGGTGACAAACAAGGCGCTTTCAAAAAAAGGGATGTCACTGGCACATCGTCGATGTCGATTCTCAGAAAGTTTTCTCTGAGAGGGTGATCCTGTGTGGTGTAACTATGCCATGTCGGAAAATTTCGTACAAGTGTTGATTTTTTACAAAGGCACATCTGATGTGATACCGGTGACATGTCAAACTCCAGTTTTAATCCGCACTTGACGTACTTCAGCGACAACTATGAGACGATTGAGTGGTATGTACATGCCCACTCCCGGTAATAGGGTTTCAATTCAAATATAATTATTTGAAGTTGAAAGCCCATTAAAATACATAAACTTCATCTTGGAGCTCATTTCGCTTTGCCACCTGCAGCCTTAGTCAACCAAGTCTCCCCTAGAAAATTTCCCTACATATACCCGTGACGATATTCGAATATTTTTAAAACAAACAAATATATATATAACCCAGGGAGCCTGCGCGATAGAAGTTGTACTGATTCTGGACCATATACACTTAAATCCTTTACATGTTGATTCTAGAAACAAATATGATTACTAAAAGGTTTGATTACAACAGTGTTAACTATTATATAGATGTGATTGAACCAGTTGAGCCCAAGCTATAATACTATCGGAGACTAAAATTTTTTTTCTTAAGTACAACTGCTACTCAGATGTGTCCGTTACTGCCTGTCTTGTATAAACTTTCGATTTGTGAGTAGCAAAATTACTTAGATACTTAGAGACAGCAAAATAAGATCATCAATCTTCCATGTTACGTAAGTCAAGAGTACAATAATTATAATTGTTTAATACGTATGTAGATATGTAAGTGGCAATTGTTCTGGCAAACACGATAATTAATCGAATTAAAGCTATTATCAATATGTTAAATTAATTTAAAACACTTTTGACGTACTGGTGTTGAACAGAAATACTTGTCTTGAAAGTATACCCTTATAGATATTTTATTTATTTATTAAACTTAATACTGATTTGAGATACTTTCCCAGTAATTCATTAAGTAAAGCTTTGTTCTTTAATATAGAGATAATTACTGATATATATGCTTCAATAAGCATATTTTACAATACATACGTAATATTTACCACTTGAGCTACGGCGACACATATAATTTTAAATTATTTTGACCTTTCACCTTTAACCTTTCACCAAGATTTTCTCAATGTGTAATTTTTTTTTTATTATCAATACTTTAAACAACAATACAATCGGATTTGTGAGTTGAAGTTTAAAAACATATATTATAAAGCACTTTTTTGATGTTTCATTTTGTCATTACGTTATTTTTGAAAAACCCGTGGTGTATTTACATTCAATCTACAATTTAATGGAATGGATTTGTTGTTCTTGATTTCAATCATTATCAATACTTACATGTATATTATCGTCCTTTACAAACAAAATGTTGCCCTGTACAACTTTCAGATTGGACGTGTGTTTGATTAATTTCGTCGAATGTAAATACTCATCAAACTGTAGAGAAGTTATAAAGATGTATATAAATTAACATAGTATATTCTTGTAATGCCTCTAAAAATATTATTTTATCGCTTGTAAATAGAAAATGGAGAGACGACGGGTGAGAATATTGTAAATTATGCTCGTAATAAAATATTACAATGGCAGTCGGATTGTAAAATTCAGTTAGTCAAATTCTAGCTATTGGGAATTGCGGAAAAACAATTTTTTACAATAACTGTACAGATATTGAATGCCCTCAAGAAAATTTATAAAAGACAATTTAAACAGCTGAAATGAGGATATTAATATGGATTTAGATTTAGATCAAGCTAGGTGGCGCTAGCGTCCAGGACGCTTTCTGATTCTTGTGCAATCTATGCTGGAGAAACGGAAAGGTCCCAATGGACTGGAGACGGGCAGTCATCGTGCCTCTGTACAAGGGTGCTGGGTCACGTATGGACTGTGCCAGCCATAGAGCCATCAGTTTGATCAGCTTAGCATCAAAGGTGTATGGCAAGATTATTGAGAGGAGAATGAGGGTGAAATCTGATGGAATGTTGTGGGAGGCACAGGGAGGTTTCCGGAATGGTAGAGGATGCACGGATCAAGTCTTCTCTCTTCGCAACATCGTGGAGAAGCATCTGGCCAAAAGTCAGAGGGTTTTTGCGGTTTTGTGGATATGGAGAAGGCCTTTGACAGGGTTGTACGAAAGAACCTTTGGGACATATTGCCGAGATATGGGATTGATGGAGCATTGCTTCGTGCTGCGCAGTCCACCTATGTGGGCTGTACGGCATGCGTGCAAGTGGAGGGCAGCCTGTCACACTGGTTTGACGTCAATATTGGTGTCAAACAAGGATGCGTGCTGTCGGCTCTGCTGTTTATCCTATATCTCGATCATTGTCTCCAGAGGATTAGATCTATGAATGTTGGAGTGCGTATAGGTGACTTGGTTGTGAACTGCCTGCTTTACGCGGACGATGCCGTACTTCTAGCAGAGTCGGCATCGGATCTGCAGCAACTAGTCACAACATTGAAAGATGATTGCAAGGAGAGAGGCTTACATTTGAATGCGAAGAAAACAAAGATTATGGTGTTTGAAAGAGATGAAACCAGAACGGATACAAGGATAACGGTTGACGATGTAGTGCTGGAACAGGTGAATGAAATTGTATATCTAGGGTCTGCATTTAGTAGAGATGAAAGGTACTCCGCTGATATAGAAAGAAGAGTGAATGCAGGGAATAGGGTGAATGGAGCGCTAGGAAAACTTTTAGGCAGCAAAATCTTAAGCCAGAAGGCCCAGCTCGCCATACACAATGCGGTGCTGATTCCTACGCGAACATATGGAAGCGAGAGTTGGGTATGGCAGAAAGTGCATGAAAGTAGAATAAACGCGGTCGAGATGCGTGCGCTGCGGAAAATCTGCGGTGTATCGCTCACAGACTGACGAAAGATTGACTAAACAGATATACAATGCGAATGTGGAAGGATGTAGGAGCCGCGGAAGGCCCAGGCTCACCTACCACGACCAGATTGGTCGTGTATTAAAAGAAGGTGATGTTAGGAGTCATAAAAACCGTAGAGCTTGTAGGAAAAGGATTATGAATGTTGAAGAGGCGAGTGAGGTGTGTAAGGATCGTGCCATATGGCGTTCGGTTCTCTCTGCCTACCCCGCTAGGGAAGTGGCGTGAAGTTTAGTTAGTTAGTTAGGTAAGATGGATTTGTGATGTAGCACGGACGGTAAAGATGGGGAACGAATATATAAGAGGTAGGATGAAAGTGATACCAGTAGCAGAACAAGTGAAAGAAAATCGTTTGTCCATACAGGATTATTATGAGAAGAGAGGAAGGACTCACGAATGAAAGGAGAATGATGAGCACAAGTGTTGGGTAAAAAGGCAGATGACAACAAAAAGATGAAGATGGAATTATGTGAAAGATGATACGTGTGAAAAGAAAGTAAATAACTCAATGATGACACAAGTACAATGTATGAAAGAGGTAGACAGACATATTGTGTTGACCCCATGTGTTATGGGGTAAAGATATGTAATGAGTAGTTTGTTGACAAATGTAAGTTCATCACTGACAGCTAACATATGTTATGTGTCAGAATAGTGGTACTACTATTCTGTGAAAAATTTAACAAAATAATCATTTTCTGAGACATGTAGTGGAACAACAACTATGACATAACAAGACATACTGACGTAGTTATATATGCAAAACATTACCATATTTTGACCTATGAGAGCTCTCTAATGACATTTTTTTTTTTAAATATAGCGATCTTCATAATCTGCAGTTCTTTTCTCTTCGGAGATTAAGAGATGTTTGACTTACAAACTATGAGAACTACATTGTTAATCTGTTATTGATGACATTTTCAGCGTAACATGTTAACGTAAAACAACAGGACCTTCAATGCGTAAAGATTCATATCAATCAACTTAACGATCGACTGCAATTTTATTATTAAGTATATGAACAGTATTTTATTTAAAACATGTAAGAGAAATAGTTACAAGATGTTATAAAAAATGTGTTACAAAGAAATAAAAATATTGTCTAAAACGTGTAATAAATTGAATGTTGGTACTGTTGTTGTTTATTTATTCGTCTCCAAACAAACAAAATACCTACTTTGTTCGTAATGCTACATGAAACATATGTGGTCTGTTATTATTCAATGTCTTCTTTGTTAATACATGTTTATGAATGAATTTATCAATGAAAAGTACCTGAATGAGATTTTCTCACCAAACTGAACGGGTGAGAAATAAAAAAGCATTGTGCTTAGTTCTGACACTTGAAGTCAGTCAATACGGTATAAGATAGGTATAAGATATTGAAATGTACCCATACTTCAGAGAATTGTTGTTAAATAAATATTCCTTCTAACGTAGCAGGTTTGCGAGTACAGAACAGTTGATATGGGGCGTATCCTGAGTCAGGACTCTACACGGAATCTTGGCGATTAAAGATCTTTAAAAAAATCAACTTCTTAGTACTACTTCGTACTCCCCAATAAGCTTCGACTTAGGCTACAATGTCATAAAGGTATACAAACAAATATAAGTCGGATATCGGCAGACATATACAGTATACAAATAGCTTTAAAAGTATATAAACTTACTCGGCTTCACACACGTTCCTCCCTCATTACAATCGATAGGAAACTCCTAGTACAAAGCGTTAATATTAATACAATTAGTCACAATAGCAACTATCACACTAATATTATAAAGGCGAAAGTTTATGTATGTGTGTATGTGTGTGTGTGTGTGTATGTTTGTTACTTCTTCACGCAAAACGGCTGAACGGATATGGATGAAATTTCGCACAAAGATAGATTATAGTCTGGAATAACATATAGGCTCCTTTTTATCCCGGAAAAATGCACAGTTTCTATAGGATACAGAAATATTAGTCTACGCGGGCGAAGTCGCGGGAAACAGCTAGTTAATACATAATGTTTTAATAGATTTAATATTTCACTAGCACGTTGTAATGTCACAGCATGCCGAACTGACTAATGATTTTACTATTTCGAAACAATTATGAATCGTATTTCATACATATTTCATAGACAATAATTCATAAATATATTGTACAATTTAATTAATGTATTGTTTAATAACGTATCCTTACGACCACTCACCACCAAATCGAATTAGGTCAAATCATTTAGCCCTAAGATAAGATAAGTCTGCTCCACGTCAATTACGTTAATGACCGAAAAACTGAACAAGGTATTTTTTTCATTACACCAAAGTGTTTTCACTGAGGGACATCACTTAAAACTCGCAGGCAATCTCTATGATTTACTAATACCTCATAATTTTCTGGGGGAAATTGGTCTAATCGACGTTGACGTATCACATTCAGCCAGTAGCTAGCTTGTAGTAATGACTGTCATTTGTCACACAAAACGAGCCACAATAGGCTGCGATACCTGGGAAATACGATGTGACATTCATTACTCCAACGTTACTTATAAATGAAATTAAGGACGATGGAAGATGAAACTTCCGCCCATTTGTTTTCCTTTAATTAAAACAGCAAAGATAATCAATTACACTAATTAATCCACGCAACTCACTGATTCGGGAGTTAAACTTTGTAAAACTATATACAGGTAACCAAATTAATTACTTAACATCAGATGATCATTGGTTGAAATTCACGATAAAGTATATTATATTTGCAATAAAGTGTGAGTCTTGAATCACTCTTCAATATGCTATCAATACTAGAGGTAATTTCAATATTAATATTCAACCGCCGTTATATTTTGAATAGATGAGAACGAGTCTATATTTAATGTATGCGACAGGAATCTGTTGGAATGTCGCCTTGGATTCCTTGCCATTCTACCCCATTTTAGTTACGGAATCTACCTTAGAAGATAATTCGTAGATATAGATATATATAGATATTTGTATCATAATAATATTTTTAGTTTGAAAGAAAATGGCCTAAATGTAACTACAATCAAGTTGATTATATCACCTGCAAAAGTTAAGCTTAGCTTCCTCTACTATGTACTTTAATAATTAATTTTAAGATTTGAACCGTGGAACCTTAGTATAAGATAATCTTCTCGATAATCCAACTGGCACTGGCACTGGCAAACACATATATGTCAGTGCGTTGAATCTCTCCGCTCCGAGATTTTCGAAAACAACAATTTACACTGTAGTGTTTTATTAAATCATCCTCTCTAGATAACAGATAGGTACCTATGTGATAACCGCTATTAACCGTACCTACCATGATAATACGAAATATCATTCAGGATTTTTTTAATCAGGCATCGATTTCTCACAAAATGGTAGTAAAACATACCCTTTATATAATCACCACGAGGTGGAATATGTTTTCCAAAGTCAAATTCTGGACCAGAAGGGGCGCCTACGCCATATTGTATTTTTGTTTTCACTTATGTTCGCCATATTGTCAAACGGAAACCGAGCAACTCCATGTAAACAAGGGGCCGACCTCGTTAAGTTCAACCAAGATAGACTTCAACCACCTCGATGGGTGCCATAGAAAATTGTGTTATCAGTACTGCACATATTTACAATCGCATGCAACAACGTGGTTTTGGCTAGTCCTGTGAGACATTTAGTTACAATCAAAATTCGTTTCTGTGGAATAGGGGTACCTATTCATAACTTCTATAAATAAAGAGTTATAAACTATACGAACCCGTTTTTTTAAATCAATAAAAGAAATATAGGAAAGAGCGATGTTTACAAATCTACAATAAGGCTGCAATTAAGTAACTACATCCAATTTTTTGACGTCGTTCAAAGGTGTGACAGCCCTGTCATTAAGTTAGGCATTTGAAGCCACCGCTAGCGGAGTTAATGAACTTATAATAATAAGCATTGCGTGATTTTACTTTACCAAATTAAATATACGAACGCTAGCTGGGTGAACTTAGGTTCAAACCACAGTGTATTTTACTTCATGTGATTTTTTTTGTCTATGAAATATATTTTAGAAAACACGTACATCATCAACTAAAGATGACCTTTAAAGAATATGATTATGTAAACATTTACTTGAAGCACGGGTATTTATTTGTTTTGGCTAATATCGAAGGAGTTTAAGTAATTTAGTCTAGATGTTAAATTTATGTTTCTAAATGTTATTTTTTTTTTTTTTAATTACTACGAGTACAATGCTAGCGAGCGTTACTTCAGCCAACAAAGATCAATAGAAAAAGCCTCTAATCATTGCCGAACTAGGAAGTTGTTACTCCAACATAAAAAACAGCGAGCGGAAATGTCATTATTTCCCAAAGTTTCCCAAAACGATCAAAAGCCATACAGCGGCTTCAAACACACGGCCGGTCCCTCCGAGTGGCTCTAATGAGGCGCCCTCGCCCTCACGCCATTAGTCGAGACGTTGCCTTTGGACGCTCCAGTAAATATTTGCTGAGATATCCCGGGTGTAGCGGCTCAGGCGGGACAAATCGACCGAAAGAGGTGATATTGCAGTGCAGACAAACGCTAACTTTGTTCGATTGACCTTTTAAGTCGGGTAAGAGGATTGCGTTTCATACTCTCTTAGTCTCCGCTATGGGCTATTGGGAGGGGAATTATAATAGCACTTTTCTTATGCTACTTACTATTAATAATATCTCGACATCACGTCATTTATAGTCAATCCAGATTTTAACAATTTCAGTTCAGTCACCAGTAAATTATAGAAAATTATTAATTTGATACATTTAGACTATTTTAATTTGTAACTAGAATAATATCACAGATATGCATAGAACCTACCAATTGAAGAACAGTAAAATAACGGCTACGCTGTAGTGACTCTTATGTAATAACAATATTGAGGCCCTGAAGGAAATTGACCTAATAGATGATATTCGATGTATGGGCAAATGATCCAAAGTAAGTGAGTCTAATGACCTTCAAGCGCTGACCTGCGTAACCTTGAGACAAAGGAACCAGACAAGTTCATTTCTAATCATCTGAAGCTTTAAACTGTCTAGTTTTATAACCAAACAAAACTTCTTACGAAAGCAGTCGAATGGTTTTCAACAATTACCAACCACTCGCGTTTGATGTCAGCGGCAATTATTACCAGTCGCCTTCAGACAGGCGTGGTTAGTTACACTCGTAATAATAGGACGTTTTTCTATTGCTTATATTTTTATGACGAATGTACCTGTGTTTTGTATACACAGATCAATATATTGAAGTATCAGTTTGTAATAACAAAGTTTAATACCTACGTAATCCATGTGAAATTTATATACGGTAGTTGTACAACAAACATCTTTTAAGCTTTTGTCCGTCTATCTAGCGGTCCAGACCGCTAGATTGACGGAACTACCAGTAGTTTGTCTATTTATTCCGCAAAATCTTAGAAACAACTGAACGCAGAAAACCTTTACAGCCAAATAACTGGTGTTACAAGGAGTTGTGGTTGAATTCCACGTGGAAGACGTCACGAGCAACACTTAGTTTCTAAATATATTTATTTTTTAATATATCGATTTTTGTCGTTAAGGAAAAACAATAAAATACTCTTTTATACACAGTAAGGCTGTTAGACGTCGTAATTTAGCATTTAGCATTACATAACATTATATTATTTTTAACCAAGGTAAATTCCGTTTTGCATTTTTTCAGACGCAAAACAGAAATAGTTTCCCAATAGGGCAACAGTTCTTCCTCTTCCTAGCGTTATGTGCGCTAGACCAGTATTTTCTATTGCGAAAAATCCAGTTACTCGATATTGGTTTCTCTCCCGTCTCTATGTAACTAGTGAACATCGAATTGACTTTTATTTTTTCGTGTGCTTTATTATGTGGCATTGTTCGAACATAGGTGAATTGTGAGCATAGTACGATAAAGCGAGCCGGTCAACGGAATGTAGTCGCACGTCCCAGCATTTGCGATTGATTTTGCTCTTTTGTGCCGATCGTGCCGCGGCTGCAAGTGACTTATTTAAATACGCTTTTTTAGAATAATCCAGAGACTTTTGCTGCTAGTATAGAATACTGGCACCTTAGAATTTTTTCATAGCTTAAATGCATATGCATAGCATAATGAATATTCCATATCCTTCTTACATTTTGTTCTGTTCTTTTTGGGGTTCGATTTGAACATGATCTTGGATAAGATACGTCTGGTCAGTACATTAAAACGATTGCTATCTTAATAACGTAATCCGTACCAAGGGAACCAGAAAAAATTGATCATGCTTACATTTTGGTACCTCACAATGTTTTCCCTCGCTCAGCTACTTGCTAAATTCTAACGTAGTGATAAATGTGTCAAACTGATGTTTTCTCAACCTTATTTTGACCTCGACTATACTAACTAAAATATATCAGGCGATTGATGTCAAAGCCAATGATCAACAAACTAATCGTCTAACATTATGCAGCTGAAGTTAGCCGGTCGCAGTCTTGACTGACAGAAAGCAAACGACTGGTTCTATTACACAAACATGTGCCAAGGAAACTTCCCTGCCATTTAGTATCCAAGTCGGCTCAATAACTAACTCAAAGTGAGTTTCAAAGAGCACTCTAGCTCATGAACTTATTACAGCAGATAAGCTGCTAAAGTTAGAAGCTGCCACAAAAGATAACTTTCAAGCACAATTTCACGATAATGGTACTGGAGGGAATTAAAAATGATCTACTTCATGTAACAGTTGAATACGCTTATTAATCGTACCAAGAAAAAGCGAAAAGAAAAAATAAATAAAATTTTAATTCAAGTGAATGCAACCAAAGAAAAGTGGCAGTGTTGTATAGTGTTTAAGACCCACACTTGGCGGCCTCGTTCATTAATGAACATAAGGATAATTTGTAAGAACACAATCATAGAATAAAAGCTAATTAATGTTACCCTAGTAATGCTGGGATTAAAGAGATATGAAAAAAAATAATGACGAGGTTAGGTCATCATTATTATTTCAAGTGAACATTATTTTTGTACGATGTTTTTAAGTTGAATGCAAATTTTCCATTAAAAACATGATTTTGCAAAAATGATATCGAAAAAAAGTAGTTTAATTACTTTTTCTCATTTCAAAGTGCCTGTGAAAACTACACTACCTTTTTGACTATGTTGTTGTCGAAGTTGATGTTGAAGCTTTTTACTGTATTCACGGACTAGTAAAAAAACAAGGACTGCGCCCCACTAACTAAGCATATTTCCGATAAGACATTTCCGATATCTAGTATCGATAGTAATCTCAGTCACACATGCATAAACGTGGCTTCACGCTGTTGTATGATAGCGCGGAGTCCTTCTTTTTTACTATACCTATAGTCCGTGGCTGTACCATTAACTGATGTCGGTCTGACTTAACTTTAGCCCTTGACACTTACGTGATAACGTTCCATTTCTGGCATTTAATTTATTTTTCCTGCCGACTGTCTTCGTCTTTTAAAAAATCCTATCGTTTAATAATTCTTTATATAATTATTTTCTCGGATCACAATACTATAACAATAATATGTTTTTTTTACTAAAAACAACATAAAAATAGTTTCCACTAAAAAGCAAATAATACGGTCTCGCGTATACTCATTGGATGTATTGGAACGTATTTACACAGTTCAGTTTCGTTTACGTTTGGTTTAAACTCTTTATTGGCGTTTTCTTGTTCGTAATTTGTATTATTTTGAAAATATTTTAATTTAAAAAATTATGTTTTTTTAGTATAAAACTTTGCCAATCAAATTATATTTATATTTCTCACTATGAACGGGTTCTCAAAAGATTGGGTCGACATACTCCAATGTTCTTTAATTGAGTTACTATAAATGGAAGATTGTAAAAAAGTAGTGCCTAGTTAGCTAGTCGTTGGACATTTAAGTTGGACATTTAAGTGTAAGACATTTTCATTTTAAACAGAAAGCAGATACCTACATCTGGTGGGTGAATTTATATCAACTTAAAATGACTAGATACGGAAAGGATAATATCTACAGACGTGACATTTAAAACGTCTGGGAAGGTTCATTCACACTTAGCTGGCATCAATGTATTATTAAAGCTGCGCAGTTAAGTTGCTCTTAAACACACACAAAAGGCACTCAACTCAGTATAAGCTAAAGTCAATTATTTTAATTGAGTAACAGTTTTGTACTCGTAGTACCTATACTAGAACTAAGGGCCACCACTAATGAATTCCAAAAGTAAAAAAATAAAATAATATCTTTTATTCTTTTTTAATTTCAAAATACTCGTACACAAAAGAAAAATAAACTAAAATAATCCGTTAAAAATATTGAGTACTGAAAAATTTATTAGATAAGCTGAATTTCATCTTTAACTAAGTATGCCTTTAGTATAACTTAATACTTTCTTTCGCATCGGTTGTATAATACGTGCCTAAAGTTGAAAATGGTCACGTTAATAGTTCAAGATGAGAGCCGTTCTCGCAAACACACTTGTGCCAAGTTCGACTAAAGTGCTAATTCAGTTAGCAACTCCATCTTTGATCTGAAGCTAAACTTCTCTTAAATACACGAATTAATCTTGAGAGGAAGCTGGTAACTATAATAGTCATCTGCATTTCGCGATTCCAGCAGCAATTTCGGAAGATGAAACAATTTCGGCCGATGTTCCAATTATACCACGAACGGCACCAAGAAGAATAGAATCATTTTTGACTGGCCCGTTGGTCGAGTGGTTAGACCCTGGCCACGAAACCAAGGGTCGCGGAATCCCGCTAGGGGCAAATGTTCCGTGTGATGAACGTGGACATTTGTACTCGAGTCATGGATGTTTATAAACGTATTTAAGTATGTCTATCCGTTCACCTAGTATCCATAGCACAAGCATAAACTTAGTTTGGAACTAGGGAATTAGTGTGTCAGTCTAGAGAATTTATTTTCTTCTGAAATTATAATTATGCCAACTCAATAGCACAGTAAGCTCTCGGTATTCTTCGATTGATCCTGCTTGGAAATGGAACACCATTTTGTGCAGACTTTGGGTGTCCAGACCAGAAACCTTAAACTATTCAATTCAATAAAAGTTCTCTATTCATCTCGTTTATTTGTGAGGAATTTAATAGGCATTCAAATAAACAAAGTTACTAAAATCCTGGGCTCAAAAAAATGTCCAAATATTTAGGATCTAACATCCAGAGCATGAGTCAATGGACCTGCTGGAACGTTTTTAATGGAATATACTGTTGCACTAATATCTATTTCACTGTACACTACAAGAACCACATTATAGAATGACACTGACCAGACTCGCTTTTGTTAGCTATTATAGTCACTAACCGAACTATTAAGATCTCTGATCCAATCTACTCCTCAAGTGTTCACTCTAATCGCAGTACCATTAGTCGTCTGCAGTTTGCAATAGCCACTGCAGTCCTAGAGAGATAAAGAGCAAGTCCCCGCGCCATTACACTTCGCCAGAGATAACCGGAGTACTCCTTTGTATAGCGAGTGTGTCTTATAGTTGAACAACTTTGTAGTTAAATCTTACAACACCGACTAAAGGGGTATTGTGTGAGCTATGTCTGAGTCAATTTAAGCTCTAGAGGAATTAAGTCAGCTAGGATAACAAACAAAAAGTATTTTCATCCATTCAAACCCATAGCCTTTTGTTTACGGCCAAAGCCTCTTACTACTATACCAACTGTGGCTTTCTCTTAAGCCCTTTACGAGTGCATACATCTTCCACAGGAGTAGATTAGTTATTTATAAACTCCATTGACAGTAAATACATTCCAGAAATCCAAATCGACGATTATTTTCTGCAACGCACATAAGCTGCTGTTCGAATCTCGTGTTGACCGGTTGCCTGATGTCAAATTAGTAGAAACGTCCGAATTTGTTGTTGTCAAATAACAGTACAATATCGTATCATTACTTCGCAGTGAAATCGATTGAGCAGACGAGATATCTCTCATCAACATTTGCTTGCACGCTAGAATCATAATAAGTCGCCGGCACCAGAGCGGCAGCCAGTTATCATTTGAAATGCAATTTAAAGTTTGGTGCGACACGTTTATGCTCAACTTTGAGTTCGAAGTTAGAGTGGCGATATCATATTCTATTTATAGTGGAAGTCATGTTTATTACTACAATACTCCTCAGGTGTGAACTGAGATCATCGAGTATACAACCAATTACCAGGTGATTATGTTTGATTGATAACAATTTTGCCAAAACGACGTTCCACTCGCTGCTTTCTAATTGGATAACTAGATTTGGCCGAATTATGATATGATGCTGATTGGTCGACGATTATTCAGTTTGTTAAGTTGATCATCAGCCGAAATATTGTTAATATCAAATGATCTTGCGTACATGTTGTTAAGTTTTTTGGGTATGAAAATATCTGTAGTCTGGATTTGATTAATCTATTCCTCCTCCATCCTCGACATTTTACGTATTAAAAAAAAGAGTTCTCCTTTTCAACAAATATAAATATAACTATTTTCAAAGCAAACACAGTTTGTGCACTATTTGTCTCGCAATACCGTCGACGTGTAGCCATAAGGTCGGTGCGACGGACTCGACCCACGACTGAATATTATAGTGAGCAAGCATTTTAAAGTGGAGCCGCAGACAGGGAACTGGCATTACCTGATAGCTGATGCGATTGTCGATTGTTGACCTTGAACTGCAATCACGAGAATAGTCTACACCTACTAATATTATCGATGGTTATTATCGATCCGATGACGGGGGATACTATTAACTGGTTATAGTTTTAATAATAGTATGACCAGTGATACTTTTAACATTTTGTATTAAAACCTACATATTCAAATAACTCTATACTAACAATAAAAAAAAAATAGTGTAGAGTGTAGGCTACACTATTTTTTTTTATTAAAACCTACTTATCCAAATAACTTGGATGTATAACAATGGTCCATTATATCTGGTTCCCCTGTCTAATTAGTAGTAATAGATTCAGAATTATGGTCCAAGCTAACCTTTATGGTGCAAGGAAGACAACATTACTATTAGCTAGTAAAGAACTTGATGCTTATGCGCTGGCGGAGTAATACAGTCTAACGTCATATATCAAAGTCACATTCAAAGTTCCCATTTGACCAAAAAAATACTGATCCGATTTATCTGTTCCTTTCAAGCCATTACAGTCGATGATCTCGAATCTAGATTTCAGTCAGACCTAAATAATACATTTGTGTGCATATGAACATGTGTACAATTTTGGCGTACTTGTAATAATTCATAAATGGAATACCGAAAAAACCCGCGGCTCGCCCGATTCGAAATGTACCTATAAATAGACCCACTTTCAGGACCAGCCAAGCCTTTAAAATATATTTGTATCTATCTGAAGCCACCTTTTAACAGGAACCTTTTCTACAACATAAAGGATGGTATTGTGATCGTGTATAAATGAAATTCTCGTTAATTCGGTAATCTCTGTTAGTAAATTTTGGGTTCATCGGATTGTATCCGAATAGAACTTCTATTGTCCAACCTTTTTCTAAGTACAATTCGTGAAATAGATTTCTGTTTGCATAACACTAAGACATGATTACTTATTACAGTGTTGTATCACATATTATCTTTATTATTATAATTTGGATCAATTTGGTTAAAGGAGGTTACTACTGCTTTGGCTCTGCCTGCACCTTCGATGATAGTATGTATGTATGAAGTAATAAATACTAAATATCGGACTACATCTCATACCTACATTTATCTGAATCCCAGGGTCCTTAGCCTTATACGAGCGATAGTGAAGTTCGTTATGGAATCGCTGGCGCGCATTTGGCTAAGAACCCTGGTATGTAGCATAAGCACTGGTGTTACCGATATAACAACAGTAGTATTAGAAATATATACTTAAATATTACATATTAACTCCCAGACATTTTTTTTTTTTAACCAAGGTAGTTTGCCGAAGGCGGCCTTTACTACCTACCGGACGGGCGGGGGAGCAGGAAACTCTCAACCCTAAAATTTAGGCAACAGCCTGAGGGTGCCCCCTATGGGGCTCGAACCTCGGCTTAGGACGTCGCTGAAGAGGGCAGACGCACGTAGGTTTGAGGATGGAAAAGACCGGGCGCGGGCCGGTTACGCGAATAAGGTCCTAGCGGGGGCGGCGCGACGCGAGTCCTCGCCGGCGAGGACGGAACGACGGGCGACTTAAAGTGTTGGACTGTATCGCGAGCTGCTGAGCCGACTTCATGGCTAGCGTGATGGCGTCGTCGGGATCTAAGAGGACGTTCCTAGGTCGACGTTTTCTATGGGAGACTACGGGAGGGGGATCACTCCCAGACACCGAACAAACACACGTATTTATCACACGAATGTTTTTCCTGAGTGGGGATCGAACCCACGACTCTTGGCACATGGGGCAGGGTCACACCCGAATGCGACATCGAGTCAATCTAAAATAAATTTCAAACATATACCTATGTTGAATATATTTAGGTCAGGAAGCTGTGCACAATATTTCCTGAAGAGCCGTCCATATCGGCCCCGGTAAGACTTCGATACAAATACAGAGCAAGTAAGGGTAAGTTGCAACTAAGTTATCGTTACTGGCAACACAAGCTACTACATTAAACTAAGTTTAAGTGCCTATCTTGCGCCCGGATCCAGACTCGCGCATAACTTTGTGATTTACACGACTTTAGTGTTTTTGAAATGACCTTTGGAAACTAATTACACAATAATGTTGTTAGTTCTTTAAAGCAAAAATGGAAGGTATTTATCTGCTATATTTTTTGTCATCTTAATTTATGAATATTGATAATTATTGGAATCAGAAATGTGGGTTAAGTTAGCTTTTTTTTACCAAAGCACGCCAAAATATATTCAGCCTCATACGTCCACTTTGAGAAATTGGGTTAGATGGAAAATTGTGAAAAAATAGCTCACTACTTTATAATCCAACTGGACTTTATTTTTGGCTAAACGTGGCCTAATGCGCTTGCTGCTCCTTGATAATATGTATATATGTATTCTAGAATTACTCTTACACTAGCAGCGCCCCGCGTTTTCACCCGCGTAGTTCCTGTCCCGGCGAAAAATTATAGCCTATGTCACTGCTAATAAAATAGCTTTCCATTATTTCGATTGGCGAAAGAATTTTTCAAATCGGTCCAGTAGTTTTGGAGCCTATTGAATTCAAAGAAACAATCAAATCTTTCGTCTTTATAATATTAGTTAAGTATAGATCAACATGCACACAGAAGGATATTATATTATTATTATTATAACAAAAAATCCCAAAAATAATACAAAACTCTCTGTGTATTTACATCATTACCTATTCACCATTCACATAACAGATTTGAATTACAGCATCAATAAAAGAGTGTTTGATTTCTATGTGATTACATTCAGATTACAAAGATTAATACTTGCTTTCACAAGAATCATTTTAATACATTCTATTAAGTTGATTTAACATTGAAGTGGCGTGAAGTTTAGTTAGTTAGTTTATTAACATTTAATTATTTCAACTCTTTTTAGTCTATTACATACATACATACATACATAACATCACGCTCATAATCCCCGAAGGGGTAGGCAGAGGCAGCAGACCCCTTCAGCCAAAAATAGAACTGGGCTGGGTTAGATGGAGAATTATGAAAAAGTAGTGACAAGTGGCTAGCTTGTCGCCTACACAATCACACACCCAAAACCCAACACACCATTTGTCGCCTTTTACGATATGCTAGGCAAGAACCACAGTTGGCATATTCTTTTCATGTCCCATAACAACATGGGACATTCTTTAGTCTAGTAGGTATTGTAAAAGTATCTTCGGTAAAATCAAAGCGCAGTACCTTTTACCTGTAGGTACAAAGGATCATTTTCACAGAAAAATAAACATTTTCAAGATTCACCTTTGAGTTAGTGAAGTGAAATATTATGGAATTCACGTGAAACGTGGCAGCTCTATACGTGCAAGTTCTGCGAAACAATTTTTAATTTCTCCTCACGTCTGTCTACAAAAGTATGAACGAAGTTGGTTTACGAAATTTCATCATAAAAATGTGGCATAAAGATCTGCGAGGCTGTGATATATAGAGATAGGGACATGACAAGACTGTTAAAGAATTTTAAGGGGGTATCCGTAAAATTCCGGAGATATCCAAGTTTATTGTAAGGTAAAATTTTGATTTGTTGTTCCAAATACCATCAATGAAATTCTGACGTTGCGTAAGTCACTTTATAGCGGTCTTAATATTGTAACGACATTTGATGAAGAACATGCCGCTATGGTCTGCGCTCTTTTCCATAAAACCAAAAAGCAAATAGGCTTTATGAACTTTATAAGCTTTTTACTTAATTATTTGACGTAGCCGGAATATTCATTCAACTAGTAAATAAATAGCAAATATAAATAAATAAATTCTCGAGACTGACACCAATTCCCTAGTTTTATACTAAGCATGTATGCTTGTGCTATAGATACTAGGTGAACGGATAGACATACTAAAACGTTTATAAACATCCATGACTTGAGTAAAAATATCCATGTTCACACCATGAAATATTTGCCCCTAGCGGGATTTGAACCCACGACTCTCAGTTTCGTAGCTAGGGTCACTGACCACTCAACCAACGGGCCAGTCAAAGATTTATCATAATGATAAAGCTGTCTCATTTGTATTTAATACATGGAAACGTTTACCCTCCAATGCATATATATACAAGTTGGTTTCGGATTTTGAAATCTAAAAATTGTTATAACAAATTTTTATTCTTTGACACTCGGACCTTATTTTTTATACTTCCGTAAAATATTGAGGCTTAAACCTCCTGGACACATTTGCGACGGCGATAAACTTCTTGATCGCAGCGGAAATTTCGTTAAAAACTGATAACTGATTTTATGAGACCGTAAAACATAAGTGCGCACTCACCTTTACGATAATAGCTACTTAGTAATATGGTTTTTTATTTTACAGCATCGGCCATGGGGATGAATGAGATTATACCGTGATGCGATATTGGAGTGGCTGTGGACGGGGCTATTGTCGTGTGTTGCCATTGTCGAGGAACACAAAAGCGATCAGAGCCAGTGTGCAGATAATATAATGGTAGGTAAATACAAATTGCTTGCACCACAATGAACCAATGAAAGGAGGGCAGTAAGTAAACTGCCAAGTTGATGGGTAAACTTTTAAGGGTTTCTTGCCCAATGATGCCTTATGGCTCTAGCCATCTCCGAGTTGATTTAAGAGCATTAGGTAGACCTAATGCTGTAAAATAGATAGGTGGTAATGTCTTAAATATTTCTTTTGAACTTGCGTAAAATAAAATCTCCTCACATGATACGAAGCCTCTGTTGTCCAGCCGCTCGTCCGTCTGTTTGTCAGCGGGCTGTCACAAACGTAATATGACAGATGAAATGTTCACTGAATTTATATGTTAGTAGGTATTACTGTTATTAATAACAGCTACAAATAAAAGGATAGTGTTGCACAACCGTTGCTCTTTTCACTATCCACCTATATTTTATAGCTTTTTGCCTGGAATGAAATGAAATTGTCTTTAGTTACGTAGGCTTCAAAAAGGACTTATAGATCGTCAGAATGAGATCAATATCTACCGGTTCAAAAAATAGATTCTACCGAGAAGAAACCGGCAAAAAACTCGATAGGTACTTTTTTTAAACTACCAAGTCTTAATAACTATTAGTTACAATTTATTAGTGAATTAAAATTTTGCAGTGCAGGCGAACAGCCTATTCTGGGTCTAACCATATATTCTTATCATTTAAATAGTCTTCTATCTTGTAGTAGCCCTTTTTAATCAAACAATTTTCAATATATCATTTAAACTTATGTGCAGGTAAATCAATGCGACTTTGAGGTAACATATTGAATGTACAATTATTGAATATACAATACAATCTACATCAATATACAGCCACCCTGAGCTACGACGAATGAAACAGTTCAAGGCTCGTTCGTTCGCGCACGGTAGGCACCTACAATGCTGCAACTTTCAGTTTCGCTTTGTACGTGTAATTTTGTCTGTTGTCCGAAACGAACATTGCTAACTATTTTATGCAACCGTCATAACGAGACTATAAGTTGGCTTATTCTTGCAGGTATGAATAACTACATAGTTCAGACTTTTAGTGTAGTTATATAACCGTCACAACATACTTAGATATGTCGCAGGCAATTTGTATGATACCGCATTTTACAAACGGTGTCGTCCGTTTAAAAACGCTCGCTCTTTAGAAATATACCGAAGGCAAATTGGCGACTCATTCTATCAGTTGTTATAATTTCGACATTGGTTGTTCTTCTTCGGTTCTGGCCGTAGGGTCGCAGTTGTACCTAAAACTCCTCCTCGCTTCGCTCGTCGTCGTACCTATTATTTTAACTACTACCTAAACTGACCTAAAGTAAATACTTGCGGCACACTATATGTATAATGACCGCAATATACATTTTGCCTTCGGCATATTTCAAAACAGCGAGCGTTTTTAAACGGATGACGCCGTTTGTAAAATGCGGAATCATACAAACTGCCTGCGACAGGTACACTTTAAAGGGCAGTGACACACTTGTGTTGCAAATGCCTAAGGACTGGGATTTTTCATTGTATTAGTAAGACATTCAAATAATAATTACCTATTTATGCAAACCATCAGGCCCGCAATCTTCGATGGGGTAGGCAGAATCAAAGCTAAGAATAAAATGGATTGGGTTAGATGAAAAATTGGGTAAAGTTATCTATTATTCTATTTAGTCCGTTAGTTAGATTATACAAGACATATATTTTTTGCTTTATCAAGATAACAAATAATTACCAAATTTTGAGTTGGGGCTTGCAACGTTACTTGTGAGTAAAAATCGTACCTACGCGTGACGTCACGCGCAATTTGAATCCGCTGTATCTTCGCTAGTGTTTGTTTGACAAATAAATGAAAAAATCTCTGTTTAATATGTTTTTATAATCTAACTGACGGACTAAATAGATTTTTTTAGTCCGCTCCCCTATTGGCTAGTTCTTCGCCTACACAATCACAAACATAATACCCGTTGCCTACACGATTAGCCACTCTTTACGATGGGTAAAGAACACCGTTGGTCTCATTCTTTCTGTGTCTCAGACCAACATGGGACTAGAACACATAGACTTTCAATAGTTGAAAAAGAATTAATATTACCTAATATTACCTGAACTAGATACCAAATCACTACGCTGTCAAAATCTTTATCGCAAAAAAGAAATGCAGCTTATTAATTTATAACATCAATGAACCGATGACCTTTTATTAATTAACATTCTATTACCAGACTGAATAAAACTTTTCAAAGCCGTTATAAAAGCTACAATAGATTTAACACATCAATATTATATCAACGAGTGCTTTAACTTTAAAGAGAAAGCTTGCCTAGGGTATCTTTTTAATATAACTTTAAAAAGTGTGCGTTGTTTTAATTGTATATTATTTTTTACGCAAACACTACATAATAAATAAAATGTATTTTATTTTGATCAAACCACTCAGCTGTATAGTATATCTCGGTGATTCCTCAAGTGAGTACCACGGAATCTAAAAGTTTCGTACAAACAACACCACGGCTAATGTAATCAGTAAATATGTCATCGAAGCCTTGAATTTACTCATGTTATATTATAAGCATTTGGTGCGGGGTCTCGGAACAAAAAAGGAACTGATTAAATTTTCTGCAGTCGTTTTAGCTCAAGAAACACTGGCTTATATAAAAAATAATATACATATATATAAACGGAATAAAGGCGTGCCTTTATGTATGTATATATGTGTATATAAATTAACATACCCTACTGGTAAATTATATATGTTTTTTATTATATCTTTGTGAAACTTTCATAAATACCTTTATTCAGATATTAATCAATAATTATATGCTTTCGCGCACAAATTCGGCGGGTCAGCTAGTTCATATAAATCTGAAACCGCTGATGTAGCTTCACATTTAAACAAATTAGTTTCAAACTAAACCTAAAAGAATATTCTAACAGTCACTCTTTAAATTATCTTTGGACTTAAGCTGAAGTAATTAAAAGTAAGTTGATGACAAACACAGATTCAGACAGTCTGAGAACTTGGTGAGAAGCATGACTAGGATTTTTTCGTCTGGAACTAACTATACTAACTAAGTGCTGTGGTGTGGAATCGGAAATATTTTCTTTAGGCTTGCTTTTCTTTTAAAGCCGGCTTAGAACTATTCGATTCATGTTTTAGTGTTTGTTTACAAAAAATACAGCACTACTTACAACTAATTCTTCTTCTTTTTTCTGTCTAAAAATATACGAGTATACAGCTGTTAATTTTATCATAATATTTTTGTATGTCCTAACCCAAACAACTAAACCGTAAAATATGCAGAATACATTAATTCAAACTTTCTTGACATGACACTCCAAGAAAGTCTTTGCACCAGGATAGCAAAGTTATTTCAATATGCAACTACGTGATGCAGCAACTAAGTGTAAATTAACTTATTACTTCTAGTAATATGGCGAAATTAACAAATTGATAAAATTTAAAGTGCTTGAGCACAAAATAATCTATTAAAGTAAATTACACGGACTAACTGAACCACTGTGTTTCGAAATAATGTGTTGCTTTGCATAGTTATGTAATAAACATTACTTTAACCTTTCGTAAAGACAGACTGTTCTATTTTGTTAACCTACACATTTACTGAACAAACCTGTCCAATATTTACTCTATTTGAATAAACATATAACGATTGGATTTTCTTTTCTTCCATCAATGCAAATAGCAATAAACTACACAGTAAATATTCCCGTTCACAAAGAATCTAACAAACCGTACGGAACGCATACAGAGCTCGTCAGCCAGAAACTAAAGGGCAAAACATTCGGCGCAGCCAAGATCCTGGATCCTGGAGATTTTAATCTCTTCCAATACAAGTTAGAGCCGCTATCAGACAGAATCAACCGGTCGGCGATACGGGACAAACGGATTTGCACGGTCAAATTGATAACAACGACAAAGGCTGTCTTAAGGGCCCGTTACCGCCCGGGGCCTTTGGGCTCCACCCTTGATTTACGAACTAGCACCCGCTGCGCAGCTTCGGATTCTACCCGATTTCGTCGACAGCCGGTTTTTTTCTTTTGTTCGGTACTTAAGGGCTGAACAACGACCGGCTAGCGCTGACTTCTTGTTTTTTGCCAAGTAATTTGTGAAGTACTTACAAATGTTGGTTGAATAACGTAACATATTTGTTTCATCTCTCTTTCACGACCTTACAATTTTTAGCTGAATATAAAACGTAATATTAGTTAAAAACTTTTATCTATTGACTGTTACGAGTCCACGCCTAAACTGTCTTAGTATTTCTGCGGTCTGTGGTTTAACCGAATGCGATTAAATTTACCATAAGAAAGAAAGACATCAAAAATATGTTTGGCTTATACCGGGCCTGATCCCGGTTCCCGCGGGATGCACGACATACCCTCATTATATTCTATAACAGACCTTATTCCACGTGGGCGGAGATACGGGAAAACACTCGTAGCTT
This sequence comes from Glyphodes perspectalis, assembly GCA_951394215.1. Taxonomy (NCBI): domain Eukaryota; kingdom Metazoa; phylum Arthropoda; class Insecta; order Lepidoptera; family Crambidae; genus Glyphodes; species Glyphodes perspectalis. The sequence continues at coordinate 4,956,042 of OX596206.1, read as the reverse complement.
AATGATATATTGATCAGGATTTTAAGTATTAAGACTTTCCAGATTTCACTTTTCAGAGAGATTTCACTTTTTTATTGTATAAAATTGCACACAATTTAATTCCAACACATAATTTATCTTCTACTAACGTTTACTCGCGGCTCAGCTTGCGTGAAATTTGATCTATTACAGAGACTTTATAGTGTGTCCTATGGGGCCTATAAATTATTTAGAAGATAAGATATATTTTTTATTTTCTATAACAGGACTTATCTCGAAGTTAAAACTAAAAATTATTTCACATGTCTGTAAACGTCTAGGTTTGTAAGAGTCTGATACTGATGATGAAATAAATAAGTTTTATTCTTTCTTCTTTCTTTCTGATACCTAGGATAAGTTTAAAATAACCTGTACCTATACAGGTCACCAGGCCTGGATCAGAAGTAACCTTCATTATTGCTTCAGTAACCGGCTATCTACCTTCAATCAAAGATAATAGAGGTATGTTATCTCTGATTGGAATGGCTTATTGGGCTTTTGGCAGCGCTAGTGCATCTTTGTTGCCCCTCCCTAAAGTGTAACCTTGTAGAAGGGCTTTTGTGACGCCGGTGACGCGAACACAAACGAAGGGTCCATTACGGGAGATCCTATGTTTTCACGTGAAATGATACAAGGCACATATCTGCTTTAGACTCGACAGCCTCTTGCGTCTGTATTGTCTAATCTTTTGTCGGGAGCTGTCTATGTATATTGATACTTATTTATATTATTCTAAAGTCTGATTGAGTGTCTATATTCACCACTGATTCGATTGTCACAAAATTTTATTCACATAAATATAATATTTATAAATAATAATAAATTCTCGAGACTGACATACCAATTCCCTAGTCCTAAACTAAGCTTCTGCTTGTGCTATGGATACTAGGTGAACGGATAGATATACTTAAATATGTTTATAAACATCCATGACTCGAGTACAACTGTCCATGTTCATCACACGAAACATTTGGCCTTAGCGGGATTCAAACCCGCGACCCTCGGTTTCGTGGCCAGGGTCTCTGACCACTCGAACGGGCCAGTCATAAAGATCGGACCGTAATTAAGAACATGTAATAGACCGCGTTCAGAGCTTACATTTCTTTACTTACTTTTTTTTAATATTTAAATATGCATATACTTTAAGTATGCAGTTGGAAGACGCACTAAACTCCAAAATTTTACTAACAATTTTTCTTTATTAATGTTCCCCGTTCATACTTAAGTACCTATAAACTATTTAGGTACTACAAGCATGTATCATATATTTTCTTTTGTTACAAAAATATATTATTTTCAGTTTTACTCTCAAATGATTACTCGTAGATTATTAATTACATTGTAAATAATACCGGGCATGAACCGACTTTTTATTTGTGTAATTAATTTGTTATGTTTTTTACTGGACATATCTTTATACCTTTACTGTATCCATTCGTATGCCGAATAGAATTAGACATTAGTATTAACATTACTCTTCATTAATAGTAATAATACCTTTATACTCATAATGACAAAATCCTATGAATGAATGAGAGCTGACTAAAATGTAATAAGTAAGTTTGTACGAGAATAGCCCTATCTGCTTTTGGTTATATACAAAAGCCTTGTGTATCGTTATTAGGGCATGATAAATAGAGCCTCTTCTCCAGAATATTACTTCGGATCGAGGGTCTAGCTCTTATTTTGACCGTCATTACTACAGTGTAGACTTGAAGAGGACGCCAGGAATATAATGAAGAATGGGAGAGTGAATCCTATTCACGGAAAAATATTAAGACTATTCTGGCAATAATAGGGAATTTGTATGAAAGATGTACCTACATTAATATTGTATATTAGCGATATATTAGTATATCCGCAAACACTTGAATAAATTAGCACTATGAATGCGAAAGTAACTCCGTGTATCTATCTGTTGCGTCTTTACGGCTAAACTACTTACTTAACTGACTTTGTTTAAATTTAGCACAGCTAACATTTAAACCCCAAGAAAGTACTAGTGTAAAAAAGAAAAGGTCGGAGGGTCTAAATCTTTATTTGCAGGAACAATTATTTCGTATCGTATCGTAGTTATTGGATTGAGTCTTGACCGTCGTCTTTTTTCCGTACAATGTCGAAAGGTATTTCTCATTTATCAAGTCGAGTCATGTTGTCGTTAATCACCAAAAAGACCGTAATATCTAGGTTACTATTTATCCCGAAAAAAATGTATGGACCCTTTGGGATGGACAGACTGAATCTACGTGAGTAGAGCCTTTTTTTACCCAGGGGAATGCGTTTCGCACCGTCCCGCTAAGACCAGGGGGAATTGGCGGGATGTGTAAGACTCCTGGGGCCCTCGAGATGATAGGAGGACCTGAGTAGAGCCTAGGGCAAAATATCGTACTTTTTATCTTCCTAGCGTTTTATCCCCGGGTCCGCTTAGACCGTGATCCAGGATTTAGCGAGTCTGTTTATTACACTGAAGCAACTGCCGATCTGACCTTCGTAACCCTAAAATATGGGAACCAGATTTTTTTTTGGCTCATGAATATGTCATGCCAAAATGTCGTACTTGCATGAGAGCAGTGAGAGCTCACTGAATGGCAATACGCTCCTCGCTATTAACTCAAACACAAACAATTATCTATGTATAACATAACAACATAACATCACGCCCATAATCCCCGAAGGGGTAGACAGAGTCAAAGGGGCAACATGCCTCTTCAACCACATTCAGACAAAAATAAAGCCGGGCTGAGTTAGATTGAAAATTGTGTGTGTGTGTATCTTCGAAATATTCAAATTTATATCACTAGCTCGTCGGTGCAGGACATGATGAAAGCTGCTCTGATACATGGTTGGTAATTCATACGACCATTAGGTCGTAAAACAAGGAATTATCCTTGTTTTCCCCTTTTTATAGGTGTTATGTCATCATAAATTTCATAAAAAGGTGTATTTAATACATAAAAATCATAATTAGAATTATTGGAACTACTTAAATGATTAATAATTCATAAACCATCGCTTTTTGTCATTAAAAAAATCTTCACCTTTATAGTAACCCTTTTGCATGAGATTTTTTTTTATGTACCGCTTAAACTAGTGCATAGGTAGGTTAAAATCGGTATTGCATAACTATGGGTTACGAAGATTATATTGCAATCATTTCCTTGTGATAATATAGCTCGTTAACTGTAGGGCCACGGCTCTGATTCGAATGGGTCATACCGCTAGGAAGATTACGACTTGGATAACTTATCTCATCTTGACCCTGTAATTTAATTAGCAATCTCCAAGTATCGTACTTAAATATTCTACTATTGCGATCACGCTTTTCTCGATACGCCGAACTTTCTGCATTTAAAACGGCTTAAGAAATGAACTTTATAATACTTTTCTCCAATCGGATGTTGCTGTAATACGCTTTCAATCGACTTAAACTCGCTCAGTACTGGAAATAATACGCTATACTGAAAATAATACTGAGTAGTTAACGGAGTCCTCTAGTAAAAAGGGTTTACGAAGGCAGTGCACATGTGAAGTCATTTAAAGACATTTATTTATCACAAAAACTTAAAAATAGTTCACTTACAATGAGATAAAGTACAACAAATTTTATATTATATTAATTACATTATATTATTATAAAATTAAATTAAATTGAACTAAATTAATTGAACTGAATTGAGCTAGATTACATGAACACATAAGATAGATAGCTAGCCACTTGTCACTGCTTTTCCACAATTTACCGTCTAACCCCTATGGCTGAATGTGGTTAAAGGGGCCTGCCTTTTTGGCTCTGCCTACCCCTTTAGGGATTATGGGTATGATGTTATGTATGTATGTATAGATATGGTGTTGCAAATGTCCATAAACTGTTTAGGTACTATCAGGTAGAATCAGTAGCAGTCACTAGCCACTTCTCACAACTTTTCCGCCTTCTTAATTTAACTAGTTGTTAGACTTTGATTATGCCTCCCCTTTGAGCATTACGGGCGTTATACCATCACACCGTAATAAATCTATTATCATCATTGAACTATTATTACTTACGTAGTAATAATAGCTCAATGATTATCATACGTAGGTACAAGCATTAGTTTAAAAGATATATTCGTCACAAACATTTGTAAAACTAGCCGTTTAAAAAAGCTTCTAAATTATTTATCGGCTATACAAATGAGTCTGTCCATGCAAACAGCACATTAGTGCAATTTATCGCGACACTGGTGGCGTGCAACCCGGCGCGGTGCAACGTTTAATTTGCATCATACGCCAATTAGTTTTGACAATGCAGTCGTTTTTGTTTTTAGCCTGGTTTCATTCTACCGTTTTGGTTGAAAAATATGGGGTAGAAAATTAAAATTGGAATTATCGAGAACTTTTTATAAACAGAAAAAAAAATACATTTAAAATTGTACGTAATATGATCAATTTGTTATTACGTATATTTGTCATCTGATGCCCTATGAGTTTACGGCTGGAAATAATAAGTCATTCTTAAAAGCCATTCTTAACTAACTTCCAGGTGGCTAACATTGAAGCTGCGTGAACAAAACCGAATAAAAAAAATGGTTCATACAAATGATTCAGAAGCTAATCCACATTTTAACCAATACTACTCACATGTGAGAAGCCGCTTATCTTCTAACATCCTCCACTTATAGCGTACAATCAAGACATCAAACCCGCGATAAAAATTGCTTTATTCTTCCCAACCCCACCATTATATCGCATGCCTCAACAACCACTTTCCATTGCCGGGCGGATATAATAAAAGTGCGTGCATCCGCCTTGATAAAGTGTAATGTACTCGTAGGTATTCATTTTGTATTAAAGGCTTCGGCACTCTATTTCCGCTCTGTTATTGGCCGGTAATAAGTGAGGAGATTGCTTTTTCTATTTTAGTCAAATAATAATATGTATAAGCTCAAAGGAGTTATGAGTTTACTTAGGTTAGAACCATTTTATTCTCTTCATTTATCACCCTTTTGCTTAACAAATGCATTTAAATTGTTCTGACCAGGACATAAGTTTCTTACGAACAAATATATTCAAATACATAATTCAACAGACCGCTAAGTTAAAATCCCGTTTGGAGCAATTAATTGTTTGATAAGTATTTTTTACCTCGGTAACCTGTAAACATTCGATTAATCGACTTGACTATATTTCATGCTGCAGCCCTGTTTCGCGTTCTTACACAACAGGAAATCTACAAAAATACTATGAGGAGTTAGTAATTTAAAGAACCGAAACAAATCAATCCCGTTTATTAAATGCCCGATAAAATACAAGGAAGCAACTTATATCAAAAGGATAAATGCAGAATCATAAGTATATAAATAACATGATGGTTGATACATCATAATACTAACAGATTTCAATTTAGGTACGTTAAAGAGTACGGTTACATTATTTTAGGAAGTAAACAAAAGCCCGTTCCCCCCCCCCCTACCCCCGAAGGGGTAGGCAGAGTCAAAGGCTGCTGGTCGGGCTGGCCTCCTTAATCACATTCAACCAAAAAATAAAACTGGGCTGGGTTAGATGGAAAATTGCGAAAAAGTGCGAACAAGTGGTTAGCTTGATGCCTACACAATCACATACCCAAAACCTGATATACCTACCATTAGTCGCCTTTTACGAAATGAAAGGCAAGGAACACAGTTGGCACATTCATTTTTTGTTTCAGACCAATATGGGATGAATTTTAATTAGATGTATTTATTCTTGTTATACTGCAAATTTAATTCAAACGAAAGATGCTTTCTATTAATAGGACCGTTCCTTCATCTGCCTTTTCAAAAACTGTTAAAAAACCGCTTTGAGCTCAAATGCTTTCATTATGACACGCTGGCTGCTCCTTTGTGAAGCCCACAAATAAAATATGACTTGCGTTTCTTGCACCGTCTTTTCATGAGAAACCATAATGCTTTGCATAATTGAAGTTATATAATTGGAACTTCTTTAATAAATTACTTAAAAGGCCGGTATCGCTTTTAAATCCGTTTGCAGACAGGTTTTTTTTTCTTTCTATTTACTTTTATTTAAAACTTATACGTGTGGAATCAACATTTAAAACTGATATTTGTTTGTAAGCAAAAAATACGTAAGTTCGCGGATTTGTACCTCGGCTCACATGCAAGACGCATGTCAACTGACCCACCGCTATCAATCTTTCTCCGATAAAACTTACTTAATGAAAGTTACACATTTTTCCTCACTACATGAGGCCCCACCCAATGTTTATTTCATGAAGACCTGAGTAGGCGGGTGGAGGGATCGTTTCAATTACAACGCTTAATTACTGGCTGCCTTATCTTCCGCCGCACGCTTGTAGCCTCGTGCACCGATGCACAAAAACCTACTCTAATTAACGGAATGGGAGACCACGACAGTTTAAGAGTGATCGAAGCCACTGTTTGTTAACAATGACCAGGACCGAATGCACGACTAGGGAGGAAATTAGTCCGTCAAGTTGACTTTTTATTGTGAAAACATAGCGTCTGGTCTTCGATTAGCGCTACTTAACTACTCTTAATAGTAATGGTAGTTCATCAGACCGACATAGTCTTCCCCTCTCTCGTCTATATCTATACTAATATTATAAAGAGGAAAGATTTGTATTTTTGTGTGTGTGTATGTAATGAATAAACTCAAAAACTACTGTGCCGATTTCAAAAATTCTTTCAACATTGGAAAGCTTTATTATCCGGAAGTAACATAGGCTATATTTTATACCTATATTCCTACAGATACGGAAACTATGGGGGTAAGACCGCGGGGCGCTGCTAGTTTATTATAAGGGTGATAGCAATGAGATGGCGGAAGGGATATACAACCGATTTTGTTTCATAAGTAGAATATAAACTGGTATTTTCTAAATGAGGAACTGAATCAATAATCCTGTCAGCTTTGGAAATTTAATTCTAGATTTTATTTTACACTTAAATGTAATGTCGTTTTAATTAACGTTTAACATAAAAATATAAATGAATAAATAAATAAATAAACTGTCCAGACTAACACACCAATTACCTAATTCCAAAGTATGCTTATACTGTGTCAACTAGGCGAACGGATAGACATACTTAAATACGTTTATAAACATCCATGACTCGCGTACAAATGTCCATGTTCATCACACGAAATATTTGCCCCTAGCGGGATTCGAACCCGCGACCCTTAGTTTCATGGCCAGGGTCTCTCGTCCAACGGGGCAGTTATATTCTTCAAAAGTCCCACAAATCTTTTAACCCCTAGATGAGCAGAGCAGTTCTCATGATGCAGTACAATTTAGCCGTCATATGAGTTAAAACGATCGCACTGGCCCCGAATGTCGCGTCGTAATAGATTTAATGGCCAGGAAATAAGGGCCCGAGATACGTAGAGCCTCCTAACTGAGCCGTAACATCTACTGTGATATCGCAATAAATGTTTTTATACTATGTGGATTTATTTCATGAATGTAGGTAACCGTATGCCTATCAACGGCTTACCAAATGTCAACGTCCCGATATCAAATATCTATAATAATGATATCGAATTTAAAAGATAAAACAGTTATGCGTGAACCTCATTTTTCTGTATAACCAAGATCTTATGATCGGCGAGTTTGAGATATGGAGGCAACTGTAACTCAGACCTCTTTATGATAATACTCATTGATTCATGGTTACACAGGCACAGTTATTTATGTATTGTAAATATATAAAGCTATTATATAACTATATTTAACCTATATAGTTATATATATATATATATATATATATATATATATATATATAACTATTATACTATACTTGTTACATTTAATAAATAAAATAAAAAATATAAGAATTGTAAATGTCTGTAAAAGCAATATTGTACCTACTAGTAATAGATCGTAATTGTATTGTAATTATTACACTTACTACATTAAATTTTTTATTACCCATGTTATACTACTTTAGATTTCGTTGATTTTTGACAGAGATATTTTATTATGTTAATGTTAATGATAGGTTTGTTTGGGCAGCACTAAACGCCCTGATCTCTCTGGGCATCCGCAGAAAACCAGCGTCGTGGTACGCTTAGCGCCACCGCGACATATGCTGAGCGGAGACCTTTTAGGTACCACATAGTTTTAACTCTTTTTATGTTACAATGATATACATTATGCATGTAAGTACCTAATAAACATTTTTTATTTCTTTCTTTCTTTCTTTCTAAATAATAAATAATTATCCAGACTGACACACCAATTCCCTAGTTCCAAACCAAGCTTATGCTTGTACTATGGACACTAGGTGAACGGACTTAAATTCGTTTATAAACATCAATGACTCGAGTAGGTACAAATGTCCATGTTCATCATACGAAACATTTGCCCCTAGCGGGATTCGAACCCGCGACCCTTGATTTCGTGGCCAGGGTCTCTGACCACTCGACCAACGGGCCTATCCATCTATACATGCAGCTTTGATCCGAATGTCTTTCTTCACCGTCGCGCTACCTTGCCATACCTATTCAAATGAAGAAGTTATATTAACATCTCATATTACTTCCTCCGACCTTACTTCACCTAAAATCATGGTTAGACATGAGGGGGGAAACTTTTCCAGAAAGTACGACAAAGAGCCAATGACAGAGGACCATAGCCATAGCTAAAGAGAGCAAAAAATTCCAAAATTAAAAAAAAAATTTAGAAACAAAATGAGTAATTTTATCAAATCTATACCAAAAACATAATGTTAGTATAATTTTATAGACTAGAAAATTTTAAAAATACGCTGTGAAGCTGACTATTATGATAACGTCTAAGAATACGGTGGCATTCATCAACTTTTTGTATAATAAGTATACTATGAACGCGACGCCCCGGGGTTGTTAATCCCGAGTTAGAATTAACCACGCGGAGACGACGACTGTATCGCATCACTGAAGCGACAAAGAGCCGAATATAAACTTCTCTTACCCCAATCCTGACCTTTATGACAGAGCGTAAAAGCCAAGGATATTATCATTATAATAAACTTCCTGTCCGCAGTTTCGTCCGCTTGGCCATTGTCTTCGGCCAACTGTTTTCGCAGTATAAGCTCCTCAAGAAAATAGCCCGTTAGCTTTCAGGCGCCATTTTATAGTAATATTGGTAAGACGTGCTGTTATTGTTTGAATTTCTTTGTCTTGTCTTTGTTTACGTTTAGCGTGGAGGCGTTTTCACGAGTTCTCCCATTTACAGACTGAATTTGAAATATCACATAGAGCAATAATATAGGTTTTTACTAAAATTGTTATACATTTTGATGATATAATATTAGAGTGGTGGTATGCACCCGTGTTTGAACCTCTGGATTTTCAAAACCATCAGATTTTAGCACTTGCTCAGCCGTTAGGGGAAACATTTTAATGAAACCTGCACATGCAAATTACTAAAGATGGCTGACCATGATCTTATTTAACTGGTTCCCGTATCTGGTCACGTAGGTCAGATAGGTAGTCGCTTCAATGTACCTACTAACCAGACGCGGTAAATCCTGGATCATAGTTTCCAAACGAACTCCGACGAAGCACTTAACGCTATAGGATGACGACTACAAATTGTTAACGACGTTTTTTTTGCTTTATAAAACCGTTGCTTTGTCATGATTGCGTCTAAATGATATACTTATTCTAAGTTTTATTCATCATCATCTTCCTAGCGTTATGTCCCGTGTTTAGACGGGATCTGCTTAGCCATGATCCAGGATTTAGCGAGTCTGGTAATTACATTGAAGCGACTGCCGATCTGACCTTCGTAACCCTAAGATAGGGGAACCAGACAATTTTTGGATCATGGTTACAAATCCAAAGTTGTTTGAATTTGCAGGTTTCATCACGATGTTTTCCCTCACCGCCAGCTAGTGGTATAAATACGTACATAGATTTGAAAAATCCAGAGGTACGTGCCTGGTTTGAACCCACACTCCTCGGTTAAGAGGCGCGTGTCCTTACCATTGAGCTACCACCGCTCTTATTCTAAGTTTTATTATCGTCGTATAAATGAATATATACATGTAATTGTATTCGCAATACTAATTTGTAACCTAACTTAAAACAAACATTTATTCATACTCTCTCTATACAGGATGACTTGGAATAGGTGTCATTGATTGAATGGAGTGCAGGTATTGTTCATTTGACGTAAAAATATGTCGGAACATCTAGTCGAAATTCACTAACTGCGGAAATAACTGTCAGTTTAACTACTTTTCGAAAATTACCTAAATTCACAATACTTTATGCATGCACTTTTTTTTATTTTTCTGTTTACTGGATAAATTATTCATAAAATACAAACATAACACGTCATAAGGTACTTAAAATTTTAGATTTATAAGAGCTAAAAGTCTGACAATTATTCCGAAACTAGTGAATTTCGACTACGTGTTCCGAACATATTTTTACATCAAATGGGCTATATTTTCACTCCCTCAAAACAATGATACCTATTCCAAGTCACCCTGTATCTCTATAATCTAGCAAGACAGTTTGTAACGAGAGATTTACATATACCTAACACATTTTACCCTCACCGAGGGGTGAAAGTTGAGGTCAGCACGTCAGACAGGCGCGAACCGATCCATCATACTGAGAGACGTATGTTTATTTTTACAAACAAAGTAACTATGTATTATGCATTATAATAATTATAAGTCTAAATATATTGTATTGTTTTTTCATTCGTAAGTTGTATTCGTAAAATGTACCTACTTACATCTAATTTAGTAGGTACCTAAGTAAGCTTTATGCAAAAATACTTAAATAAAGATTTAGTAACAAGATTAATTATTATTGATGTACCCATTACTGCAGTCTATTTACGCCTTTTTTATTATGATAACTATAATAATAATAATATTATTTTGAATGTCTTTGATGATTTAAGGACAGAAAATATTTTGTTTATGTGATATCTTAGATCATATAGCCTATCCGATAATTCGGATGCTATGCATGGTGGACACTGTCAATGTTAAAAATAGGTTCAAATAAATAGAATTTTTTTTTAAAATAAAATAAAAAGAACCTTGTGTTAGTTTATGACATGATATGGCATGACAATATGGCATGATGTGGCATGAAGTGATGGCCTACGTTATATTTTTGATATTGAAGTTAACTTTTTCCCCACACCGGATTGAACACCGTTCCGCATGTATTGGGACAAGCCAACGATCTTTGCCTTCGTATTCCATCGTAGATAATGGTTTCTTTGGTTTGCAGTCTTGATGTGGCAAAGTACCATGTGTAGCAATAAGCTTCTATGCTATGATGCGTCTAAAAACGAAAATGATTCAATGTCTTTCGTGCAGCCTCTACAGCCTCTTTCATGTGTACGTATTAGCTAAACGCTATGGTGTATGATCATGTATAAATATCACACTGAAACAAATTGAACAAAAACCATATGCAATACCCGCTGTGCATAACGTGCGATAAATCGGACAGTTATTATTTTCAAGCGCAGCATTCAAAATAACAGTGGTTTCGTAAAAACAACATCATAAATAAATAGTTTAATAGTTTAGCAATAAAAATGTCATTTGTATTATACACAATTGTAAAAACAACACAAAAAAATATTAATAAACTCTTACCTTCCTGCGAATACTTTTTAACTGGTGCCGTCATTCTGGAAACTAACAGCTAATTGGATTCATTCATCTCGTAAAGTGTAGAGTTAACATTTGAGCAAATATAATAAAGTAATATACTAAAATGATAGACTTTAGAAAAAATTATGAATTGCCAATAAATTGGAAGAGGCAGTTTCTATCTATAAATTTGTATTTAATCAAAGAACATTATTGTACTTTAATAACAGCTTGATTGAGGTCTGCACAAGGCTATCCTAAGGAACAATATATTATCATACAGTGTCGTGAAAGCTTTAGTTTTAGACTACAGCCAAGTCTTCTCTTATGATAAACTGTTTGTAAATTAAATAATATTTAGATAGTTTGCTTTAAACATAAAATAGTAAGTGGTTATATAAGTACTATGGTTACTTACAAGTAATGCTTGTTGGAGTATAATCCATTATAAAGGTCACCCTTTATAATGGATAACTAAATGACACCTAATACTAGTCACCTAGTATTAGGTGTCATTGTTTTAAGGGAGTGAAAATATAGCCCATTTAATGTAATAATATGTACGGAACACCTAGTCGAAATTATTTCCGAAACTAATGAATTTCGACTAGTCGTTCCGTAAATATTTTTACGTCAAATGGGCTATACTTTCACTGCCTTAAAACATGTATAGTTGAAAAGTTATATGCTTAGATATATTTAGTTATAGTTCTTATCAAATTTAAATATAAGTGAGGAAATCAATGACCACACTACCAGAATATAGTTTCTATGTTTACAACGCTTTTTATTTATGTTTAACCCTTTAAAATGTGCTTTAAAAGCGTTTCTCTCATAACCATACACAAAAAATACACAAAAGGAACCCATAAAAAATACATATCTAAAATACGCATAATACATTTGTATAATTCCGGTCGTGCACTGATATTTGTCCGAGCTCCAACGAATCATGCCGGTGAACACAATTATTTAATTAACTCGGATTCTGAAAAAATATTACTGCACAGTTAATCTGTTCCAACATTTGCGATTAATAATAGAACGATTTTCATATTACTTTCATAATGCGAGCATTGTATCCCATTTACACACAACCGAATGGCCGTTCAATATCTAGACTAAGACCCGGCTGAGTAAATACGAAAGCCGAGCAGAAATCAGAAATCTTTATCTCTCATAATAACCCCGGGGTCACCTAATAAAGCAAAACGCTCTCTACTTGACTCCTACCGCACGTACGTCACAGTATTTTTCAACAAACTCGACCGAGGAAATAGAAAGCAAAAACCCCGAGAATCTCCATAATAATACCTTATTGAAGGTGCTCCAACCTACGTCACAAGTGTCGACACTTGTGACGCGGTAGGGTTGACACGGGGCGCGAATAACGCCGTCCTGTGTTTGGTTCCTGAGTGGGCAATGGGTGGAAGCGCTAGTAGCCTAGCCTAGTAGCCTTGACGTATTGACGTTGTTGTGTATCTCACGCATATAGTTTTTTCAGCAGATACCTGACGTGCGAACAAAGATAATTTTTTTTTTTTTATTTGACGTATTCGGGGGCATATATGTCAAACAAAATTGTTGACAATTAAGACGTTTTGTTTTTGTATGTGTTTTAGGTGGTTTTAAATGTAGTTTTCTTTTATGCGTAATGTGAGAATCGCAAAAAATATTGTATACTGTTTATATGATACTCTTTTAACTGTTTGTCAATGTTGTCAAATATTAATTAATGAAAAAAATCATTACGTAGATAGTGTCACTGGGCTCGAAACATTTTTCGGTTGAAGGTTATGCGTATGACATTACATAGGTAAATATCATTGTCAACTATAGGTACAATGAAATAAAATAAAATAAAAAAATAAACTTACTATTAAAGGTCGTAACCTATAAATGCTCTACACAAATATTTACAGTTCGTGAGTTTAAGAGGTTATGTTAATGCTAAAATATGGAAAAAATCCTTGTTTTCTAAATTACAATACCTACGGATCAAAGTTCGTTTTGTCGACAACTAAGTCACCTTCAATATCTAATAACAACCATGTTCTTTAAACTTCAGTTATTTTCCATTGTCTTTTTATATCAGAACCATGTAGGTATTGTTCAGCAAAAAAACAGAATATCTGTATTAGCACTCTTGTCGTGTTCTATAAAAAGCTTAGGTATAGGAAAATACATTTTCTATTATTACAGGCTCATTCGATTATTATTGGTTCCATATCAAACGTGCTTTGACAAAACAATCCAATAGCTAATACTTTTATGGGTATCACAACCCTAACGTAAGGGTCTTCGAGTGTCACGTACACGCAATAATAGGCACAAGGGATGCCTTCAATTGAAAATGTATTCGTACATGGCTGCAAGCTATCCCGTCAACGACGCCACGGTTTTAATAGAAACCACAGAGATCATTTTTGCGTATCGATATACGTACGTGCAGTTATAGTTAGTGTATATACGAGTACATTAATTGATTGAGCATTTGAAAACTAATTTTTGACTGGCTCTATGGCGCATTCGGTAGTGACCGTGCTCCATGCGCCAATAGTTATGAGTTCGATCCCCGCCCAGGACAAACATTCGTGTGATGAATACTTGTGTTGGTTCTGTGTCTGGGTGTTAATATACTATATTTAAGTATGTATTTGTTATACCACTGTTGATTCTGATATCCGTAACACAAGTGCTTATGCTACTTACCTCGGAGTCAGGTCAATCTGTGTGATATTTATTTATATTTAATGTGCTAATAATAGCCTAAGCTATTACGTATTGTGATATTTTGTTGTAATAAAATATTTAAATTGTATTTTTGTACTTAGCTACCGTTCAGTTCCGTTAAAAATTTACCACTAGTTGCCCCAAAAATGTTCACGGCTAAACCGTTGAACCAACTTTGACAAATGCAGAACGAGCTTATGAGTTTACAGATAGCAGTGGCGGATTTACCCTAAGGCCCAGTAGGCCCGGGCCTAGGGCGGCCAGATATTAGAGGCGGCCAATCGTAATAAAAATTAAGTGATGACGCTTTAGTACTGAGAATTATGGCCTGGGGCCTAGGGCGGCCAACACTGTAAATCGGCCACTGACAGATAGATATAACATACATATAAACTTATTTTTTTAACCTGAATCTTTTTTTACTTAAATAACATGACACACCAATTAGCAATTCGAAACAGAACTTCGTCATTATAATTTCTAATGGGCTTAGGTGTGTTGCATAAGTACCTGCCTAAAGTGCATTTACAAGAGCATAATACATCACTTAACTCTACAGTGGAGGATCCATTAGCCCCTACTTAGAGGCAGGAGGACATCAAATCTGTACCAACACTAATACTTCATTTAATGTTTTCCGTATTACGTTCAAAGCATTTTCAGAAATGTAAAAAAATTGCATTTTATAGATTATCGATTTAAATTAATAGTTTCGCATCCCGACAAATTTACACTAATATTGTATTGATTGAACGCAGACATAACTAAAATAGAAAATAAATAAACAGCTTTTTACGGATATCTAATATTTAGTACGATGTTGGTCTGGGACTTAAAAAAGAATGTGCCAAATGTGTTTCTTGCCTAGAGTGTCGTAAAGGTCGTTGTGTAGGCGACGAGCTAGCCACTTGTCACAGCTTTTTCACAATTTTACATCCAACCCAGCCCAGTTTTTTTTTGGCTGAATGTGGTTAAAAGAGCCTACTGCCCCTTAGACTCTGCCTACCCCTTCGGGTATTAAGCGCGTGATGTTATGTTTATGTTTGTTTGTTATATTTAGACAAACACTGACCGTGCGAGTTGTTAAAAAAAGACAAACGGTCTTTTAAATTTATCGCAATCATAAAACAAATTACAATAATACCGACATATAGTGAAATACTGGAGTACAAACCAGCTCTGACGAATAAAGAACGTTTGTAGAAAGAAAACCAATCCAGAATATTAACGAGTGTCTTTGTGAACTGTTAGGTACGAACGAGATAGTACGACGATTACCTCCCTTCCGTACCTAACGTTTCGGCTGAACAATTTTCAATTTATATTTGAGGCCATTCATGTTACGTGAAGCAAACCAATCTTGAGGCTTCAATATCTGAAGGCTACTACAATTCTATGATGTGTATCAATTCGAGACTCCATTATTCACGTCTTTGAATAGCGTAAAGGAAATTCATTTCAATTGTAGCAACTGCCCTTTCCCTATTTGAAATGCTCAGTTTGAGATAGAGAGCAATTGCCGTGCAGTTTGTTTATGGGTACTTTAGCTGAAAATCGTGGTATATTTAGTATCATGGGCATGTCCCACATGTTTTATTCTTTTTAACGAGTGGCCCCTTCCGTGGACCAAAAGCTTCGAACGTCCATCCAGCTTCTCCAGCCAAGATGGTGTACCCAGTAAACCCCTCGGCGCTTCTACATATCCATAGTTGGTGACATTGAAGAAATCTTGATCAACCTCAACTATTTCAGCGCCACGAAGACTGCCCGCCTATGCACCAATTTCTACTCTACTCGTCTATAGTTGCTCCTTAGGGAAGGAGTTGATGGATCTCGCGCGTATAATTCTACTTATCTTAGTAAAAACGCAGATTTTCTCTTTAAATTTTGCTTTTCAAATTCTAATAATGCAAATGAAACAAAGAAATTTTAAAAATAAAATATAATTTCGTTTATTTTATTAGATTATTAGCGTCAAATATAGTACCTACTAGTATTTCTGCGGTCTGTGGTACCTACCTTCGAATGCATTTTCATGGCTAAGCGTCTAAAACTATTTTTTAACAACAATTAAAATGAATACGTACGTATTTAAACGTAAACCTTCTTCAAATGTATGAACATTTAAAAATCAAGAACAACCAGTTACTTGTTATTCAAATATGTGTGTTTGAAAGAAAAACCATTGAGTTACAGCCCCTAATAATACTTTTGCGTGAGTCGAGTTCATTAACGTACAAAATATTCGTTATTAACTACCGAGATTTCTTTGTTTCCTTACCGCTATTGTGAGGAAATTATAACAATTAACGTGCTGTTATTATTATTTATTGTTATAACGTTATTTTGTGTTACAATTAGATTTAGATAGGTAAATTTTTCCATAAATTTCCAATGGAAGTAAATTATACAACACTAATTTGCAAAAATACTTAGATTCTTTAGATTCATAGCGTAAAAATAAAGTACATACATAACATCACGCCCATAATCCCCGAAGGGGTAGGCAGAGTCAAAGGGGCAGCATGCCCCTTTAACCACATTCAGCCAAAAATAAAGCCGGGTTTGGTTAGATGGAAAATTGTAAAAAAGCAGTGACAAGCGGCTAACCTGTCGCCTACACAATCACACACCCAAAACCTGATATACCATTAGTCGCCTTTTACGACATGCTAGGTAAGAACCACAGTTGGCATATTCTTTTTAAGTTCTAGACCAACACGATACAGTGGGCTGGGTTGGATGAAAAGCTGTGAAAAAGGAGTGACAAGGGGCTAGCTCATCGCCTACTCAGTCACATACCCAAAAGCTCGTAAACCATTAGTCGCCTTTTACGACATGCTAGGCAAGAACCACAGATGGCACATTCTTTTTTTTTTGTCCCAGATTAACATGGGCCAAGTCCCAGACCAACATGGGACAATAAAGTAAAAGACAAAATAAAATAATGATTGACTAAGGTTAATTGGCAAATAAAGTAACAAGCAAGGCTTGGCAGTTTCGTTCTTATTGTGTGACTTCCACTCTCAATTAGCGTTTCTTAGACATCGTTAAATAACTTGTAACTTTAATTATCACTTAGCTTTCTTATGACTTTACTTGTTGATGGTAAAAAAGCTCATCTTATATACTTACTTATATACAAAGCTGAAGAGTTTGTTTGTTTGTTTGTTTGCTTGAACGCGCTAATCTCAGCAGCTACTGGACCGAGTAGTTTTTTATTTTGTTGTATAGTTCATTTAGTGAGAAAGGTAGGCTCAGTGGCGGATTTACCCTAAGTCCCGGTAGGCCCGGGCCTAGGGCGGCCAGATATAAAAGGCGGCCAATCGTGATAAAAATTAAGTGATGACGCTTTAGTACTGAGAATTATGGCCCGAGGCCCAGGACGGCCATGACTGTAAATCCGCCACTGGGTAGGCTAATATTAACCATGAACGCGATTAAAACCGCAGGCACAGTTAATATTAAAAATATATCGCTAAAAATTTTTTGATAAAAGAATAATCAGATTGTGTAGGCGACGAACTAGCCATTTTTCACTACTTTTTTAGAGTATTCCATCCAACCCAGCCGAGTTTTATATTATTATTTTGACCCCTTTGGGGATTGCGGGCGCGATCATATGTTCGTCGTTCAAATGTGTGTCGTTTGTTGATCAAATAAGGAATGGACAAAAATAAAGAACAGATTTCATACAAATTCAAAGCTAAAGTCATATATTAAACCAAGCCACAATTCTTTAGTTTCCTTTTACATGCATACGTACCTTTCACATTATTTTTATATACTTACACATATTTATTTCTATTCCTCGCATTATTTTGTCCTTTCCTAGTCGCAGTCCACTTTGAGATTAGCCCTAGATTTAATTTACTGTCATGATTACCTAACCTTAAAAAATCATAACATTTAAAACGTAGCCATCTTAAAAAGGAAAAAAATATATTTAACAACGATACATACAAATTTGACTGGCCCGATGGTCGAGTGGTCAGAGACCCTGGCCACGAAACCGAGGGTCGCGGGTTCGAATCCCGCTAGGGGCAAATGTTTCGTGTGATAAACATGGGCATTTGTACTCGAGTCATGGATGTTTATAAACGTATTTAAGTATGTCTATCCGTTCACCTAGTATCCATAGCACAAGCATAAGCTTAGTTTGGGACTAGGGAATTGGTGTGTCAGTCTTGAGAATTTATTATTATTATTTTTACTTATACGTTTTGTACTTCTCGAAATAAAAACGTTAAATATTTCGGTATTATACTGAGGCTCACGGGCCTAAGCCAAGTGAGTCTCAGATTCTGGTGTAGTTTGGACTGAGGGTGCTGTGTCGTCCTGTAGGAACTTTCGGACAATGCGGCAGGTGTTTAGGATTGCGGCTTTTTGCATGGTCATGTAAGTATTTTCCGGTATGTCTAAATTTTTAAGTGAGGCCAGTAAGTGTTTGGGGACAACCCCAGTGCTGGAAATGACAAGTGGGATAATATAGACTTTATTCATTTTCCAGATTTTAAGTATTTCTTCTTTCAGCTCGGTGTATTTATGTATTTTCTGCGTTATGGTTTTATGTAAATTATGTGTATTAGGTACTGCAATATCCACTAGGTAAACTACTTTATTATTTTTGTCAATAAGGGTGATATCAGGTCTGTTATTGTATATTGTTCTGTCTGTCAATATATTGTGTATTGTTCTGTATTATGTAAATGTTTGCGCTGTGGCGGTATCGTATTACATTTTACAATGATTCCTGCGATAAAAAAAGCTAAACCTGTCCCGTAGGCAATCATTTTATCCATATTACTAGTACATTTTTCATAGCGCGACATCAAAGCTAAAGCCTTAACCGAAGGACCCAGACTAATCAGAAAATGGTTACACATAGCTACCTGAATGCAGATTTCCTTGCGACGTTTTTCCTCACCGACGAGCTTTATGGTGACATAAATTCGTATTTCCATTTTTTAAGTCCTAAGGTGTTCGGATTTGAGAAAATACCTTATTATTATACTGCCATCAGTCCTAAATAAAACCTTCCCTTTGATGGATCACCTCGCACAAGCTTAGCTACTTCACGCATGATGGAACCGCAGCCAAAAGAGGGATACGTCCTAATCGTATAAATACTTAATAGTAAGCCGAAGATGGAGATAGTTTTTCCACGTCCGCCCTAAGTAGGGCTAAGTACCAATCCCATCTCGGACAAAGGGTAAACAGCAAATGAAGCGGCCTGGACGGGCTGAGATTAATGACCACTATCAGCACCCCTTCATCCCACTCGTTTGTTTTACGCGCACAATTTCACACGTAATGCCTTAGTATTTATTTTCTCCTGAATATTCATATCGACTCTTTTATGAACATACTAGCTTCTGCCCGCGGCTTCGCTCGCGTGGTACGTCGATGAAACATAGCCTAAATGTTATTCGGGTGTATGAGCTATGTTATTCTAAAGTTTTATTAAAATCCATTCAGTAGTTTTAACGTGAAATAGTATCAAAAGTCCATACATACAAACTTTCGCATTTATATTATTAGTAGGATCTAAATACATATGTGTTTATACTGGTATGTAGATGAATGTTTAAACAGGTTCGACAAATGCAAAAGCAATTCGTTTCCTTTTTACATAGCAATATATTTTCCTTGATTATTTTTTTATTTTGTTTCCAGAAACTTTATTGAAAACGCATAAAAAGTTTAAAGTAACGGTTAATTTTGCCGGTACTTGAAAGAGATATTGAAGAAGGCCAGAGTGTCTATCGGGGAAAAAAGGTTCAATTTAATCAAAAATTAAAATGGGGCCCTTCAATTTTTACTTTATCTACTTAGCTTGCTGTAGAAGTGTACTTGAGACGATCCCGATGTCTTACTTACACAAGTACTACTTACTTTATTATCAAATATTTGCTCCTTACCTTATAAAGTATATTAACACTCCTTTTAAAATATGGCGTACTTACACATAATTAACTTTCTATTTGTAAGCTTTTTTCAGATCAAATTTTAGCTTAACAGGACTACAACAAGCTTATAAATAGCAAGCAGTACCTTTCACCCAACTCACGTGCATATCTTTCGCTCACATCTCTCGCATATAGATGGTACTAGCTTCTGCCCGCGGCTATGCTCGCGTGGTACGTCGATAAAACAGCCTATATGTTATTCGGGTGTATAAGCTACATTATTCTAAGATTTCATTAAAATCCATTCACTAGTTTTTACCTGAAAGAGTTACAAACATCCAAACAAACTTTCGCATTTATAATACTAGTAGGATAAGGAAAGAATATGTATAATATTTATATTTTCTTCTTCTTTTCTATTTCTGCAGTAGGTTCAATATAAGATTATCCGATTATATCTGAGAGCAGTGAAACCTGCACATTTAAATAATTATGGATGTGTAATCATGATCCATATTGTCTGTTTCCCATATCTACGGGTTTACGAACGTCAAATCGTAAAGTTCCAGGCTCGCTGAATCTTAGATCATGGTCTAAATAATAATAATATAATAACAAAATGTTTATTTCCATAAAAACAATTACAATAGTTGCTTATTTCTAGCGGCATCTGCACTAAGCATCAAGCTTGTATCGCAGGAGCCAGTCTGAAATGGACCCCGACTCATCATCCTCTTGCCCTTCTCTCAGTTTATCTGGGCGCCGACCCCAGCATGTCTTCCTCTTCCATACGTCCCGGTCAGCCGTCATCGAGCTATCCACTCCCATTTCACTCATATCATCTTTCACACAATCCATCCACCTCTTATTTGGCCTTCCTCTTCCTCTCCATTCACTAACATTCATACTCACTCTCTTTGTCACATGTCCTTCCTCTCTTCTCATCACATGCCCATACCAAGATAAACGGGTTCCTCTCATCTTATCTATCACTGGTGCCACTTTCGTACTTCCTAAGTGGACCCCGACTAACCACGGGATATACCGCTAGGAGAATGATGATAAATACCTATGTAGCCACAAATCTGTACGTGACACTGAACGTACAATGTAAGTTCTTACAGTAGTTAAGACAAAGTTCGGACTTACAAATACCATTTATCATTGATTCACTTTGAGACAGATTTGACCGCGCAGGCAGAAAATAGGGCATTAGCAGCAAAGAAAGTTTTTAATGTAAGAGTTTGTTCGGGACGCATCTGCCAGCCCGACCATGACCTCGACCAAACGTCGACAAACTCGTCCTTATTTATTTGTGTTTACTCCCAATGTCCCCTGTTGGTCTGGGACTCAAAAATAATGTACCAAATGTGTTCCTTGCCTAGCATGCCGGAAAAGGTGACTAGTTGCGTATTGGGTTTGTGATTATGTAGGCAACAAGCTCACTACTTTTCACAACTTTCCATTTAACCAAATTCGACTTTTGACTAATTTCATTGCTCCTCGAAATCCGCTTTCGAGGATAGTAGGCGCGATTTTATATTTGTGATGCCCAATGTTAATATAACACAAATAAATAATGGGTCCTGTTACGGCGTAATATGGCCCTTAAAAGTATAAATAAGAATATAATAGAACACAAGGTTACCGGGCTATTCACATTCAATTCAACCTACCTATGAGGCACCTACCTCATTCCTCAATTTTGGATTAGCATTGGAGATAACCATCAAATCAAACTGGATAACCGACTTGCTGATTGTTGCTATAAACAAATCGATGAATCGTCTGCATTCGAACCACTCTAAGTCTTGCGCCTGAATATCCAAATGCTAAATCGTATGTTCTCCGCCGTAATTCGAATAACTAGCGCAGCTTTCCACTAAAACGGAATGTTTATTTTGCGTGGCGCGCCTCTGTTAAACTATCATTTGTGTTGTTTGGCCAGGATGACCGGTTTAGTTTATGAACGTTTGTGCCGACTACTCTGTAAATAATAGCGAACACGGGGCACGGGGAATGTTGACATCATTAACTTTCGGACACATAACGAGATAATTTATGCTACAGATGTTTTTAGAAACAAAGAATATGGGTTTTTTTATTCGACTATACAATTATATCTGTAATTATATAGTAA
The DNA here is from genome assembly GCA_951394215.1 of Glyphodes perspectalis. Lineage (NCBI taxonomy): Eukaryota > Metazoa > Arthropoda > Insecta > Lepidoptera > Crambidae > Glyphodes > Glyphodes perspectalis. The sequence continues at coordinate 4,933,636 of OX596206.1, read as the reverse complement.
ATTATATCTTTAATAAATCACCACACTATTCGGAGGAATACGTATGTAATATGTAACGCTCTCTCTCAACAGGCCTGTTGATCGAATGGTCAGAGACCCGGGCCACGAAACCAAGGGTCGCGGGTTCAAATTCCGCTAGGGGTAAATGTTTCGTGTGATGAACATGGACATTTGTACTCGAGTTATGGATGTTTATAAACGTATTTAAGTATGTCTATCCGTTCATCTAGTATGCATAGCACAAGCATAAGCTTAGTTTGGAACTAGAGAATTGGTGTGTCAGCCTGGAGAATTTATTATTTATTAATAATAATGGTATTTACAATCCGATTTTAAGAGTTATCAAAATCAGCAAGTAGGTTATCTAGGGTACATTTCGAGAGCATCTGTTTTTATTCATTTTCTGGCCGGTGGCCGAATATTGGTCTGAATACCTTGCCATGGGATCACGACTACAAATAAACAATTATTGTTGCATTAGTTGGTCGAAAATGCTCTGCGCTCAATGACCCTAAATTATATTTGAGCTTACAATAGAAATGTGGTCGGCCGTTATCATATGAATTAATCTCTGTATAGAAAATCATTACTGTTTACATACAACCAGCTAATAGGTTATATGTAGGGAGAAGAAAATGGTTGTCCCATGTTGGTCTGGAACTTGGCCCATGTTGATCTGGGACAAAAAAAAGAATGTGCCAACTGTGTTTCTTGCCTAGCATGTCGTAAAAGGCGACTAATGGTTTACGAGCACTTGTCACTCCTTTTTCACAGCTTTCCATCCAACCCAGCCCACTGTCCCGTGTTAGTCTGGGACTTAAAAAGAATATGCCAACTGTGGTTCTTGCCTAGGATGTCGTAAAAGGCGACTAATGGTATATCGGGTTTTGGGTGTGTGATTGTGTAGGCGACAGGTTAGCCGCTTGTCAATGCTTTTTCACAATTTTCCATCTAACCCAGCCTGGCTTTATTTTTGGCTGAATGTGGTTGAAGGGGCATGCTGCCCCTTTGACTCTGCCTACCCCTTCGGGGATTATGGGCGTGATGTTATGTATGTATGTAAGAAAATGGTCTAATACTGCAGTCTTGAATAAACATTTATTTCAGTGGATAACACTTTTCCTTCATTTGGAAAAAGATACAATTCAATTTATACTTCTTACTTACATTAAATAGAAAGGTGAGATGATTTTATTAATTAGTTAGTAAACTACGATACATCGCTTGCTCTATAATATAGTTGAGTCATAGTAATAAGTTTTAAATATTAATTATATTTGTGGTCGTGTGTTAAATTGTAAAATTATTGTATTTTAGTGCCAAATAAACGTTTATTAATTAATTCATTTATTCATTACAAGGTTAACTAATTAATTTGAAAAATTCATGACAGTTCATAATCTTTATCTATTCTCTCTTCCTACTCCACTAGGAAATTGGCGTGAAGTAAGTTCAGTTTTTGTTTATTTCTTCAGTTTTTCTTCTTTTCTCTGCCTATCCCGCTTTTAGTTTTCTTTTTTATTCTTCCTTGCTTGATATCATGTTTCTAGTCGGCATGCGCTGGATCTCGTTTTATTTTATGTAGACATCACACTTGCACACTAGGTACTTCAAAACAATCCGATTAATATTATTTGATTCCAAGTCTATACCCATACATTTAAAAAAAAATTGTCAATTTTCCAGTAATCCAAGCCAAAATTTATCTGTTTGCCTTCTCATATGTCACGTGAAATACAGTGCAAAAAATGTTTGCCTTCTTAGAAACACCAAATGATTTCAGCACTGTTTTCCCATAGAAAAACGAATCTCCCATGAAAATATGAGAAAACTCATCCACATCTATAGTGCCCATTGAATAGAAGCCCTAAAACAAATCATTACGAGTTATAGTTAAAAATACATCATTACAAGAATGTGAAGTATGCCGGTACTTAAGTTGCAAAGTTAAATATTCGCATAATATGTTGTACATAGTTAGATGGTGAATAGTGGGTCTTCATACTTTATAATAGAATATCACTATAATTTTTGGATTTTCTTTTATATGATTTTTTAAATACAAATAACCTATGTCGCATTTGTCCAGATAATTGGATCCTAATGTAATTAATGATAACTTTATCCATTCCCTGCCCGCCATTAAGAAAACCAACCTTTTTAAAAACACATTTCCTGCTCCCGAACACACCATAAAATAAGTTATCCACAAAATAATATTGACATGCATTCTTAAACTTGTACGTCGAAGCCTTGGACTTTTGACGATTTTTTTTGTCGTTCCAAACAACAATGCTCATCTGTAAAAAACATACAAAATTATACATTAATTCAAAGTAACGGATAAAATAATAAATACATACTTAACACGAATAGTGTCCAGTATATTAGTCACATGAACTTTTATCTATAGGAATAAGGGATGTTGACACATGTTACCAATTCATGTAAAGTTTACTTTTTAATTACGTCACTGACCGATAAAAATTCTTGCGCTCTGTCAACGTCAACCTGATCTTGAGTGAGTTCTTTCTTAGGAATATGTCAGCTTGTTTGGCGGTTAGTGACGTTATCGCGTTTTGATGGCGTTCGCAGTCACGTGATAATTAATACTGTCTTTTAACCTTTTATACATTAAAGACAGTATTTAAAAATCTATAATATCATTTTAAGAATATATTCATTCGTCATAAATTAAAGAAAATTAATTTAAATTGCGTTATTTAATATCCATTATCACGTGACTGCGAACGCCATCAAAACGCGATAACGTCACTGACCGTCAAACAAGCTGACATATTCGTAAGAAAGAACTCACTCAAGATCAGGTTAACTTTGACAGTGCGCGAAAATTTTTATCGGTCTGTGACGTAATTAGTCACGTGACAGTTTGGTGCGTTTTGGCGGGAATTTTCAAAACAAATTTTAACTACCTATATATTTTTTATTGAAATTTGACGTATTTTTTCATGAAATTATTATTTTCGTATTTAAGGTCTCTCTTTAAAACGAAATCATTTCCAAAAATTAGTCAAAATCCCTATTAGGGATTCAACCGGCGGCCCTTGATTGTGTAATAGCTATTGTCGATGGCTATTAATATTGCTATACATTTATATCTATACAATTATGAAATTATATTTAGGTCCGTCTCGGATAGTTTAGGAGGATCATATCTCATTCATACACCTAATATTATACCAATATTATCTTAATAATACATCGCATACATCACACAACAGCTCTACACGGCCCACAAACCTAAATTAAATTCTGTTTATTAATATCTATACTAATATCATACCTAAAGAGGAAAGATTTGATTGTTTGTTTGTATTGAATAGGCTCCGAAACTACTGGACTGATTTGAATAATTCTTTCACCAATGGAAAGCTTTTTTATCAGCGAGTAATATAAGCTTTATTTTATTCCTGTATTCCTACGGGTACGGGAACTACGCGGGTGAAACCGCGGGGCGCTGCTTGTTTATTATAACATGATACCTACTTCGTCCAACACAGTTTGAAACAAAATTGTTATATTCCCTCTAATAACCCAACGTCTCGTTGAATTCACGATCTCGATGATATACTTGGTGGCATTAACAGCTTTGGGACCTTTGCAATCATTGTACTTAGTGGCGACTGAAACGAACGGACCCTGTAACGAAAATACTTATATTTATTTATTATAAAGAGCCAACTTCTAAAATCCAGAATCCATCTTACACGTAAACTATAACATAAAGTTCATCCAAGAATTGCCAATTAAAATTAGCTAAATTAATTGTATGCATAAAATAGTTCCTTGCAGCTAATAGTACGAAATAATTTCGGTCAAGACGAATAAGGATACATAGTAATAGGCTAAATAACATTAACAGCTATTTAACATACTGCTTATAAACTATCCAAACCTAATTTCATTTCTATCCATTGAATAATATTGCAGCAAAGAATATAACTTCACAAGATACCTTTACTTTTATTTGTACATTTTTCTAGATATCAACAGAAATAGAATTCAGTTTAATAATTTTAAAAATAATATGTTAATATATTTATTAAATATAAATATGAAACATTTAAAATATTCTATTGCCTCTCAAACTGCATTGTTCAACATATAAAAACAAAGAACAGTTTTATAGCAATTCTTTGTCGTCATCCGGATTAGGTAATGTCGACCTGCTACTTCCAATTCCGATTAAACGGAATCGCTGCAGCTTCATAAGACAGAACACAATTTAGCACTTACCCTTTAGCCCGTTGCGACCGAACTGTAAAAAAACGTGAAAACAGACGTCGGACTACAGGTACTCGCCTCGCCGTATTTTCAGATTAGGCTTTTATTTTGTACTATTTGTAATGAATCTTATTGAAATGAAATGAAATTATCCTTATTTACGTAGTCATATTTTGATAAGTTCGATGGCGCATTCGGTAGTGACCCTGCCCCATGCGCCAAGAGTTGTGGGTTCGATCCCCACCCAGGACAAATATTCGTATGATGAATATACAATATTTAAGTATATATTTGTAACTAGCTTTTGGCGCACACGCTGCGCGTGTGCTTGCCAAAACCCAGCTCTGCGAGGCGGAGGGGGACGCTCCGGGCTTCGCCCTACGCGGAGCTCGGCCTTCGGCCTCGCGATACGCAGCTCGGCCTGCGGCCTCGCTTAGATTACATGGCTGGGTTGGACCGTTCGCAATGGCGTTCTTATTCTTTTTTTGATGCCCTATGTTCCATCAAATGGGTCCTAAAGAACCAGGCCTTCGGCCCAGAAGGCGCTCGGCCTCCGGCCTCGCGTACATAGTTCGACTTGCGGTCTTGCAAAACGACCATTTATTTGGCCGCTCCGGGCTTTGCCCTACGCGGCGCTCCGCCTATGGATTTGCAGGATTGCATCATTTGTTTGGCCGCTCCGGGCTGTGCCCTACGCGGCGCTCCGCCTATGGATTTGTGGGAATGCATCATCTGTTTGGCCGCTTCGGGCTGCGCCCTACGCGGCGCTCCGCCTATGTCTTTGCAAAATCACATTATATGTTTGCCGCTCCGGGCTGTGCAACTATAACATCGAACAAATACATTAACTGTTTGGCCGCTCCGGGCTTCGCCCGACGCGGCGCTCCGGGCTTCGCCCGACGCGGCGCTCCGCCTATAGCTTCGCAACATTACATCATTTGTTTGGCCGCTCCGGGCTGCGCCCTACGCGGCGCTCCGCCTATGACTTTGCGGAATCACATCATATGTTTGGCCGCTCCGGGCTTCGTCCTACGCGGCGCTCCGCCTAAGCATTTGCAAAATAACATAACTAAATTGGCCGCTCCGGGCTTCGCCCTACGCGGCGCTCCGCCTATGTCTTTGCAAAATCACATTACTTGTTTGGCCGCTCCGGGCTTCGCCCTACGCGGCGCTCCGCCTGTGGCTTCGCAAAATACATTAACTCTTTGGCCGCTCCGGGCTTCGCCCTACGCGGCGCTCCGCCTAGAACTTTGCGAAAATAAAATTAAGGCATAATAAATGTGCTCCGCCTATGCCCACGCAAAGTTACATAGCCATTTTGTATGATAAAGACAGTACCGCAATACTATGCAACCGTTTCCCTATACAAATTCGTACAAACTTATCTTTGCGGTCGGCTCCAGTACAAAATGTATGGGAAAATCGGGTACCAACATGACATGGCGTTTTACATTTTTTTCTTCTGACTGTTGATTTATTTTTCAAAATTGGATTGAAATGGAAATAAATGACCAATTTTGACAGATCCTCATACTTATTTTCTGCCAAAAGTCGTTATTTCGAGTTTTTATATTTCGGGGTAAATCTCGAAAATTATCCCGAAAATTGGGAAAAAAAATTAACCAGTCGATAGGTCTTAAAGGGTTCTACAACAAAGGTCATTATCAAAATTTAGCTTTGCTAACTGCAACTGCCCCAAAAACCACTTTGAAAATTCTGAAAAATTCACATTTTTACGAAATGGCCGCCACTTGGTCCGCCATTTTGATTTTTTTGAACCTAGTATTTTTTAGGCATTTTGCGTTATATACCACATCAAACTGCATATTTACTTTTTCCCTACGACCTATAACGAGTCCTCCAGAGCCTCTGGAAGTAGACCATGTCTTCGGAATTCACCTCCTCGCCGCTCCGAGTGTTGCCATGCGAATGAGATTAAAATAGTCAAATGTCATTTTAATAGACCCGCCCTCTAGGAACCTGGCAATGAATTTACCGAAAAACCGTTATTTCTACTTTCGACCTTTTTGGGCCATATCTCGAAAACTACCAAAAACTCCCAATTTTTTTTTTCACCTGGCAACACATCTCGACCCGACACACATCTGCCTAGTACATTGAAAAACGCTTAAGTGTCGCCATCTGCCTTAAAAATTTAAAATAAAATTTCGAAAAAGTAAAAATTTCACAAAATGGCTGCTAGCGCGTCCGCCATCTTGAATTTCCGAATGCCCATATTTTTCCCATATTTTGGGTCGTATACCCCACCAACCCACATTTTTCGTTTTTTCCTCCCGTGCGTCCTCGGACCCACAGAGAGTTTGGAAAAAGACCATGTCGAAAAAATGTTTTGGTCCGCTGTCGCCAGTGTTGCCAGAACTTTTCAACAAAACTACCATGAGGCCATTGCGAGTCGGAGTTGCCATAAATCTGCATACTCGATTTTTCGCAAAACGTCAAAATTTCTTCCCTACCACTTTCTACCATGGCTCGAAAACTACCGCGAATTTGGTAGAAATTCAAACGCGTGGCAATACTTCACTAAATTTGCTACCCCTGCCACATACAACGCGATTCTCTAAAATGTTGCCATCTATTCGAAAAATCAAAAACAAATTTTTCGAAAATTTTCAGTTTTACTAAATTACCACCAGCGCGTCCGCCATCTTGAATTTTGTGATGCCCATATTTTTCCCATATTCTGGATCGTATACCCCATCAACCCTCATTTTTCGTTTTTTCTTCTGACGCTTCCTCTGACCCACAGGGCTCCTAGAAGATGACAATGTCGAAAAAACGTTTTTTACCGATAATTCCCAGTGTTGCCAGAATTTTCCAAAAAAACAACCAACAGGCCCAAGCGGGTGGGGGTTGCCACAAAACTGCATACTCGATATTTCGAAAATCCAAAATTTTTTTTTCCTACTTTTTTCTACCATAGCCCGAAAACTACCATGAATTTGGTAGAAATTCCTACACATGGTAACACTTGAATAAATTCCTCACCATAGCCCTCTTACAAACAATTCTCTAAAGTGTTGCCATCTACCCGAAAAATGCCTTCGAAAATTGCCAATTTTTTTCTCGGGACAAATTGGTCGCCAGCGCCGTCGCCATCTTGAATTTCTATAATCTATGGATGGGGTCGTCGAGTCGACTATATTTGCAAGAATTTTCAAAAGAAAATTTTCCACTGTCTATGGGCGTCTCTTCAGTACGACTGCGCAAAAAAGACTCTAAATTTTTTTTTCAAACTTCGATTGCACCGCCGCCATCTTGTTTTTTTGACATTTTATTTTTTTTCCATTCCTAACTCCCAAACACTAATCTCTACCATTCTAAACCGCCCCACGTTTCCATAGATTTTTTTTTTCCCGCTAAGCCATACTCGGCGGCCATCTTGAATTTCGAAAAAAAAATAAAAAAAAGCTGCGTTGATTAAAAATGTAAACCCACCCCCCATACATCAAAAAGTCCTAAACGCACCCCTTCACCCCCAAAAACACCCCCGATCAGTGAGTCAGTGAGTGGTAATTTAGCTTTATATATATAGTAAGATACCACTGTTGTTTCTGATATCCGTAACACAAGTGCTTAAGCTACTTACCTCGGAGTCAGATCAATGTATGTGATGTAGTCTGATATTTATTTATATTTATTTATTTATATATAAGCATTTATAAATCGTCAGTACATACCAATCAAAAATTTACCACCGGATTCGGAAAGTAGCTTCTACCGAAAAGAACCGGCAAGAAACTCGATAGTTGCTCTTTTATTCGCCAAATTCACAACAAGTATCAATAACAAATTCATCATCAAAATCTTCTATAGCATTATAAGCCTTTCTTATAAGATGCTCTATAATATGTAATTTAAATTTACTGAATTATTGAATCGATATATCAAATGCTAGCCAATTTGCACATGTGAAATAGTTTCAAAAGCATATACATTTTCATTTTAAAGTATACTCTGTAAAATACTCACGAAATTTTCTGGTTTATTATTTATAATAGATAATCTTGCGTATTTCAATGTAGCAAATAATGTGAATAAAACGAATAATTTTGTAAAATACATATTTTATCTAGTCGATATAAAAACAGTTCCGTTTTCGTTTACGGCGCAGTACAAAATGCTTCGACCATTAAAACATAATTTTGTCTAATCTCTATATAATACTTTGCTTTCAAAACAAGGCTGTTATCTTTTTGCACTTTTCTGATCTACAAGGTCACACTGCCACAAAACTCAGTTAATGGAGGTCCGTTTTGTTATTCGTGTAATCATTAGTAATTTGGTATAGATATAGTGAAGATACACAAATTATGTAACCTATTAAAAAATATATAAAGTACACTGTCCAAATAAATATTTTCTAAAACTGTCATTAAAACATTATTTTTTTTAATATAAATACAATTTCCTGATAAGGAACCAGGGTCTCTCCTGATTACGATCACAGGTCTACCTAAATTAAAATACCAGTACATAAATAATTAAAGATATATATAGACCATCACTGGATTATCAAACTCATCGTGAAACTTAACGTAAAATTATCTGTCTGCTGTTTGTTAAAATGCTGAATTCAATTAAACGGCTAATTGGACCGTATAATGATTGCATATAAAATTCCCAGAAAGACAGTAATTATTGCATTGTGTACGATTCCAATTAATGACAATTCGTATCCAAAGTATCGGTCAGTTTGCACCAAGTAGACAGTCAAATCATTCGAAGCACTTCTATAGAGAAGCGAAAAATAAATACACCAGATGATTGAAATAAACAAAATATTATCTTTTACTAACGGTCTCGCTTGCGTAAATTTTAATCTGTTACATATATTATTATGGATCTGTAATTATATGCGGGGTAAAGTAACCTATAAAATAAGATAAGTAAAGTAGCCTGTCATTTTGTAGTTCTCACGCTTCTAGCTTATCCAAATTGGTTCAGTAATTTAGGTATGAATCTAATAAAGAGACAAGGTTACTTTCGTATTTATGAAATAACAATATATTGAGCCCATGTTCAATAAGTTAGATCTACATCTAATACTTATGCTTATATATAAAGCTGAAGGGTTTGTTTGTTTGTTTGCTTGAACACGCTCAATCTACTAGACCGAATTGATAAATATTTTTGTGTTGTATAGTTTATCGTGAAAGGCTATATGCTATCATCATCTTCCTAGCGTTATGTCCCGTGCTTAGACGGGGTCCGCTTAGACCATGATCCAGGATTTAGCGAGTCTGGTAATGCCGATCTGACCGTTGTAACCCTAAGATAGACAGACCAGACAATTTTTGGATCATGGTTACAAATTGAATTTGCAGGTTTTATCACGATGTTTTCCCTCATTGTCGAGCTAGTGGTATAAATACGCACATAGATTTGAAAAATCCAGAGGTACGTGCCCGGGTTTGAACCCGCACTCGTCGGTTAAGAGGCGGTGTATCCTTACCATTGAGCTACCACCGCTATATGCTATATAACATTAAAAATAAAAGCGGGCACAGCTAGAGAGATTACTAATATTTATTGTGTTATAACATTTTCAAGGTTTTCACAACGAAATGGTTCCATGTATCTTCCGAAAACATCAAAGGTTGTCCCTTTCCTCCGACCCAACAGCGCAACGAAGTGTCCAAACGGTTGGTAATCACTTTACTCGCAAGCCACAGAACAAACCTTTTCCAATCGCCGACAGTTTGAGGCGCCGCGGCGCTCAAAACAATCGAACACCAAGGAAACTTTATAACGACATTTCCGAAAAGAAAAGTTGTAATGTCTACTCGATAACTCAATTTGCACTCCCTAATTCGAGAAGCGGAACCGAAACGGTGAACTTTTCAATCTTGCTGGAGATCTGCGGTGCTAGGTTTTAGACGATTGATATTTTTCGTAGCTTTACTCTTTAGTCTTCTTTTTTTAATAAAAAAAGTCGCTATATACGGTTACTTCTTATTAAAATATTAGAGTACCTTCGTTTAAATAAATGTTCTAGTCGAACATTTATTTAGTTCGTTTTAAAAACGTTTTCACTACAAAACATCTCAGGGCTACTTGTGTAATTATTGTCTATTGTTTCAAATAGAGATGAAATAATACATCTAAATTGTTTTTTCACAATTTCTGATTTAACCCAGCCCAGTTTTATTTTTTGGCTGAATGTTGTTAAGGAAGGTGGCTGACCATTGACTCTGCCTACCCCTTCGGGGATTACAGGCGTGAAATAGGATATCCGGTGGTAAAATATTTCCTTTCGTAAATAACTAACTAAACTTCAGGCCACTTCTCTAAATAAATAGCTAAAAATAAAACTGGCGACGAAAACATCACCATTTAAGTTGGTACCAATCTCCATAACTAAAACTTTTAACACGATGATAGCAAGCAACTGTGCAGGTATTCACAAAGTTAAAATGCATTGACTGCAATCAACAGACCTCGTGCAAAATCCAAAACTACGAATAAGAATTCTCACAATAGTTACATGTCAAGTCAAAAGCGCTAGTAAAATACCATCAGATATAAAATACCTTGTCCATTTGTTAGCAGAGACAAATTGCTATGTTCGAATATATCACGTCTGCATTGTAATTTGAACATCTAGCGCAGCTTTTATCTAAGCCAGAATGTTCATTTTTGCATAGCTACTGTTATTACATTTAACTGTTAATAGTGTTGTGCTGCCCGGGATTGTTTCAATGTTGAAAATGTCTATAACTGGTCTTATGTGTTAAATAATTTGTAGAGCCAAGTCATACAGTAAAGTACTAGGAATGTTAAAATAAGGAAATTACGAAGAAACAAACTCACGTTACATTTTCTTACCTTTAGTTACATACTGAAATTATCAGTAACTATTATTATAGTGGCTGATAATTTTAAAAAAATAACGAAAATTCAACAATATTCCGAATTTTATTATCTATAATTTAAATGAATGAATATGAATGTTCCCAAGCAGGCCGACAGCCGACTAATTGCATGGGCTAAACAACTCCAAGACAGCATAAAAAAATGTTCTGTGAGTATAAGATCGAATACTATATAGCATTATTTAAATTTCACTCATCTAGATTTTTATAAGAAGTTTGTCTCTTAATTTTTATCATCATCGACATAAACAGAAAAAATGTAAGTGAAATACGCAAATTTCCAATAATATGTATAACATAAGTGGTTTATGGAAATGTATTATGTAAACAGTACCATGAACGGTTGCAGTATATAAGGTACTAAATGACTTCCCCATTAAAATTTAGTTTTGACTAATGACCATATAATGCCGTAGTATTAGAATACATTTTCATTTCGTAAGCTAGCCGTAGTAACAACAATAACTAGAAATTATAAAATAATAATTATTTTTGAGTCCTAGTCCCCTTTTTATATATACATAACATACATAACCTCACGCCCATAATCCCCGAAGGGGTGGGCAGAGTCGAAGGGGCAGCAGGCCTCTGTAACCACATTAAGCCAAAAATAAAACTGGGCTGGGTTTGATAGAAAATTGTGAAAAAAGTAGTGATAAGTGGCTAGCTCGTCGCCTACAAAATCATTTTATTTTATATATTTCCTTAAATAATTAAGATGTGATCTATTTTTTATATTGAAGGACGTCATGGCCTCATGTAAAGTGATTGAGTTCATTTGAATTGATCTTGCCGAAAAATCAATGCCTGTTTTACAGAACAAAATAAATAGTTACGTCTCCACTATAATATTTATTCATTTTCAGCAATAATAAATAAATTGAACTGAAAACTGTAGAGCTCTATATCGTCATTTAACTCTTGCATATTTACAATAATATATATTTTTTTAATCGATTTAACAGAAATATATACCTAGTACAAAATTAGACATCCGTTCACCTAGTATCCATAGCACAAGCTTATAAGCATAATTTTAAACTAAGGAATTGGTGTGTCATTCTGGAGAATTTATTATTTATTTATTTGACTATAGTTGACGAATTGCTTATAAAATGGCAATTTATGTGAATTATTATTATAATATTTCCTAACAGAATTATAATAATGAAATGAAATGAAATGATCTTTATTTATATAGGCTTACAAAAAGCACTTATAAATCGTCAGAACAAAATAAATATAAATATAAACCGGTTCAAACAGCAGATTCTACCGAGAAGAAACCGGCAAGAAACTTGATAGTTACTCTTTTAAATGCCAAGTCTTAATAGCTATTATGTAGTTACAATATATTTTTTGTCAATTTAAATCGATCAGTGCAGACGAACAGCCTATTCTGCGACTGGCCATATATTCTTATCATTTGAATAATCTTCTACCTTATAGTAGCCCTTTTTAATCAAACAAGTTTTAATATATAATTTAAACTTATGCTCAGGTAGATCAGTGAGACTTTGTGGCAGCTTATTAAACATTTTGATACTTATACCAATAAAAGAATTACCACTCTTATGAAGTCTAAAACTTGGAACAGCAAGCTTGTATTTATTTCTAGTGTTAAAAGTATGTGTATCTGATTTTTTAGCAAACATGTGTATGTTTGCATTACAAAAAAGAAAAAAATCCGTTACAATAAAACTTTTGCCACCAAAACTGTTTAGTCACGATTAAATTGATGTAACAAAGTACATTCGCATAGTCGGCTAGATTAACAACTTAATTTAACTAAGTAGAGGAGTCACCCCCCAACTAATTCATTAAACATTCGGCGTACCCGCATAACATGTTTACAGGTCTACTAATTAGTCTAAAAAGCTCCCATAAAACGAACTTCTAACCGACGGACGGACTGTAAAACAGAGTACCTATACATATTATATGTATATGTAAAAGATATTCAATTAAAGGTTAACAAATTCTGCAGTTGTAGTCACCCAACGCTCAAAATCCTTACCAGTTGTTGCTGACGCTAGCCTTCTTACTTGTATATTCATACTTTTTATACCTTTTATTGTAAGTTTAGAATTCTTATTTTATTTTGATATAAAGTCCTTATGTATTGTTTTTCTAGCTGTCTCTTTGCTAATACACCTTCGCAGTCTCATCATTTATACCAGTCCTTACTAATATTATTATAAATGTGCAAGTATGTAATTATAACTCTGTTTTCTTTGTCTATCTGACTTGTGTTACGTTTTCCCGTAACACAAGTCAGTTAGACAAAGAAAACAGTTTCATGTACCGTATTGATGTAATTTGATGCGCTTAAGCTGTAAGGACATACGATACTTTGCTAATATAAAATAACTTATTACGCATTAAATTATATCTGGTTTAGAAAGCTTAGAAAGAAAGTTTAGAAAGAAAGCTTGATGACAATAATCACTGGTCACTGACCACTCGAACAACAGGTCTGTCAATCTAGAGACACACTTGTAACTAGTGTTGCCGCTCGATAATCCACTATCGATAGTCTATCGAAAGACTATCGATAGTTGGGCAAAAGCAATAGTATCGATAGCCCTATAGATACTATCGATAGTGTCGATACTTTCGATAGTATCGATAGCCCCGTTAGTGGCAATACTATCGATACTATCAAAACTCAATATCGTATGCACTATCGAAAGTATCGATACTATTGCTACTGAATATTACAACAACAATCGATACTATCGATAGTATCGATAGTGACATTTTCCTCAATAGTATTGCTAATACAATAATTGTCTAGTGGATGACAGAAAATCAACCGCGCAAATATATCGGTACTATCGATAGTAATTTCGATTTTAAGCTTCAATACTATCGATAGTATTGCAGTATACTGATACTATTTTACCAAACTGAGCTATCGATAATATCGATAGGCCTTACGATATTATTGATGTTTTCCGAGGTCGATAGTCAAACTATCGATAGTTGGCAACACTACTTATAACTGAATGTATTAAATATCATATCACAAGGAAATTAAAGCTCTTTGTTTTCATTCTAATTGATTTGAAATATAAGATAATACAATAACAAATGTCTAAACTGATATTGTGTTTCATGATTCATTAAAAGTTCAAAACTGACAACTTGTTATACGACATTCGGTATAGTTACATTGACGTCGTCTTTTCTCAGAAACTATATATTTATGTTATTTATGTTACACAATTAACAAACTTTTATTTAACTTGCATATATGTAATTATAATATAATATATCTTTCGTAGTTATCTTCGTTGAAATTGGCCATGCCCACCTTCATGGAAATCGTGTATGAGAAAAAATGACGCTGTTAATGGTCTCGCAAGATTAGTATATTTACGTTATGTCGGTTCAATTATGGTATTATTAATAGAACGTGTAAAATAACTAAGTATGCTAATCAATTTAAAATTCACAATTTTGCGCTTACGTCTAAAAATTCTTAATATTTACAGTAACCTTCGTAAAATATTATAGATTAACTGAAATAGTTCTAGCTTTTACAGAAATAAGCCCTGAGGTATTGAATTTTTATTTATTATTTATTAGCATCGCTTATCAATGTGAAAACTATGAATTGTAACTGGATTAACCAATTTAACGAGCACTTTACGTAGCTTTACAGAAAACGCGATAATTTTCCGATAACTATCGTTGAAATTATTTTTATACCCAAACCATTAATATCCTCCCTAGGGCGGCGTAAAGGTGCCTAATGCATGCCCCGCGTTAAAAAAAAAAAAAGATTTGTGTCACATATTGTACTGCGATTTAAAAGGCGTCAAGCTTGTTTCCCTTTTAAAGTGAAGTTTTATAACAAGCCAAGAGAGATATCACTGCTACTATCAACTTTAACTACAGAATCGACTTATGATTTGTAAAAAAAAATCCTACCGAATATTTGTTGAAATGTGTAATTATTTGAATGAGTCTGAATATTGTGCCATGTTCATTATTAACATGAATTATGTGTTGACCGATATAATATTATACAGAGTCATTTGTAAAACATTAATAACCTCGCAGGAGTAGATTACTGACATTATAAACATTAACGTTTGTTGTACGGCTTTTCCTAAATCGGTAAAAAACGGCTTTCTATATTAAATCACCAAACAACTGAAGTAGTTTGTATAATTTTTTTTTAATCCGTTTTAGAAAAATCTTAAAAAAAATATTTTTTGTTTCTAATGTCAGTAATCTACTCCTGCGATGTTGTTGATGTTTTACAAAAGACCCTGTATAACTAATAATATAACAAACAATATTTTTTTGTGTTTTATTGGCAATAAAATATTTATAGTACAGTATCATGATTCGATACTGTACTATAAATATTGCGCAAAGTTCAATTACAACTTCTGAAGGTAAGCTTTCAGACAATGAAAATATTGACTCTTAAATGTTTCATCATGTACTTTTAGTTTTTCGTATCTAAAAATGCAATATCAAACACATTGAAGCCGCTTTTTAATAACGTAGCTTGCAAGCTGATATATTTTTCTTTTATCTTCTTCTATCTTTCTACATCATACAATAAAAACAGAACTTCATTATTAATTGACTCCAAGTAAAGCGTACGACTAGCCTCCATTAACTGAAACGCCATTAAGTGATACGTCACCACATATCATGTTCTACATTAGATAATGGATGGCCATGTGAACGCCAGTGTTCGAGATTAGACTTTGTTTGTTTTTTTTTAACTCGACCAACGCTACTTCCCTTAGCGGGGTAGGCCGAGAGAACCGAACTTTATATGGCACGATCCTTACACACATCACATTACATTCTTCGAGTATATTTTATACTATACTAATATTATAAAGCTGAAAACTTTATTTTTTTGCTTGAACGCGTTAATCTCAAGAACTACCGGTCCGATTTGAACATTCTTTCAGTGTTAGATAGCCCATTTATCGTGGAAGGCTCTATAACATTAACCATAAACGCAGGTGAATCCGCGGGCACAATAAGTATAATGATAAAACAAGGAGGTTAACTATTTTATTGCTCTTTGATAATTCTATAAAGCCCCCTTTATATAAGGTCAAGGTGCCAATAGGTCTAATGCAACACAAGTTGCTTGACACTATCACATTCCTATTGGAAGAATATAGGATGATGACAAATAGACTTCCTAGTAATAAGAACATGAGGAATTACATACATACATTCACGCCCGCAATCCCTAAAAGGTTAGGCAGAGTATAAGGAACGGTAAACCCTTTGAACCACATTCTTCCGCTCCATAACTTCGCCTACCCCTTCAGGGATTTCAGGCATGATGTTACGTATGTACATACATAACACCAGTCCCACAATCCCCGTAGGGGTGGGTAGGCAGAGTCGAAGGGGCAGCAGGTCTCTCTAACCACATTCAGCCAAAAATAAAACTGGGCTGGGTTAGATGGAAAATTGGGAAAAACTAGTGACAAGTGGCTAGCTTGTCGTTTACACAATCACATACCTAAAACCCGATATACCATAAGTCGCTTTTACGACATGCTAGGCAAGAACCACAGTTGGCACATTATTTTTAAGTCCCAGACCAACATGGACAAAATTAAGGTCAGATGGAAAATTGTGAAAAAGCATCGACAGGTGGCTAGCTCGATGCTTACATGGTCATAAATCTAACACATAATAAGCCATCAGTCGTCTTTTACCACACGCTAGCCAAGAAACACACACAATAAATTTTGCTCGAGATCAAGACCAATTTCTTTCAATTTCTCTCAGCACCGCTCCAGTAGTAGAAATCGGCAATTGGATTTTGAGAATCCAAAGGTTTATACGAGGTGGATGCCACCAGCGCAACATCCACCGATTAGCCACCGCTCTTTGTTACAAAACGGTAAGTGCTAAAAATCAACACAAGGTTCACCTCCTTTCAGCAACCAAGCCTGGTCCTTTCCGGAGGGTTCAATTATTATTCACGCGGTGATACGGGGCTGGCATGGCTAAGCGAATTTCAGCTTCGTGGAAAATAAATATGCTTTTGTGGAGGTTAATTCCCGTATTCACAAGAAACTCGAAGGTTACCGACTACAATGAACAACAAAAACACAAAATGTTTTTGTTTTGCCTTTATTATTACAAGTGTTGCGACGTAATGATAAACGAGCCTAATTTTGATATTAAATGGCGAAAATAAACGAATACAAATAAGTTGCATTTTATATTATGGTCTCCCTTCAAATCTTTAATTTTCACAAATCTCGCTTATTATACTCTGTTCGAAGACCTCGTAGACACCGTAAGTCAATATTAATTATATCAATATCATCTTTACAAGGCATTGCAACGGTCTATATATACACAATTTGTATAAGTGTTTTCTATGTAAATCATTGAGACAGTCAATCACAGTACAATATAGTAAAAGAGGCAAATAGATCCACCTCCTTCCCGGCTCCCGTCCGTTCACCCGTTTTCATAACACTCCATAACTGTAGGTACTGAAAACTTTTCCAGCTGCCCAATTTCCCATTCGCCAGATAGGCAATGTTTTTGCAGCCCCGCTGACACAATAAGTTATTATTAGTGCCCGTCACGATTTAATGGCTTTGCCAAACTGAACCGCGGTGTTTTAAGCCGACAGCCAGTTGGTTTTAAGCAAATAAAAACAAAATGGTGGAATAATAAAATTTTACTACGGATAAATCCGTATGTAGTGCGAAGTGGCGTTTTGCACATACCGTACTGTGCGGTAAATCGCATAACATGCAGAAATGGAATAAAAGCATCATTGTGAGAATCAATGTGAACCAATTTTGAATTTGCATATAGCCTTTATTTGGCAAAAGCCTTTCATTTGAAATGTTAACACAACAGATTTAGGAGAATTTAAAGTAATACCTTATTTCATACGGGCATTCAAATCAAAATAGGATTGTTCCAATTGTTTGAATCATTCCTATTTCGATTGTGTTTAGATGATTAAATCGCATCGCTGTGAAGTCACAACGTGTCAATACCATGCGATGCATATTTATGGAATTTATTTTATTTTAAACAGTTGTTAAATTGTTTCAACCTTGACTGGCCCGCTGGCCGAATGGTCAGAGACCCTGGCCACGAAACCAAGGGTCGCAGATTCGAATCCCGCTAAGGGCAAATAATTCGTGTGATGAATATTTGTACTCGAATCATCAGTTATGCTTAGGGTTCATGATTTCTCGAGCTTTTCAATTTCTCGGGTCTAAAGAAATCCTGAGGCTTCTTGGGTGGTCGAGAAATTTACACTTACGTACGTTTTCTCATATTATTTGGTTCCGTTAAATTTAGTGGTTTTCCTCTCAAATAAAAGTATCAAATGAATTATAAAACTTTCATTGATTATATTCAAAAACATTAATCTTATGAATAAGCTATTTAACTTTAAAAACGACTTTTCTCGAGCTTGATTTCCCGGGAACAAATCCCAACGATTTGAACCCTAGTTGTGCTCATCATTTGTACTCAGTCATATCCGTTCACCTAGTATCCATAGCACAAGTTTATAAGCTTAGTTTGCGACTAGGGAATTGGTGTTTCAGTAAAAAAAAAAACTAATTAATAGTTAACCTTTTTCTGGCCATTAACGAATCTTCTGAAACTATTTCAATTGAAACTTGTTCCGACGTCTCACTTAATATGAATATCACAACTAGACCAGCTTTCAGTATATAGGATCGTGCCTCAGAATTAAGCGCATTATACCGAAATCTTATTAAGTATATCGATGTTTCGTCACCCTGAGGAAATTAGGGACATGTACGTAGGGACACGAAAAAAGTATCGATACTTTGTAGTATCGAGTACATTTCCTTTCGATACCGATATTTTTGTACTCCTTTCTATTCGATACCTTTACTCAGTGAGTATTTTTGACAGGTATCGTATCGAAAGAACCTTAGACATTAGGTCCTATACTCAAGAGTCAGCTAAGTATCGATACTTTTGTTACGATACTATTTCGATTACGATAATTTTTTCGATGCCGATTACATCCTACAGTATCGATACTTTCGATTCGATACCGTGTCCCTACATGTACGTACAGCCAGTTAGTGACCTCAAGTAATATCGTCTTTTTAGTCACTCAGCGATAGTGATTTCCAAAAAATATGTTATAATAACTTATCACTTCACTATAAACTCCAAAGCAGAGTTAATCCAGGCTTACCTGGCAACCTTTTGCACATAAATAACATAGCTCTTTTATGATTTAGTAGGTAGTATTATAATATAGCATTAATGTATGAAAATAAAGCGTCCTCTCTTTAATTGTAGTGCCCTCACAGGGTCTATAATGTAGTTTATTAATAACCGCCCACACCTTTTAAACATTATGGAAGCAATAAATTATTGAGTATTGAGTATTAAGGCTGTATTCATGAAGTATAGAAAAGTCTAGACCAAACGGTAAGATTGCTTGACCCTAATAGACTAACACTATCCATACTGCAAAATTCATACTGCATACTGCATTTTAAGTAAGTACCTATTATTTGGCTAAAAATAATATTACTGCATTTATAATTAATATTACCTTCGAGGATTATGGGCGTGATATTATGTATGTATGTATAATTCATATTCATCAACATATTTATTGCGTGTTTGGATACTTTTTTATCGCTGTTGTCGAATCAACAAAAACAATTTAAAGCATATCGAGGAGAGTAGCCAAAGTTAAGAGTTATACCATTACAAAATATGGCTTAGTAGCTTCCGATAAAACAAATAACTAGATGTTACTAAGCGTAAACCTTTTTCTTTGTATTAAAGAAATATGAAATATGAGTGACTCACTTGAAACCAATAAGTTATGTTCAAAAAAAATTTTGACAAAAACTACTACTCTTTATTATTATGTAGTATAATATAAATAGACTTTTATAATTATATTTAAAACTTGATAGGAACAAAATAAACATTATCGTTCGAACCGTAGCAGTAAGCAAATCGTAGCCCTGCTCGCTACAATATTTATGAGTAGCATAAACTGTTACCTTAACTATTGATTAACGCGGCGACCATCGAGGTGGCTAGTCAGTGCACTGGCCGTGAAACTGCTAACCGCGTTACGGGGCCAACACATTGTGTACCCTATACTGGTGACAAGTAAGCTTAAAATAGTCCAAAGACGTGTCACACGCACAGGGTCGTACACTCTTCTCCGGGGTGCAAAAGCCGGTTGCTCTTGATAAGATGACACGACATTAAGATACGTGTTAAAATGTCTAACAATTAGTTTATTAATTCAAAGTGCCCAGTCCATTTGATTAAATAGGTGACCTAGGCTTGGTAACATTTTAGCAGTTTATCTGATAAATAATAATAATAAATTCATTTATTCAAGAAAACACATTTTTATACATTTTGTGAACTACTCTCATATAAGGTCGCCCTGTGTTATGATGAGAGATAGGCTCTTCTTAGGAAAAAAACAAAATGTTAGTTTAAATAACAATGTACTTTTCGGTGCCCATGTGGCCACTTATTTATTTTCACTTGATTATATAAATCTCGATAATCTGAGAATTTACGTGCTTGTATTCCAATGTATGAATCTGAAAATATAGGTCTTTAAGTATTTTCTAATTGGAGAGGTTTTTTAGGCGACGAGCTAGCCACTCTTTCACAATTTTCCATTCTAAAAGGGATTACAAAAGTTTACCGCTACCTGAGTTATCCCCATACCTTCGACGATTGCGGGCGTGTGTATGTTTTACACTTTCTAGATAAAATCCTATTTCTGTTATCGGCAACTACTAAACCGTCTCTGTAGTAATAGAACTTCGGAGATTACAGAACTAATAGAATGTCGATAATCGTACAAGTCTCGCCGTAACCTTGCACCCTTGCACCCCTACATCGAAACAGCCCTGTTCTTGCACTTGGGGGAGAAATGCTAAGGTCACAACCCTCTCGGAAAATTACCTCGTACACATGGACGGGGCGAAGTGGTGCATCCATTTGCTATTTCAAACCGTTTGAACTGGTGACACAAGTAGTTGAGTGTTTACTTTCAGTGTTATTTATAGTCTTGCAGAAAGGACGGTTGATTGGATTGAAAGGGAGCTAGTGTTAATGACCAGGCTAGTGTTATAAATACAAATTTAGTTTTAAAAAACTGTTTCTTTGGATTTGTTTCAAACCCCCAATGTGATGTGCGTATATACCTATAAATAATAAATTAATAAATTTTCTAGACTGACACACCAATTCCCTAGTCCCAAACTAAGCTTATGCTTGTGCTATGGATACTAGGTGAACGGATAGACATACTTAAATACGTTTATAAACATCCATGACTCGAGTACAAATGTCCATGTTCATCCCACGAAACATTTGCCCCTAGCGGGATTCGAACCCGCAACCCTTGATTTCGTGGCCAGGGTCTCTGACCACTCGACCAACCTATAAGTTATTTATTTAATAAATTTTTCAAAAATAAATAACATTTTTTTTATACATTATTAATAACAGTTCATTATCTAATAACAGCATTATGTACTTCTTTACATAATACAAAACATAGCGCTGATTCTGTCTGTTCGTTTAAATCTGTTGAAGAGACGTTGATGCGGCTTTTTACCAATAGATAGTGATTCAAAGGAAAGACATATGCTTATAGTGTCATATAGCTTTGTGACCGCCGGGCGAAGCCGGGGCGAGTCACTATTTAGTAATTAATTAATTGCCAAACAAGCGGCAAGCTTCCATTAACAACAAAATAAAATTATGATATTCATGTAATACTTACACATTATACTCTACACAACTTTAATAACTAGTTAATCAATATTAAAATAACAACTTCAAGCTGTAGACTTTCAAAAGAACGAAGCAATAAAAATATATACGGTCGAATTGAGAATCACCTCCTTTTTTGAAGTCGTTTGAAAACCATTGTAGGAAGGTACAAGAATCCCATTTTGTAGAATACTGTTTTTTCCTTAAAATACGAGAGTCTTAACTAAGTTTATTTAACTGATCCCCCCAAAAAGACAATAGTAGGTACATACGTTCACGGATTTACCTCAAACAGATTCCTCTGTAGTAATATCTATTTGGGTTATCGAGTTTAGGTTTTAATTTGTTTTATTGCTTAGAATGTATTGTATATAGTGTGGCAAATCGTTATTTTTAATCAGAATTACTTTAACTTGTGTTACATGTAAATGTAACATATGAAGGATATCGCTCTTCATTCTACGTAAAACAAATGTGTCAGTTTCGTACATCAGCTAAGTATATGTAACTTAAAGTTTGAAATATGCTACCATATTTCAAAGTACGCATTTCATTAGCTACTTAATCAGATTAATGTATGTGATGTTGTTTAATATGTATCATACATTACACTTATATTATAAAAATAAATAGTATACCGATTTTCGGGTATATAATTGTGTAATAAATTGTGTAATTTCGGGTATATAATTGTCTGGTTTGGTTAATTTATGCTTAAATTATGTAAACATCGTTATTTTATATTTTGGTGTCTGACAAGCCAACTTCACGACATGGTTCAAATGCAAATATGATCTATACACCCCTGTAAAATATGTTGTTGAAAAGAGTAACTACCGAGTTTCTTGCCGGTTTCTTCTCGGTAGAAGCAAATTCCGAACCGGTGGTAGATTCATATTATTAGTTGATTTTCCTATTGAATTGACGATTTATAAGTGTTTGTTTCAAACCTATATAAATAAAGAGTATTTTGACTTGGACTTTGACTTTGACTTTGTAGGCGACAAGCTAGCCACTTATTTCCACCTAACCCAGCCCAGTTTTATTTTTGACTGAATGTTAATGGGGCCTGCTGTCCCTTTGACTCTGCCTACCCCTTCGGGGTTAAGGGCGTGATGTTATGTATGTATGTATTATGTAGAAAAAGAAAAGATTTGTAATGATAAGATGATAAATAATAAAAAGCTGCTGGACGATTTAAAAAAAATTGAGAAAATTTAATTACACTATCCAGGGATATTCCGACCAATTGGAGCAAACATTACTTTATTTATTTTTATGGAAATACCCGTCAAAATGTCGAACATCCATATTATGCACTTATATATGTCATGTCAGCGCGTCAATTGGCATGTACTTTTAATAATAAACTGTCATAAGTTGCATAACGCCTCCGGCGCCTTCCAAGTCGCCCAGTTTCAATATCCGGCTGCGCCATTACACGTTCTGGAGGGCAGTCCGCCCCTGGACAATATTTCAGTGTGAGCGCAGCTGATCGGAGGCACTGCAGCTGTAACAACGGAATTCAAAGAACACTGTTCATTATTTTCTTTGCTTCCGTGGTTCGTGGTACGCTTAGACTATGATCGTGGATTTAGTGAGTCTGGTAAATCTAACAACTTTAGCAAGAGAACCTTCCCTGATTCATGCGAACAGACACATGTGATTTGATTACACGTTTATTGTTTTTTTTTTATGTACAGGCTTACTCACGATGTTGTCGCTCGCCGTCGAGGTGGTAGGTATAAAATGATTTTTAGACTTGAAAAGGCCGTAAAATGCGGATACGGTACGTGTCTTTGCCACTAAGGTACCACAACTCGGGATTTCATACAACGGCGTAATACAATCAAATTAAATTTTGTTACAGAAGAGCAAGTTAGGCCTAATGACGAAAATGGTTGACAAACTTTTTGTTTGACGAGAGTTTCTTTACTTTGGCGTCTTGCGGGGAATGTTGTTTATTTTTTTAACATTTCGACAGCTAACTTGGAACATGTTTATTCGTAAATTAAAATTTCTTTGCGACTAAAGGAAAATGTACTAATGTATTCACTTAAAAAAAAAAGGAAGTTCACAATACAGCTGAATTATTGTTATGACAGTGAAATTTATAAAACCTCCACGACTGTCAAAAATTTCAGCATAAATAACATAATTATAAAATAACTAAAGCAACTATGATGTGTTATATAAACGAATTAAGGTAGATTAAAAAATCTGTCGAACGTTGTCTCTTTATTTATACTAATATTATAAAGCTGAAGAGTTTGTCTGTTTGCTTGAACGCGCTAATCTCAGGAACTACTAGTCCTGGTTATAACAAACTAGCTGTGTCCGCTGTTTTACCAACGTTTATAGTTAATGTTATATAGCCAATAGCCTTTCCCGATAAATGGGCTATCTAACACTGAAAGAACCTTTCTAATCGGATCAGTAGTTCCTGAGATTAGCGCGTTCAAGCAAACAAACAAACTCTTCAGCTTGATAACATTAGTAAGTATAGCTAATTACAAACAATCTGTCAGCTGAAGTAATATAATTGAGTAATCTACTTTAATTTTCTTTCAACCTAATGTATCCACTTGCACGACCAACTGAGACTTCAGATTTCGCCATATTATTATTAATTGTCAGTAATGGGATCCCACATTTTGAAAAATATTTTGTACAATCTGTAGTCAAATTCTCAAGAACAAAACTATTTTTCTCGGTCATAGATACACCACCTAATACATATTTTATTCAAAAATACCTCATTAACCGTTAGGCATATTGCCGTCCGGTAGAAAGTCTTACTACCGGACGGCAACATGCCCAATACGATTTGACTAATATACAGATATCCGGACCCTGGCGAATCTAATGAATTAGAAATTAGGTAATAGCCCATTTACTTTCATTATCATGAAGTCAAATGTAGGCTGTAATATAGTAATATCACGGACTAGTAAAAAAAGAAGGACTCCACGTTGTCCTGCGTGAAGCCACGTTTATGGATGTGTGAGTGAGATAATTACGGATACCAGATATCAAATATCTGTCATTTGGAGCGCTTATTACGTCAATGTGTCATGTAAGTTTCGTGTCAAGTTGGAGCACCTAAGGAGCTTCAATGTCCAATTAGTGGCGCGGAGTCCTTCTTTTTTTATTAGTCCGTGAGTAATATCTAGTTTTACACATTAAAATAGGCACCTACTATAGCTCCTATTTAGAAATACTCACAATAGCAACTCTGAGTCAATCAGATTAATATACGGCTTTACCACTAGATCTAATAATATCTATAATACAATACGTTTACTAGTATACTATGCTTATTGCACTCCAAAATCAAAATAGCATCAACCCTGCCTTATTATATACTCTTTTGACTTCATATAAATCGAATTCTTGAAATCCAATACATATATACTAATAGAATTATAAGCAACAATGGCGACGCCAAGTATATACTACACATATGAAACCTCGTTTAATTTATTCCCGTTAATCTTACGTCGCTTGATACAAGTTCCTCAGTAATCCACCACACAATAATAAAAGCTGATAGCTAAACTACAAACTTGTCACGGGTTAGTAATTTACCTAAGTAATTGGTTTCCTTTGAGCGCCTAAGTGTAACAAACAGCTGAGCTATTTCATCTTATCTCAGACGACACAACGCAATGAATACCCTCAATAGGCTGGCCGTCAGAACCAGCAGTGGTAAAACAACTATGACGAAGGGTTACTAGCGATGCGCCAAATTGATTCTATCTTTATAAAGATCGGATCGAGGGAATACGATCCAATCGATTTTTTAATCGAATCGAGTGCATACGACCCATTCGATTTTCGGATCGGATCGAGTGCAACGATTCAATTGATTTTCGGATCGGATCGTATGCATTCGATCCCAACTACGGATCGAATCAACTCTAACAAAAATGGGGTCGCGGTTTAATATTTTGGTTACATAACATATACTCGTATCAGAATCGACACAGACTCGATACACATCGCCTTTCAAAATTACTGTTTCTCAAAAGTCTAAAATTAATGATGGCACCAAAAATACTTTGTAATTTCACCTTCCATATTAGTTAACTTTAATCTAAAAATTTGTATTCTTTGGTCTATATAACTAACCCAATCCTTTTTGTTACAAATAAAAGTCATACCTACCTACAAATCGAATTCTGTAAAGATGATGTGATGTTACAGAAATAAATAAGTATAAAGATTTTGTATGCGATTTTTGGAATCAATCTATTGGGGATCGAATCAAATGCATGAGTTCCGATCTGCAGGTAGGTCGTTATCGATCATTAAGATCCACAAAATCGGTACAAGCTTAAAAGAGCACATCCCTAGCTTACACTAATTATAGCAACATTCAGCATGTGGTCAGTATCCCCAAAAACTAGGCTCCAGGACTGGCCCATTGTTGTACCTACGTAATCTATTTACAAAACAACTTCTCAAGTAAATACATAATTGATGCTCCCAAAAACGTGAGTGGTGAAACTTTGATTTATGTGTTGCCTGCCTTTATGTTCCCGGTTTAGACGCAACTTTTGCGGAAGTCGCCAGACAATGAGTTTCGTGTTGAACAGTTCATGCTGTCATTAGGTAAAGCATTCTTATACGAGCAAAAAGCTGACAGGATGAAGGCAAACACGTCTAATTTAAAATTTAGGTTTCAATCGCCGGTTACCACCAAGATAATCACAAAAAAAAACAGTTGAATTGAGAACCTCCTTTTTTTTGAAGTCGGTTAAACATTAAGTGCAATGATTTCGAAGTCTTGTTATGATATTAACCCTTGGTGGATTTTTGATACAATAAAACGATAAACCTAGTTCAAAAATATAATACTAATGAGGCACAAAGAGAACGGGGGGCAATTGGTTTCATCTTAAATATTTATGGTTTATTAAAATTTTAAAATCTTATTACGAAGATAATAAACGATAATAAAAGATAATAGTTTTTTCTTTGTCCAGGAAACTTCTTAACATTCCTCTAGCTAGAGCAAGCGGCAAAAATTCCACAGCAATATCGTTCAATTACACACTGGAACTCGCACGTTATTCCCCAACCACTTAATTAGGGATCAAGTTAAAATTACATTAGCGAAATAGTTCCCCAATTAAAGTCAACTTAAACATTTGACATTTCTAAGCGCCCATAGAAACTTCGCTACGTGTTTCAGTGGAATGGGTTATGAATTTTATATCATTTTGATTTCTCGGCGTTATATGTGAATTTTAGGGTTGCTGCGTGTGACAAATCAAATATGTTAGAATGGAATAAAAAAAGGGATTATTTTAATATTGTGAATTTTCGAGATTCATATAAAATCTGACAATCGTCATCTGGTAGAATTTCATTTTTAAATTTTTTCACATATTATTATTAAATCAGTGGTTTTTCAACTTATAATAATCTTGTCTAAATAGAGAAGATGGCATTAATATTCTTAGATCATAATTACAACGCAACTATGTCGTTGATATTTTATATAAATAAATACCACAAGAATGACAACTGACAATGACATTTAATAATAAAACATACAAAATTAAGACATAATTTATGTTAAAGTAATCTCAAATTACTTTGATATCCCTATTTGAGACAAAAAAAAATTACCATCTACACGCAAAGATGAAGATAACTCGACAACCCTAACTGCAGGCTAAAACACGCGCCAGCACGTGAGGTATATTCGAAATTGATCACCGGCTCCAGACTCGCACGAGCACGGTTATTGGTTTCGGTGGGCATGCAGTTTTCGAGTCCCGATGAAATGCACCCGACTTGTGTGAACAACACGACTTGATTGCGCTACCCCGCGCTACGGGCTGCAGGAAATCGCGTTTGCAAATGCACTGAAAGGAGCACGTCTCTATTCGAGCAAATTGTTTGGATGTCATTTGTCGCCATTGGAAAAAATGGTTCTGGAAACTGCAAAGGAAACGAATGCAACGTACCACAGAGTCTCTTCCGTTTGTGAAATTCAGTCAGTCAGTTCTTAACGTTTTTAGGTAAGATTTGTAGAATAGGATAAAACTCTTTGGGAAGACATTTATTCGGCTTCTTTAATTTTTCGAAAACCCCCTCTATATAAGGCCATTAAAATCAATGTGTACGATAATGCTCTTGTACGTTTGTTTCTGTTAAGTCGGCGTAAACCCATTTTCTGTAAAAACCCGTTGTTTGTCTTCCCGCCTTTGTCGGTCTTGTTAATCGAAAAGATGTGCCCCAAATTGCTTTACCAAACAAAAATATCGCGGCCAATCTCCTATTTAAACTTTTGAGCATCACGATTGCGTCGCCGAGTCAGCACTACAAAGAGCTGGAACGAATTATTGCCAGAAACAAAAGAAATAAACTTGGTACCACAACTTTGTTTTCAACGAGAAAAAATTGCAGTCGCCAACACTGACTGCGCTGACGCGTGCCTTTTTACAAAAGCAATGTTTTTAAAGTAGCCCCAAGCGAATGGGTGCCCGAGTAGATATACAAACGTAAATTAAATCTAGGGAATCCCTCTGATTGAAAATTTTGAAGCCAAAAAATAGACATCAAAGACACGTCGACGCTTTTAAAAAGATCTGAAGGTTTCACCTTTACTGAGCTAGAAAAAAAGAAGCTCAGCTTTATAGTAAAAAAAATAAACAATCCGTATACTTCAAAGCTAAACTAGGCTAGCGTTTAAAGCGATCTAGATGAATAATAATGCTGAACTTCTTTGTTAATTGAATTTATTTCTCAGAAAAAGATATCTCCATTTTTCCAGTTGAGTTGTTTTGGTGCACAAATGTTATTTTCATCTCCTTATACACAGACTCAAATATTAAAGTCCTGGCAAGAAAGCAGATATTTTTTTTCAGTACAAACAATACAATGTTACAATGTAAAATACGAGTGTTTATAAAAATAACCTAACGGCTTAACTAATAAGAAACTAGTAGAAGCAAAGGTTGTAAAAGGTCTCATATTTCACGACCTCGCTCAGTGTTGGTATCCGCAACGTTATTTTTGTTTGCTAAGCAATCTAGCGAGTGTCTAATGGACACTCTAATTAACTAGGGTTAGGTTACGTTTACCTAGTTTCCTTAACAGCTAATTTGAGGCGCCTCGCGCAAGCCAGCGCTACCGCCTTACGTAATATATCACGCTACGTGTCCCAAACTAGGGGTGTCCTTAGAAAAACACAATTATGGCGGCAAACATTTCCTCAAACATACTACAGCTCCATTTTATGATCATATTTCGATAGCGAAATGAAGGTAGCATTATGGATTATGGTAATGCGGTCAATACGCTTAATTGTGTTTGTTCTTATTATATTTAAGAGAGTTATCAGGCATAGTAACTAAGGCTTGTGAGAACTGTAAACATTGAACAACGTTTGTTTCCGAGGCTTTAATAACTTGTCAATAATACTGAAATTTACCAAAAAAATTTGCTCCTTAAAACGTATCTTCTCGTCTGCCGGTCCAAGAAATCTCGGAAACAAACGATTGGTTTTTACGTTCCCCTGTGAGGTTAATTTCAAAAATCTTTTTAGATACAGCAATGATGTATCTGCGTCATTAATCCAGGAAAAATCAAAATTCCCGGGAGACGAGATAAAGACTTATCTCTGACAAATTCCGCCCAAGCGAGTGAAAAACAGATTTAGTACTAAATAAAAAAGGTCAAAAAATTTGGCTTCAGGCTTTATTTTACATCTTTTGTTCCCGTGGCTTCTTAAGTGTTTGCAAACAGTAACATGTCTCCTTTTACATTTTTGTTAGAACCACATAAATCAATGTTATTCTACATAGGTGTTTCTCGCATAAAATTTAAAAAGTTTTTGTTTGCTAAGATCCCTTACTATTTTTCTAAAATAGTAGTACCGTTAGTAACTTCTTGTTACACCAGCTAAAACATTTGTATAAACAGAGAGGTTTCAAGTTGTTATGTTTATTGATAACCTGTGCTATTTTAACATTGCAATCATCTGATTGTAAGTATCTACTTTTATTTATCTGTATAAATTTTCTGGCGTCTCTTGACTCTTTTTGGAAGATTAAAAACAATAAGTATATTAATGAAACGAGGCCTAAAAGGCCGCAATCTGTCGAAAGCGCAAATTCAAAACCAGATTAAGGGTTAAACACGAGAAAACGGTGGTCTGTCCGTGTCTACATTAAAATTATTCGACTCCCTCGCAACGTTTCATGCATTATTCACTGTCGCTAAGCGTTCTGTCTTCGATGTTTCGGCCTAACTCGTCCGACCCGAACTGCTTAAGTTATGAAAATGTGACAAGCTTACGCCGCATTTGTCAACTCGTAATTTATTGGGGGAATTTATTAATTTCGCTCGGCAAGCGCCGGCTATTTGTAAAGACTGTTTTGTAGCGCGATCAGTCCCACTTCTTAACGTGACAGGTTTTTTTTTAAATTGGACGTTAGTATCAGATCTATTTAGGATCAGGAACGTATTAACGCGAAGGATTGCAATCGTTATTCATTAAATTTTTTAAAAACAAACTTTTCAGCTTTATAATATTAGCAGTGTACGTTCACATACACAACATGTATAATAGTAGTATAAAATATTGGTATATATCAATTGGTAGATTAAAAAAGTGAAAACACAATCAAGACTCTATTCCACAAGAGTGGAGTTGCCGCCAAAAAATAGTATAATTTATAAATAACTTTTAACATTCGGCTTATACGAACAATTAAAAATATATGTATATATTAACATGCCATATAAATTATATTTTCGCCATATCTTCCTTGAACCACTGAAATAATGTGTTTTTATAGTTACTCCCTCAATTTTTGTAAAACAAACGCTTTTTATACCTATTAGATAATAAAAGTCCCTAATTTCATTGTTCGAGATATTTACGGACCTACCACACATTTGGCCGTACCAAGCGATTTGTAAAGTGACAGAAATGACTCCAATATCCCTTACGATGCGACACTAAACTCACACAAGTGATTTATTCCGGCCCCAAAAGAATGAACTAAAACATTTTTTCCAATAAGTAGAGCTCACTCTCAAAACGGCTGAACGTACTCGTATTTGCGGGGAAAATGGCGTCTGGCATTTACACGAAGCTGATATTCATCTTCAATGTAAGCATTAATGCTACTAGTATAGTTTACATCAGGGAAACTACAAGGCACATTAGCGATAATGGCAAGAAATGAAATATCAACTGACAATCTTATTTCTAACGTCGCAACTCGATACTATGCTTCTATCCGATCTTCGAATGTAATTATCTCAGTATATAACTCGGGGATATCTAGCTCTAAGAATAACCTGGTTTCATTTACAGACTATATTTACAGAAAATAATTTAATAAATAGAGTCTAAAAACACTTTTCTATTAGTTGAGTAGATACCACTCTAATCACGGTCATATTGCGTCTCTATCATCACATTAGCTCGATGATATATTAACATGACAATACAGTACAGACAAACTTCATCTCAATTCAGATTTCAGCAAGAGGCCTGTTTTACAGCCTTACATTGTAAATAAAAAAAAGCTTACAACAATTTATCATGATATGCCAAATTAAAATCAGTTAACTGAAAAGCTCAGTGGCGTAGCAGCTTGCATAAGTGGGAAAATGCATAAGCATCATAAAATTCGCTTTACTCATGAAAACATATTGCTATGAAAGTTGTATAACCCTTGCGTTGCGTCTGCTGAAATTATATCCTTTTCAGATCTGTATCAAACCAACAACTGTGTACGTTGTAGCTTGATGAGTCAATAAAATATAATAGTTAACTTTAAAATCGCTAAATAACTAAGCGTAAAATTATACTTATATTTAAATTCCTCCCGAACCCGCAATGTTTAGTCTCGTGTCCAGGGACTAGCCCAAACGGCCCGTAAAATTTATCAAATCGTTTGCATTGTTACGTTATAACCTGCAGAGTCGATCATTTGCTTTGTCATGAAAAAAAAACACAGAAGAAGTCCTGTTGTCACGGTAGACAACAGGACCACAACTGCTTAAGCTAACTTAGACTTATTATTCTCAGCTTATCATCATCATCATCAGCTTATCGTCATCCACTGCTGGACATAGGCCTCTCCCAACGCCACTCAGCTCACTCAGACTTATTATTACAAGAAGAAAATAACAATTCTGCAGAATTCCAAGTTATTCCAGTTGAAACCAACAAAATAACACAAGTACATAATTTTCATTATAGCCTTTATGAGCTTTACGTAAACCAGCGACATTCAGGCCCAACTTAACCTAGGGCCCGGACAATGAAACAGGCGAGGCCCCCACTAACATTCTTCGTTTCTTGAACGGCATTGTCGCTTGCACTAAATGAATTACCAACCACAAAGCGACGGGCCGCTCCCATGAATTATTCAACGTGTGCGCAGACCTTCCACTCGCGAGGTAAATAACGCGACCCGAAAATATTCCTCTCGTACGTACGAAATTGAAAAAGTTGCCTCTAATTAGGACCCTTGTTGACACGATACTTTTCAACATTGGTTTTCGTAATAACGTCTTTCTTGGACTTGCTTGAATAAGCAGCCTTCGAGACGTTTGAAGTACCTAACCTTTATATGGCATTCTTTTATACATACACATATGATGCTTTTTAGCAACTAAAATTATGAAAATAATATTTTGGCTGTTTTACATAGCAAGTTATTCATATTTATCTCCTAATGCTTAACCTTGATAAAATATTAAATTTTACATATACACCACGCCAACAATCCCTCAAGGAGTCAAGGGAGCGGTCCTTCTACCACTTTCAGACCAAAATTGGTATTACGAAATAATATATTAAGTAGTAACTACAGAATCCATGAAGAAAGTAAAATACTAAACGCATTGCTTCTCCTTCAACCAAAAAAGCACATAGCAAATCCTTCAATTCTTTCCTTTAGGCAGCCGTAATCACGTTTATTATTTACTTTTGTTATCAGAATATCTTAGCCGGCAGATTTAGATCTCAATATCATGATAACGTAAACGTGAACGCAACGTATGATTTATTTCTCGCACCATGTGTGCCGATTATATTGCGCACATAAAAATCGAATTTCTTTTCATATATTTCAACGCAGAAACCTATCTTTTGCTTCCTCACGTTATGTGTTGTACTTCGTAGATTAGAGAAAATTTTGTGATTTGCATTGAAACGACTGCTAACTAAGTTTCGTAACCCTTAGGCAGCAGAACCAGACATAATTTACTTATTTACATATAAAATCCAGATGTAGGTCCATGCCCAGGTTTAAACCAGCACCCATAGCGAAAGAGACGCCTGCCTTACCGTTAAGCACGGCTCTGAGCGATGATAAGCCAAATTTTCCTACGTGAGAGACGCAGATTCGTAAACGGCAAATGCTCACACATAGCATGTGGAACATGAATATGTTAAGCCGGGAAATCGAAAAGTCCCACAATGCCGCACAACATAATTCCTGTATTTTGACACTTTATGCCTTACACTCCAAGCGGAAATCTCGTTTCGTACAGTATTCGGATTTATAAAGAAGATTTATACGCAATCCTTTTTTAATTTGAGTATTTTCTCTAATAAAATGTACCAACAAATATAACTCTATCAGTAGGCAATTGAAAATTGGAGCATAATTTATTTTAATCGATGATGGATAGTGACGGTAGTACCTTGAGAGGTAAAGTAACACCTGCCTATATGCGAGGGATTTTAATAAGAATTTAAACCACAATCCTAGGGAAAATAATATGGGGAAAACCTGCAAATCAATAAGGATGTTCTACTGTCAACAGATTAATAAGTAAAGATGACAGATGCTCTAATATAATATTAATAATTGGACTTGTAAATCAAGGATAATGATCCAAACGGACACCGACTAAGAACGGGATCTAACAAGCTGGAAAAATGACGATTGCAGATTCACAAAAACTTTGAGTGCTCTATAAAATATTCATAAAAAATATAAATGAGATTACTCTCTAGACTATTTCCTTAGATAATCTTCTCCATTAGTAATAAATCTAGTACTTTCAGTAGCAGGAATTTTCTTGTTTGGTACTTTTTTAGACCAATTGCATTGTTTCACGCATAAGAATATTATTAAAAGGCACTCATATAAATAAAAGTAAAATCTTGCGCTATCAATTTTCGTATAAGGAGGGGCCTAAGTCAATATGGCAACAGGAACAAACTTAAGTTCCATATCAAGTTATAAAATCCCAACTATGGATTTAACACACATTCTCTGAACAATATCCAAATCCATGGCCTGATCACATCCAACTATAATACCCAGAGCACAACGGAAAGGACTGACCAAATATTAGCGTCGTATAATTGTAAATCCGGGTCTAACGATTTGCATACAATTATTTTGCGGATCTAAATATTTAGGTGTTGGCGATGCAGCCTAAACTAACAATCCCGGCGCGTTGTATTTGCCCATTATCAATCGCAGGAGTCCCTTACGCGGTGAGCTTGACGCTGTTTACTCCACAAACTTGGGTTTAATTAATTATGTTAATACACTCTTAAAGGCAGGCATCATGAGGCTGTTATTGTGTTTGAAATCTTAACGGTGTAAGCAACGTATAATGTGAACTAGAGAATTTAAAAACACTGTGATTTCAATGTTGCAAGTTCGTTCTTCAAGAACAATAACGGTGAGAAGATATTTGTTTTTTATTTGGCGCCATTGGCAGCGAAATTGAGCAAACGCGAGACAAACGATTAACCACAGGAAGACCTCTCTCTGTTAAAGCTTATTTGAAATACAGCACTTGTAATATCAGAAATATGCCATACCTACCTATATACATTTAGGGCGCCAAGGGCTTACCTGACTCTTGGTAATGAAATCCATGACGCATTACCAAGTGACTTTGTAAGGAACGCTATAAATGTATCACTTGAATCCAAATCTGGCTTCCGGCTGACAAAACCTCAAACATCATGACATCGATCCAGTATTGAGTCAACTATGTCCTACGGCAGTTCTGTGTATATTCGGCTAAACAGTGACGCATCTTGACTATTCATGAATGGTGGCGGCCTAATTGCATTATCAAAAGTTTGGCAATCGAAGTCACTTGTACGAACACTGAAGGACATTGGTGGCACACGTGTATCTAACTGGCATAAACCAACTTTACCCCCAACTAGTTGTACCTAACAACACAAACATTAGAATAAAGACAAAGAAAAGGCCCACATTATGTATAGATTTATGTTATGACTAACGGTCTATCGGTTAACTTAACGGTCTATCGGTTACTTATATTAAAAGAAAAGAGTAACTTTTCTCTCTTATTATTTATAGTCTAACAGCAAAGTCGCCTTATTATACATAGCAACGCGCTCGTAATCCCCGAAGGAGTAGTAGTCTAAGGTCCAAACCTAAATCGACGTTCACCGAGCTAATAATAGAATGAAACATATTTTAAAATAAATTTACTGATTAGTGAAATTTACTATTTACTGGACTGATTATTATTTTTAATTATAAAAAAAAAATTATTTGTAAAAAATTTTGCAACAACTAGATAATAAGAAAATTTTACCCTGACTCAATAAAACGTCCGTTTTATAAGGAACTACGGCGCAAAAGAAGACATAGAATTTTTTTTGAAGAAGATTCAAAGTATTGACTACAACTCTAAATAAATTAATATCAGACTACATCACATACATTGATCTGACTCCGAGGTAAGTAGCTTAAGCACTTGTGTTACGGATATCAGCATCAACAGTGATATTACAAATATATACTTAAATATTGGATATTAACACCCAGATACAGAACAAACACAAGTATTCATCATACAAATGTTTGTCCTGGGTGGGAATCGAACCCACAACTCAAGCGCCTTGGCGCATGGGGCAGGGTCACTACCGAATGCGCCATCGAGTCTTCAAATGTTCTCGATCATGGCATTGCAATCAAAGGTAGATAAAACAAGTATTTAGGTAAATACATTTACCTAACTAATATACATCAATAGATATAGTATTAGTAGCCTGTTTGATAACAAGGAGGTCATTAATTTTCTATTTAAGACTTGCTAATCCTGAAATAATAAATAAAGATCTAGCTAAAGTCTATAAGTAGAATATTTTTACGGGCGTAAATTTGTTTCGCGATATTTTATCTTTTGTTAGTGTAACCTTTCGTACAGAAATAATTACTTAAAAGCGTTTAAAACGCTCGGCTTTTGTGTGGCCTCATAATGGATAACATTTAATAAAAAAAACTGTAGTAAAATTATTCCGAAAATTTTCTCCAAGGACAACAAGAAATATATTCGAAAATTCTGGCTAACGATTTCCCTAGCTTACGCTTTATTCTATGCAAACGCAAATTTTTACTTAATTACAGAAATGCCTACGATAGTCTTTAAATCATTTAAATATACCATCTTGGTACATAGACGACGCTACTACGCTAACTGGCTAGACGAATGGAGTTATATATTCTGTAGTCATTTCAATTGTTAATTAACATATTTTGCTTATAATGATAATGTTATCGTAACATGTTGTGAAACAAAATCTTCCCGTCTTTCTGTCTGCCTGAACACGGTAAAATCAAAAACTACTTACTGGATGCGTTTAGGCGTACATGTCTGCCACTAGCTGAAGCCGGCCAGATAGATATATATTTACATACTTACATACATAACATCACGCCCATAATCCCCGAAGGGGTAGGCAGAGCCAAAGAGGCACCAGGCCCCTTTAACCACATTCAGCCAGAAACAGATATATATTTATATTTATAACTGTGCCAGCGGTGTCACCCGCGTTTATGGTAAATATTATAAAGACTATTTCCGTCATACATGATTTATATGTAACTTTAACCATTAAGCCTTAAAAAATGGAGTAACTTCTCCCGTTTTCCCAACATTTCCCTTCACTACTCTGCTCCTATTAATTGTAGCGTGATGAAAAGTATACTATAACCTGCCCAGGAGTATGAAGAATAATTGTACCAAGTTTCGTTAAAATCCGTCGAGTAGTTTTTGTTTCTATAAGGAACATACAGACAAACAGACAGACAGACAGACAAAAATTTAACTGATTGCATTTTTTACATCAGTATCGATAACTAATCACCCCCTAATAGTTATTTTGAAAATATATTTCATGTACAGAATTGACCTCTCTACAGATTTATTATAAGTATAGATTATTACATACATAAATACATACATATCATCAGGCCCACTATCCCTGAAGGAGTAGGCAGAATCAAAGGCGCAGCTAGTTCCTTCAACCAAATTCAGCCGAAAATAAAATTAGACTGGGTTCGATGGAAAATTGTGAAAAAGCAATGACAAGTGGCCAGGTCATTGCCAACACGATAACATCCCCCAAAAGCCGATATACTATAAGTCACCTTTTACGACATGCTAGGCAAGAAAGTTAGGACATCGTTTTAAGTCCCAGTCCAATATGGGACTAATTTAAATCTGTTTTATAATAGTTGTTATTACTGAACGGTGGTAGCTCAATGGTAAGGACACGCGCCTCTTAACCGAGGAGTGCGGGTTCAATCCCGGGCACGTACCTCTGGATTTTTCGAATCTATGTATGTACGTATTTAACCACTAGCTTGACGGCGAGGGAAAACATCGTGCAAATTGACAATGATGATCTATAATAGTTGTTATTATCGGCATAATACAAAAATCGGACATTATGTATATGTATTTTGAAAATTCTAATATATATAAAATCACCCTTCTCAGCGAATCAATCTGCAGCATTTCTCGTCAACGTACAAGCTCTAAACAAAACATGTTAGGTCGAACACACTTTGGCATTAATGGTTTAGATAACCCAGACTAACTTGCCCTAAATCTGATGGGCTACAAGTATCGTACGACATCTTTACGCGTTCTTATAATTAAGATTAACGACTTCGGACTTATTGTTACTCTACCAAAATAGCAAACTAGTAAAAACCATTATCTATAAAAGTGAAAGATTGATGGAGGAATCCGTCGTAATTTGTAATTCTATCCTCTTCATCAGTGACTTCCAATATACATCATCTCATTTACCTAATTAAATAAGAACCTGGAGGTGTTTTATTTGCTATTATTTTTCTCGTACCGCTTAAGACAATAATTAATTATAGGAACTAGGATCAACTAATTTCTCTAATTACCTTTTTCCAGAAGTAATTTAATTTGAGTAGGTACTATTGCTAGATATGCTGTTACTGCCGAAATAA
This sequence comes from Glyphodes perspectalis, assembly GCA_951394215.1. Lineage (NCBI taxonomy): Eukaryota > Metazoa > Arthropoda > Insecta > Lepidoptera > Crambidae > Glyphodes > Glyphodes perspectalis. The sequence goes on along the minus strand of OX596206.1, from coordinate 4,895,454 downwards.
AAATCTAATTAAAGCAATGATATTCGTTGTTTTTAGAATCAATCGGAAATGGAACCTTTATAATTTATATCTACTCGCATAAGTATCAGAATTCAAAAATACGAAGAGGGTTAATAAGTCAGTCAGTCTATCAGTAAGTGGCCTTTTTCGTTTTAATATGTTTGTAAAGATTGATGACTCGCTCGACGTAACATAACACACAGCTTGTGTACCAAAACACTATATTTCCAGAAGCCATATCCATCACGATGTTTTTAATAACATCAGCACCATATATTTTCTCGAACTTCTAAGCAGAATATAATAAAAATCTCCTACGCTTTCAATAAACTACTTACCTCACTTTAGTAAATCTCATAAAACGCTTGATTGCTAGTCGGGCCCTACCCCATCCTGGTTAAAGCCGCGTAGCGTCATTGTCCATCAAAATTCATTACCTAATAACATAATCCTTTACCAACCCGTTCACCCTATCAGGGGCAATGACGTTTCCATATTACGATGCCCAAGTGGCCCGCATCGCATTATTTTCGCCCTTAATTCATAATTCATTAATAGGTACCGAGCAAAGGGCAGAGGTCGTAGGTCAGAGGAACGGGGGATTGTCCTGCATGATAGTTCGTAGCACCATCTAACAGTTGCGAAATTAAGTGATAAATAATGCCAAAGGGAGCTGTTGGGAATGCTATATTTAAAGAGAACTTATCAATGAATGAGGTGTCGTAATAGTGACCGCGCTTAAAGAAATATGAAAGTCATCAGTCAAAGTAATGTAAACTTTAGAAGGCTCCTCTTAACAAGAAATAAGGAATTTACTAGTTTTATCTGTACGCTGTAATGTTGCGAGAAATGTATATACAACACTTGTACATAAATAAATAGGATTCTCTATAACTATATGTTTATCTCATTCATATCATTTCTTTTAGGTGCGAGACCGTTTGGTATTGAGAAAGTAATAGTATTTAGATTAATAACTACGACGACAAAAAAAAAATTCCCTATGGCTAGTGAATGTAATTAAACAAATTAATAAAATCTTAAAAACATTAGTGTAAGAATTATAATCACATTAAATAAATATTCTATTTCTTATGTATCTCATGACCATAATCCATTGAAACGATTTGAGAAAAATTGTGATGTCAATAAAATAATACAACAGTATAGTGCCAAATTCCTATAAATTACTTCCTACATACATTGGCTATAAAATTTAATAAAGTGCTTGTTACAACTAAAATGGATGGCAGTAGAGCCTACCCAAGGCACAAAATACCTAAGACTAGGGCAAACCATTACCATACAGAAGGGTCCTACGCGCTCATTATTTATGCTCATCCCTGTTCAATACGAACAGTGCTACTTACCTCCATACATTTCCTGTGAATGGTGTTAACGCCGACTATAAATTTACTCATATGGCTCAATAAATTGCCATAATGAAGCAATGCACAGAAATTACCGCAAATTTATAGTTTCCCTCGTCGTAAATCATCAACATAACATTAAAGCTGGGTGGTAATCAAGGTGTAATATTAGCAAGTGAGACTTCGTGATTTTATTTCGGGACCCGAAGCCAATTTACGTTGAGTGGAGAAGCGATTTGTGATGGTGGCGCGATAAGGGTAGTTTGCTTCGGACCGTGACCTTGTGACGTCATGCGAGTAGGCTTACTCCGGGTTTACACAGCGCGAATTTTCGCTACAGCGGTTTTATTGTTTTACTTGCAGCTGTGAGAGGTAATTGAGATGCATTAACCTCTATAATGTTAACTTTAAAATATTATCGGTGAAATAATAGTGCCCAAATAACGTTAAAGCGCATGTTAAAATACGTATATATTGTAATGAACTTAATTATTAGAGCTTTTAATAAAGATACTTCAAGCTATTAACGGGCAACTATAGAAAACAAAGCCATACAGTGTGTAATCATTTTCGTCCTCATTCTCACTGATGCAAAAAAAATGCTACAGATTAAAAGTACGTCGTCTGCGTGCTTCCTTAAACAAACACATTGTCGAGATCACAAGCGCGTAATGACCGAAGTATTTAAATAACGACTGTAATCAAGTTTGACAGGTCACCCGTTTTATCTAACCCCTCTTGACGTAGATTACATCAGGACTCGCCCGAAGTACCAGCCAACTTCTAGACTTTTCTCTTTTCTTCAGTCAAACCTTTGTTCGTCATCGCCCTTCTAACGCCCTTGACAAGATTAACCGCTAAGCAGCTGCCCCCGCATTTTCTCAATAACCACCTTCCGTAACTCACCTCGACGTTTCGACTTTTTAAAGTACTCCTTTTATTTTTTCAGAGAACTTTTCTTCAAATGTGCCTACCAAGAAAAAACAATGCTAAAATGGATTCTTTGTTTAATATTTACGACGGGCGCTCTATCCACGGAACTGTGGTACGGCCTTCGTCCATTAGTTGTATTAAAAAGTCAACCTTGTCCCTCGTTCAGCCATTACAATGGTGCAGGCAGTGTTGCCAACTCAGCCATTTTGTGGAAAATCTACCTATCCTTACTTTCGAGTTAACCCGTTATTCCAGATTTGCCATTATGAAGATTCTAAATGGAGAAATATTATAAAGGAACGTCATGGTACGGTTGTATGCGAAGCCAGATTTTTGATTAATTTACTGAGTGAATGAATAAAAAAATCAGTACTATAGAAAATTTAAATTTGATCTGTTTTCTTGCTTGTCATGGCTTCTTTCTTTACCAAGGAGTACCTCTTCTAAGAAGCAACATCATTATCATCCTAGCAGTATGTCCCGTGTTTAGTCGGGGACGGCTGAACCCAAAGAAGCCACGGATTTAATAAGCCAAGGGCAAAAAGTATAAAATGAAAGGTACAAAAAACTAAGGTCTAGACTTAGTTCCCAAGTTACGAGACTTAGGTCCTTTGGTGCTACAATAAATTCAACTTACTGGTTAACGTAATAAAAAATACCACCCATGTGGCACATTTTCGCGATAAATTTACCCATTTTTTCGAAGTGAACACGTGCCAAAACTTTACTTGAAGATACGCATTTTAGACGTTAATATAAATAGTGATCGATTTTGTGTTTTTATATCCCTCGATAGACTTTCCCCACCTTTCCGGGCTGCTAAAAATTGGTTATAAAAATTCAGAACATAATGGCGTACAGATTTTTATACCGTTATTTTATTGTATTCTATACAAATTGTGAAAACCCACTTACACAAATATTAACAGTCTGTATTTTCTGTGAGTTTTCACGCGTTAACGTAGATTTTTCTATCTATAGTGACCAGTGTTATAGTAATGAGAGGTATCATAATTCTTTCATGTACCCTGAAATGTATACAAAATTTCACGAAAATCGGTGAACCGTTAAATTAAGCGTTAAGTTAAGCCGTTAAGTCGTTGGCCAATTTTGGCACACAGTCTTTTTGTGTTCAGAAATATCCTATACTTATAATTGCACACATAACAAAACGTTTGAAATGCAGTTACATGGACCCTGATAGGGTGTAGATAGCAATATATTTATGTAGGTGCTTTTAAAAATTACATATTATAATTACATACTTATTAATATCATTAACTTATTTACTTATAGTTATGTAGGCACTTAATATAATTAAATTAACTATTATTGACATGAATTTATAAAATAATATCACAACAAGTATCTCTATGATTGAATTGCACATAAACAAATTTAATTATATTTTTTTATTTAATTATAATATTAAATCAATATTTTAGGCAACTCTCAAAAGAGCCATAGCAACACTGGCACAGAGGCTGATTACTATTGAAATTATGCCACGAGCCCACCGGGAGCCGCTGCGATTAACTCGCGACGTCTAGATTAAATGTTTTAATGCGCTTCTTCGTGCAGGCGATGAGGAGCATAAACGGAATGGGAGGCGTCCCTCGTGACGTGGGGTTATCTTAGCGCCGGATTTTGATGGTATTAACTTGTAGCTGAGAGTACCAGATAATGGGTAGAACAGAGAATTTGCCGTCCCACCCTTACATTCAAACAGCGAAAGTTCGTTATACAACATTTCCCACCTAATTTGTGGACGATGTCCCAACGTGCTGGCAATTCTTGACCCTCGGGTTTCAACTTAGCTTGCATGCTAGACGATACAACCATACTACATAGTGAGTCTTACTGATATTATAAACGCGACGCGTTTGTATGTATAGATGGATGGATGTGTGGATGTTTATTACTATTTCACGCAAAAAGTACTTTATAAATCATTTTAATGAAACTTTGTAATAGTATAGCTTATACACGCAAGCAAAGCCGCGGGCAAAAACTAGTTTACAATAAAGAGAAATCTTGCTCTTGATATCGTAAATATAATAAATGCTGAGTGTTACCGTGCATGTATTCTTTTATTTATTCCCAAAACATCCTATTCAAAATTTTCTAGAATTTATTTAGGTAATTACAAAATAAATATAGGAAGTACATATTCCTAGTAGGCACAAACAACATAGCCCTTAGCAAACCGTTACTGGAGATACAACGTCAGGTCGAATACTCCCTACGATATTCAATTTGCGTCTACTTACCCCCGTATACTCTCAGACCAATACACGTGTTTCACTCATGGAATCAGTACACTGAATTAAGACTTAATATTGAATATGGAGCCGTATAAAATCTCATTCGCTGTTCCGCGTTATCTTATTCGAGGATATGATGAACTGTACTTAGTAGATAATTATTATAATGGCATCTTAGTAAACCTATTTCTTGTCAGGGTCCAATTTATCTAGGAGATTACATTTAGTAGACGTGATTGTTACATTAAACGTATTTAAAACTATGCAGCCATGTTTAATGTTTGCGCATTCTATGAAGCTCTGCCGTCTAACAGTTACGACAATCACATAGCATTCGTTTGAATATAACAAATGTAAATAAATCGAAGAGAGACTCGATAAATTTGAGGTCAAGGCGGACGCCGACTAGAATCAGGAGAAAAGTAAGAAAATTATGAGGAATAAAATACAATTTAAGGGTAAATAACGCATTTAGGGTGCATACTAACTCTTGAAACTGAAAAGTTCTGGACATAGGTGCATCTGAAGAGACGCTACACAACGTAATGATGTCGTACAAGATGATACAAAACCAGACACAATAGGAATGTGAGAAAATAAACATTCCAACAGTGAACTCCCGATGACTGAGTTATTTATGATCTATAACAATAAAAAATATCTCTGTTTGTGTATGTATCCAAGCACAATACGATAATAGAAAAAAAAAGACGACAGGATTGCCGCAAACTGACTCAGTAAAATGTCTACATTAAACGTTAAAACCAATGGTTTCGTAATTGGAAATCGAATGCTAATAAACGCACTCAAAGAGGAAAAAGCCGCGCTGCATCGGCGTTGCATTTATTCATGTTCAGACATTTATCGTATGCCGGCCGGCGCGTAGGTGTTTTCTCAAAAACTCGCTACCTGCGCTTGCAGCGAATTTTAATATTTTCTCCATTTTGTTTGCACTTTGCATAACTCCACTCCATCCGCATTTCCGCACACTCTTTATAATAAACGGAATTTAATACTTTAAAAAATATGCGCGGTACAGGTATGCTTTGAGGCGGAAACTTCTGGCCGAGTTTACTCTTTACGTTAGTTTTCAAAATGTATCGCGGCTTGAGAATGTTTTGCATAATTGGAAGTTTGTTTCATGTTTTCTTTCTAAGTATATTTTCTTTTTATTGAAATTATTTGCAACAGTTGGTTTAATCTGCTGGGCGTTTGAGCCTTCTATGTATGTTCTAATAATCACGACGGCGGTCTTGAAAAATAATACGAACTGTATTACAAGGACAAGAATCACACTTATAGTTTTATATAAAACATAACCGATAATCATTGTTCGGGGATTGCAGACGTCATGGTAAGTAGGTATGTACAACTATGTTGTATATAAAAATGCATGCACATATGTAGTTATTTAAATGTGCAGATTTCCTCGTAACGTTTTCCTGCGTCGACACGCAAGCAGTGAATACATCAATAGATTTGAAAATCCAGACATAAGCACCCGAATTGGAACCAACAAACATCGTATGCGAGACACGCGTCCTTACCATTCAGCTACCACCATTCTATGATATCTACACAAATCATAAAAACATATGTACTTTACCCTTACCCCTACAAGTGGGTACTCGCGATAAGCGGCAGTCTTCGCTCGCCCAACACCACATGAATATACCATGGCGCGCCCGCAAAACTCCCTGACCTTTCGCTGCGTCCTCCAATCTCATAAATTGATACACGGAAAGGCAATTTCATCATTTGTCTACGGGGTAATTTGACATGATCGCCGACATATATTCACAATTCCAATTTCAGTAACGTTAGTAGTTGGGGCGTTTATATGGACTTAGGGTGTGGAATTATTTTTAACCGACTTCAAAAAAAAAGGAGGAGGTTCTCAATTCGACTGAATTTTTTTATTGGGAAGTGTTAAACATTTCATGAAATTGTGTATGTTTTGTTAGGATTCTAGGTTCGATTTCTAGTCTTATTTTTTGGAGAAACCACCCAATAAGGGCGATTTGTGTTGGCAACGATATTTTATCTGTTATTTGAACAGACATATCAGAGAATTACTTACGAACAATTAAATGTATTAAAGTTTAAATAACATACATATATACCACCATTTCTATTTTCCATCTAACCCAGCTCACTGTCCCATGTTGATCTGGGACTTAAAAATAATATTATAAATATAATATTAGACTACATCACATTCATACCCCTTCGGGGATTATGGGCGTGATGTTATGTATCACATTCATTGATCTGACTCCGGGGTAAGTAGCTTAAGCACTTGTGTTACGAATATAAGATTCAACAGTGGCATTTTACAACTGTATACTTAAATAAAAATAAACATTTAATATTAACACCCATACAAAGAACAAACACAAATATTCATCACACGAATGTTTGTCCTGGGTGGGGATCGAACCTACAACTCTTGGCACATAGGGCAGGGACACTACCGAATGAGCTATCGAGCCAGTCAAATGTGCCAACTGTGTTTCTTGTCTAGCTTGTCGTAAAAGGTGACTAATGATATATGGGGACAAGCTAGCCACTTGTCACTTTTTCTTTTTCCATCTAACCCAGCCCAGTTTCATTTTGGCTGAATGTGGTTAAAGGAGCCTGCTGCCCCTTTGAATCTGCCTACCCCTTCGGGGATTATAGGCGTGATGTTATATATGTATGTATGTACATACATACCATCATGCCTGAAATCCCTGAAGGGGTAGGCGAAGTTTAATGAGTGGTAAGCACTTTAAACCTCGTTTAGCCAGAAATAAAATTGAGTTGGATTAGAAAAAGTTAATGGCTATTATAATAACTTTGATTAAAATAGTCTTCATCCAATAAGATGGGAAAAAAGAGTACTTAGTTCAGACCTTGCTACTATCAGATATTACTTTGATGAAAGTAAATAAGATTAAAACCTATAAATTACGGGAAACTCACACTGAGAATTATGAAACGCTTCCTTCTTTTTTTAAGTCGTTTAAGCTCCACGGTTGAATATATGTAAGTACAGACATACATACACATTTTCTTACATGTATGCATATATAGCAGACTGCTAAAATTATGACCATTTTTGGCTAACCTGTAGTCGTTTGAAATTGTCACCTGGTATGGATTATATTATCAATCTGATTTTGCCCCTAGCCGGTTTTTAATTTTATTCATCTTAACTTTCAACTATTTAGATAGTTCATGTTAATATTAATCTAACTAACTAACCAAACTTCAGGCCACTTCCCTAGCGGGGTAGGCAGAGAGAACCGAACGCCATATGGCACGATCCTTACACACCTCACTCGCCACTTCAACATTCATGATCCTTTTCATACAAGCTCTACGGTTTTTATGACTCCTAACATCACCTTCTGTTAATATGATTCATATACATACATACATAAAGATGTATGTATCATCATTCATCATAATCATATCATCTAAAGAGATGTTAATCTAAGGATTTGAAAATCAATCTATGTCAGACCAGGCACCGTTTGACTAGAAAATGTGGTACACAAGTCGATGTGACTGGTTCACGGAAAACGGCTACGGTAGTTATCGGTATTTTAAATGGCCAACGAAAAAGCGTTAAATAAATCAAATCGATTCCCGCTCTGGGAACCACCGAGAGGGTTATTTGAAACCGTTTTGGTCATAGCGGCATTTGTCGATGTCACATCAAGGTCCAGGAATAAATTGAAAAATCAACTCCGACCGGCGATTAGATGAGCCCATTAGCTTGGCTCTCAACTGTTCCTTTCAGTTATTAAAGGATGATGAAATTGGCAGGCCTTTTAAATGATTTCAAAGATTCACCTCAGTACTCTCGCTTGTACGTTTGTGACATAATTGTATCACTGTAATAAAATTGCTATTCAAAAAGGGTACCTGTTTGCTTGCTTTTTGAAACTTTAAAATGTATTTGATTGAATGGTGTGGCAACAATTTGATTACAATGTTTACATGAACACAAATACATATAAGACATTATTTGTTTTTTAAGAATTAGCAACAATATGAAGTAATAGCAAATAAAATATTATTTTTTATAAGTACCACATGCTTAATCTACAACAAGTACCTAGTATATTAGATAAGTAGGTTTATGTTAAACTCGTATGACGACACGGGGCACTGGCGGCGAGACGTCACCCCGTCGATTTGAACGGCTGTCAAATAGACTAGAGGGGATTTTCTGGCTCGAGTTGTCATTGAGTGAAGACCTCTCTTATAATAAATCCATTCGCATCACGGCCTAGCGTGTTTGTTACCGCTGACATAAGATATTGTCTAATTAAATCGATTATATAGATTCTTTTCATGCGTCTCTTTTGGACTTCCACCGTGTACTTATACTTTATACCTAGACTCCTCTGGAGGGGAACGCTTGACTTACACAAAAAATAAGTAAACCAATGAACCGTTTTAAGTTCCGCACGGGCTATCCGAGACGCCGTAAAGCAGCTTTATGTAGCGTAAAAGTGTTTTAAGTCTGTTGGCCGCCGTGAAATATGCAGCCGGGGCGAGGTGCGCCATTTGTACCGGGGACCCGCCAAGCACGATCTGTTTCATTAGGGACGCGGCTAAAAGTATTTGTTCACTAGCAACGCTACGTGGCTTTTCGTAAAGTTGCTCTCTTTTGCGAAAAAAACGGTTGCTTAGCGTTTCGTCGGAAAAGGTATGCCTTGTTAATAATATATTTTTTAATATTGGAGATGTAGTTGTTGTTATAAACTATGCCAGGTCAAATATAGGTATATGTTTGACTACAGCTATCAACAGTTATGTCACCTATACATAATTACGTTTACATAAATATTAAAGCTACTGTGGCAAAGGTACAATTAGCCGTCCACAGTAGCTACTACTAAGCTACTGTGGACGGCTAATTGTTTAGCATCAGGCAAGCCGTAATAGCTAATAGTGAGAAAGCACTACACCCTGTACACATTTTCAATACCAAAAGTATCGTATAAGTGGTGGTATCTTAGGCCATTTTTGAAGAACCTCACGCTCTAGAATCTAGACATGAAGACATTATATTACCCGGGCTATAATAATTAATCTAGCTTTTGAACACGTTGATATTGATATTGATCTTCTTCTGACGATTTATAAGTGCTTTTTTAAGCCTATGTAAAAAAAAAATTCAGTCGAATTGAGAACCTCCTCCTTTTTTTTAAGTCGGTTAATAAAGACAATTTCATTTCATTTTAATCCATCGACATACATATCATTCAAAATCGGAGATTTATGAGACTACTGATGTACTAGTCACTTTAATTAAGGCTCACATGCTTTAATCAAATGAGGTACGCATCATCTTTACGCTTAAACTAAAAAAGTACTTAGAATATATTATATTATAAAAAAAAAGGCTTCCATTTACAGTAATTGTACATCAAAGACTTCATTTTGGCATTACGGTTGTCGAGCGTTAGATACAAGATCAAATCAGATGTTACACCTCAACCCTAAAGTACCTACTATTAGTGAAATACGGCATGTCTCTTAATAACAAACAGGGCGACGTGCGCGGCGTACGAAGGCCCGTCCTGAATCGAACTCATTATCATACGTCCACGTGCGCAGACAGATGTCGGGCGGAATAAATGTGCCGAGTGGAACGCGGATGACGCGCCGTCGTTTTAGCGATAGTTAATTGAAATTTCAATTAGCTGAAACCGCACGCGCCTCATTGGTGCACTTGTATGAAGTATGTATATGCAACTATGCATATCGATATTTCAGGCTTGGATATTTTGTTTCGTAGCGGAGTGTTACTCATTTGGACTGATATAGAACGATGTAAACCATTTGATAGACCGCTTGATATGGTATCGAGTGTTGAGATTGAGAAGCACCGATTTGGAAACCAAAAGTTGCGTGTTTGATCTGTCTTGGAGTGAATGTTTGAAGACCATCATGGATATTTCTACTTCTTTTTCTCATATAATTCCTAAATTAATATATGTTCTTAAATGGGCATCTATTCAATGTAGGTTTTGTTTAACAATCTTACTTCTTACTAATATTATAAACGCGTAAGTTTGTAAGTTTGGATGTTTAATTGTTTGTTGCTCTTTTACTGCAAAACGGCTGAACCGATTTGGCTGAAAGTTGAAATGGTGATGGCTTATACCTTGGATTAGGACATAAGCTACATTTTATCCCGAAAAATTCAAAGTTCCCACGGGAAATACATTCTTGTACTCCACGCGGGCGAAGCCGTGGGCAACAGCTAGTTAACCAATAAAAAGGAACTTCATTCGTCAGAATCTTTTACAAAGTAAGTTCACTTTGAAAATGGTCTTTCATTACTTCCCCAGCTAATCCAGTATTCGGGAACATTAGCCGATGACATCACCACGTCAGCAACTTTCACAGCGCCAGATAAAAAAATACTTGACGTACGAAAGCTGGCGGTCCTGCGATGTGGGTCAAGTCTCCAGCTGGCGCGGCTGCATGCGCGAGATGGAACGTGATAAATTACGGCATTTTCATAATTAATTAAGCGATTTATCAAAGCCACCAAGTTTGCGTTCCGCCCGCACTTCCGCGGGCTGCGTTTCAAATATTTATCTTGCACGGTTCCATGGAAACTTTTTAATTCTCCCGCGCTTTTTGAGCCGCTTGCTTAACAAAATGGCAGTGTTATGAATAGATTCGCAATTTTAAACTGGCTATTGAGGTAAAGGTTATCATGCTATTTGACGTTGCTTTTTAAATGTTTAGGTTGTAAAACCATTGTGGACTTGTGGAATGAGGAATTCTAAATAAATACAAATAATACATGGCATAACTAAAGCAAATCTTTTTTTGTTATGAACATTGTGATGGTGAAATTAATATCTTGAAAAGTAAACAAACATAATAGTGGTAAGACCTTACGTTACAAACATACCTAAATAAGTATTTAGGTACCTTTTTTCAGAAATCCCCCTTTTTTTCAAGACCACATTTTTACAGGTTCTGTTAATTTTAAAAAAGCATTACAATGACAGTACCTACAAGTGACCACTATCGTACAAAAATATAAGTACCACTTCGGTGGCTATATAATAGTGATCCGATAATGTTTACTTAAGTTCTAGACCGACTGTACACAGCAATATACAGCAATCTTGCAATAGGCTAGCCGAAAGGAAGTCCCTGATGTTTCGCAAATATTTCCACAATACCAGAACTAACGATATTAGCCGAAAAGCTTCCAAGCGATCTACCCTTCTATCTCGAAAATGTTGTCAAATAATAAGCAATGCCATTACTGCTACCCTTCAAGACGTCTGTACGGATTATGTGGACCACTCTTACACAGACATGTAACAATAGTGACCATTATTCACAGATCACAACTACAGCAACAGTATATAAATAAATAAACAAACAAACATTTCCAAAACAGGTATCTATCTAATTAATTCCCTAATCGAGTATCTCTACGTAAGTGGTACACCTATTATATACTACAAAAACAACATTAGTATACAGCCCTATTAATAACAGTTCCTAGAACGTCATAGGAACTCTATTATAGTAAGGATTTACTTTAATCATGTTACTAGCAAATCTCATGGCTGCAACTACAATTAGTTTACGCGAAAGTAGTATTTAGTAAAGGCTTGTATAGATTCTCTCTTACAGTAATACACTAACACACTTGTGATCCATTTGAAGTTGCTGTAAGGTATTAAAAATATTTGCGCTGCTAACTCGGAATTAAGGTTAGGTGCAATTCATTAAATTATCAACCCTCTTGAGGTTTTAATCATGGAATCCAAATAGTCCAACATCTTCTAAACACAACGAACCTCCGGTAATGTCCATCCAAGTTCTTATCGGTGTGAGTGGCGGCCAGTACATTAAGCTCGGGGACGTGCACAGCGTGTGGATAGTGCTAAATGTTTTCCGATAACTGTTGGACGCCATTGGGCGGCCGAGTGCGGACCAACGTTTCTGTTTTACGCCTCGGCAGTTCGTCAGCTTTGAATCTGTCGCGGTAATTATGACGTAAGGGATTTCGCGCGAATACCCCAAATATATATTTAGCAAAATAAACTAATCATTTATTAACCGAAAAAGGCATCGATAAATCATCAAATTTTTTTAGGCAAATATGTTATGACTTGATAACAAATTAATATTCAAGTTTATCACACAAATATTTACATCTCAACTAACCACTCGATGGTTAAAATTTAAAACGTATTTCATACATTATAGCAGCGCCCCGCGATTTCACCCGCATAGTTCCCGTTCCTGTAGGAATATGGGGATAAAATATAGCCTATGTTACTTCCGAATAATGTAGCTTTCCAATGGTGAAAGAATTTTTGAAGTCGGCACAGTAGTTTTTGAGTTTATTCATTACAAACATACACACACACACAAAAATACAAATCTTTCCTCTTTATAATATTATATGAATATATATTTACATTATGAAAAGTTTCAAACGGTAATATGCTTTTTATGCTGTAATCGTAATTACTAACTAGTTAGCCACTTATTCTTCTAAATAACTCTCGTAATAACCGTTCGCAAAGGGCTTAGTATCATATATTCCCCGCCACATGTCCACTGCGTCCACATCACTCGAACTCTATATCACGTCCGTCAAGTAAAAAATTGGCGTGAATTCCCGTTGATGTTCAAAGAAGTTATTCCACTCCGTTCTACCTTGCATTCCACAATCATCATAATCCAAGAAAGTGATTCCATTCTGTAGAATGCCATGAATTCTGCCATCATTATACTTTTGGGTTATTTCCCATTCCTATTAGGAGCTGCTTGGAACATGATTCCAGATATCGAATTTGGTTATTACAATCGGCTAAGACCTTGTAACCCTTAGAAAGAGAAACCAGGAAAATTGGAGCAAAGTTACATATCATCATCTGAATGTGTAGGTTAATTCACGATGTAGCAAATGGTCATGTGAAGATAGCCATTTGAATTTATATTTACGAAAGTATTTAAATTTCAGAAAGGGTAACTTGATAGGGAAACCTCGCATTTTCTCCAAAGCTGATCAGATTTGACCATTGTGAACTCGCTTGCTTTAATTAATGGAACGATTGGTAACTTGAATCATTACGCCATCTATCTTCTCCTTTACTAAATCAATTACACAAATCGCTTTAACTTGAAAAGACAAACTTCAATAAACTAAGGAGACCGGTAATATTATTCTAAAGGCTTTCCTGCAATCCAGCTATTCATTACACCGCCTTTTCTCCGAACACCAAAGCCGACTACCAAAAAAACCTTAATTAAAGTTGGCCCATTTTTTACTGTAATCGCTACACGATCAAAGTAAACATTAAGCTCAAAAGACTGTTTAATAAGTATGCAAATCCAATTTGCGTTACCGCGGGCCAAGTTTGGCAAACACGATGCGAACGAAGGCAGCCGGATGGCTAAACAAAACAAAAATTTAAATCGCACTCATATCATATTTTTGACAGTTTGTATGAGTGTTTATCACTCAATCACACTTTGACTAAACTAGCGTCACGTTATTTCCGTATCCAATATGGCAGTGAGAACCAAACGTCATACGGCACTGTTACACACTTTGACGAAGGTGGCAAACAAGTCGATGGCCTGATGGTGAGCGGTTACTGTAGCCCATAGGCACTTGCAAGTCAAAGGATGTCACTCGCACGTTGTCGACCCTTTTAAGGTTTGGAAAAACGGATGAGAGCACCTCATATTTGCCGACACTGGATGCTGCGAATGTCAGTAATTGGTCCTCCTGTACTCTCAGGCATCGAATGCTATGCAGAAGCTTGGGAGCCTAATACTTTACGCCAGTTTTGTTACATATATATGTACATTGCTGTAACTTAACACAATTTTTTCCCATGTACTATGACCTAACATCCAACTTCTTTGGCTTAATCCTGAAGTATACTCGGACGAAGTCGCGGGCAGAAGCAAGTGCTTTCTTTAAGAAGGATGGGCATTCATTTGGTTAGATTGATTAAAATGGCAAGGCTTAGCAAACTTTTCTCATTAACATCGCCGACGAGTATTTTGCTGATATTGTTTATCGAAATTATCATTAAAGCCGCTTTAGTTGAATAGGGAATATAAGAACCCAATTTCTGAAGGTTGTTTGTTGTCCCTGTGGACATGGTTCAAGTAATATAGTAATGAAGTGAAATGAAATGAAATTGTCTTTATTTACATAGGCTTAAAAAAAGCACTTATAAATCGTCAGAATAAGATCAATATCTACCGGTTCAAAACGTAGATTCTACCGAGAAGAAACCGGCAAGAAACTCGATAGGTACTCTTTTAAAATGCCAAGTCTTAATAACTATTAGTTACAATTTATATGACAATGCCAGAAGTTCCATAGTAATTTGACCCACCTCAAAAATCGTTATACACGAATGTAATAAAGTGTTTCGTATAGCTGTTTAACTACTTATGAAGGAATGAAAGTTGAAAATTCTCTAGATGTGGCGGTTTTTTTTATATTACAACTAAAAGTATACACTTATCCTACGTTTACGAAGTTGCATATGTGCAGTTAATTAAGTTTGCTGTACAAAAAAAATCAGGCGCTTTAGTGACGACCAGATTTTCATCGTCACGCAGTGGTTTTCCTTGAACGTAAAGGATCCCGGGTTCGAAATCCGATGCGGGACAATTTAGGAAAAAAAAAATCTTATCTTTAAATTGATTCGGGTTTGGGGAGGTGAGCTTCCCGGCTATAATGATGTGTCAAATATCTAGTAATGCAGATATTCAACAATCGGTATGTTGTCTAGTGCAATTATTATTATTTATTGGAAACATTAAACTACGTTGATTTCTCTAGTACGTACCTTCTACTTTTTAGACAGACTAAGCAGCTATTGCCATTCGATAGGTTCATTACATAGTGAAGGTTAAACCAATAGTAATGATGTTTACCTACCTACTGTTTGAAAAAGGAATATAGGAACAACAGGATTCAATAAAAGATAACTTTATGATGAATAGGTAGTTTATTTAATCATCAAGTGTTATAAGGCATGAACACAAAACCGAATAAAGGGTCATTGGCTTCAATGTCATTATGTTTGTAAGGTCGTATCATGTCCAGGACAGATCGTCAACATCCCATAAAAACATAAGTGTGGCCCAGTCCTCTTATAGCTTCCATGTTTCCTCTGCGACAGTGGTAGTTTAAACCGCAAAAAACATTCTTGACATATCAGAGCTTCTGGTAGTAACTAAAATAAAACAGTTTGTAGATATTATTCTCGGGTTTATATCAATTGAGTTGATTGCTCTTTGATCTTTACACTTACACATCGATCATAGCAAAAAGAACATATGAAAACAAATACCAGTTGTAACGAAATCCAAGTTGCCAGAAGAGTGTGTTGTAGCTGATAATGTGCACACTACATGTCTTTGCATCCTGTCGACGCATAATTGATAGTTTAGGCATCTCAACATATTTCTGAATCACAAGCTTAAAAGGCGAGTTCGAGTCCGTATTCGAAAAGCAAAATATATATAATATAATATATAAGCCATCTGCGCAGCAGATATTATAGTGCACAAGTGTGTGCGCAAACACAAGTGCACTCTCTATTCCTTTACTCTCATAGTCCGATGAGACGGCAATTCGACATGACCGGTGATTGATAGTGATTGACTAAGATAATTTGAGTACTTATATAAATTTTATACCATGCTTGATGATGCCTTTAAACCTTTCATAAGCTGTACATACCGTCCAATAACTCGTAAAAGACTTAATGGATTGTACGTTCATATGTACTCTAGATAATAAAACCGCTTTCCATGTAGCTAGAAATGCGAAACGGCCGCAATTTTCCGGAAAACCTGACAATACCATTTAAAGTGCGCGACGAAGCACAATATGGAGTGTCATTCAAACCCGCCGTCCATAAAACTGGTGTCCGTTATCGGGCTCGATAAAATGAACCATTAACGAGTATGACGGTTTTTAGCCTCTATAAATCAGTTTCCAAAGCGTCCCCATAATGGCCGTTAAAAATAAAAAGGCCAGTCCTTTAACGTATCAATTTAACGGCGCTTTTGTTTAAAATACGTTTAAAAAGTGACAAATTAAACCGGTGACTTTTGATCAGAACTCTTTAGATGGTTATAAATTAATCTAGATTTGATTAAGGCGTTGAGTTTTCAGACTGAAAAGGGCTGTTTGATTGAATTTGAGTCGACTTGATTTAGTTATTTATAAAGTTTAAATGTCAAGTACCTTGTGTATCTGCGCCTGAAGATCAAATTGGATTGAAAAATCAAAATAGCTAAAACGTAACAGTTTATTTATAGATCCACCATTTTGTTTATTTGGTTCGATCATTGTTCTTCACAAAATTAAACTATTTATGAACATTTCGTAGGCAATATCATAAGTGAAAGTGGGTTTGTAAAAAATTTGCATACACGTTGTATGTTAATTTATTGTATGGACTGTAAGGTATTTTTATCCAGAAAGTGGTACAAGATTATGTAAAATGACAGATCTAGTCCGTATTTTTATCCAGAAAGTGGTACAAGATTATGTAAAATGACAGATCTATATCTAGTCCGGGAAGTTTGAAGGTTAGATAGTTTCTAAGAGACTTATTCAGTCCTAGAAGTTTAACCGTTGCGGGAAATTTCGGAGCGATTGAAAACGCCGATTTTCGTATGAAATTAAGGCTTATTTTTTCAATAGTTAATACATACAAACGTACGTACGTACGTAATGTAATTAGCAATGATAAATACGACTAAACAGTCAACTATAGTATTTCTAAGAAGTAAAAGTTTTGATTTCTCATACTATGACGCCCACTATCCCCGAAGGGCCAGGCCAGAGATCAAGGGTAAAATACTCCCTAGTAGGTGTAGGGCTAAACTATATTGAGCCAAAAAATAAACTTGATTTTGAAAAAGTATAAGTTTGATTTCTCAGATTGTTAAGCGAAAATGTGCTAAGCATCGTTACTAGTTAATATGACACATGTTGTTATGCTTAATTCTAACTTTTCTAATCATAATATTATTCGTAGCTTACATACATACCATCAGCTTGCAATCCCCGAAGGTATAAGCACATTCCAAGGAGCAAAATTACTTCTAACCACATACAGACAAAAATATAATCATTTATTTTATGACCATATAATAGGCAATGATTTAAAAAAAATACATACATACATACCATACATACATACATACATAACATTACGCCCATAATCCCCGAAGGGGTAGGCAGAGTCAAAGGGGCAGCATGCCCCTTCAACCACATTCAGCCAAAAATAAAGCCGGGCTGGGTTAGATGGAACATTGTGAAAAAGCAGTGACAAGCGGCTATCCTGTCGCCGACACACCCAAAACTCGATATGCCATTGTCGCCTTTTACGCCATGCTAGGCAAGAACCACAGTTGGCATATTCTTTTTAAGTCCCAGTCCAACATGGGACAGTGGGCTGGGTTGGATGGAAAGCTGTGAAAAAGGAGTGACAAGTGGCTAGCTCGTCGCCTACTCAGTCACATACCCAAAAGCCCGTACACCATTAGTCGCCTTTTACGACATGCTAGGCAAGAACCACAGTTGGCACATTCTTTTTTTTTGTCCCAGATCAACATGGGCCAAGTCCCAGACCAACATGGCTACATGGACCATCATTAAAAAAATATCGTTAATAATAAATAATAACAATAAGTTTAAAAAATAATTTATAGCCGAAATAATACAAAATAAAAAATTTAAGTGCAAAAGTTAACAAAGCTTAATTAACATGACAAGCAACTCCTCTATTGAAACAGTATCAGCGTTTTAATTGACTTCTTGGTAAAACAGCTCATCGTAAGAAATCTTTCAATCCTGGTATAATTTCTCTTCAGGTAAGCAATCAATCTTGGCAAAGTTTGTTTTGAGCAAAGTTCGGCTCTGCCTCGGTCCACATTTACTGATAGAATGTTTTATTGACTAAAAGTATTGGATGCCTGAAAGTAACTCTATGTTCACGTAGAGCAATAGCTTAGTAACATGTTTAAGCTATACTTATGTAACAGATTTTATTTTGGCTCGTACTAAGTTATAAAGAAAAGTTTTTCTGAAAAAAGTTTTGAGAGAGTTTAGGAGAAAGGAAATAATTTAGAACTGTTTTTGTATTTTTAAAAGAAAATTTTTTCTTTGCAATTTGTGACTTGTTAAATAATAATTAATACGTAAATAATTATACAATTAGATAATTTAGATATATCGTAAATGTTAATATTTATAATAAAAAAAAATTTAGCCTAACAGATTCTCTAGTCAAAGATTGAGATATGATTTTAATTGACTTCCATAACCAGTAATTACCGTTCTAAACGGTCGTAGCTTCAATTATAATATATGCCTTGAAATCAATCATAACTTTATAGTAACATCAAAACTCAGCCGATTGAAAGTCTAGACTCAAGCGATTCAACCCGACTTTCCGCCGGCGTCTTGCGAATATTTGCGAGTAACTTGCTTTAATTTCGACGATAATGTTGATGTTTATTGCTTCAGAGTTTACCTTTGACATTTATTTGGGCGAAGTTTACCTCGGTTAACTTTGTGCCCTTCGTATGCTTTTTAGAAATTAAATATATTATCATACGGCTCACGATTCGCGCGTTGCCTAAACCCGCCTGAAATTTGGCAAAACTTTATTGGTGTGCTAAATGAATTTAATAGAATACTCCCAACATATGAAATGAGACATTAGTTATCAGTTAGTACAAGTTTCAGGCAGTAATATGTCTCTTACTTTGTTTTTGGTCTCTCACAATATGAAATAATAGGTAAATACATGGTTTAGAGCACTGCCATCACATAATAATAAAATAAATAAATATCAGACTACATCACATACATTGATCTGACTCCGAGGTGAGTGGCTTAAGCAATTGTGTTATGGACATCAGAAACAACAGTGGTATTCATCATCTTCCTAGCGTTATGTCCCGTTCTTAGACGGGGTCCGCTTAGACCATGATCCAGGATTTAGCGAGTCTGGTAATTACATTGAAGCGACTGCCGATCTGACCTTCGTAACCCTAAGATAGGGGAACCAGACAATTTTTGGATCATGGTTACAAATTCAAAGTTGTTTGAATTTGCAGGTTTCATCACGATGTTTTCCCTCACCGTCGAGCTAGTGGTATAAATATGTACATAGATTTTTTTTCAAATCTAGAGGTACATGCCCGGGTTTGAACCCGCACTCCTCGGTTAAGAGGCGCGTGTCCTTACCATTGAGCTACCACCGCTCAGAAACAACAGTGGTATTACAAATATATATTCAATTATTGGATTTTAACACCCAGACACAGAACAAACACAATCGAACGGGGATCGAACCCACAACTTCTGGCGCATGGTGCAGGGTCACTACGAGCTAGTCAAGAACTAAGAATACTAAAAAGAAACAGTTCTCTAAGGTATTGGTTATCTGAATCACAAGTTTGACGGAATTAAATATTTCTAAAGTCATCCGTATTTCATTCATACATCGTTTATAAGCGAACCAACAAAAAAGACTAAAATAGTATTTCAAGATTGGATTACCTTTTTTTACCTTATTCTTTAGGTCAATCAATTAATGTGTAAAAATGCAAATATCAGTATACGACTATTTGCACGCTATATAATAAGTTTTACTTCGACCGATATATATGTTCCCTATATTGCGGATACTATAAAAAGAAACAACAAGTAAAATTAGCTATCTAAGAAAACTCGTAGAAACAAGACAAAACTCCAGTTTACCTGTAACCCAAACATCAGCAATGTAACTCTAACTGAAGAACCTTGCCGACGCAATTTTACAACTGCAACAAGAAACAGTAAATAACCTCCATTCTAGACTAAATCTCTGTCTCGTAACATACTCGTAATATCTTTTATGTATTCGCCTACAAAATCACATTCTGTAGACTTATGGTTAAGGCCTATTTACAAAACGTAAAGCTATAGACTTATGGTTTTCTTAGTTCATGACTAGAAATTGTGAATCAGCAAACATAATGTGACATCAATAGTATTTGTTTATAACCGCTGCTATGATTCGACTGGCTCGATGGCGCATTCGGTAGTACCCTGCCCCATGCGCCAAGAGTTGTTTGTTCGATTCCCACCCAGGACAAACATTCGTATGATGAATGCTTGTGTTTGTTCTGTGTCTGGGTGTTAATTTCCAATATTTAAGTATATATTTGTAATACCACTGTTGATTCTGATATCCGTAACACAAGTGCTTAAGCTACTTACCTCGGAGCCAGATCAATGTATGTGATGTAGTCGGATATTATTTATTTATTTATCTGTTACCAACCATACAATAGGTAGAAGTATAGCTTTTATCACTGATTTTAAATCAAGTCCGTACTGTTCTCGCGTATATTGTGATCAAAGTCCGTATAAGCTAATGAGCCCTATCCATCGAACTTTCTCAGATTAGTCACAGCTAGCGGTTGTTCGGGTTGTTCGTACATGAAAGCCTTATACCGGGCATCCTCTAACGAGACGCGCCACGGCGATAAATATACGAATTGTACGCATAACTATATTGTACTAGCGATCGCCCACTGGTCGAAATTCAACCATTATTAGTTTGATTTATTTTTTATTATTTATTGAAATATAAGCTTTCTGCACTTCTTCTCCGTATAAACTTTAGCTGTGCCAAATCTCATACTCCTCCGTACGCATAATTCTCATAAAAAGGTGTACAAAGTATTTGCTTCACGTATTAATTATAGATTGTATTAATATATTATGTAGTATTACTCTATTGTATTTATTGAAAGTTGTTTACCTAACAAACATAGTACATATATGTAACGTACGTAAATAGAAGTCAGTGTAGGTATATTTTCTTATGGGCTAATTTCGGAACCAATTCACCAACTTGTTTAATAGATTAATATGATGAAATGATCCATACCGACAACATAGAATACCAATCCTTATTCTTTTCAGCTGCCACTATTACGTATTTATTAATTAATTAATTATTATTTATAGTAGTTACATAACATTTTTACATTTTGGTCGGGCCAGAAAATTTCGGCTGATTATTTCAATATTGAAATTACTCAGTAACAGTCCGGAATCAGGAATTTAGCGGTTAATTCACCCCCGTACCTCGGAACGGAAAGTACGCTAAGCTGTTGGTCCCGCGCCTAACCTCTCACAGGTCATGTCCAATCACAGTCTCACCGGACTATGAGAGTGAAGGAATTACGAATGCACCTGTGTTTGCGCACACACTTGTGCACTATAATATCTCCTGCGCAGATGGCTAATCCACGAGGATTAGCCATCTTGCGATCTTAGCATCATCTAGCGATATTAGCCAATCTCAACGAGAGATTGTCCGCCGTGACCGATATCGGTAATGATTGATTTTATAATAAACATTATTATTATAAAATCTTGATCAATATTTCGATAAGTTGGAGCTGGGGGCTCCAGACATATATTGACAACGACATCCATCGCTCCGCTCTCTTTGCGCTTCAGACTGTCGAAAGTTCTGTCATAATTTGCCACGGTTAATGCAATAACGATTATTGAGGACTTACGGTAGCAATTTGGATTACCTTTAAGGAACGTGAAAATACGACACATATATAACGTTACAAGCATGCTAAGACGATACGTATACTTTATGGTACCGGTCATACTAGAATATACTTATGACTCATAAAAATCCTTTTTAACTCATAAGTTATGAGTAAATAGTTTTTAACTAATTCTTTTTCGAAAAATCTTCCTCGGCTATGTAGAGCTAGTACTTCTTGTTCGTTTTCGATGTTTTTTTTATAGCATTATTTTTTATTTTGGCGACAGTATGGCTGAAAAGACATACTGAGCCTAACATGACCTGGGAGATGGACCCCAATATGAGCATACCCCAAATCAACAGTGCAAGGAAATTATGGTTTAAGCCATAATTTCCTTGCACTGTTGATTTGGGGTAACTTATGAGTCCAAAACACCCTTCAGGTTCCAAACAGTTTCGGCGAACCGTCTAGGTCAAAAAAGATTTAACCTTAATAATAATGTCCTCCTAACCGATATCGGTTACGGCGGCCAATCTCAACGAGGATTAGCCATCTGCGCAGGAGATATTATAGTGCACAAGTGTGTGCGCTAACACAGGTGCACTCTCTATTCCTTCACTCTCATAGTCCGGTGAGACGGCAATCCGACATGACCGGAGAGAGGTTAGGCGCAGGACCAACGGCTTAACGTGCTTTCCGAGGCACGGGGGTGATTAAACCGCCATCTTCCTGACTCCGGGCTGTTACTTAATTTGGATATTGAAATACCCAGCCACAAATTTTTGGCCCGACCCGGGATTTGAACCCGGGACCTCTTGGTCCTTAGGCGGCGCATGCTACCACTAGACCAACGAGGCAGTCGACCTTTATTATACTTAGCCTACAAGAAAGTCATAATAACATTTGGCAGATCCCCAATTCACTAAGAGCTCATTACCTATTAACAAAGTTATAATGAATACCAAACGCCGATGGCGCATCAGTGGCGTAACTAGGGGCAAAGGGCCCTAGGGAAAGAAACTGGGACCCTTGGGCATACGTACCTACGCTATTGGTCCGGAAGGGGGGCGTATATATATTTTTGTCAATCTACGGGGAATGGGGGTATAGACAGAGTCAAATGAAACAGGTTTGCCATTTATGTTTTATGGGCCTCCCGAACTGGCGGCCCCAGGGCCGCCAGCTCGGGGGCAACTTAGGCAATAAATACTCAAGGGCAAGGCCCCGTCCCACTGGACAAGGCCTTGCCCCTAAGTACCTACGCCACTATGGTGCATTATGATTAATAGCGTCTAGTTAATTACTTTTAGATCAAGCCCGCTAAAGTTCTGTTCCCAGGCGCAACTAATGAGGCGTGGAGCATACGAAGTTGGCGATTGGCGGCGGCTGGCGTGACACGACTCAGCCGGGCCTTCTAAGGGGCTATGCACAGGGCGTATTTTTTCAGACTTCGACAAAGCAAAAAGGTGAGTTATGATTTTGACCAATAAGTGTGATCAGTTCTTCCTCTTCTTAACTTCGAAACTACATACCTTATTTCCTTAAATAAGATCGTCTCTGTCATCCAATTGTTTTATGGTATGTAACGTCAGATTTAATTGTATATGAATGACGTGTTCTAGGGGTTTTTTTTTTGCTTAATTTATGCGCAGACACCGTTCACAAAATTTTGACGCAGTAGATAAACCTTTGCATCCTGTCAATAGATTTAGTAGCACCACAAACGAGCGTTTGTACTGATTCGAACATGAGGTTATAGCGATATAAATGCGATGTGTTCGCAAGTATGCATATAATACATAAAACTCAACATTTCGTCAACACCTCAACAGTAGTTAAAAAGCTTTTAAAGCGCTTTTCGCGCACGTTTTCATCGATACCGTAATTTTATACTCTAGTTTTAATTAATGCAAATGCAACACTTTTCTCACCTGGATCGCCGTAAGTGCGTGTTCAAAACATTTGTCGTCGACAAACACGTGTGCATATTCCCTTAGGCCACCAACTTCAAATCTCGTTAGAAAATGAGCACTACAACGATTACTCCAATCTATCGTGAGAATTATATAAATGAGATAAGTACTATTTTGTATGCAGTTTGCAGTTTAACTAACCAGAATCTTGTAAATGAAACTATTAAAAATATATCATTTTAACACATCAATTGAGGGATTAAAGAAACTGGTAGGCACCTTTTTTGCCAACGTCAGATTTCATTTCCTACATTTATTACATTTGTAGACTAAAATACTGAAGCATAGCGTAGATCGATTCAATATTAACCGGTATTATAGTGAGAATCTTTTATCTAGAAATTCTAAAACAAGAAACTTCAAGACCATCTCAACACAAAATTCAAGATTCTCAATCCAGAAAAGACAGCAAGAAGCGAAAAAGAAACAGAACGAGGGGACACTATAACTTAAGATGAATGCGAGACACTTGTGACAAAATACCGCAAAATTCGCAGGCGCAGTTAATGAGTCGTAGATGTTGCGCGATTAGTAGCGGCTGCGCGTCGCGGCCCTGCCGCCGAGGCACAAGCTCGGCTATTACGTCGCGTGCTAATACCGTAACAAATCCGATGTAATGCCTTGGACACGAGAAAAACTAAACGATGGTACTTGCTAGTCTGACTGAAAACTTTACAAGTGACAATACTTGTGGAGAAATCTTCGGCAACTTATCAATATATTGCAGTACATCTACCTATCTTTAGGTAAATTGTTAGACACTTGTGACAAAACATCGTACAAAACCGTAGGCGAAAATTATGAGCCGCGGATGTTGTCCGCAAGTTGCGCGATTAGCGGCGGCTGGGTGTTGCAGCCCAGTCGTTGGGACACAACTTCGACCATTACATCGCGTGCTAATACCGTAACATATCCGATGTAATGCTGCGGACACGAGAAAAACAAAACAGTTGTACTTTCTTGGCTGACTGAAAAGTTACAATTCTTTTCGAGAAAAATTTCAGCAACTTATCAATATATCACAGTATATGTATATGGTATATGATATATAATGGTATATGGGGTTTTGGGTATGTGATTGTGTAGGCGACGAGCTGGCCACTTGTCACTACTTTTTCACAATTCTCCATCTACCTCAGCCCATTGTCCCATGTTGGTCTGGGACTTAAAAACAATGTGCCAGCTGTGGTTCTTGCTTAGCATGTAGTAGAAGACAACTATTGTAGTATTGGGTTTGGGTATGTGATTGTGTGGGCGACAGGCTAGTGACAAAACATCGTACAAGACCGTAGATGCAGCTAATGAGCCGCGGGTGTCGCCCGCAAGTTGCGCGATTAGCGGCGGCTGTGTGTCGCGGCCCGGTCGCCGCGAAGAAAACTTCGACCATTACGTCGCCTGACGGTAATGCTGTAACAAACCATGTGGATAACAGAATAACACAACGATGATACTTTCTTGGCTGAATATACATTTCTTGTAAAACAAGCCGTTAAGCTATATGTCGACGCACAAAACGTGTGGCTTTCAAGTCAAGTCAAATCATGTTAAAGTCAAATTAAAGTCAAAATACTCTTTATTTATATAGGTTTGAAACAAACACTTAAAAATCGTCAATTCAACAAGAAAATCAACTAAAAATATTGAATCTACCATTGTAAGATTGTCAGATACTTATGACAAAATTTCCTGTAAATACAAGAGCGTAAGCGCAACTAATGAGCCGCGGATGTTGCTCGCAAATTGATCGATTAGCTTTGACCGCTTGTTTCGGTCCGCTGCCAAAACAACTTAGTCCATTAAGCTGTGTGTACTAATGTTTTAATATAACAAACTATATAACGCCACTGAAAAATGATATGAGTAAAATGGAAGTAGATAGCTTGATGACGGCTGACCGGGACGTATGGAAGAAGAAGACATGCTGCGCCGACCCCAGATGAACTGGGAGAAGGGCAAAAGGATGATGATATAACGCCACTGACAAAAAAAGAACTAGTACTTGACTGACTAAAATTCTTGAAGAACTGAACTAGGGTTGCCATACGTCCTGTTTTCCCAAGAAGTTTGCAGTTGCAGTGACCTGGGGTTTTCTGGATAGTTTTTAAGCAACATCCTGCGTTTTTCAAACGCCCTGATAAGGTCATGTAATTTAGTCTAAAGAGTCTTTTCTCTTATAAATTGCCAATGGTCAAAAAAAAAATCGATCAATGCCAACAACAGTAGCTGTTATCATTAAAACTATATATAAAATAGATATGAAATGTAAGCAATTTTAATGAAACCACAGATACTAAAGGAAATTGGTGGAGTTGAAAAATATAGTAATAATGAATAAGTTAGTAATATGTATTAGAATTTGTTAAATACTATAAGCTAACCCAAGTTTTATTCAAATACTTTCACGAAAAAATATGATTATTAGCATTACATGTATTTCATATAACCTAGATTTCCACTACATATCAATTAATCTATTGCAAGCAATTTATTTACTGCATCAGGATGCAGTAATAGAGTTTTAAACTGAATTGTCCTGGTTTTTCCAACTTAATAATCGTAGTTTTTCAAAATTTGAGGTTGGCAACCCTACATTAAGTAACACATCGACACACTATTGTCTAAATCCTTAATTAGATTTAATTTAAGATTGGATTCTTTGCCTACAACTTTATCCTTTAGGCAATATTTCTTACTTGCAACACAGTCCACCGCGATTCACGGGAGAAACCACGAAAGGTTTTCGGAACGTGCTCGAAGCTGCAGCACAACTGCGAACCTAACATAGCCAGTGTGAAAACAGCTTTATTTCGGCACCCAGTGTTAATGCGATAACAAAATATAATGCCGCGGACACCAGAAAAACCCCGGAAAATACGCGCGCCATTGTTTTTTACGAGGATACTCTCTTGTTGGCGAAGAACACCCACGTCATAAAATTGTCAAGATCGTAAAATGAAGAGGATGTTAAGTTTTATCCTTTAATGAGCTTTGTCACGATAGATTTAATAAGACCCTTAGAGGTCGATACGGAAAATTCTATCAAAGCTTTTCATGTTGTGTAGCAAATTTAGCAAAATTTGAGCGAGTAATGCTGATGCCCAAGTGGGGTACATTTTTATGACTACACGATGATTTTATTGATTGACTTTGCCATCATTCGCAGATTAAAAAAAACTTATTGATATCAAACATAACTTCTGACCATTCCTCGTCCTCATAGATTAAATAAATTGTAAAAAATGTAATTGTATAAATTGTAAATTATAATGAGCTACAGACAACGTCGACTAAAAAGCGCCATAGCATGTTAATTCTGCAACTTATAAAGTACAAGAACTATTTGCGAAACTTAAAAAGCAAAAAGAAACAAAACACTTCTACGAAGAACATCAACAAAGATAACATATCTTTATAATTATTCAAACATTATGCGGTGAGAACACTTATTTACTCGAATAGTATGTAAAAATGTTGATGAAAATACAAATCCCTTAATTACTCGTGTGAATTCGGGGCATATTGACCGTCCACAATAAACTTGAGAAGGTACGTTTCCAAATCATAACAAGAGCCTTAGCCGTCCAACTCACAACAACACAAATAAAAAACAAAAGCGAACAAAGACCTGACTGACTTGTAGTCTTTGATAAATTCAAAGTCGGCATCAACTCAAGATTACTTGTGAATGTACAAAAAATTATATTTCCCTCTGAGAGGAATGTCCACCTGACTGGGTCTAATGACAGCTGTCGTCCACAAAGTCATGGCCCTCGCAAAACACGAAAACATTTTAATTGTGTACGGTTTTGCGGATTACTTTTGACCTCCGTCCGCTTCTGAATCTTCTGGTATCTTTTAATTTGCTTTTCCTACCCTACTCGTAGGTTTAAATTCCATGGTTTTGCAAACTGTAAAATCTTTATTGTTAGTTTAATTAGTCAAATAGAATTTGTGGTACATTTTGTCCTATGGTGCACTCTTCCTAAGACATTTGGTATGGCAGTTAAATAATATAGTAGTTCCTGAATTGGTGTTTCATTAGCATTTTTCTTTCATGCGTTTTGTGATGCTGATAAAATTAATAATGTAGAATGATATTATAAGTATTTTAACTGGGCTATTAATAATAGTTTTATAAAGCGGGATGCCAACTGTGGTCAACCGATTTTTTTTTATAAAAATTAATATGTGCAAGAAAGGATAGATCATAGGAGTACAAGTTTAAGAAAACCTGGAAATTACTTTCCATCACTATCACAGTAAACATTCACACTGGCAGACGTTTTCCAATAATGTTTATTTAATTCCTGGAAACTTTTGAACTCAGAATTCGAATGAGGTAAAAGTCGGCGAGGTAGAAAGTTGCTGAAATAAATTTAAAAGTAGTACACAATACTATTTGCCGGGCGGACTGGACGCAAACGCAATCACTTTCTATTTACCGATCTATTTAATTTACAAGCTAGTGATGAGATGGACCTTGAACGGAAAAGTCGAAGAAACAATTTTTTCCATTTTGATTTTAGAGATTTCAAAAAAAGTGCTAACTATGTTACTTGCTTACTATGTTTTAAAAGGCAACCTAATGTGTACTTGCTACTTTTTCACAATTTTCCATTTAACTCAACTCAATTTTATGATTGGCTTAAAGTGGTCTATGGAGATTATTGTTCGTTGAACTCTGCCTACTCCTTTTGGCTTTATATGCGGGATAAATATATGTTTGTTTACTATGTTATACAACTATCTTAAGACAAGAGTACATTGCAATCTTCTTTCTATTGCTTCTTTACTTTACCTCTTGGATGTAGCTCTTCTTGCTCTTCTGACGATAATATTATTACAGAGTACCTAATCTATACTGGGGTTCTTGCCTAGCATGTCGTAAGAGGCGACTAATGGTTTACGGGCTTTTGGGTATGTGACTGAGTAGGCGACGACCTTGCCACTTGTCACTCCTTTTTCATAGCTTTCCATCCAATCCAGCCCACTTTCCCATGTTGGTCTGGGACTTAAAAAGAATATGCTAACTGTGGTTCTTGCCTAGCATGTCGTAAAAGGCGACTAATGGTATATCGGGTTTTGGGTGTGTGATTGTGTAGGCGACAGGTTAGCCGCTTG
Organism: Glyphodes perspectalis; assembly: GCA_951394215.1. Classification (NCBI taxonomy): domain Eukaryota; kingdom Metazoa; phylum Arthropoda; class Insecta; order Lepidoptera; family Crambidae; genus Glyphodes; species Glyphodes perspectalis. The sequence goes on along the minus strand of OX596206.1, from coordinate 4,866,189 downwards.
TCACTGCTTTTTCACAATTTTCCATCAAACCCAGCCCGGCTTTATTTTTGGCTGAATGTGGTTGAAGGGGCTTGCTGCCCCTTCGACTCTGCCTACCCCTTCGGGGATTAAGGGCGTGATGTTATGTTATGTGTTATGTGTAATATATACTACGTACAACAGAGGGTTACTGCCCATACTTGCAAAGTTACTGCTATAACTCGCGCAAGAACAGCGACAGTGGTGAGTAATTGGAACTACAGCAAAGTTTAGTCTGTTTATCAGGAATAATACAAGATGCCGCTACAAGCACAGATTAGTTGTTTCTTAGTAATAATACGCCATCTGTGTAAAATTCATGGTTTTAAATCAAAGATTATTTTGGTTTGTTTCTGAAGAAAATATTTTATAAACATGTTTATCACCTAAATTTAATAAATTATCTAATAAATGACGTAAAAAACTTATTTTATGAAAAACATTTTTTAAAAGTGAAATAATAACGTTTTTATTTAGTTATATCTCTCAATCTGTCTAAATGATGCCTGTAGCGACATCTTTCTGTGTCAAGTCTATACGAAATCTAAAATGTATGTGACTGACCAGACATGATATTATGGTTCCTAGATTTCAAGTCCCAATATAACACTAAGGTCATTACCACCTAATTTTAATAACCTTTAGACCCTTATCTAACCCGAAAGTTAAATGGCCGAAAGGCACACAACTAGACAAATTGGATTACAGTATATAACGAGGTTTAAATGAATGTGGAATGTCCTCTTTGGTGAGAGTGCCAAGTTTTAGCTGTATAATAAACTAAATAACTTGCTATTTTTGTTCAATCTTTTTGTACAACTGTTTGCTGTAACACGTTCCAAATCCAACTAAAAATACCTACAATATGAAACCTTAATAAGTTTGTTTACAGTTTAGGTTATCTCATATTAATATTCAAGGTTCCACTTGGGAATATGATCAATCGAGGTACTTATTTAAAAAACCAATTAAATGCACTTAGTCTGACGCATTTTTCGGGATATTTACTATCAGATTACTGACATTAAATTCCTTGCGAAAATAATAATCTGACAAATAAATTAATTTATACTTTTCTATGATCCCATCACTATCCACAACCATCTCGACTCAGTCCGCCACGAGGATTAAATACTAGGTAGGTACATCTATTTTCCTATCAACTCAAGGAACAACTTCTAATTTCCACTTTAGACTAATGAAATGAGACGAAGAGACCTTTCAGCACAGGTCAAAGGAAACTTGGTACTTAGCTCTCTAAACTTTTAAACTTTTACTTAAACCCGCATGTATACGTTTACTTGTGTACATACATACATAACATCACGCCCATATCTCTGAAGGGGTAGGCAGATTCAAAGGGGCAGCAGGCCCCCTTAACCACATTCAGCCAAAAACAAAACTGATTTGGGTTAGGTGGAAAATTATGCAAAAGTGGTAACAAGTGGCTAGTTCGTCGTCAACACAATCAAAAATACCCAACGTACCCGATGCATCTTTTTTACATGCTAGGCAAGACACAATTGATTATTTTTAACTCCCAGACCTACATTAGACATCAGTTAAATACTAGGGATCAAAATGCTGAATCAAGCAATCCAGCTGGATCCAGCACAATTTTAGCAGTGCTGGATCTCCTGACATATGCTGGTTCAATGTCGCTGGATTTCAAACCCTACTAGGGTTTGGAATGCTGGATCAAGCAATCCAGCTCGGTTTAGCACAATTCTAGCTCTGCTGGATCCAGTAAAAATGCCGCTGGATTGCAATCCCTAATTACTAAGTATTTCATTTAAACCCAGTCTAAATAATACCAACAATTTAAATCTATGTCAGCATTGATTTATTTGGATGTTTGTAACATAATTTACAATTTGCTGTTATAGAATAGATTGAAATTTAACAAGCTTTTTTAAATGGCACATTGATACCCTCATACAATTACAAGGTAATTTCCTTCTGTTTAATAACTAATTGTCGCTCTCCACATTGTCCATGTTAATAATTCTCTTTGCAAAATAAAACTTTACGTGTGTCCATTGGAATATTTTTTCAGCAAAAAAATTGTCTGCGTGTCAATTCAAATTGAAGCCAATTTAAATGAAAAAGTAAATATTCATCCACCATCACAGTATTTCGATTTTGATAAACATAATAAAAATTTATTTTAGAGTATAAGTCAATATAAAACATTGATTTATCTATCTACATCTACAGACAGGTACATCATTACTCATTATAGTTAGTATCATTACGGTATAACGATACTACAACCATATCATAATTTTTCTGCATTATATTAGATGTATGACATGGAACCGTCGAAATAAATCACTAAAAATCGAATCCGTTGCCAGCAAAGCCGTGGGAAACTAGTCAGCATTTTAACACATACCGAAATACGCTAGCTCTACAAATACCTATAATAAATTACGTGCCAACTCGAATATATCAGTAATTGGGACCTGTTAAATAGAATTTCTCAGATTACAGATCCGGGTATAACGTTAATTTGAGCCTGCTCGCGGTTACCCAATTAATACTGTGCTCTATCATCATTAATTATTATTCAGTTCTATTGGTGAATAAAATGTAGCTCTCTTAAGTTAGCACGGACAAATACACTATTTTTACTTTTTTTTTCTTCGCTCAATCGTTTGTTCGTGATTGTTCTATCAAATTTGGCGTTTGTTCGATTTGAATTTATTTTTAAAAAGATATCAAAATGTTTACCTTAATTTAACGGGGACATGTAAATGCTTTTTGACTTTTTTTGCTAAATCGTTAGTTCGTCGTTTGTTCTTGATTTCTCGGTCAAATTTGGCGCTTTTTCGATTTTCATATATTTATACTTATATCAAATTTTTATTATTATCAAATTTTTTACCTTATGTTAGCGGAAACCAAATTTGATCGAACGATCAAGAACGAACGTCGAACAAACGATTTAGCAAAAATAAAAGTCAAAAAAGTTAATGTGTCCCTTAAGGGAGCTTTAAAATGTGGTGAACTGATTTTATAGATTTTGGTCACCATCGCGGTCAATAACTTACTGTCTAGTCCAACGATAAGCCTAAAGTAGCAATCGGTTGTTGAAATTGATTTTAGTTAAATTTATTTTAACTCCCATTATGGTATGCCAATTAAGTAAGCTATAATTTTCAAACGCAGGTCAGCCAGAGTATTTTTTAATCTCTTTCATACGTTCTTAGAAAAATATCTAACAGTTAAATATTTCTACAATATATATATACAATTGGACACGTAAAATTGATCGTCTACCGAATTAACCGTCGGATTTTTTTTTTTAAATGAAATGTTTTTCTGTATCCCTGAAGTGTATGAAAAGTTTCATGATTATCAGTTATGTAATGAAGACATTCAAAAGTATTATACTAATAAACCCACTTTCACATTTATAAATTAATTTATTTGTAGTACATTGAAGGTCACCGGTAACCTACTAGGAATTCAAAACGTAGGAGTACGGAGTACATAGTACATACTATCACACCCGCAATCAGAAGTAGGGTCGAGCGATTTCAGCCAAAAATAAATTGAGGTCGTTTATATGGAAAATTGTGAAAAAGTGCGTAGTAAAAAATTTGTTCCTGCCAACTTAATGGAGTAAAATTAAACTATGTAGTTTCTCACCTACATAATTACAACATCCAATACACTATTCGTCTCTTTTTTTTAACTACATGCTAGGCAAGGAGCTAGTACATATTTTTTTAGTTTCAGATTAACTAATAGGGTGGCGAACGACATTTGACGACGGTGACCACAACGCGAGACGCTTTTGTAAGGGTCGCAAAACTCTTGAAGGGGTTGAGAGGGTATAAATCTTAACAAGGGCGCTAGTAGCACTAAAATCCAGGACGGCTAAAGCAACTAATACTACCCTATTTGTCACCCCAACTCAATATCAGGTTATGATTAATTTGATCTGAGTATTTAGTCGGAAACTAACGTTAATCAGTTCTTGGTTTTAACATTTGGTTCACCCATTAATCACGTACTATTTCTCCTGTTTCAGACATGCTTTTTATCCTTACATAAGTAAATATGGAATTAGAAGCAACTGTCATCTGACATTTGAAGTCGGACTATAGAACCAGATTATTTTTTTAAGCAAGGGTTGAAGCATTTTTACACGGTAAGTATGAACGATATGAATTATATTTAGATGGGAGAGGAGTATTTATATTCTTGTTCATCATTAACCAACGTTTATATTGAATGTTTAAATAATTCTATGTTCTATGTCGTTATAAAGCTCGTGTATCCAAAATATATTCAAGAGTAGACAACAATCATTCCACAGAATCGACTTGGGATTTCACAGGAATACATTTACTGCCTTGCAAAAATAAAATAATGCTCCAAATTGTGACTGGCAGATTGGTGGCGAAGAGCAGAATATATAATGTGCATTGATGTGCCTAGCTACGGCAATGCTGGTTATGCAAATGTTGCAGTTTGTTTGTTGAAATGGTTGAATAGTTTACTCCCTGCAGTGGGATTTAGCTGTAGGCCAAATCGCCTTGAGCTAGCGTCTCCTAGCAGCTTTACCTCCACTGGTATCATAAGTTATTCAAGTGTCTTTTTTTTTCTTCAGCAATAAAAGTATTTTTGTTACTTTTAGGATATAAAAACGAGTACATAATCATCATACACATTTACCCCTTTTTACCGGTGTAGCCGTAAGATTTAGATGTGCCTGGTTGTGAACATATAAGTTGTCACCCATGTCGATACGTACGTCATACGCAACTGGGAGAACTAAAAAAATTCAGTCGAATTGAGAACCTCTTTGCGGTGGTAGCTCAATGGTAAGGACACGCGCCTCTTAACCGAGGAGTGTGGGTTCAAACCCGGGCACGTACCTCTGGATTTTTCAAATCTACGTACGTATTTATACCACTAGCTCGACGGTGAGGGAAAACATCGTGATGAAACCTGCAAATTCAAACAACTTTGAATTTGTAACCATAATCCAAAAATTGTCTGGTTCCCCTATTTTAGGGTTACGAAGGTCAGATCGGCAGTCGCTTCAATGTAATTACCAGACTCGCTTAATCCTGAATCATGGTCTAAGCGGACCCCGTCTAAGCACGGGACATAACGCTAGGAAGATGATGATGAACGTTTTTCACGTAGCCCTAAGGACATCCGTTTTATATACATCCAAGTTTCTTTACATTGCTAGTACAGATTTATGAATAGTATAGATTAGAACACTTTATTGGCAAATATATTATATGTCCTTTTATACGCCACTATTTATACCCATAAATAGTGGCGTAAAATAAGTGCTGTAACGATGTTTTATTCAGCACAAAAGAGGAGGAAATAAGTCATATTTCCTTGGGAATTTATGGGGAAGCAACTATCGGGCGCAAAATTGTGGGAGCCATTAATCCAGAGGTACTCATCGGAGCGAACAAATATTTGGCGGCGTGTTCCATATATTCATGAAGGACGCGATTCGGCGCACCTGGCTGTAATGTACGGGTGCCTACGGCGTCGGCAGGGGTGCCGAGAGCGAACGCACGTGATGTATTACCACTAGTGTGCAGTCGGAATCTTAAGATAAACTACACGTACTCAACAGATTTAGTTACTACGGACTCAATGTGGTTAACGGAGCTTATTGAAACTCAATTTATATTTAATCTTGCCTTTTTACAAAACTGTATAAATGTTAAAATATAATCAGGTCGTTGACGTCATAAATCAACTAAGTTTATTGCTTTTGTGGCAATACATAATAAGGTTTATATTACTGTCTATTAGATATTATAGATTAAAGGCCCTATATAAATTATTATTAAAGGGACCTTCAAAGAATGTGCCAACAGTTTTCGTTGCCTAATGTGTAATGAAAGGTGCCTAATCGTGTACAGGATGTTGAGTATGTAATTGTGTAGGAACAAGTTAGCCACTTTCAATCTCACTCAAGTCAATTATAAACAAACATAGCATCATGTCCATAGTCCCCGAAGTGGTAAGCAGAGTCAAAGGGGCAGCAGGCCCTTTTATCCACATTCAGCCAAAAACAAAACTGGGCTGGGTTAGATGGAAAATTATGAAAAAGTAGTAACAAGTGGCTAGCTCGTCGCCTACACAATCACATACCCAAAACCCCATATACCATTAGTCGCCCTTTATGACATGCTAGGCAAGACACAGTTGGCACATTCTTTTTAAGTTCCAGACCAACATAGGACAATTAGATGGTCAAGTCAATTATATTATTCCGAGACTTGAAGTAGGCGCATTTAATTTTAGTGCCCACCCTAAGCAGATTTTATTGACACTAATCCCATTTATAATTTCCTATGTCGCGACACCACCATCACGTAAATCTTATTATACTTCCTCCCCTCGTGCCAGCCCTGTCAAGACACACGTATGTACACAATGTTCAGGAAGGTACAATCGCGCCTGATGTTATGTTCAATTGCATAGAACGGCAGCTCTTTGAGAGCGCTCGAACTAGTCACTAGCAACACGGCATTTGTCGCGTGTGGCGCAGCGACAGCGACACTGCATATTACATGTTTGTTGATAGAGGCAAGACTTGAAGTGCAGTTCTGCTGAGTGATTAACCACGCTATCGATCAAGATAGGTGAAGTTTGATTTCATTATCTGTACCTACGTATGCAACCATATATGTAGTATGTACTCCTATGAGAGATGGAGGAGAGTGTGAAAAATACTTTTTGAGCTATTCTCATGCCTGCCAAATACACACGAAAAATCACAGAAATCGGTAGAACCGTTTCCGAGGAGTCCGACCACAAACACCTTTTAAGTATGAGACTTTCCACACTTGGCTCATTTTCGTGCAAGTTTCTATTGTTAAATGTTTACAAAATTACGGATACAACAGCTTGTAAGGCAGCGTGTACAGTGAGGCCGGCTTAACGTATTGAAACAGGGAACGATATTAAAGGACATGTTCGTACAAACGGGATCCCTGCGCTATGATAACATCGTGCAATTTTCCCTGATCTTTGTTTAGTTTCAATATTCATCACCTTCATAGCGTTATATCCTGTCGGTAATCAGACCAGGATTTAGCGAGTCTGGTAATTACATTGAAGCGACTGCCGATCTGACCTTCGTAACCCTTATACCTATAGGAGAAACAATTTGGATCATTAGTTATACATATATAGTTTTTTGAATGTGCAGGTTTCATCTCGATGTTTTCCCTCACCGAAAAACTAGTGGTATAAATACGTACATAGATTTGAAAAATCCAGAGGTACGTGCCCGGGTTTGAACTCGCACCCCTTGGATAAGAGGCGCGCGTCCTTACCATAGAGCTACCACCTAGCACTGCTCCCTTCACTTCAAAGCTATAGTTCCAATATTGCAATATCTTAATTGTACGTACATACATACATACCAACACGAGCCAACTCCAGAGGGAAAGGAATGGAAAATTGGATATTGTGAAAATCCAGAGACAAGCGGCTAGCTCAACGCCTACAGAATAACAAATCCAATATCCGATACACCATTAGTCACCTTTTATGACATGTCTGGCAAGGAACACAGTTGGCAAATTCTTTAAATCCCTACCGACTAGGACGTTCTGTTTACACTTTTCCTAAATACGTTTTACAGCACCATTAGTATAAGTTATCGCACAGAACATGTAATGGAGACGTACCTGCGTGTCGTCGGATTCATTGGGCTTGTGACTGTGCAGGCAACGAGCTAGCCACTCATTACTACTTTATCACAATTTTACATCTACGTCAGCCCAATTTTAGCTAAAAGTGATATAGCACCTGCTTCTGAAATTTGACCTATCCTTTCGCTATGATAGTACGAATAATAGATCGTCGGTCTAGATGTGATAGCTCGTCATCAAATTTTTTTAGTAAAATTTAATGTTGATTCATAAAGCTTCAGATAGTATTTCCTGTGTAATTACTTTTATAATAAATATGTTGTCTATTATATTTTAAGTCTAAATCATTTATAACAGTTAGTTTTAAAATAAGTTTTCTGTCCCTCCTGAAAAGTTTGGCAGTTTGCATGTAGCTATCACATTTAGGCCGACGATAATAATATGTACATGTGCAAAAATTACCACTACCAAAATATCGTCCATACCAGTTTAGTTATCATTCTAATCATACACAATCTCGACGTCTTACTAGAGTCATCGTGTCGTCCTTGTAAGTGACATAATGCTTTGCATATTATGGAGATACGTTGCGACTGGCGAGAAATGTCCCGTGACGTCATTTGCTACGACTAAGATTGATTGCTGACATATTCCGCTGTAGGTAAGGAGGCCTTTGCATACTAACCCTATAGCAAAATCTAATAGCTTACTGTACTTGTCCTAAAAGCTATTTAGGAAAAACGTTAGTTGTATCGAGCTCTGTAGTAGAGAAAATATACGCTAATAATTTGTATGAGTAATAATGATCCAATATGTAAAACACAACACAATTAGAAAAACGGAAGTTCGATGTATATAAAATGATCTTCGTCATTAAAAAAATAAAATCAAAATGACCGAAAAATTAAATTTCAGAACATGAAAAATTATTTATACATACATAATATCTCGCCCGTAATCCCCGAAGGGGTGGTCAGAGTCAAAGGGACAGCATGCCTCTTTAACCATATTCAGGCAAAAATAAAACTGGGCTGGGTTAAATGGAAAATGAAAAAGCAGTGATAAGTGGCTAGCTCGTCGCCTACAATATCACATACCCGAAACCCGACCATTAGTCGCATTTTACAACATGATAGACAACATTCTTTTAGATTTATAATTCGAATTAAATGGCATAATTCAAGTTACAGAAAAACACTTGCTGGATTTAACTAACTCTGGAATCGTAAATGTTGTTCCAAATGAAACAGCTACTCACTTACGCTACAAATTGATATTCGCAGAAGCAATATCCGTTACTCTTTATCAAAATCCGATAAGCAAAAGTTAAGGTGTAGCCCGATTCCCGACGGAAATGTTCTTATATCTTTCGTTAAATCGCAATAAGTCACTAAGCAAACATCGCGTCATATATCTGTAAGTCTGGTCCATGTACTTAAATATAACAATGATAAATCCTTCCAATCATGAAGTATATAATCCATGGCTTTTGAAAAGATTATTAAACGGCCATTTGCCATTCAATCGAAAACACATTAAAACACCCAATTAAGGAATGCGTTAATTGATTTCTAATGCGAAGCCGAAATGGCTTCTCAAAATTCCTTGAATAAAGAAGCTACGCAATTCCTCGGTCGTCACCGTAACAATACAATTCTCAGAGAAACGAATCAGGCGGAGCCATAAACAGGTCGCTAGTCTGCGGAGGAACGAGTGGATTTTATTTAGATTATCTCCTGTCCCGAATTTGCCTTTGTTACACCAACGTGCTTTGTGCTTCCAGCCGCGGTTTTATTATGAAAAAAAAACTGATAACAAACCAAGTGGAAAAATTTAAAAGGGAACCGGGACTTTTATTTGCATTTGTAACAAAACTTCGTTTGCCCGAATGGGAGTTAATAAAAACTCTGCGAAGTAGTTACCCTTGTTGGCCCATTGTTAGGGTTTAATTGCTTTTATTTGCAAAAGTAAATACATCTTTAAGTAGATTTATTATTATTTATTATAAGGATGGTCCCAGCCACAGTGAATTGCCCCAGTGAAATACTCGTTTGTAAACGAGCATGCACCTCGAGCTTTTGAAATTCGTAGTAGTACCTAATAGATTTATAACGACTATCTCAACAGTAAGAATTAAATCTTTTTGACCAAATCTCAACATTTATTAAGTACTTGTGATACGAAGGTACAATGTATTCATTTCAATAAGCTATTTACTTTAAAAAAAATTGAGATTGCAAAAAAATATTGCTTAAGTATTTTTTATTTTGAACAAAAATAAAAAATACTTAAGCAATATTTTTTAACAAAAAATGATGCAGATACAGCGCGTTATAGTACCGCGTAACGTTACTGGGTGTGTAAAATTTTCCCGTCCGAGTGACTTAAAGCGCCCAATTTCAGATTTTGAAGCGCTGTATCTTAGCAATTTTTCGAGTATTAGATAAAGCAAAAAATGCGTATTTAATATTTTTTTATAATCTAACTTACGGACTATACACATTTTTTAAGTTAATTACCCCATTGTCTTTGTTATTACGCCGTGATAACGAAATAAGTGAAACCATTCCTAAGCAATCGCCTCCCGCGAAGACGCTGTAACTTTTTATACGGTTCAGTTGTTCCATCGAACGCTCCCACTATAAACGGGTAAATGTCCCATAAAGTCGCTCATAACGATACAAAATTCACCAGTCATCGGTAGTAACGTGAAAAGGTTTATCGCGCTAATGGGATTGTCAACCGGCTGGCACATTTATCATGGCATGTTGCAATAACGTTGAGAGCATCACCATGTCATTACTGAACCTTCACTTCGCCGATTTAATAATATGAAATGAAATGGCAACTTGAAGCACTTTGGGTAATAATGTTCGGCTGGAGACCGCGAAATTGTAATATCAAATGTGTGTATATGGTGTGACGGTTCTAATAATGCATATGTTATGAGAAGCGAACTGGCAAAGTGCATATGCAGTTAAGGTTCGATCGCTGGAGCTCATGTAACATGTAGATTCAGTGTAAACCTTGGTTTTGATTCACCATGTATACTTTACCCACTTAATAGTAGATAACTTAGAAACTATGTTATCCTAGAAAAAATGGGTCTTTCGTCGATTCGCCCCACGAGCTGTTCGCCCCACGGGATGAATCGCACAAGGAGCCTTTTTGAAGTCGTTGATTCGCACCATGGTATACTTAAATCGGGCAGAACTTTTTTGTACTTCGCCGATTCACACCGAGGTGCGAATCACCCAAGGCATCTTTTAGACTCCGTCGATTCGAACCACCATAAAATATTCATTAAAAAAAGCATTTTCTGTATATTTTCCGAGCATTTTCAGAGTAAAAGACGGTAATGGTAAAATAATTTACATAGTATATTATATTGTTATTAATAACACGAAGTTACTTTTAGTTGTAAGATTATTTAGCACCGCCTCCAATAACGTCCATGCGAGCTTTTATCCTGCGGAAATAATAACGGTTATATTATTAATGTCAAACTTTAAGCGTGCACTTGTAATATAATTTTATATCAAACAAAAAGGAAACAAAACACTGTATTTTTTTCCTTCCTCTAACTATTATTACAGACTGAGAAGCCGCAACTTCTCAGTCCAAGCTTCATAACCCGTGGATGCACCATCTGGCGTGACAGCGCAGCCTCGACCGCTGTCGCCGCGCCAAAACTATTAAAACGAAATACAGTTGCCTTATCTGAAATAAGAGTGGTGGCAGCTCATTGGTAAGAACAAGCGCCTCATATGCGAGGGCTGCTGGGTCAAATCCGGGTCCGTACTTCTGGATTTTTAAAATCTAAGTATTAAATGTATTCAACGATGAGGAAAAATACATGAGATGTGTAACCATGATCTAAGGGAATCATGACGACAGATAGATCGGCAGATCCTTTAGTGTAACCAGTCTCGCTAAATCCTGGATTATGGTCTAAGCTGTCCTCGACTAAGTACCACAAATCGCTAGGAAGACGATGGTGTTCCGAACTGAAATAAAGCCCAAATTAAAGAAGTAACCGACATTCAATTTTAGGGGTCGCTTCCTTCCAGTCTTCACATTATGCAAATGCGTTTCATAAATTAAAGAAGAGTTCCGAAGTAATTTAAACTTGAAACCTTCTCGCAGGTGTTCCTGATAGCACGGAGACAGAATCAAATCAATGTAATAATTCCAAATGGTAATAGAAAGACAGGATCGTTTTATGTTAATTATATAAATTTAAATTTTATAGAGATTAAGACTACTTGACTGTAAAGTCGGTCATGAAATGCCAACCGCACCTCAAATTGGTGTAATAAATTAATCAATACCAAAAAAATAATTCATTGTCCTTATAGATACCTTAGTGATTAACTATGAAATAATGTTGATGTTCAAATAAATTAATAGAGAAAAGTATATATCACAAGACAAAAAAAAATCGTTCAGATTCGATTTCCAAAAGGGCCAATCAAGAAAAATTCCCACAGTATCGGGACCCAACATTAATCTACCATAAAGTACGTACATATCTTTATCTAACACTACACATAAGCTCTAGTATATGTAATACATTAAAATTCAGTAGAATTGATAATCTCCTCCTTTTTTTAAAAGTCAGTTAAAAAAAGATTAGTTTAAAAGTGTTAGTAAATTATAATGGACAAGAGATCGCTAGTCGCTCAAATAAAGCAACGGTGTAAAAATAAAAGTAATATCTTGTTCATTTTTAGATAAATTTAAAAAGAAATTACTTTTGTACCCTTGGGCAGGTATAGTATTTCTTTTCAATTTTCTAATTAGTTTATGTAACGTAATGAATTCCTTGGCCCCACTTTTAAAAGGCTTAATAAACTCAGATATTTTTCGAGCTTTAAAAATGGCTATTTTTAGCATCCAAGCATATTTTATTAGCATAATTTAATAAACTGTTACAGAATTAAAGTACAGCATTTTCCATACATTGTGTGAATGTTAATAATTTTATAGAGTGATCTGGCTGAAGTTATGGCTTTCATAATCCTCATATGAAGGCTCGGGCGCGAGATATGAAGCTCATACATATCCTGAGATTAAGTGCATGCAAGTATTGCATAGCGTCTAAAGATGCATCACAGTGCAGTTAGGTTTTTTTTTACAACAATACACATAATTAAAATTAAAATTACGTATTTTTGTAACATCTGCGACAAACTGTTACACTTTGTTAAATGCCGCTCCTCGCATTAATATTGTTAAGGTGGGCCAAGGTTTCTTAATTATTTGTCAAAAATTTATCTGACAAACATAAATTATTATCGTCAGATATTGGCTACTTAAAAATAGTTGTTGCATATATGCATACACGTAAGGATTGGGACAACTCTCCACCGTACATTATTAAACACAAAATAAGTATAAACTTATAAATAATTTGCAAACAGCACTGAATTAATTTTCATTATTTATATATAACATTTTATCATATTAAATACTACAGGCTTTTTTAATATGAAAAAATATATATTGCTTTTAACCCAATAGCATCTTTAAAAAAAATTGGTTATGCCATTTTTTTTAAAGCCAGGTATTTTTTGTATTTTTTCAATTACAAAAAGTTATGTCACATAAAATGTGAATTCTTCACATAACTTCTATCACAGGGTTTTATTTGTCATAGATTTCAAACAATAATTATGATTTACTTCAATTTCATAATGACATGAATATGATGACAAACATTAGGTATTCTAATTTTCTCTCGGTGCTTAACATAAATAGTAATCCTGTGATAAATATAAACGACACAATTCTAGACTCCTCAAATCAAGATAATTGTTAATTTAAATTATTAATTGATAAAAATGCACAATAATTTTCTCAACATTTTCTGGTTCCATTTCTTAATAATTTTCCTTTACGATATCTCGCACTATTATTTAAGCTGCAAAAAATGTGTATGACCAATTCCGTGTCATTAACTAAACCTTAAAAACTTTTTTAAAAGCATAGCTAATTACATTTAACACCATAATAAGCACTACACCTCTAGACATTTAACCTAAGGCACACTTAACTTACGGTAGTCTACATTTAGCAGACGTCAACTTATGTGCACAAATTAATGCGGTGTCTACATTCTAGTTGTCTATGGTGATAAGGCAAGCCATGTCTATTAACGACAACACTAGGAAGCTAATGTTACCGTAACGTTACGTTTATGAGCCATTAAATTTCGCTTGAAATTAGGTCACTAACAATATCCCCCTAGCCAGCAATTCCATTGGGTAATAAACGAGTCTAATACGTACCAATACACACACAACCATTTGCCGACAATTTCTATATAATTAAATGTAAATTGCACCTCGCGAAACAGGGCTGTCAACAGCGTTTGCGTAAAATAATGTTCTAAGTGCTATGTCTCCTAATCGAAGCTGGAGTGGACCATAAATCTAGATTTAGCACCCCTGGTGACACTGAGGCGACCTTCTTAACCCGTAGACAGGAACCAAACAAATTGGATGATTTTATTTGTTACTCGAATGTGTAGATTTCTTTCCGTGTTTTCTAAGTAAAGGTTTATACAACTGTCTTAAAGGTGTCAGAAAACACGTGGCCACCATTTCTGGATGTTTAAGAACAAATTTTTTAACATCCAAAAATAGTGGTCACCATACTCGAAATACCATGACTACCACAATGTCCAAATACATACATACATATTGCCACGCCAGCAATCAAAAGTAGGCAGAACCCAAATAGAAGTAGTTAATACATACATACATAACATCACGCCCATAATCCCCGAAGGGGTAGACAGAGTCGAAGGGACAGCAGGCCCCTTTAACCACATTCAGCCAAAAATAAAACTGGGCTGGGTTAGATGGAAAATTGTGAAAAAGTAGTGACAAGTGGCTAGCTCGTCGCCTACACAATAACATACCCAAAACTCTATATACTATTAGTCGCCTTTTACGGTATGCTAGGCAAGAAACACAGTTAGCACATTCTTTTTACGTCCCAGACCTACACGGGACTAGGAGGAGAAATAGGAGTAAGCTCCCATAAATACGTTTATTATTTGGCCAAATGTCGTTGAGGGGGCTGGCTGCCTCTTATGACTCTGCCTACCACTTCAGGGATTACGGGCGTGATAACATTTATGATTTTTTTTTTCTTACTTAAAGAATTAAAGACAACGAGTGACTGCAACCCCTAGCTCTGAGTCACATATGTGCTCATCACGGCGGAATCATGCGTGAGCTATTCGTTTTAAAAATGGAAATGTCACCACCACGTATAATGTCTTATTACGTTTGAATAATACATTCAGATGCCATATGCCTTACAAGTATGCTGCATACATAGTAGGTACTTGATAACATCTGTCTAGTAAAATATAGGTTGATTCTGGACCTGTAATGAATGCGTTGAAATGGATTTCGAAATAATAGTTTCCGAATTGAGGTAGTACTCGTAGTAGTATTAGGAATTCAACAATTTAAATATGTGTTTAAATAAATGTCATGTCATACATACATGGTATGACATGACATGATTTACTAACTTGATAAATCATGTCATGTCATACCGTGACACTCTAATATGTAACCAAGTGTTTTAAAGGAATGTTCCGTTCAGCCAAGTGAAGTATGGATCATATAGAAAACCTTGTGTCATAGAGTCCAATTCCAAACTCTCAGTAATGGAACGTACGTACCGTATATATTGTACGCTAAATGTGTTCGTCCATATTGAATTTAATTACGATATCCATCTAAAACTATTATCAGAAGGATTGCGAAATAATTACCATTGCGACCCTTTTAAGCCATTAACATTAATTCGCTTCGGGAGATCATACCCATTAACCCGAGTAATTATAATAACCATAATACTTCTTTGCAATAAAAACTTAAATAGATGAAAACTCACTATGAGAAAAGCCAATTGAAAGCTATGAAGATTGGACCCACGATTTCATTTTACAGGTTATAGAAAATCCAATATGGCAGACGATAGTCACCCATATTAAATTTCTAGTCACGGACGCTTTCTTTTTTTATCAAGAAATCCTTTTAAATGCAATCTTAAATGTCTGTTTATAGAGGATCCTAGTAATATATAGATATTTGTAATACCACTGTTGATTCTGATATGCGTTACACAAGTGCTTAAGCTACTTACCTCGGAGTCAGATCAATAAAAAACATACAGTTCATTTATAATGAGATTAAAAATTACATTTTTAACTTAAGTATATTAAATTTACCCCTGGAGCTACAGGTACAGGTACAAATAGATAAAATTAGTAGAAATACGGGTCATATAACACACATAGTCACACCTTGAGGTGCACAAGGATGTTAACAAGCAACTTAACTATAGTAAACTATAGCAATGAATATATGTTTGAGGTAAACTATAGTAATGAATATATGTATTTTCTCATTCTCATTAGCTTTATATGTTTATGTTTTCACATTCTTTAATGTTGTTAGATAATTTGTTATATAGTTGAACCCCCTCAAACAATATAGTCTTCTTTCCGTAGTAAGTTCGAGCTTTCTTTAGAATAAGTTTATGTTTATTCCTTAAACTAGCTTTTGGCGCACACGCTACGCGTGTGCTTGCCAAAACCCAGCTCTGCGAGGCGGACGCTCCGGGCTTCGCCCTACGCGGAGCTCGGCCTTCGGCCTCGCGATACGCAGCTCGGCCTGCGGCCTCGCTTAGATTACATGGCTGGGTTGGACCGTTCGCAAAGGCGTTCTTATTCTTTTTTTAATGCCCGATGTTCCATCAAATGGGTCCTAAAGAACCAGGCCTCCGGCCTCGCATACGTGGTTTGAATTGCGGTCTTGCAAAATTACATAATTTATTTGGCGCTCCGCTTATGGCTTAGCAATATAATATCACTTATTGGGCCGCTCCGGGCTACGCCCTACGCGGCGCTCCGCCTAAGGATTTGCATAATAGCACAACTTAATTGGCCGCTCCGGGCTTCGCCCTACGCGGCGCTCCGCCTAAGGATTTGCATAATAACATAACATAATTGGCCGCTCCGGGCTTCGCCCTACGCGGCGCTCCGCCTTTACATTCGCAAAATTACATCACTTGATTGGCCGCTCCGGGCTGCGCCCTACGCGGCGCTCCGCTTACGCATTCGCAATATAACGTTACTTGTTTGGCCGCTCCGGGCTTCGCCCTACGCGGCGCTCCGCCTTTACATTCGCAAAATTACATCACTTGATTGGCCGCTCCGGGCTGCGCCCTACGCGGCGCTCCGCTTACGCATTCGCAATATAACATTACTTCTTTGGCCGCTCCGGGCTTCGCCCTACGCGGCGCTCCGCCTGTGGCTTCGCAAAAATACATTAAATCTGTGGCCGCTCCGGGCTTCGCCCTACGCGGCGCTCCGCCTATACATTAGCAAAATTACATCACTTGATTGGCCGCTCCGGGCTTCGCCCTACGCGGCGCTCCGCCTAGAACTTTGCGAAAATTAAGGCATAATAAATGTGCTCCACCTATGCCCACGCAAAGTTACATAGTCATTTTGTATGATAAAGACAGTACCGCAATACTATGCAACCGTTTCCCTATACAAATTCGTACAAACTTATCTTTGCGGTCGGCTCCAGTACAAAATGTATGGGAAAATCGAGTACCAACATGACATGGAGTTTTCAATTTTTTTCTTTTGACTGTTGATTTATTGTCCAAAATTGGATCGAAATGGAAATAAATGGCCAATTTTGACAGATCCTCATACTTATTTTCTAGCAAAAGTCGTTATTTCGAGTTTTTACATTTTGGGGTAAAACTCGAAAATTACCCATAAAATTGGGAAAAAATTATAACCAGTCGATAGGTCTTATAGGGCTCTACAACAAAGGTCATAATCAAAATTTAGCTTTGCTAACTGCAACTGCCCCAAAAACCACTTTGAAAATTCTGAAAAATTCACATTTTTACAAAATGGCCGCCACTTGGTCCGCCATTTTTATTTTTTTGAAGCCAGTATTTTTTAGGCATTCTACGTTATATACCACATCGAACTGCATTTTTACTTTTTCTCTCCGGCGTATAATGAGTCCTCCAGAGCCTCTGGAAGTAGACCATGCCTTCGGAATTCATCTCCCCGCCGCTCCGAGTGTTGCCATGCGAATGAGATAAAAATAGTCAAATGTCATTTTAATAGACCCGCCCTCTAGGAACCTGGCAATGAATTTACCAAAAAGTCGTTATTTCTACTTTCGACCTTTTTGGGCCATATCTCGAAAACTACCAAAAACTACCAAAAATTTTTTTCACCTGGCAACACATCTTGACAAGACACATATCCGCCTAGTACATTGGAAAACGCTAAAGTGTCGCCATCTGCCCAGAAAATTGAAAATAAAATTTCGAAAAAGTGAAATTTTCACAAAATGGCCGCTAGCGCGTCCGCCATCTTGCCATTTCCGAATGCCCATATTTTTTCTATATTCTGGGTCGTATACCCCACCAACCCACATTTTTAGTTTTTTTCTCCCGTGCGTCCTCGGACCCAGAGAGAGTTTGGAAAATGACCATGTCGAAAAAATGTTTTGGTCCGCTGTCGCCAGTGTTGCCAGAATTTTTCAACAAAACTACCATGAAGCCATTGCGGGTCGGAGTTGCCATAAATCTGCATACTCGAATTTTCGCAAAACGTCAAAATTTCATCCCTACCATTTTCTACCATGGCTCGAAAACTACCATGAATTTGGTAGAAATTCAAACGCACGGCAACACTTGAATAAATTTTCTACCCCTCCCACATACAACGAAATTCTCTAAAATGTTGCCATCCATGCGAAAAATTAAAAACAATTTTTTTGAAAATTTTACGTTTTACAAAATGGCCGCCAGCGCGTCCGCCATCTTGAATTTTGCAATGCCCATATTTTTCCCATATTCTGGATCGTATAACCCATCAACCCTCATTTTTCGTTTTTTCCTCCGACGCTTCCTCTGACGCACAGGGCTCCTAGAAGCTGGCAATGTCGAAAAAACGTTTTTTACCGATAATTCCCAGTGTTGCCAGAATTTTCCAAAAAAACTACCAAAAGGCCCAAGCGGGTCGGGGTTGCCACAAAACTGCATACTTGATTTTCCAAAAATCCAAAAATTTTTTTTCCTACTATTTTCTCCCATGGCTCCAAAACGACCATGAATTTGGTAGAAATTTCCACACATGGTAACACTCGAATAAATTCCCCACCATAGCCTTCTTACAAGCGATTCTCTAAAGTGTTGCCATCCACCCGAAAAATGTCTTTGAAAAATGTAAAAAATTTTCTTGGGACAAAATGGCCGCCAGCGCCGCCGCCATATTTAATTTCTATAATCTATGGATGGGGTCGTCGAGTCGACTATACTTGCAAGAATTTCCAAAAGAAAGTTTTCCACTGTCTATGCGCGTCCCTTCAGTACGACTGCGCAAAAATGACTCAAATTTTTTTTTTCGAACCCCGATTGTACCGCCGCCATCTTGTTTTTTTGACATTTTATTTTTTTTCCATTTTTAACTCGCAAACATCCATCTTAAACAGTCGAGTCCGCCCCCCCATCCCCTACATTTTTTTCCCCCCGCGAGGCCATACTCGGCGGCCATCTTGAATTTAAAAAAAAAAACAAGAAAAAGCTGCGTTGATTAAAAATCTAAACCCACCCCCCATACGTCAAAAAGTGCTAAACCCCCTCCTTCACCCCCAAAAACACCCCTGATCAGTGAGTGAGTCAGTGGTAATTTAGCTTTATATATAATAGATAGACTAGCTTTTGGCGCACACGCTGCGCGTGTGCTTGCCAAAACCCAGCTCTGCGAGGCGGACGCTCCGGGCTTCGCCCTACGCGGAGCTCGGCCTTCGGCCTCGCGATACGCAGCTCGGCCTGCGGCCTCGCTTAGATTACATGGCTGGGTTGGACCGTTTGCAATGGCGTTCTTATTCTTTTTTTGATGCCCTATGTTCCATCAAATGAGTCCTAAAGAACCAGGCCTTCGGCCCGGAGGGCGCTCGGCCTCCGGCCTCGCGTACGTAGTTTGACCTGCGGTCTTGCAAAATTACATGATTTATTTGTCCGCTCCGGGCTGCGCCCTACGCGGCGCTCCGCTTCGCAATATAATATCACTTATTTGGCCTTCGGCCCGGAGGGCGCTCGGCCTCCGGCCTCGCCTACGTAGTTTGACCTGCGGTCTTGCAAAATTACATGATTTATTTGGCCGCTCCGGGCTTCGCCCTACGCGGCGCTCCGCCTGTGGCTTCGCAAAAATACATAAACTGTTTGGCCGCTCCGGGCTTCGCCCTACGCGGCGCTCCGCCTTTACATTCGCAATATAACATCACTTGTTTGGCCGCTCCGGGCTTCGCCCGATGCGGCGCTCCGCCTACGCATTCGCAATATAACATTACTTCTTTGGCCGCTCCGGGCTTCGCCCTACGCGGCGCTCCGCCTGTGGCTTCGCAAAGATACATTAACTCTATGGCCACTCCGGGCTTCGCCCTACGCGGCGCTCCGCCTATACATTAGCTAAATTACATCACTCGATTGGCCGCTCCGGGCTTCGCCCTACGCGGCGCTCCGCTTACGCATTCGCAATATAACATTACTTGTTTGGCCGCTCCGGGCTTCGCCCTACGCGGCGCTCCGCCTAAGGATTTGCATAATAGCACAACTTAATTGGCCGCTCCGGGCTTCGCCCTACGCGGCGCTCCGCCTAAGGATTTGCATAATAACATAACTTAAATGGCCGCTCCGGGCTTCGCCCTACGCGGCGCTCCGCCTTTACATTCGCAAAATTACATCACTTGATTGGCCGCTCCGGGCTGCGCCCTACGCGGCGCTCCGCTTACGCATTCGCAATATAACATTACTTGTTTGGCCGCTCCGGGCTTCGCCCTACGCGGCGCTCCGCTTTTACATTCGCAAAATTACATCACTTGATTGGCCGCTCCGGGCTGCGCCCTACGCGGCGCTCCGCCTACGCATTCGTAATATAACATTACTTGTTTGGCCGCTCCGAGCTTCGCCCTACGCGGCGCTCCGCCTGTAGCTTCTCAAAAATACATTAACTCTTTGGCCGCTCCGGGCTTCGCCGTACGCGGCGCTCCGCCTATACATTAGCAAAATTACATCACTTGATTGGCCGCTCCAGGCTGCGCTCTACGCGGCGCTCCGCCTAGAACTTTGCGAAAATTAAGGCATAATAAATGTGCTCCGCCTATGCCCACGCAAAGTTACATAGTCATTTTGTATGATAAAGGCAGTACCGCAATACTATGCAACCGTTTCCCTATACAAATACGTACAAACTTATCTTTGCGGTCGGCTCCAGTACAAAATGTATGGGAAAATCGAATACCAACATGACATGGAGTTTTCAATTTTTTTCTTTTGACTGTTGATTTATTGTCCAAAATTGGATTGAAATGGAAATAAATGGCCAATTTTGACAGATCCTCATACTTATTTTCTAGCAAAAGTCGTTATTTCGAGTTTTTACATTTTGGGGTAAAACTCGAAAATTACCCATAAAATTGGGAAAAAATTATAACCAGTCGATAGGTCTTATAGGGCTCTACAACAAAGGTCATTATCAAAATTTAGCTTTGCTAACTGCAACTGCCCCAAAAACCACTTTGAAAATTCTGAAAAATTCACATTTTTACAAAATGGCCGCCACTTGGTCCGCCATTTTTATTTTTTTGAAGCCAGTATTTTTTAGGCATTCTACGTTATATACCACATCGAACTGCATTTTTACTTTTTCCCTGCAACGTATAATGAGTCCTCCAGAGCCTTTGGAAGTAGACCATGCCTTCGGGATTCACCTCCCCGCCGCTCCGAGTGTTGCCATGCGAATGAGATTAAAATAGTCAAATGTCATTTTAATAGACCCGCCCTCTAGGTACCTGGCAATGAATTTACCAAAAAGTCGTTATTTCTACTTTCGACCTTTTTGGGCCATATCTCGAAAACTACCAAAAACTACCAAACATTTTTTTCACCTGGCAACACATCTTGACGAGACACATATCCGCCTAGTACATTGGAAAACGCTAAAGTGTCGCCATCTGCCCGAAAAATTGAAAATAAAATTTCGAAAAAGTGAAATTTTCACAAAATGGCCGCTAGCGCGTCCGCCATCTTGAATTTCCGAATGCCCATATTTTTCCCATATTCTGGGTCGTATACCCCACCAACCCACAGTTTTCGTTTTTTTCTCCCGTGCGTCCTCGGACCCAGAGAGAGTTTGGAAAATGACCATGTCGAAAAAATGTTTTGGTCCGCTGTCGCCAGTGTTGCCAGAATTTTTCAACAAAACTACCATGAAGCCATTGCGGGTCGGAGTTGCCATAAATCTGCATACTCGAATTTTCGCAAAACGTCAAAATTTCATCCCTACCATTTTCTACCATGGCTCGAAAACTACCATGAATTTGGTAGAAATTCAAACGCACGGCAACACTTAAATAAATTCTCTACCCCTACCCCATACAACGCGATTCTCTAAAATGTTGCCATCCATGCGAAAAATTAAAAACAAATTTTTGGAAAATTTTGAGTTTTACTAAATTACCGCCAGCGCGTCCGCCATCTTGAATTTTGCAATGCCCATATTTTTCCCATATTCTGGATCGTATACCCCATCAACCCACATTTTTCGTTTTTTCCTCCGACGCTTCCTCTGACCCACAGGGCTCCTAGAAGCTGGCAATGTCGAAAAAACGTTTTTTACCGATAATTCCCAGTGTTGCCAGAATTTTCCAAAAAAACCACCAAAAGGCCCAAGCGGGTCGGGGTTGCCACAAAACTGCATACTCAATTTTTCGAAAAGCCAATTTTTTTTTTTCCTACTATTTTCTCCCATGGCCCAAAAACTACCATGAATTTGGTAGAAATCGTCACGCATGGTAACACTCGAATAAATTCCCCACCATAGCCTTCCTACAAGCGATTCTCTAAAGTGTTGCCATCCACCCGAAAAACGCCTTCAAAAACTGCCAATTTTTTTCTCGGGATAAAATGGCCGCCAGCGCCGCCGCCATATTGAATTTCTATAATCTATGGATGGGGTCGTCGAGTCAACTATACTTGCAAGAATTTCCAAAAGAAAGTTTTCCACTGTCTATGCGCGTCCCTTCAGTACGACTGCGCAAAAATGACTCTAAATCGGATTTTCAAACCGCAATCACACCGCCGCCATCTTGTTTTTTTGACATTTTACTTTTTTTCCATTCCTAACCCATAAACAACAATCTTGAGCAGTATAGACCGCCCCACGTTTCCATACATTTTTTTTTCCCGCTAAGCCATACTCGGCGGCCATCTTGAATTTCGAAAAAAAAACAAAAAAAAGCTGCGTTGATTAAAAATCTAAACCCACCCCCCATACGTCAAAAAGCTCTAAACCACCTCCTTCACACCGCAAAAACACCCCAATCAGTCAGTCAGTGAGTGAGTGGTAATTTAGCTTTATATATAATAGATTATGAATGTATTTTTTTTTTCTAGCTGTATATTGGATTTGATTGAACTTCTTATAATCTTGTATATCAAGATGCAAGTTGAGTAAATATATAGTTGCTTTAGATTAAATATTTTGGTTTTAGTGTAAATTTCTTTTGTTGGTGTTAGGTAATTATAATTATGTAGTATTTTTATTATTCTGTTTTGTGTTCGTTGGAGTGGTTCTAAGTGTGTTTTAGCGGCTGCACCCCATACTTCAATTAGATAGTTTAGATGTGACTTTATAAGCGAATTGTAAATATTTACACGGACTTTGATTTTTTATTCCGAACATAAAGAATTAAGCCGTAATAGATTCTTGATTTTAAGAAAAAAATACATGTTGTAAACCAACACATAGTTGGGCAGCCCTAAAATAAATCTCGTATAAATATGCTTTGTGAAAGCAAACATTTTCGATTACGCCAACCTAACGCGCTCCAATGAACGGTTTCCAATACCGCGAAGTCAAAACAGGCAAATCCCCAAAGCAATATTTCATCCGATAACCTATTAATCCTCTTGCCTCTCGGCTTTGGAGTCGTACGGACGTGTTATCAACTTATTAATTGCAAATATTAAAATTGTTTCGGCCTTCGCCCTGTGCCTTCAAACTCCTGGTGCTGCGCCCCTGGGACTTCGGAGACTTGTACGCGCCGAGTAACATATTGGGTGAGCATTGATCTTTTTGCTCGAAGACCCGGGATCGAACCGGCGGCATTAGGCGTCTGAGTCTGTGCGTGTACCAACTGAGCTATCTAATAGCGATCGACGCCGTCGAAATAAGTACTCGTCTCCCAACTGTGTGCTACGGACGCCGCATACAAGCGTGCTACGAAACTCGTGCTGCTACGACGAACTCCGCGCTGTACCACAGAGCGAGACGCCCGAAGTGCTACGATACCTTATTAGTAGGCGGTCAAAACTATTACCAAACTTGTGCTACGGGAATAAACTAATAACGCAATATTATAATACGACGGATCATTTTATAATTCTCATCAGTGAAAATGAATTTCCTACAACAAAATGATAAAACAAGCTCGGAACCTAACCTAAACTTACTAGATGAAGATCTTACACGGCAGGCTCATGCGTCATTAAGACAGAAAAGAAAACATGGCACCAGCTCAGAGTTTGATCAATTTCGCCAAGAGATGAAGGAGATGTTTCAAGAGTGGTCTACTAAGCAGGACAGTCAGATGCAAAAACTCTTTCCTATACTGTCTGGGATACAAACTGCAAACTCTAATATAGAAAGTGCCATTACTTTTCTAATGGAACAAAACGCCGATTTTAAAAAGAAGATAGAACTATTAGAAACGGAAATCAAAAAGAAGGACGAACACATTACTTTGATCGAGGAACGCTTGGAAGAAACAATGAAAACAAACAGGAAAGCAACAATAGAAATAAAAAATGTACCTATTGAGCCAAAGGAGTCCAGAGACGGATTGGTGAACATGATGGAACAACTATCCAGAACACTTAAAGTCGAATTGAAAAAAAACGATATTAGAGACATCTACAAAACAAAAGGAACTACAGATAAAAAAACAATTATAGTAGAACTCTGTTCGACTCTCACTAAGGATGCCATACTAAAGAACGCCAAACTCTTTAACACCAAAGATAAAACTGACAAACTCTGCGCCAAACATTTAGGCATTAAAAAAAACCCAGATGTTCCAATATTTATTGCAGAAAACCTTACACCCCTGGCATCACGGCTTTATTTCCTGGGAAGGGACTTAAAAAAGTCAAAAAATTATAAATATTGCTGGACTTCTTATGGCAAAGTCTACGTGAGGAGAGAAGATAACTCTCCAATTATTATGCTGAAGAATGAAGCTCAGATCCAGAACCTAATGAATCAAAACCAATGACTAGTCTACTCTTACTCACTGTTAATTTACTCCAACTATCTAAAATCGAATATCTATCTCTGGTATAATATGAAACTTATATTATTTTTATATATCTATGGTCTACATTATGTTAATTTTGTTTTAATTTTATTTATTTGTCTAAACTATATGAATACAGCTCATAAAACTAACATATGTTTACTCGTAATAAACAACGCCCAAACCACAAACAAACAGATCATGTTACAAGAAACACTAAAAACCGTTGCAATATCCATTTGTTATCATCTCATATACAAGATAAATGATTTCATGGGTAAAAATCTCTACAATCAGCCAGCGCTTATGAAGGTGATTCATCAATTTGTTAATAAGATGTGGCAAAGTGGTGTTAAACTTATTGACTTATTGTGTTTCAATTATGACTGACAACAACCTACCGATACTTGAATTAGACTCCATAAAGAATATAAAGAGCTTTACATGCTCTATAGAAGACTTACCTACCTACTTACCTAAATCAAAACCTCACTACACAATAATATCACAAAACATTAGAAGCATAAACAAAAACTACAATGATATGGATATTAATCTCAGTATGCTTAAATGCCAAGTAGACATAATTATACTTACAGAATGTAGATTAAATCCTGACATACCACTTCCTTTAAGACCTGATTATTTTTCGTACTATTCCACAAACAAGGTAACCCAAAACGATGGAGTTGTTATCTATATCCACAAGTCGGTCGAACATACAATTAAAGAAATCTTTCTTTTAGAAGCCACATGTCTAGAAATTACTTTAGAAGACTGCACAATACTTGGCATATATAGATCCCCGTCAAATGTAAACATAACAAACTTTATTACCTCATTAGATAATTACCTTAATTCAACTTACTTAAATAAAAATGTAATTTTATCCGGCGACATTAACATCAACATTATGAAAAACCACGCTGATAGCCGCTCTATAAATTATCTCGAAATGTTAAGTAGCCATGGTCTGTTGCCAGGACATAGGGCAAATACAAGGGTAAATAGTTGCTTGGACCACACCATAACAAACCTTGATCCAAATAAATTTTATGCTTTTATTGGTATCCTTGAAACAACTGTCACTGATCACTTAATGTCACTTGCAAATATTTACTTAAAACATAAATTGATTAAGCCAAAAACCACCAAAACCCATACTAATTATGTAGAAGCACTTAAAACTTTCCATCAACATAACCGACAAGAATTTTTGAATATAAACGACCCGAATATCTTGGCACAAAAATTAACAAACTGTCTCTCTACATCATTAGCACTAAATACTAAAATCACAAATATACCTAGCAACAGGCGCATTATCAAACCCTGGATTACTCCGGGTATGCTTAAATGTATACACAATAGAAACAAACTACAAAAACAATTAAAATCAGATGAACACAATGAAATACTTAAAATAACATATAGGCGTTATCGCAATTATTGTAACAATTTAATTAAAAAACTAAAGAGACAATATGAACGAGAGTTGCTAAATAAATCGAAGCAGAATAATAAATTACTATGGAGCTCCATAAAATCAATAACAAATTTAAATAAAGAAAAAACTAAAAATACAGAACTAAGTACCATCGAGCGCACCGCCACTGAATCTGCCAATACAATTAACAATCATTTTATAAATGTGGGAAAAAACTTAGCTCAACAAATTAAGGATAAATCTAGCCTGGGCGACTCATTGAACTCTGTGAAGGTATTGCCACAAAGCAACACGATCGGTATTATAGACCCAGATACTACTGAAATCGAAATGATCATAAATAATCTAAAAACAGACTCTGCAACAGGCTGGGACGGTATATCCACAAGATTTATAAAACTAGCAAAGCGAGAAGTAGCTCCAATAATCAGCCACTTAAGTTATCTCTGCTTCAATAAAGGAATATTTCCAAGCCCGTTAAAACGCTCAATCATTCATCCTGTCTATAAGGGTGGGGATGGAAATGATCTTAACAATTACAGACCTATCGCTATTCTTACGGCTATTTCTAAAATTATAGAGAAATTGATTAATCGACGTCTAATTAACTTTTTACATAGGTTTCACATTATTTCCAGTTCTCAGTACGGATTCCGAGAGGGTAGAAGTACAGAAGATGCAATATTAGCATTGACAAGTAAACTAATAGACAATCTGGACCAAAAAAAGAAGACATTATGTGTCTTTTTAGACCTACAGAAAGCTTTTGACACCGTTTCCATCCCAACACTTATAGACAAATTAGAAAAAGTAGGAGTTAGAGGTAAATTTCTGGATCTTATATCCGACTACTTGACCGACCGAACACAACAAGTAAAACTCGATGAAAAAACCCTAAGTAATGTGGGTTTTACAACATCTTACGGTGTTCCTCAAGGTAGTGTTTTGGGACCAACTTTATTCCTAGTCTATATTAATGACCTTACAGAGCTCAAAATACCAAATGGCCAAGTTTTTTCCTACGCTGATGACACATCACTTCTTTTCTATGGTGACAACTGGGAAGAAACATACGCCAAGGCAGAATCGGGACTCGGTATAGTAATGAACTGGCTTAAAAATAACCTTTTAACACTAAATATCAGGAAAACGAATTACATTACCTTTTCTCTTAGAAAGTCATCCCTGCCAAATGACAATTTCAAATTAACTGCCCATTCTTGCACAGATAGTGTAAACAGTCAATGTGATTGCTATAGTATAGAAAAAGTCCAGTCTGCGAGATACCTAGGTATTCACATCGATCAGCATCTATCTTGGCACAGACAAATTGATTCGGTGACATCTCGGATTAGAAAGTTAATATGGCTTTTTAAATATCTCCGGCATATCGCAGACAAGGAACTACTATTATATATATATAAGTCCCTAGCTCAGTCCATTATATGCTATTGCTTACCCGTTTGGGGTGGCACCCACAAAACAAAATTACTAGAGCTGGAACGTGCGCAACGGTCACTTCTTAAAACTACACTATTTAAAAAACGAATGTATAGTACAAATGAACTTTACAAAGAAGCTGACGTGTTGTCGGTTCGGAAACTTTACATTCTGACGAGTATTTTAAAAAAACATAAATCTATTTCAATAAACAGCCAGATTTCTAAAAAACGTAATCCATATTCGGTATTAACTAGACCAAAAGTGAGAACTAAATTTGCTGACACACAATATCAAGCACAATCTGTTTTATTATTTAATAAATTAAACAGAATATTGAATATTTATGGTACAACGCTTATTAAATGTAAAAAAATTGTGATTGCGTGGTTAAAACAACTGGACTATCATGAAGTTGAAACTTGGATGAGACCCATTTCGTAAATAAATACTTACAATGGAAATGGAAATACTATTCTAAAGACGTATTTTATTTTAATGATATGACATTCACCTACTCACACTATATATATTATATATATCAAATAAGTACATATTATATACATATTTATCTTTCATTATAGTTTATGTATAAAACTATGCTAACATTAAAGTAACTACTTACTTAGAGTACCAATTGTATTTATTATATGTATTGTACAGGTGAACCAGATCGGCAAGAGCAGATTTCTCCCAACACAGGCTTTATGTTGCTTAAAGGGAGATGTCTTCAATAATGTACCCTTAAAACCTGTATCTAAATAAATATTTTTCTATTTCTATTTCTATTTCTATTTTTTCTATTAATATTTAACGCGTAATGAAACAGTTACCCCATTAACGTAACGCGAACACGTCGCGCTCCTCGAATATTCACCACATACCTTCCTACATTAAGTTCTTAAGTTTTAATTTCATACATGTGTAATTAATTGGGGAAACTTTGATTATTAGTAGTTTGTCATCAACGTTCACAAAGAACAAGTGCGATCATACGAAAACTAAAAATGTGCGGCCAGAATACCAGTGCTGCTGTGGCGACTCTCGGGTTGCTGCAACACATGCTGAGGCTCGCACCTTGTTGGCCATAACTCAATGTATGTTCCTGTCTCATATGTCTGTATTATTTAATGGTCAATAAATGTTTTCTATTCTATAAAACTGCTATTAATCAAACGTGACTAAATTAGCATGGCTCTGATTCTTTATTATCTTGGAAAGTAAGTAAGTAAGTTCATGAAATGCCAAATATGATTGCAGTTATTAAACTAAGGCACTCCAGTGACACGATCAACTTAAAACTCAAATTTCATTTGATAAACTAACACGATAGTTCATACCCGAATTAATTTAAGGAATATAAAATAATTAATTAAGATGTTAGGAGTCATAAAAACCATAGAGCTTGTATGAAAAGGATCATGAATGTTGAAGAGGCGAGTGAGTTGTGTAAGGATCGTAACATATGGCGTTCGGTTCTCTGCCTACCCCGCTAGGGAAGTGGCGTGAAGTTTAGTTAGTTAATTAAGAATAGCCAATAATTTGCTGCAGCGCTAAGAACGCTTTCGTTTCATAATTCTGATGATACATAGGAAATTCAAAAAAATATCCTATAGTTCATTACAGACATCAGTCTGATAGTAAGGAACGAAGCATTCCCTCACAAACCTCTTAGTTTATAACTTTGATAAACCAAAGCATTAGAATATTATTGGTCGATTTCGAATACTCCACTTAATCTTATTTATTAAGTGAATAACATTAAAACAATACTCTCCCCTTTTTTCAAAAAATACCTTCTTAAAACACACACTTCAAAAGTATTTATTAGAATGGCATAGAAATAAATTCTTAATAAACCCATTCATACAGGATAACGTTTACCCCGATCCTAAAAGTCAAAACGTTGAAATAAACCTGGTTAGTACCTTCAACACTTTACGAGAACAGCCCACATAAAAAAATAACGGGCCGGATTAACAGTTAACAGAGAGTAAATATTATTCGAGCTTAATCCGAACAAGAAATTAGGTACTAAACCCCGATTTTGATAATAGCAATTCGGTTTTATGATGCACGGTGTCGGTCCAGAGATTATCCTTCCATTTAATTTGGTTATAAGAACGCTCTGCAACTGGGAACTGGAATCAATAAACGCCGAAGCGGAAACTGAGCAACTACGTTTTTAGTATTTTCTGAGGAAAATATTTCAGATATTGAATGTTCTGAAAAACATCTTGTAGATGAATTATATTATGATTTTCACATGCTTACATGCTATGTTGTAGTGTGTAGTAGATTTGCTTTTTAATAGTAAGGACAAACAAAATATTTATTGGCAAATAATATCTATCAGTCGTTCAAAAAACAAAATAGATATTTTGTCTATTCACGCGTCACATTCAATTTTAATTATTTCTGGACTGAACTAGTACTTTTTAGTTTCGATATAATGCAGAAGTTTTAAAACAATATACAAAGTAAAAAATACCTACATTTTATTGCCTATATTTTATTTCCAAAAGAAAATTTGAATTCGAATAATTAAATTAAACTAGGGTAAGGGACACTCGTAGCATTTCATCAAATTATATATTTACTTATTTACCTACCATCACTCCTGCTATCCCCGTAGGAATAGGCAGATGTTAAGGAGCTTTAAAAATGTTAAACCACATTTAGCCAAATATTAAATTGAGTTGACTTAGATGGAAAATAAAAAAAAAGTCGTAATGAATGGCTAGCTAACCGCTTTCGAATCTAAAACCCAACATGCAGTACACCATTAGTTGCTTTTCACGACATGCATTCTTTCCAAGGTGTAGGATCAATATGACAATCTAAGCAAATGATATTATTACAAGCGATAAATAATTCATCAAAAATCCTTAAGTCTTGTTTAATGAAAAATCATTACCTCTGTATCATTTTCATTACTCCCAAATTTCATATCGTCAGTTCAACTGTAGTTATCGTAAAACTAATAGGTATATGTTAGTTTTAACCGAGTATAGGACTGGGGTAATTGAGACAACAGTTGGTATAAGTCTCAACTACCCCATTACGTCGGGTTCGCCAAATATCACCGCGTATGGGACTGGTGTGGAATGAGACAAAGGTTAATAGATGTCTGTAGGTAAATGTATGTAACTGAAGATGACTGATTTATTTAACGTTGTATTACAGTTTATATATCACTCTATCTGTTAGTAAATGCTTGATCATGTTATATCTCGTACGTGCGATACGTGCTATATTTTACTACGTGCGGCAATGCGGCACAGTACTCCCCCCTTATTAAAAAAAAAATTAAATTAATAAAAACAAATATACATAATGAAAACAATACAATTTGTAAGAAACAGCAACGCTTGTATATGTGTTCTCCGTATTCACGTTGTCGTATTCGCGATCCATCATAAAGTCTTCTTAGCTCTTTATTTGTCCTTGGCTTAGGGTATTCGCTAGTATTTGTATACTTCTCCTCATCTGGCGTATTTCTTGGCTCGTTACCCGATTACCTAAGAAATCCAATCGCTCTGGAGGAATTCACATTTTTCTTTATTTTTTTGATCTATCCGATCTCGTATCAATTAACCAAACCTCATACCACTTTTCCAGTCGGTAAAAATGAGGCGGTTGTTTGAAAACATAGCACAGGATCTGCCGTTGACTGTGCTATAATTATTTTTCCTAATGCTTAGGAGTATACACTAGCTCCCAATCGCTTGGTTTTTCACATCTTTATGCGTATTTCCCAAATTTGCGATGACAGTGACAAAATATTCTCTCTTGGCTAAGCGGCCTTGAACTTGACTTCGGCGAATATTAATTGCGACAATTTTGCGTCGATTACTGCTGCGTTCGTTTTTAACTGCACTCAAATTCCAATTGCATTTGTTTCAGCTGAGTTAGCATTTCTTCCATCGTTGGATCGTGACCTTGTTTGCGCTGTCGTCGACTGCTGACACTTCGTTTATGTCTGAATTATTTAATATTTGTTGGCAATCTGGCTCATTTTATCCAAGTCTGACGAATCGGTTGCTGTGTGGCTTGATATTATGTCGTTGACAAGTATAACTTCTTCTTCGCTTAATTTTGGGACGACAGTGGTAAATTTGTAGTCCTCGCTCTGTTTTCATCGACTTCTTGTGATGAACACGACTTGCACGGAGTTCCCATGTTGTTGTAGTGTTCGGGATCCAGAATTCCGAAATGCGGAATGTGACGGCGGTGTTGCCAGGGACTTCTTATGATGCACCACTTTAACCATGATCCCTTGACTTCTTCTTCGCTATTTGTTGTTCTGTCGGGGTCACCACTTTAACCGAGTATAGGACTGGGGTAATTGAGACAACAGTTGGTATAAGTCTCAACTACCCCATTACGTTGGGTTCGCCGCCAAATATCACCGCGTATGGGACTGGCGTGGAATGAAACAAAGGTTAATAGATGTCTGTAGGTAAATGTATGTAACTGAAGATGACTGATTTATTTAACGTTGTATTACAGTTTATATATCACTCTATCTGTTAGTAAATGCTTGATCATGTTATATCTCGTACGTGCGATACGTGCTATATTTTACTACGTGCGGCAATGCGGCACATTAGTCATAGAGGGCAACCTCTACGACCTTAAATCAGCAAACCCTTTGCCGTATAAATTGCCCCGTCACTGCTTGAACTCCAGCAACTGCCATTATAAACAGTTAACCGGCTTATATGTTAAAGTTACTTAACAAACCCACATCGCAATTCAGTCGGATCGAAACGGTGAAAAGTTTTCGCCACATTTAATAACTCCGCCCACGAGTTCGAGTATCAAAATAGCTGTTTCGCAAATTTGTGGTTTTCTGACTTACGACGTTTTATGTTTCGGCCAACCTAGAAATATAACCTTATTAAACCCTGGATAATGGCATAAAAGAAAGCTTAAACTCTATGCGAACTATAAAGTCTTTATTAAAAAGGTACTGGGTGGCACGTGACCGTACGGCATCGTGTTACGAAGAACGAGAAACAACCGACATAAGTTGGTTTGCGAGTAGTTAAAACTCTCTACTAGTTTTCCTTCAGAACCAAGCTGCACTACAAGCTTAAAAAAAAATTGCAAAATTTAATTTTCATTATTATTCGGGGATTATGGGCGTGATGTTATGTATGTATTTCAACCAATAGATTACCCTCCTGATCTGCATAATCCTCCGCCAAAGTCATCCACGATGATCAATCTAGATCCACCAACCAACGGTTTTCCGTGATATAAACCAGATCATCAATTTATCTTATTTTATAATCGTTTATACATAAAATTTGAAAATCAAACATATTTTTAAATTCAGCTGACCCAAATGATAGGCAGGTAAAGCCACAAGCAGAGTAATTTCTTACAATCAACAGACGAAGGTTCGCGTTGAAGTGAACAAGTATTCATAATAGGCAAGGAGCACATTCAGAAATTTCCAAAATTAAATTAACAGCAGGGGCGAGTTGAAAAACTTTTAATCGCCACTGGCAGCTTGATGCGAGGGCAGGAATTTGTTAATTTAATAACTCCGAGTTATCTCCGAGCCGAGTTGTTGCGTTCACATTAATGAACCTTCTTTCTGTTTCTGGTATCTTTTGATCGCTAGGCGTCAAGAATTTTACGGGAAAGTTAGGAAACTTTCCGATTTAGGTCCTGGGTTTGCTTCTGTTTCCGTAGCATTAACTTGTCCGCTATTATTTTTTTTTATTAGGTACATACATACATACTATTATGCCTGCAATCCCTGAAGAAGTATTTAGAGACCAAGAAACGGAAAGTTTGTGTTTGTAACTATGTAGTTTTAGCCAAAAATATAGGAGTTTCGTTAGATAGATAAATTGTGAAAAATGAAGACAAGTCACCTACATATTTTTTATTTCGTATTTGCAATTTTTACGTACAAATTACGTAGACAAAACTGTTTCAAAGCGGCAGTCAGAGACAATGTAACTAAGTCCCATTATTCTCCATCGTTTCCAAAAACATCTTGACAAGACAGCAATTCTAAGATAAGTGTCGGCGACGCGTAAAAAGCCTTTTATAAAACCTTTTAATATGTCATGTTAGTAGTTCTATTTATTATTGGTTTTATGTATTCTTGTAATGTTATAATATCTGATGTTTTTTCGAACACTTACGATAAAACAGCATAAGTCAACTTAATCCACTGCATAAAAACAGCTTCATAACTTCCTTATTGAGCTCATTGGCTGATATTTTTCGATATATTTAATAAGTTCATACGTGTTTATACTGAAAACAATAATGTAAACCCCACTCTAGTATTACAAGGTTGATCTAATAAGACTACTCGAGTAACTATAAACTATGTAGTCCGCTTCTTTAAATTTAATTCCTCCCGGAGATAGAACTGACTAGCCAAGTGCAGAAAAAGTATCGAAGCTAGAATAAATTGCACCGCTAACTCAAACTAGATTCGACGTCAAAGGATTTCTTCGAAAAATCTCCTTTAGATTGGTTCAGATTCGTCGCATGTTACGAGCCCGACAGTGCCGATCGCGTTTAGTCGCACGGAAATTGTATCAAGCAGTTCCCGTCCAATAAACTCTGTTAAATAACTTAATATAAGGAGTTTGGGTGCTGATAACAAGACAAGCCGAAAAGGGACGCGAATGGCCATTAAAAAACTAACCAATGGACTGATATCAGCCTTTTTTGGTGTAACTTTCCCTGTACGCGATATTTATGCTTCGTAAAATAATTTATGTGATCAGGACTTCTGGACTATTAAGAATAAGTAAATAAATTAATATCCGACTACATCACATACTTACATTGATCTGACTCCGAGATAAGTAGCTTAAGCGCTTGTGTTACGGATATCAGAACCAACAGTGGTATTACAAATATATACTTAAATATTGGATATTAATACCCAGACACAGAAAAAACACAAGTATTCATCATACAAATGTTTGTCCTGGGTGGGGATCGAACCCACAACTTTTGGCGCATGGGGTAGGGTCACTACCGAATGCGCTATCGAGCCAGTATACTAGACAGTTTCTGGACTAGCTAAAATATGTCTCAATCTCTCACACCAAAGACTAAGAGTAAGTATAGGTATTACTTTCTGCATTACTACCACTCAATAGTACATACTGGTAATTATATAGATATATTACCGTTTTACCGAATGAAATAAAAAGACAGTTCCCAGGAATCCCAGCTTCCTCATATATTCTGTAATCCCCATACAAAAAAACCATTCAACTTTTTTTCTGTCAAGATACCCGCCATAATAACATTCTGTAAAAAACTCGAGCGTCTACACATAGCAATTCAAAAGATCCTGTAAAGATTGAAGAGACGGACGGACGAAGGGACGCCATAAGATTAGTAATAGGGTCCCGTTATCTGGACCCTTTGGATACAGAGGCATATTAACGCCGCTTGCAGTTACACGTTTTATGTATCTACATGTAAATGAAAAAGTATACAAACGTTACTATTTCATTGATTGTTCTACAGTGCCGTTTTTAGTGATATTAAAATAAAAAAGAACAACACATAACATAACATCACGCCCATATTCCCCAAAGGGGTAGGCAGAGGGACAGCAGGCCCCTTTAACCACATTCAGCCAAAAACAAAACTACACAATCAAATACCCA
Organism: Glyphodes perspectalis; assembly: GCA_951394215.1. Classification (NCBI taxonomy): domain Eukaryota; kingdom Metazoa; phylum Arthropoda; class Insecta; order Lepidoptera; family Crambidae; genus Glyphodes; species Glyphodes perspectalis. The sequence goes on along the minus strand of OX596206.1, from coordinate 4,830,545 downwards.
AAACCCGATATACCATTAGTCGCCTTTTACGACATGCTAGGCAAGATACACAGTTGGCAAATTATTTTCAAGTCCCAGACCAACACGGAATTAAAAAAGCAAATACCTCTGTTCTGTACCTACCTTTAAATCTTTCATCATCATCATCCTCTTACCCTCCTCCCAGGTCATCTGGGGTCGGCGCAGCATGTCCTACATTATCAATTACAAATCTTTACATTTACAATTTACATATAAACAATATACCGACTTAATATGCATGTGTCTTGTGAGTTTCTATTTTTGAGGTGCAAGAGAATATGTTTATGTGGTGTAAAGGGAAATAATGTTCGTGAAATCATATATTTATTACAGAGTGCTGTGCCCCTTAAGCAAATAACAAAACAAAAATGGTCATTTGTTTAACAAAATATGATATATACAATTTTTAAGAAATTGTAACACTATTGCAACCCAAGAACAGAGAAGCAATTAGTAAATTATAGTTCCGTGGACGGATCCGCCGGCCCGGTTGAGCCCCGGATAATTTGATTGGATTCCGACAACACCCGAGTTGCCCTGGCTTGGGTGACTTTGGAGGTTTCCTATTATATAAAAAACTAAATTGCATTAAGCTATCATTCAAGTCTTGTATAAAGGTATGGGTTGTTTGAAGTACACAACAAAAATTCACATTTAATATTTATAAATTATGGCCTTTTAAACTGTCTCCATTTGTATTAATTCTATGAAGAAAATAAGTAACTACATGGAGAAAAATATTTCTAATTTATTTTATCCATAAGGCCTCGTAAATACCACTTATGATGTATATATGAATGCATTACAAAACTAACCATTATCTGCATTTCTTCATATCAGAGGTGTCTACAGCTTGTCTCCAGCTGGTTGATCTGCCTTAAGAATCTCTACCCACTCCCCCTGGAGATCTGCAGTTGATTGAATATTTATACCTACGGAATTATATATCTGATTCCACTTAATGGCATTTGATTAGGATGCATTTACTTTTCATACAGAATGCTTTCTTATCCTACTGGATATCGGACTACTGTCCGAAAAATAAACGACACTATGAAATGCGAAATAAACCCGGTAATGTAATTATTTACAAGTTCTGTTAATTTCTTCCAACCTACAGTAGTTTTCAGATAGAGGCAGGACAACGTTCTTTAAATTAAAAAAAAGGTTTCTTCTAAAAGTATTTTTTATTTTTATTAGATGTATATTTTAAGCAACTAACCAGTCTGTCGACTCTCCTGAAGTTACTGTTTTTTTTTTCTATTACCTAAGGTACTTTTAAATAAGGTAGCTAAACAATTAAGTGCGCTATTCAACGAACAACAATAAATTTTGCTAATACTGGCCTATACCAATAAACCCGAGTCAAAATATACGAATATATCAAATGAAATCCACAGCTTGACCGGAGCGTTCGGCGCGTCAGCGGCACTCGCTGCAGACAGAATGATTTGTTTAAGCCCACCGAGATCTAGCTTGCTCTAGACCGTGCTATGGCAGGTCCTTTGCAATTTGAGACTTGATATTCAAATAGACGGAGAAGATGGGTGCCGTTCGAACGAACTTAATTATGTTAAGTTAAACTTTTTTAGTTCCTTGGCTATCGTTAAGTGAGCAGATAAGGACCCACTCTGACACTCAGCATTTTTATAATCACCACCAGGTATATGACAAGTACATGGAAACCTGGAAGAACGGAATATCATGGAATATGAGTAACCTGGAAACACGGGTCTCAAGAACTGTTCCATTTTTTCATGGCATTTAATACGACAAAAAACATGTAAGTATTGTCACATTTATATTATTGATACAGCTGTTTTGATGTCGCCTGTCTCCTATTGTCATGCACCGCTATCAAACCACGCTTATTCGAAAAACTTACCAATACGTGTTTAAGTTAAACAGGAGCAATAGCAAATACCTAATGCATATAGTTCAATGAATAGTAAACAAATTGTAGATCATCATTGAAGATTCGTTTTTTTTTACCGACTTTCAAAAAAGGAGGAGGTTCTCAATTCGACCGTATATACACCGTGCTTTTTTAACCGTCTTACATCTGAAGCCCACTTTATATACCCGTCATGTAGAACATCTTGGCAGTGTTATTTTTTTTTATCGTTTTAAATTATTTTATAATGTAGCCTATTCTTGGCACTGTACCGAGTGCTAATACATCGATCTTATTTTCTAATCACGGCGATGCACATAGTACAAACTACCTTCCTATTTTGTTGTGAACACTTCAAGTTCACAATTAGATACGTAAACTTGTGTTCAGCTTTAACTAAACAGTAACTCACTGGAATGAACAAACAGCAGAACTCACAACAAGTTCCGTCATGATTCTGATGTCGGTTGAATTCCGGAACAACATTAATTTGAAACATGCCTCTCCTCCTTCAACACGGACATTTCAGCTTTAATCAATTCAAGATCCAATTAAACTAAATTCCTAGAAAGTTACTGTAATACCTGCTGCTTGAAATAAGCCCTTTTCTTAAATCCTAAAGGTCTTAAGAGATGGGAGATTTGTACTAACGAATTGAAGGAGGAAATACGTTCTTAGGGCTGTTACTATCCTATTAAGCTTTCATTAAACCCTCGTGATCTATCGGTCGGTACCAGGTCTGAGTGGCAAATAAGAAGATACGACAAGTAGTCCCGACTCTCTGTGGTGTAATTGAAGCACTTCGCTACGTTCAAACACTGAAATAAAACCAAATTATTATATTGCTGAATATTTTCAAGATAATAGTTTCATCATCTTCCCAACGTTATGTGCTGTGCTTATTCAGTCCGCTTCGATGATGATCCAGTATTTGGCGAGTGTGGTGATTACAGTGAAGCAGTCGCTTCCCGAACCAATCAAATCAGATACACATTTATGGTAATTTTTAATGGGTAGGTTTCATCACATTGTTATCTTTCACCATCAAGCAAGTGGTATAAATCCGTACTTAGATTAGACAAACCCAGAGATACGTACACAGATCTGAACCAAGACCTCTTGGATATCTGGCGCGTGTGCTTACTATTAAGCTACCACTACTCCCAAGAAGATGGTTATAATCATATAATAATAAAAAAAACATAGGTCCCATGTTGGTCTGGGACTTAAAAAGAATGTGCCAACTGTGTTTCTTGCCTAACAAGTCGTAAAAGGCGACTAATGGTTAATTGAATTTGGGTTGTTTAGGCGACAAGCTAGCCACTTGTCACTACATTTCCACAACTTTCGATGTGACCCAGCCCAGTTTTAATTTTGCTGCTGTGATTAGAGGGGCCTGCTGCCCCTTTAACTCTACCACCCCTTCGGGGATTATAGGCGTGATGTCAAAAAAAATAACCCAGTCTTTAGTCCGATTGAAATTTAATGTTTTATGTTGTTACTTTCAAAATGACAAAGATGATTATTCTCATCATTTCCTGTGACACAATACTGAAGAACACTAAAAATATGAGCTTTTTTTATCTTATTAAACTCTATGAAACATTTTGCTTTGTTTGAATATCCTCTTATTACCGTTAAAATAATAACACTAGAATAGTAGACGTGGAATATCATGCTGAAAAAAACAAATTATCTATGAATACATAAGCGCTTCTTTAAGATTTACACACTAATAGAGTATTTCATCTCAATGAAGAAAGTAAGTTTGATTAAATTTTCACAGTATTTCATAGAAATTCTGAGCGCATTGTATATCTACATAATTTCCTCATATGTATTTCATTTCTTTCTCGTGAATACCTTTTTAACGAAATTAACAGAACTTTATCATACAACCTTGAAGTTTCTGGGCTGTCCTCGCAAGTTAGAATTTCGATTTAGTGGGGATACCGAAGTTTGATAACTCACCTTACCTAAGTTGGTCGTCTAAAAATTGCTAAAGTTTTATTTATGTAAAACTTATGCCTGCGACTTTGTCTGCGTAGATCTCAAAATTAAGCCAAAAAGTAATCAAGATATACCAAGTGTTACATGTTGAATTTTGAGGTTTCATTACGATGTTTTCCCTCACTGCCGAACCAGTGGTATAAATACCTACATAAATTCGAAAAATCCAGAGATACGTGCTCGGATTTGAACCCTAACCTCTCGGTTATGAGGCGCGTGTCCTTACCATTAAGCTACCACCTCTCATATTTTTGACTAATGCACTAAAATAATAATAACTACTTCCGACCTCGACTTCAATTTAAATTTTACTCACCATTATGCTCTGCAGATCATTATAACTCAGACTGCATGAGTAAAGTCATTCATATTAAACCGGCAAGAACATCTGAAAGACTCGCTATTTTAAAACAATGTGCTTTGAAAAACAGTCAATACTGCAAGATATGATAATGTTTCTTAGAGGCAAGAAAGTAATCACATCGGCAACAATGTATATAGTTCTCAAAATCAATTTGCTCGGACGGTCGCACGCCATCCACCTGAATGAAGGGCAACTGACCCTGTACTTTCACCTCCAGTTCTTCTTATTAGTGATGCACAAAATACATTAATAAACATAAATGTCTATCGATATCATTAGCAACAATTATGTTTTATATATATATATAAACATCAAACTGTTGCGTAACTACGTGTTCAAACTCTGTTTAGGTTATTCGTAAAACTTTGAAAAGCAACAAATATGTCAAAAAATATATCGGTAGTACATAATTTTAATATGTATTTTACTTTTAATCGTAATCGCGATCTAATTCATAATGTGGAAACTATATTCTATATACTTTAAACGTTAATTTTGTACAGTTGCATATTATACTAATTTTACAAAATATTGACGTTAAATATGTATGTCGATAGTATAGAACATATACAGTCACAATAATGTATATAATCATACAACATTATCTGTAACACCACATGTATTAATTATTTATACAAGCTATCATAACAGTTGTATGAAACTAATCGGTTCTTTTAAGTAATAGAGACCAGGATCCTGTTATAAAAACCATCTCAATGTAAACTATCGATGTTCTTGCCGTTTCCTAAGGTCCACTATCGATAGTTTTATTACGGCTACATACAACACTAGTTCCACTCACAAAATCTAATCAAAACAAAATGGAAACAAATTAACTGACATTGCGTACTATCAGCGCCATAAACAAGGGCAATTCCTTGCAGAATGGCTGAAAATGAAACCAGCCAGTTGGAAGTTATTAGGGTCCAGTTGGATTAATTAAAGTTTCACTAAACACCGAATCTGAAGGTTGGTGAACTTTATTTGACGTGAAACCCGAATAAGGATTATCCTATAGTGAGATAAGCCAATCCTTTAAAACAAATTAATTTGTTTTTTATTCATCTGTACTGTCATCATCATCCTCTTGCCCTCTCTCAGGTAATCATCTCATCAGTCAAACAGTGTATGAGTATCATCTAAATAATCGTGTGATGAATACTTGTATTTGTTCTGTGTCTGGGCGTAAATATCCAATATATTTAAGTATATATTTGTAATACCACTGTTTATTCTGAATTTCCGTAACACGAGTGCTTAAGTTACTTACTTAGGAGTCAGATCAATGTACCTATGTGATGTAGTCTGATATTGTTTTATACCATGTAAATATATCATATTGCCATATTTAAATTGAACTGATTAGACAAATACCTAATAACCAATGAAATCCTAGGTTATTTAATAATTAATAATTTAATTTTACGTTAATTAATAAATTTATATACAATACAACGTGTCACGCTGGATCCACCGGGATTCAATGGGAACTTTGACTCTGAACTAATGTTTAATCCGTTTAAAACATCATTCACTTCTTAATTTTTTATTTACTTCTATTGTTTTCATCTCTCTAAATGAAGGTGCTGGAACGGGTATTTGTCTCGGGTCTTAGAGTTTAAGGTAAATTTGTTTATTCTGATTTCCATAACATAACACAAAGAAGCTAACGAAATCCGATCATGTGTTTGATGTTGTCTAACATTTATTTATTGTAAAAAATCCCTCTTAAAAAATGTTTACAGACACTGTATTCTTTTGTATACTTCATTGATGCAAATGAAGTATACAAAAGAATACAGTGTCTGTAAAAATTTTATAGAGGGATTTTTTTTTTAAATTGCGCATTCAATAGCCATCCCGCCATTTAAAGGTCCGCCTTCCGTCCGCTAACCGAAAATAATGAAATATGAATTCTGACGCGAACCCATCTTCTTTACAAGGAACACGTCTGCCAAGCTACCGCAATAAATTTTCACGCATTATGGTAATTTTGTTCGGGGAATAAAATATGTGCGAGTGTCGTACGCCTTATTCACGCATGGCGTGTCAAAGGAACAACACGAAGGGCAGACTCCCACCTGAGACCTATATTTCAATACTAGTGTACAGCCACAAACAAAAATGGCATCCTTGCTATCGAATTACCCTTTGAAAAATTTAGGCCTGAGAAAAAGCACGATTTTTATTGAAAAAACCTAATTTGTATCAATTTGCTGGCAAACGTAATAATACTTTATGAAAAATATTACTAATAATTTTTCATTGCTTTTTTAATAAGATGGCATTAATCTACCCACTACTCTTTTCAATATGGGAATTCCAAATAATCAGAAATTTCTTGAAATTTCTAAAATCCGGTCTCGGATATTACAAAATATATAACGTTAACATATAGTTTGTATTCTATTTTAATATTTCCTATAAGTCTTTAGTGAGTTATACCCAATAATACAAATAATCTTATTATAGAATATAATCTTCATACATCTCACGATCATCATCTAAATAATATAATGTAAAACACCATAATCATCTAAAACACCAAGAAACTACACTTAGTGGCAATAAAACATTTGAATTTGAATTTGAAAGCCATTTGTATTTACTCTTTTGAAGCTTTAGCTCATAAAAAACCATGATAACATTATATTGTATACTACACAACATACTTGTATGGATTTAAGGTTATCGCTCGTCTTAATGATCCTCAAAGGTAACACTGCTGCTGTGTCGGTCGGCCATTAAATGGTAAGTGTCTCGCCCCACGAAGACATTTTATCTTTATGTCCTCGACCAACAGCCACTATTTTACGATATCTAACTGTATTGCTGGCGGTGAACAAACATGCATCTGTAATGAATATTATTTTTTACAATAGAACTTTTTTGACATTCACACTAGGTCTAGAATGTCAAAAAAGTTCTTCTTCGTCTAATAGAAGCCAATACACTGCGTGATGACTGTTTCTGAAATGATGATATCATTTTATATATTTAATGGATAATATGATCTATTATCAATTAAATAGGTATCAGTTTAAGTTAAGGATTCCTATTAAATATAATTGAATCTAATAGAGTCCATGGTCTACTCTTCTTATTTGTCAATGTCAATCAAAATCAAGGAGGAGGTCAATGAAAGTTTATCGAAGTCTCCAAGTATATGTGTGTACACTATATTTAACACAGAACCAATGTTCATGAATTTCACGCCTATCTCACTTAAAACGCCGTAATACTCATCCGATAATGTCCCACATGAATGAATGCCTTACGTGAAGCCAATTTTCAACGCAAATGCACGCTTATGGATATTGATGGGGCGCATCCATTACCGACAGGATTACCGCGGGTAATGCACAAAGTATTCGCCAATAATACGAGTTTAGAGGCGTTACATTTATCAGATTGAGCAATAAACCTTTCGCCATTCTTAAAGATGGCCTTTTAAGTGAAATGCTTGATAATGTCGCTTTTTAAAGTTTTCTGTTGAAATCTTGGAGTGTTAATAAGTATAAAAGCTAAACCATATTATAACATGACCTGAAAAGAATAGGGACAGACAGTTAAGCAACGCAATGCCCTTTGGATGCAGTTTAGGCCTACGAACAATTAACTCATCGTATTGGTTGACATTTTAGTTTATATAACGCAATGTTAGAAGAATCATCCGGTTAAACTGTTATTCTAGGAGACATTAAAACTCCATTGTACATACATAACATCATGCCCGTAATCCTCGAAGGAGTAGGCAGAGTCAAAGTGGTACCAAGGTACCAAGTCCCCTTAACCACATTCAACCAAAAATATAACTGGTTTGGGTTGGATGAAAAATTGTGAAAATGTTGTGACAAGGGGCTGGTCGTCTACACAATCACATACCCATAACCCGATATACCATTAGTTGCCTTTTACGACAGCTAGGCAAGAAACAGATTTGGCAAATTATTTTAAAGTTTCAGATCAACATGGGACAGCTCTATTGTAGGTCATAAAATTCCTCAAAAAATCTGCAAATCCGCAGATTATGATTTGGCAATGCAATCGGTCCCATCGGTCGTCGGTCGACGGTTCGTCTCATTTGTTATACCCAGTGAGAAACCAGCATATATCTGAGATTGCTCGCCAAACAACGTAAAGCGCTTTAAGCGTATTAAGTAGAGTATTGTAATACCACCTTAATTTTGAAATGCGATGAGCCCAACCATCGCCCAGACTTACGTTAGAGCAGGTTTAATTTCTAAGTACATGTTTGCTTCTCATTATAATTCATTTAATACAAAGTGCGAGGCTAATTGAATTTGCGTCGACTGATTCGGCAAACAGAAATAATCAAGTTTACTCGTGTGTGAAGGCGCTGACTTAAAGGATCTGACACCGGTAAGTAGGTGATTCACACCCCGGGCGGGAGTCTGCCTCCACTAATAACGTACCTTTCATTTTAATTAATTAGTTATTCACGTTCATGCGAGTATGCGTAGCGCGTATAGAAGAAAATTATTTCGTAAATAAATTGGTAGGTGATGTTTTCGATGAGTAAGCTAAGATTCCTAATGGAACAGAACCTCCTTTGGTAGAACGTATCTAAAACGCCCTCAGGATCATAAGAACGTGGGGGAAGAGAGCTCCACGCATATTGTGAAGCAATCCTGAAGGATGATGACAAGAATAATTAATGACACTGTGATACGCGAGTTGGGCACGCAGCACGCAGCACCATCTGTGTAAAGGACAAAAGAAAGAATGTGAAAAGATGATGCGTGACGTCGAAAAAAAATATACCTAAGTAAGAACTTTAATAACGTTCGCTCTCAAAATTACCTGTATTTCACATGCACTTTTAAGGATTTTTGCAATTTCCCTTAGGTATTGTGTAAACTCGGTAGTTTTTAGTTGGCTAAGGCTAATTAGCCTTGGGGATACCTTGGTATTCTTATTAATTTTTGCTTCTAAGACTAGTCTTTAGTAAATAAAAAAAGCCAGCAAACTGACGTTCAAGATCCAAACACAAAGGAATTCCTTGCGCTTAAGCAAAATTATATCTTATCTTGATATACTATTAGAAAGGTAGCTGTAAAAAGTGAACATTAAAGTTTCTTATATAAAATTAGGATTTAACTTGTGTCTGGAAAACTGTCGCGTAATATAAATGACGAAAGTTAGTCATAGTAAAATATCCTTAGGTTTCTTTTACCTTCCAGGTTTTACCGGAAAGTTTTCTACTGCTAAATTTATCAAGTGTCGCGATAATCGTTGTATTTATATTCCAAGGATTTCTTACTTTAATCCAAATTGGACCAGTAAAAACAAATTTATCTACTTTCACTAATATTATAAAGAGAAAATATTTGATTGTTTGTTTGCAAACGCTTTGAATATAAGAGGCTCTATTTCATTCCTATATTCCTACGGGAACGGGAGCTATGAAGGTAAAATCGCGGGGCGCTGCTATAAATAAATAAATATCGGACGACATTACATACACTGATCTGACTCCGAGGTAAGTAGCTTAAACACTTATGTTACGGATATCAGAATCAACATGTTTGTCTTGGGTGGGGATCTAACCAGCAACTCTTGGCACATAAAGCAGGGACACTACCGATTGCGCCATCGACCCAGTCAATGCTATACCTACATACTGCTATACTACATAATACGCGTTCAAGCCAACCAATAAACAAACAAACTCTTCAGTTTTGTAATATTAGTAAGTATAGATTAACTATGTATTGGCTAAATGTGGGTAAAGGGGCCTGCTGCCCCTTTGACTCTGCCTACCCCTTCGGGGATTATGGGCGTGATGTTATTGATTAACTTTTTTTATTCTTCTTAATACCCGCTATTGAGATTGAATTAATTTTTTTTTACTATTTGCTTACCTTCTCATCAATTGAAAAAAAAGCATAATTTTTAGGAAACGAACGTCTCAATAGATTTTTTGATTTATTTTAAACTACTAATAAGTAAAAGCTATTCAAGCAACTCTTTCGTCTGTTTACACCAACTACAAGAAGTGAGCACATACAATAACATAGTTACGCATGAATTAATTCCTCCAAAAAAACACCACTGAATGAAGGACCCTATTACACCATCCTTTGAAAGGCGGAAAAATAAATAGACTAAAAATACCGAAATCATAAGGTTGTAAACGAGCGGGCTCTCGAGTCGGTATTTTTTCGCTCGGCGGCCCCGCCAGATGGCCACCACGCTCCATTGACCCGAGATGAATCAAATGGGATGAATAATGAAATCGATGGGCTCGTTAAAATATTATCTATTAATTTTCTTGTAATTCGTACCGATCGAGAGCGGGAAAGAGATAATTGTTTTTTGAATTAGGCAGTTGAATCGAATTGTAAAGGGAGATTACGTGGGGCGCCGGTAGGATCGTAACCATTTTGTGACCTTTTCGCGCCATTTATATGATAGATAAACTTGCTCTTGCAGCTTTTCATACCGTTTTTAGACTTGATTCAGATTTTATAAGCTAATTGTAGCTATTTTTAAATATCTTTGAAGTACACGACGACTACTTATTGAGTGCCGAAAGACCATATCACTATTTTGACACCCCATTTTGGAACTATAATAAAACAAACACACAAACAAACATATATCACGCCCATAATCCCCGAAGGGGTAGGCAGAGTCAAAGGGGCAGCAGACCCCTTTAACCACATTAAGCCAAGAACAAAACCGGGCTGGGTTAGATGGCCTCGTCGCCTACACAATCACATACCCAAAATCCGATATACCATTAGTCGCCTTTTACGACATGCAAGGCAAGAAACACAGTTGGCACATTCTTTTTTAAGGCCCAGACCAACATCGGACTCCAATAAAAATTATTATTAAAATCAAGGCAAATCCTCGGACAGTAGCCATCTCTCACTGCACAAACAGACAAACAGTGGACTCATCGCTAGTGCGGCACCAAAATAGGCTTTATCTAACTTTGATTCGTGTTAAAAAATTCTACTAATCTTAATCATATGCCATTTGAAAATATCTGTATCACTCCTTCAATAAAATATTAATCCAAAATGAGTCATTCCATTTGAAAGTCAATACCAAAATGGCTGAAACTTTATGTATGAGGACCTATGTACTACGTATGAAATTTTGATATTGCGCTGCAAAGCCTTAAAAGTTGCTCGTAAAATGTTGCTTTTTAAGACTCCATACTTACTTATCTTAAAACAAAGGCAATAAATGTTTTATTGAGCAATAAACTACATCGATTGTAGGCACTTTCATATTCCTTGCCTACAAATAAAGTACAGCCTATCTCAGATAAAAAATACTAGATATCATGGGCACCTACTAGGTATATATTAAGGTAACAGTAAAAATTATAGCTTTTTTCAAGAAGAGAGAAATATATTAAAGACTATCAAAGTGCTTGTGTATGTATAGGTACACCGTTCGCGGGTTTAGGTATATGTTTTTTACCTGAATTTTTAACCCAAAAACAGAAAAAGACATTCAGACAGGTAAAAAACATATAAACCCGCGAACGGTGTACCTATACATACACAAGCGCTTTGTTAGTCTCTAATATAATATTTCTCCCTTCTTGAAAAAAAATAAATAAGTTATCCCATGGACTAGTAAAAAAAATAAGGACTCCACGCTGTCATACTACAGCGTGAAGCCACGTTTATGCATGAGTGAGTGAGATACCTATGGATACCAGATACCGGATATCTGTCATTTGGAGCGCTTATTACGTCAATGTAAGACGTAAGTGGCATGTCAAGTTGATGCTTCAACTTGACATGACCTGACCTGAGGAGCTTCAACGTCTAGTTAGTGGCGCGGAGTCCTTCTTTTTTTGCTAGTCCGTGTGTTATCCAATACTTATTCACCTTAATTCATATTCAAGGCGCAATTTGTTCCAAATCGCTAACATCGCGCGTACAATAGTAACTAAATTACAACAACATCCATATAAAACCGTAACTAACTTTCGACCTTACTAAAATTCGTATTTCGGCAGCGAAAGTATTAAAATATTCCCCAGAATTTCATAACAACCACACTCGAAACTTTTGGGATAGGCTTTATTGTGAAAATGTTGGCTTTCCTGCACTAACTGCCGTGACGTAATAAAGTAGGGATGTTCCACCGCCGACCCCGTGCAATGACGCCGAGTTCGTAATATGGCGCGGTAGATAACCGAGACAAATTTAGTGCAAGTCTTCTCTGTAAGTGTTTGATATTCGTATTTAACGTCAATATTTTGTAAAATTAGTATAATATGCAACTGTACAAAATTAACGTTTAAAGTATATAGAATATAGTTTCCACATTATGAATTAGATCGCGATTACGATTGAAAGTAAAATATATATTAAAATTATGTACTACCGATATATTTTTTGACATATTTGTTGCTTTTCAAAGTTTTACGAATATCCTAAACAGAGTTTGAACACGCAGTTACGCAACAGTTTGATGTTTATCTATACTTATAATAAATCTGTAGAGAGGTCAATTCTGTACATGAAATATAGTTTCAAAATAACTATCAGGGGGTGATTAGTGATCGATACTGATGCCAAAAATGCAATCAGTAAAATTTTTGTCTGTCTATCTGTCTGTCTGTCTGTCTGTATGTTCCTTATAGAAACAAAAACTACTCGACGGATTTTAACGAAACTTGGTACAATTATTCTTCATACTCCTGGGCAGGTTATAGTATACTTTTTATCACGCCACAATCAATAGGAGCAGAGTAGTGAAGGGAAATGTTGGGAAAACGGGAGAAGTTACTCCATTTTTTAAGCTTCCGTCGCGTGTGCAGCCTTAATGGTTAAAGTTACATATAAATCATGTATGACGGAAATAGTCTTTATAATATTAAACATAAACGCGGGTGACACCGCTGGCACACCTAGTACCTAATAAAACGTGTTCGAACAATAAATCCTACATTACTTCGGCTTTATACTTTACCTACACGCTAGATAGGAGCATGGTTTTGTTAAAGTCTACCACACCAGTCAAAGCGGTACGTGACGTCATAAAACGAGTGTAAATGTACACAAAGGTCGTATATGCGCGATAAAACAGAAGAACGCAGTGTGTAATGTCATTTCTTTTACCCGAAGACAATAAAGTACTCGCGCCATTGGATTGCACACTTAAACAAAGAATAAATATTTGCAACACAATTAGGCTTTACATATCATCTCGCCTGTAATCCCCAAAGGGGTAGGTGGAGTCAAAGGGGTAGCTTGTCCCTTTAACCACATTTAGAGTTAAATAAAGCTAGGCTGGTTAAGATGGAAAATTTAAAAGTGCGCTTCCATAAGAATCCAGGAGAATTAATGTCAATGATGGCTCATTACCCGGATACTGGGTGTTTATGATGAAATTATACTTTTGTGAAAATTTTACGTTTTATACATATTGATTTTTTCAAATGATTGTATATTTTGGTTTAGAACATTAAAAAAAGTGTATATTACTCATGTATATTTTGATGCTGAAAAGAGTAACTACCGAGTTTCTTCTCGGTAGAATCAGCATTCCGAACCGGTGGTAGATTCACATTGCTTTAAAGATTTTGTAAAATTAACGATTTATAAGTGCTTTTTTTTAGGCCTACATAAATAAAGACATTTTGAATTTGAATTTGAATTTAAAAAAAATAAAATTCATCAGGCTTCCATCTGACCTATTCTTTTTTTTTTGGCTGAAAGTGGTAAAAGAGACTTATTGCCCCTTTGATTATGCCTACCCTTTCAACATTTCCTTTCATTTCTCTATTCATGAGGACTGATAAAAGTCAGTATAGCTGTCGGGTGATTTGACGCTACCATCCCGGTAGCCCTTCGTTCGTGACAAGCGGACAAGTCCTGTCCCGGGACGGTCCTCACGCCAGATTCGACGTCATGTTGCAGGAAGTAATCAAACTTCCACCGACAATGATACCGAACTAATTTCGGTTCCATTTAACAAGGTCTCGGACACTTGCCAAGTAATAGGAAAACATTAAGTAGGTTCTTCGTATTGAGTTTACTCTGTATCTAGGTAAACGAATCGCCAGCGCTTCTAGAAACTTCTCACCTATTACCGCAAGTATATGCGGTAATAGGTGAGAAGTTTCTAGAAGCGCTGGCGATTCTTAGTATTTAAGAAATAGTATCGATGAAGCTATAGGTACGTGAAGCACTACAAAAAGTTCTTAGAGTTACCTAAACTACCTAACACAATAGATATTTGATAATGGTAGTTGTCAGTGGCGTAGCGTGCCTTATACGTATAAATTTTTTTGGGGGCCCTTATGAAGAGTAAAGATTTCTCACAAAATAAAAAAAAAATTGCATAAAATTAATAAAAATATTTATTCATCTTAATTAATCTGTCACTTTTTTCAAAATGTTTCAAATTAAATATACACTCTCCTTCCCTTTTTTTTGGCAAACTGATTTATTAATTTTTAATTTTTGCTTAAGCACTTCGGGGGCCCCCGTGGCCCGGGGGCCCCGTATAATTGATACGGCAAATACGGCGGTAGCTACGCCCCTGGTAGTTGTGCTAAAGTATTGTTTCAGGGAGTTTTTCGGAGTTACCCATCTAGATTGATAAGTGCAACCATTAGACTTATTTATGCCTCCATTATTAAAACAATAAAACAGAAAGATATTTCGCAACTAGGAGCGGTGGTAGCTCAATGGTAAGGACACGCGCCTCTCAACCGAGGAGTGCGGGTTTAAACCCGGGCACGTAGGAAAACATCGTGATGAAACCTGCAAATTCAAACAACTTTGGATTTGTAACCATGATCCAAAAATTGTGTGGTTCCCCTCTCTTAGGGTTACGAAGGTCAAATAGGCAGTCGCTTCAATGTAATTACCAGACTCGCTAAATCCTGGATCATGGTCTAAGCGGACCCCGTCTAAACACGGGACATAACGCTAGGAAGATGATGATTTCGCAACTACTATTGATATGGTATATGACAGCTGTAGTTACGTTCATGAGAGACCCTTCATCTTTCTGCTTGACAAACCTTACGCACTTGGTATCTGGAACGATAATTGACATATGCTAGGCGACACAACATGTACAAGACAAGTTTGAGAAAGATAGACGTATAATAAAACAGTTAATGGAAAAGCTACTCTTGCACATTGAGTTTTGGTGCATAATAGCTTACCTATGTATATTCGGTTACTCGTTCGTGTAAACAAATTAAGTAGGAAAGTCACACATTTAGGTATTAGCTAAAATATTAGAGTCGAAACTGTTAACATGCTTGATATAACTTTTACCTATAAAAGCTATTAATATTTATATATCTTCAAAATACTAAATCTAATAAACAAATATGATTGTTTTGTAATATACAAATAATGTATGTTCATATTTTAATTACGCACATTGAGCTTCGATTTGATTTTATATATAAAAAAATAAAACTTACTGTTCAACTTAATTACAGAATACCTAATGAGATTCGGTTACAGGTCGAGATTCCGTTACAGGTCTTTGGTTTTAAACAAAAAATAAAACCCTTTATAATATCAGCATTTAAAAATCAAACTCTTTGAACCTGTATTCAAAGAGGCTTTTAAAACGTACACTTTTAACGTAGGACCAGTTTTTAGCTCGTTGTAGCAAAGTTAATACCTACTTTTTTCTAATGAACAGAAATTAAATAAGAATATATGAGGGGCGAGAGCCATCTTTCAATATACATACTTATGTTATTATGTCTAAACGATTTTTTTGCTAATTAACAGTTATGGAATTCCCACATTATTACTTCATATTCTTTTTTTTTAAAGACCGTGTAATCCCCAATTTGATATACGAACTTAGAAACGAAAAAAAAAAATATCATCTCTCAACTACATATCGCTAATTTATAGAATATCTTTGCGTAACTCAGTACCGCAGAGTTTGTTAGTGAAATAAGTAACTAAATTGGCGCAGCGACCCAGTTAGTCAACTGAAAGAAAGAGGTTGCATCGCGCTTATATCCTAACACACTTTGAATATATTTTGACAAGCTCGATGGCTCATTCGGCAGTGACTCTGCCCCATGCGCTAAGAGTTGTGGGTTCGATCCCCACCCAGGACAAACATTCGTGTCATGAATACTTGTGTTTGTTCTGTGTCTGGGTGTTAATAATAATATTTAAGTATATATTTGTAATACCACTATTGATTCTGATATCCGTAACACAAGTGCTTAAGCTACTTACCTCGGAGTCAGATCAATGTATGTGATGTAGTCTGATAATATTTATCTGATATTATTTATCTGATATTATTTATTTATATATCACTCAGTTTAACTGAGTGGACGCAACTTCGCAGTTTAGCCCAATTCACGTCTAGTCTCAACCAAAAGTCACACCTAACTTAACACCCACACAACGGGTGTCACAAAATTTGCAGGTCAGCATACCTCGTCTGCCTCGTAAAACTTAACGGTGGACACATAAACTCGGTAATGGAAGGTGGGCCGCTTTTATTAAGACCCTGTCGCATGGTTTCATTTACCCATTAGAGACGGTAGCTGGGCTAGTGCGGAGACGAGAACCAGACCTTTGTGCTACTCGAACGTAAAAGGAAATAACGGGAACTTAGTGTTAATATTAGTATTAGTTAGTTTTTATTAGTGTTCTTTAGTTAATTCAAATCTACTGGACATCTAGAAAAGAGGATGTAAGGCTTTTTGGTTAATATAACGTGATTACCGATTGATGAAATACCTTAACATCATGATATAAAAAAATAATTATAAGCCAAATAAAACTACTCATTTATTTTTGGTGGTCTAGGCGTTTCCACCAGATACCAATTTATGTTGTAAGTGAAATACCTAAATCCGAAAGAAATAAGAAAAATATTTTATTTGCTATTCATAAATTTTTCCCACTTTGGTCTGGAACTTAAAAATAATGTGCCAACTGTGTTCCTTGCCTAGAATGTCTTGAAAGTCGACTAATGTTATATCGGGTTGGGTATGTGATTATGTAGGCAACGAGCTAGCCACTTGACACTACTTTTTCACATGTTAAATGGACTAACCCAGACCAGTCTGATTTGGCTGAAAGTGGTTAAAGGGACTGGCTGCCCCTTCGGGGATTATGGGCGTGATAGTTAAAAAAATTTTCAGAATTATCCGATGTTACGAGAATTCAGTGGAAAATGTTAACCGGACTGATTCCCTACGTGTATTCAGTATAATGTGGCATACAGACCAGAATTCTCTTGGATAAGCACATATGCTTTTTTTTATTCCAAAGAGATAAAAGATTTCCCGAGAGACGCGCTAAAATCTTTCGGCGGCTAACCAAATTACACTGCTTGCTACACAGGTGAAAATCAGATGGAGAAGATTCATAAATGTATGAATCTCTTAATGAATAAATACATTTTAGGAGTACCAACTTGCATTCATTGATTAAATTAAATTAAAATTATTACAATTCGCTATTGATCAAACTGCACTAAAAGAAAGCTCACTCGAATTTTTTGCTTTAATGGCAATGAACCTCTCGTTGAGAATTATTTTTGGCAATGTAGCGATGTACATATATTTGACGTTTCATCAATAAATCGGTTTAGTATTTTATTGATTTTAGATAAATTCCGTGGAGACTCTTTCTTTGCAATCGAAACTATCGGAAACAAGTTATCCACGCAATCATTGACATTAGCGTGATGCTAGATGCAGTTTACAAAAGCAAATTGCATTAAATTTTTATCCATACCACTTTTTAATACTTTGAAACACTTTGACACAATTTTGGATACTCAAGTTCCAAAAATCCTCTCGATAAGTATTTGGCACAAGCAGGCGACTCAGACACATCTCTGACTCTGAATGCCGAACGTCGAATGCCAAAGACGCCAACCCCGCCACAGATTATTTAATTCGGAGCTAGCAATTTGAATGAATCCAAAATATCAGCTCCAGGCTGACGCGTACACCTGCGGTTGTCTTATTAATGACGAACGCGACTTGAACGCGAATGGTGGCTCACTGTTTTGGGCACATAATTAATTCTCACGTAAACACACTGTCAGACTAGCTTGTTATTTCGGAGCGCTTTTTGTTTAATTTCCTTACCGCGATTGAAAAATATAGAGACGGATCGTAAGATACGGCAAGTTTGTTTTGAAATTTAAAAGTGGATATTTACAATGTTTATAATTACTATTGTTTGTAGAAAACATTTTGAGTTTTGCAGAAATGTGGCGCGTTATAATTAGCAAATGGATAATGAACACATATTATGAAAATTAGTAAGTACTCATAGTAGAAGAGCTGGCACCAATTTGTGTGTAGGTATTTGAGGCGTGCTGAAAACTTGTCCCATGCCACTCCTATTATACCCCAACAAGGAACTACAGACCTGGCTGGTGAGTAGCGGGGCTAACTCAAGACAGATTGTTAGATCACCTGGTAGATAGGAAGTCCCACCAAAATTATCTGTCTATTTTTAAATCCTATTTTTAGATATAAACAATACCCTTTACAATATGAAGTTGACTCAAGTACATTTTTTATATTTTTTTGCAAAATATATTAGCACACGTCTGGCAATGTTGAAACCCCGACTAAATCGTCTGGCTTATTTTTTTTTTATTCTTAAAACATTAAACTACCACATAACCCGGGTGTTTAATGAATAATATTTTGGGCTGCTATAGGTACCTATGTCTTGACGAAGATTAAGTGCTTCATGTGGTGAATAAATAAAATTGCAGATTGCCACAAACATATTTTTGGCAAAAAAAAATCTTTTAATTTATAAATTTAAAAAAGCCCCACTACTCACCAGTCAAGTCTACAGTTCCGTATTGGCTGGGCCAGATTTAAATTTGTGCCGCCCTGGGGCACTGAAGAAAATGCCGCCCTATGACTTAAATTTTATTTTAATAGTTTTGATATCTTATTTCTTAAAAATTAGAATAACTAATTAATTGCAGGAAATTTATGATGTATTATATATTATTTATTATATATTATGTTTAATTTATCAATTCCAACTTATCAATTCCAGAAAATAAAAATATCAACTTTTACTATTTCAAACCTTTATGGAAATAAATTAATTAAGCTATTTGAATAGTTTTCACTTAAATTTCCTATATTATAGTACCTATACAAAATTTTAATTTAATACATAATGCATAAATTATATTCCTTGAAAGATAAAATGTTTATTTAAAAGAATTAGTTAATTATATATTGTAAAGAAACTTTTTTCTCAGTTTCCAAATTTTGCCGCCCTAGAAAATTTGCCGCTCTGGGTACTAGCCCCGACTGCCCCTAGTGTAAATCCACCACTGCGTATTGGGGTATAATAGGAAATGCATGAGACAAGTTATTGCTTGCTTCAAATACCTACTCAAAATTTGATGCCAGCTCTCGGACCATCATAGTATAAGGAGCGGTTGTAGCTCAATGGTAAAGACACTCGCCTGTTAACCGAGGGTGCGGGTTCGCATCCGGGCACGTACCTACCTCTGAATTTTTCAGATCTATGTACGTATTTATACCACTTGCTCGGCGGTGAGGGACAACATCGTGATTAAACCTGCACATTCTAATAGCTATGGATGTGTAACTATGATCCAAAAATTGTCTGGTTCCCTATCTAAGGGTTAGAAAGGTCAGATCGGCAGTCGCTTCAACTTAATTACCAGATTCGCCAAATCCTGGATCATGGTCTAATCGGACCCCGACTAAGCTCGGGACATAACGCTAGGATGATGAAGTAGGTACTCATAGTGCAATTAAATCCCAACTGTGATCGGGACCAGTGGTGGATTTACACTAGGGGCAGTCGGGGCTAGTGCCCAGGGTGGCAAATTTTCTAGGGCGGCAAAATTTGGAAACTGAGAAAAAAGTTTATTTACAATATATAACCGGTCAAGTAGTTCCGCGCATACACAAAAAAAATGTGAAGTGGACGCTCGATTACGTCATCGCGACGGGCGGTCGGGGCGTGCGACAAAAACCCAACATACGAAACTATTAAAATAAAATTTAAATCATAGGGTGGCATTTTCTTCAGTGCCCCAGGGCGGCACAAATTTAAATCCGGCCCTGATCGGGACATAACGTTATTAAGATATCGTTTAATATTATTGTGATTTATACGTGTGTACATGTAACGTACGTTAAATAGTTGGAATACCCGACTCTCCAACTGAGAATGTCTTTCTGAAAAAAAATAAACCAGTGGGTGGTCCAAGTATTAAAGATGTCCGTACGTGATATCTGACCTACATTGTTACCTCGAACCCATAAACTTCAAAGTAATTGTTAAGAAATTTCGCTGTTGCGGTAGTTCAAAAATGGTCAACTGAGTTCTTACCTATTTGGAGGGACATTGACATAATGTATATTTTCTTTTTTTGGCAAAAGCGAAATAAGTGGATAAGGAAACAATTTAATAATGTCCATCTTGTTTCCTCTTCCTAAAAATACACCTGCGATGAGAGGAAGCCTCGATCAATGTCAACCCATGTGTCAAAGTCACCCCAGTTGTCCCAGCAAAGGCGATTAAAAAAAATACATACACGGATAGATACCTAATACATTTTTTTTTGTATAAAATTGCGTTAGGTAAAGTCGTAAATACAACTTCTAAGCTCCGAGGTGGGTTCTTATAAAATAAAATGTCGTCACGATTCTACAAAAATAAGGATAACAATACAGATTGCTTTATAAATTTATACCCTTTTCATGTTTTAGTTGCTAAAGGTTTTCATCTGTATATCTAAAATGTATGGAATTGCTTCTGACGTCACGATTTTGTAAAGTCGTAATACTGAATAAAAACTTAAGATCCAATCCAATTTAAATAAGGAGCCAAAATATTCATTTAATGAACCAATAATTAATTTAAAAATATAAATCACTTTGTTGGCGTTATTTAATTTAAAGGTAATTCTATCAGATAGATTCTATAAAATGATTGCATAATTCCATCAATTATAGACAAAATTAAAACCCAACCAACTAAAGAAACGCCTTTAACAAATTTTAAAACGATTCCGTCGGACATAAATAATATTTTGATTTATTACAACCTCCGTCCGTACATAAAACCCGTATTTATTACAAATCTCACTACATTCATTACCTCTGGACTACCTCTTCTCGTCTCGGGGTAAATGATTACACAGGTCAGGACCGCGGAGGCAGCTAGCCTTAGTTATTATGAACCTAGCGAGCACAGCTTAACGAGCCATTATTAAGAAGCCCAAGCAGGGGGTTATTACACTGCCGACACATAACATAAAATTTTATTACAGTAATTAATTGAGGAAGTTGATATAAATAGATATAGCTTTTTAAGTTGCTAGTTGGTGTTGATAGGATTGAATTGCTTGTAGATGTTTGGGTATACTTACTTAAGAAAGCTACCTACTTTTCTAGATAATAGGATAACAGCCATAACAAAATGCTATCTTATAAACTATTTCGACGGATCTATTCATATATCTATATCACCACTAACAAAACCACCAACCGTTAACGTGCTTACCTTATATTAGCCCTTATTTAAAGTTTTAATTCTAAACTGTAATATGACGTCACAGCTTGCCTCAAAAACTGACAAAATAAAACATCCAAACAGTTGAAAATGCAATTCGACATATAATTGAAAAACAATTATCAATCGTTATTTTTTATTTTCAATTATTATATGTCAAATTTCATCTTAAATAAGGTGTTATTTTAATTAATACACAATAATAAATAATCAAAAGTGATTGTTTTTGATCTCTGGTGTCTATAACCTAACCCAATTATGTAGGTAATCACAAAACAACGGCGACTACACTTTCGCGAGTTCCATCAGCGGTAGTGTACTTCACTAATCTCACGGTTGATTTCAGCCATATCGCATCTCTTCGTCGTACGGCGGAAATCGACAGACCTCGCCTACGGATTCCATTCCGTAGCACAGAGGCAGATTTCCGTAGTACAGAGGCGGAATTCCGTAGCACAATCATAGATGCCTGCGGATGTGTAATCTTGATAACAGTACGTACCATAATTTGATGCTATTGGGCGAATCATTTATAAAGCTAGGCAGTGTAATTGATTTCACTCGATCTTATGACCATACTCGTATGTGCCAACTTCGCCCAAATTTCGGGGAATAAATTGTTTTTTAAGCAGTAAAAAAAGCTGAAATATCAAGTCTTTTTTAGCTGTTTATGTAGGTACGCAAGAAAATGGTTCGGGTATTTTAATTTAAATTAGGATAAATCTTGGGGATTCTAAAACGAAAGTTATTTTTTATATCTTTTATATCTAAGGGAAAAAACGGCAGTTAACGTTGCATTATTTCTGGACCGAAAAGCGGTTTTTACGAATAAAAGCTCTCGTAAGCGTAACAAAAATAATTTTCAAAAAATGGTATGTTACAATAAACTGGTGGGAGCATATAACTTTCAAGTCTTAATAATAACTGTTTCTATCGAGATTCACAGAATTGTTATTACCTACTGCTTCCCCTGGAATCCGTCTCCAAAAAAAGACCAATTACCGAGTACAAAATCCTACTACGAAAGCCACATAAATCCTTAGATACATAAAGACCGTAATTAAAGATACACCCGCCGTCTAAGACACGTTCTCGTTCTCGCCTATTAGCGAAACAGGATCCACGCAAAAAGCATTCTAAAACTGTCCCACTTTACTAGAAGACCGTGGAAGCTATTTACTCGTCTAATGACGCATGCACTCAAAGCTAAAAAGCTAATCCTAGCTCACCCACTCGCTATCACGAGCAAGAAAAAAAGACGCCACATAAATCTCTTTTGTGTCAATCGACGATGCTTTGTGTTCCAACGGAATCGGCGACTTAAATGAAATTGCAAAAATACTATTATTTGTTTTTACAATCGAAGGTATTTTTATGCATTTATATTACTGTTTTTCAGTTTTAGCAATTCAGGACTAGTTTTAATCCCACACAAATTCTTATGCCGCTTAATACAATCGTACTGAAGTTGACTGTATGTAGAAGCATTTAAAACTTTGCATTGTACATTAGACTTCTAAAGGTCTAGCTGCCTTTTTTTTTTTTTTTTTTTTTTTTACTTGGGGAACTCCCACGAGCCGTCACCCTCCGGACGGGGATCCAGAGGGCGGTGTGTCGGACTCGAACCGACTAAACCCCAAGGTGGCCTCCATCGGCGCAGTTCCGGAGGAGCCGGTATCCCCACTGTCGGGACTATACAACAGCTCCTCCGGTAGTGCGCGTGCCGCGCTGCGCGGCTCACCTCGCGCGGCGGTGGTCGATGCTGTGCAGCCCACGCTATGGCGTGGGCTGCACAGCATCCGACGACTTATGAGTCGTCGGATGCACAGCACCGAGCACGCGCGCGCGTCGAGACATGCCAGGCCACCCAGCATGTCTCAACTACTCCGCCCAGGATTCAGACGCCGATCGTCCCCGAGACCGGCGTCGTGGGCCCACTCTCGCGCTGTGCCCTCTGCTAAGCCAGAGGGCACGCGGAGAGCGTCTCGCCAGAGGGGGCCGCCTTCCACCCGGCGACCCAAATTGAGGGCAGAGCCCTGTCGTCGCGGAGGGAGAGCATCGAGACGCTCAATCCCTCCGCGACCCACCACGACGCGACCCAGCGCGCCCCTGTCGGGTTGCCGAGGATAGGGAGGCGAGCAACGAAAACACTCCGCTCCTCCTCTTCCTCGGCAACCCTGGTCCGGCCGCAAGGGGTCTGGCCGTACGGCCATACGGCCGGACCGCCGCAACTGCCCGGATTGCCAGACGTGCAGTCGCGGCTCACCTCGGGGTCCCTCTTCGCTTCAGCCCTGCCATGGCAGGGCCTACTAAGCCCCCCCGGTACGACAAACCGAGGACCCCGGCGGGGGGGAAAGGTCTAGCTGCCTGATATTCTCAACTCAAAATAACCAACTTATCTATAGTTATGTTGAAACAATACACGTAAATATATCAATTACCATACTACTTTGATATTTTTAAGCTGATAAACACAAGTTATTATAAGTACTTAAATAGGTTTAATTACAAAGCTCAATAGTTATACTGAACCTCGCCAAGATTATGAATCTCATCGTATCATACTTATTAATGAAACTACAAGTACGGCCGACCAATTCTCTATATAGGCAAACCCAATCCTAAATAAACCTAGTCATGAATACGAAGACCTAAATGGTGAGTATTACCTACATAAACTAAGCCAAACATAGTTACATGAAACATTCACCTACCATATTTCGGGGCTAAGGCATAAATTGAAGGGAGCGGCTCCGCATAAATTGTCGCAAAGCCACTTCACCTCAGCTTTAGGTCTGCGCAAACCACAAACTTTAATTTATGCGAAGAAAGATCACTGGAGGCACCCAGAAGCGCAATGATGAGATAAATTCCTCCGCGTCGCCGCGGAAGACAAAGGCTGTAAAGGTAAATTACTCCGGAGTAAGCACTTCATTAAACCTAACTATGCAGTGTGGTTGACGCTCCCCATTCGCATTTGCATGTGTATTCATGTCGACGTGTTTACATACTCCGAGAAGTTGAAAGGAATAATGATATCAACTCGGCTTTACATACCTACTTACTTGTATACACACAGTATGGAAATTTCATTAGTTCGGTAGTCATGCAAAATTTCCGACAGCGTATTTATAACTTCCCATGTTTTGGGTGGGTCCAGTTACCTAAGTCACACGGATAAACTAGATATTTTCAGTAGAAATAGAAATAGAGATAGAGATAGAGATAGAGATAGAGATAGAGATAGAGATAGAGATAGAGATAGAGATAGAGATAGAGATAGAGATAGAGATAGAGATAGAGATAGAGATAGAGATAGAGATAGAGATAGAGATAGAGATAGAGATAGAGATAGAGATAGAAATATCTTTATTCATGTAGGCTCCACAAAAGCACTTATGAATAGTCATAATAATACAAAATAAACATTCTACCGCCAGGTTCGGAACGTTGATTCTACCGAGAAGAACCGGCAAGAAACTCGGTAGTAACTCTTTTAAATCGCCATGTATACAATAACAATGCTACTTTATATCTACTTCTACAAATGTATATAATTCAAATATAATTAATGTAATACATTACAATAGGAGAGTAGACCATGCAAGAATTAGAGTGCAGACTGCAGATTCCTGTCATTGAAAAAGTCTGCAATTTTATAATAGCCCTTTTTCATGAGAAATTCAGTAACTTTGTTTAACTATTATTATAATATTAATCATGTCACGCGTTTTCCCTATGGGAGTAGGCAGAGAGAGATCACATCCTTTCATTTGCACGATCCTGGCACACACCTTTCGCTTTTTCTACATTCATGAGTCTTTTCATGCACGCTTTCTCTCTTTACCTGACCTTTTAATACTTTGCCAATCTGATTAAAAATTATAAGTCTGTCTACCCCTCCCGACGCCTCCATGTACCTACCCTTGCCTTATAAGTATATTTTTTTAGTCAATCTTCTTTCATCCATCTTCTCAACGTGCCCAAATCATCCAAACATGCCTTTCTCAATTTTAGTCACTACATCTTCTTTCCCTCCACATCGTTATCTTATTTGAAGACGCAAGTAGCACTTGTTTATCAGCTTAGAGAAGCCTTTGGTATTGAATATCAATCAGCTGGAAATTAAAACAACTTAGGTACCGTGAATCAATCGTATACCTACAAATAAAACTGCGAATACAGAAACATGGATACTTAAAATGGATATTCGGCAAAAGTTGTTATGTTAATCAGGGGAATTGAAGTTTGAAGTATTTGAGAAAAACTAACTTACATCCACATAGGGCGTTAAATCTTTAACCTAAAATATCACCAATTAAATTGAAAAAGGGTTAATCAATATCTATGCTAATTATGCATGTAAAGCTGAAGAGTTTGTTTGTTTGCTTGGTTGAACGCGTTAATCTCAGAAACTACGGGTCCGTATTGAAAAAATATTATTTTTGTGTTAAATAATCTATTTATCGAAGAAGGCTATAAACATCACCATATATTAACCATCAAGGGTGTAACCCTGCGGTACAGGTAGTTACGAAATAATAAGTAAGTAGGTAAACCGCTCCTTGAATATTTGTATCCGTTAATAATTTAGGTTTCCCATATTTTTAAAAGAAGTCTTGTCGCGTCCTAGACTAGACCATTTTGAGTTTTTTTTTGCCGACGACCAAGAAGAGTTATTGTCTTTTTTTTATTAAAATAGTTAGGCTGTACAATCACTATTTTCTTTTCAAAAATAATTAAGTTGTGAAATGTCAGCGTGACATTTCTCTTGTTGTTTTCATAACTGTGTTTTCGTAGAAATAACCTACAAATTTTGCGAGTTTATTCAAAAGATTGTTAGTCACTTTTTCATTTTCACTTTATATAGCACTAAACTTGCTTTATCAGTTACCGAGTAATTCATAATTTTAACATAAAACAAAATGAAGATATCTGAAGTACGTAAATTATTACCTCAGTACTTATGTTGACTTTATTATTGATACTATATATATTAACAGTAAATACTTCCATATCCCTAATACAACCTTGTCTAAATATTTTGTAATTTTTTAGCTTCCTGGTGACGAAGATTCTGGGTTAACATGCCGCACATATGTTTTCCAGAATGAAAGCCACACTTTAGGAAACGCTCTAAAATGTATTATTAACAGATAGTAAGTATTCTCTATCTTTTCCACTTAAAGAGCAGTTTATTTAAGCATTATTGGGTCGCCATTTATTGCTGGCTTCATAAGCTGAACCAGCTTCTTGCAAGGTGTTCCTGTGTAAAAGTGCCGGTGGCCCAATCCACCTATGGTCCAGTAACGCATCGGCAATCCTCTGGTGTTCCATATTGGTCATAAAATAACACTGATTTATTAAGGTTAATATAAGACTAAATAGAATATAGTCCTTAGATTGATAACATACATATTGCAATTTCTTAGAAGTTCATATCTTTATAACTTCACGCCATTTTCCTAGCAGCATAGGCAGAGAGAACCAAATGCCATATGCCACGGTCCTTAAACACCTCACTCCCTTCCAAGTCCATGTTATTTCAAATAATAAATATAAGTATGTAAAGTAAAATATAACTTTTTTTTTCAGTGACGATGTAGATTTCTGTGGCTATACAGTGCCCCATCCGGCCGAGTCTAAAATGCACTTTAGAATACAATCAAGAGAAACCCCTGCCTTAGAGGTACTGAAAAGA
Source organism: Glyphodes perspectalis (assembly GCA_951394215.1). NCBI lineage: Eukaryota > Metazoa > Arthropoda > Insecta > Lepidoptera > Crambidae > Glyphodes > Glyphodes perspectalis. Next base: position 4,803,009 of record OX596206.1, on the reverse strand, counting down.
GGGCTCAAGGATCTGCAGAAAGTTTGTGACCACACTATGGATTTATTTGAAAAGGAAGTTAAGGAATTTAATAAAAGTTGATAGAATTATATTCATTTTATTATCGATTACCTACTTCAATTACCCGCAAAGTCAACCAAGTTTCATAATAATATGTGGATTCAACTTGTATATTAAGTATTGTCAATAATCGTTTCTGAGCTATATTTTTGTATATGGTATTTATGTTTTTATTAATACTAAATAGAATTCTTTGTGTAATATGTAACTACCTATGCCCTATGTACCTACATGATACCCAGAAACTAAAACGCCTGGTGGTAACAACAACTGACGCCTGAAACTAATTTGCCGTAAAGTATTACTCAGGCACTTACTTATTTACCTCATGGGTAATTTTTATAAATGACAATATTATATAGTACATCTAGGTAATAGGCAATCATGCAACAGCTAATAATCTGTGTTCCTACCTTTTAAAGAGCAATGCTCGAGCTACATATATTTAGCAAAAGTTGAAACGACGAGCTAGCCACTTATAACTTTCATCATAATTTTTTAACAGAGCCCACTTTTATTTTTGGCTAATGCGGTCAAGGAGGCTGCCCATAGAGTAACTCATATCTGGGCTGCCCCTTTGACTTGTCTACCCCTGCGAGGATTATGGGCGTGATGCTCTATTTATGTGTAAATTCTAATCAGGAGGCACCTACATTAACCGATTCGTTGCGGCGCACATTTTCAAAAACTTTTACTAGTGGCGGCATACAAATGTTTTGTGATACGTCTGCCACGTGTCAAACGCCATAGAAGTAGATGACACGGCTACCGTGTCACTAGCCATGTATAAAAAGATTTATTGTTTTTCTTGGTTTTTACACCTGTAATGACTTGATTTATTTAGTTGAACCCTAACCACGGAAGTAAACGGAAGTTTACGTTGTTTTGAATGATTTTTGAGTAGGTTTACTAAGTGTTTTCCTGAAAATGGCAGGTAAATTACTTTTTTATTCAGATGTTGCAAACCTTTGGTAGGTTTCAAAGTTAGAAAATTTAGTACATTAAATAGATATGGGTTTCCGATGTAAATTACGTTCGTTTTTTTGGTAATATAATGTTAGTAATGTTTTTGACTCATTGTAGGTTCAGTTTATTTATTAGTTTTTCAGACCAACACAAGATTACAAAACGTGGTAATTAGTACTTGATTTGCGAAACAGAAAATTTTAGTTCCGAATCTCAGACTATGTTCACGGAAGAACCTTTGCTATAGAAACCCAAGTTGTCAACTGATTCCCAGAAAACTTTCTGTGACTCGCAAGAAGAATTGCCCGATTCTCAGCCTTATGATTATTTAACAACCTATTGTAAAGAAAATGATAAATACGACCCCAAAGACGCTTTTATGGTAACTAGAACCAGAGAGACAACTCACAACTACACTACGACTGAATAAACTGAACCTACAATGAGTCCAAAAACATTACTAACATTATGTATTACCAAAAAACTTAACAACGAACTTCTTTAAATTTATCAACGAACGTAACTTACATCGGAAACCCAGATCTATTAATATACTTATATTTCTAATTTTGAAACCTACAAAAGGTTCGCAACATCTAAATAAAAAAATCGCCTACCTGCCATTTTCAGGATAACACTTAGTAAACCAACTCGAAATCTACTTAAAACAACGTAACCTTCCGTTCACATCAATGGTTTGGGTCGAACTAAATAAATTAAGTTAATACACGTGTAAAAACCAAGAAAAACAATAAATGCTTTTAAACATGGCTGGTGACACGGTAGCCGTGTCATCTAGTTCTATGGCGTTTGACACGGCAGACGCGTCACGAGAAAATTGTATGCCGCCACTACAGTTTTCAAAAATGTGCGCCATGATTCGGTTAAGGCAAAAATGTTTGTACTCACGGACTAAATATATTTAATTAGCTTTTAAATGCAGTCATCACCCTACTCCCTCACATGAGAACCAAATCATATAAATTTTATACAACAAAATAAACATTCATTGGTTTCCATTAAATAGGTTATGATAAAATAATACAAAATATGATGGTCAAAAGGTTTATTTCATTTCACAATGAATTAAAATTGTTTAGACCTTGAATTCAGAGTAAGGTGACTTTGTCAATGGGATGTCGCGCCACAAATCTGGGGTCAGATAAGCGTAGGTCTTGGCAATAGCAGCATAGGTGGCCTTGGCGAAGTTTCCAAGGGTACCAGTAGAACCACGGGCGGATGTGTAGCAGTCCTGGACTCCAGCCATCTGAAGCAACTTCTTGGGGACTGGAGCAGACACAATGCCAGTACCACGAGGAGCAGGGATCAGCCTCACAGTGACTGAACCACACTTGCCTGTGACCTGTAATGAATAGAAAAGAAATTCAAAAACCAATTTAACACAACTTTATTTATTATATATGTGGTATAGAATCAGACGTTCAACAAACTTCATTGGCAAGACCTCAGAGGATACCACGAATGAAATGATTATCAGTTTTCATCATTCAGATATTTTTTATAATAGCTGGACTTCTATATAATGTCATACATACCTTGCAAGGCACGGTGTGGGGCTTTCCGATCTTGTTACCCCAGTAGCCTCTGCGGACAGGAAGGACAGAGAGCTTAGCCAGGATGATGGCTCCACGGATGGCGGTCGCCACTTCCTTGCTGCATTTCACGCCCAGACCGATGTGTCCGTTGTTGTCGCCGATAGCCACGAATGCCTTGAAACGCGTTCGCTGACCGGCACGGGTCTGCTTCTGCACGGGCATAATCTTCAGTACTTCGTCGTTAAGGGACGGCCCAAGGAAGAAATCGATGATCTCGAACTCCTTGATAGGCAGAGAGAACAGGTAGATGTTCTCCAGCTTGTCGATTTTGCCTTCACGAACCAGACGTCCGAGTTTGGTTACGGGCACCCATTCCTTCTGGTCTTCCTTGCCACGACCACGGCCGCGACCGCGTCCACGACCGCGACCACGCGGGCCTCCACGGCCTCTATCGCCGCCTCTTGAACCAAAGCCTCCGCGAAAACCGCCACGTCCACCGGCAGGAGCAGCGTCCGCCATTCTGAAATGAGGTTTGTACAAAATTATACCACATGCACGACAAATACAAAATTTTACGACAATATGGAAAGAATCAGACGCGTTAAGGCCATCACTGTGTAAACACTATGGTAGATACCACGAATGAAATGTTATTTTGGTTTCATCATTTTTAATCTACGACTAACACGTGGAGGTAAGGTTAGGACTTAACGGAACAAATTATGGATCATTGATGACAAAATAAATAATTATGTAGGTAATCCATTATCACTTCTTCTCGAGGCATACTGTTTCTTTAAAAATAACAATTATCTAAACTTTAAAATAATATCACGTTACTTACGTTGAACAGTGTGCGCTAAAAGACGGTCAAACACAAAATGGCCGACTGCTGGTGATATTGGGAATTCGAATGAATGACTTACGTACAAGTAGTGATGTCAACTATAGTTCCCACAAGTGAATGAATAAATCATTGTAAAATAATATAACATATTGAACAATCGATTATCACATACCGTAAACATACTACTCAAATATATTATGACTGTTAGCATTTAGGACAAAATGAAGTTTAATTTATTTTTTACAATCAATAGTAATTAGTAATTAAATACGTTGGTGAAACTCCCACGAGCCGTCACCCTCTACTCGGGGAAGCAGAGGGCGGTGTGTCGGACTCGAACCGACTAAAACCCCAACGTGGCCTCCAGCGGCGCAGTCCCGGAGGAGCCTGTATCCCCACTGTCGGGACTATACGACTGCTCCTCCGGTGATGCGCGTGCCGCGCTACGCGGCCCACCTCGCGCGGCGGTTGTCGATGCTGTGCAGCCCACGACAACAGTCGTCGGATGCACAGCACCGAGCACGCGCGCGCGTCGAGACATGCCAGGCCACCCAGCATGTCTCAACAACTCCGCCCAGGATTCAGACGCCGATCATCCCCGTGACCGGCGTCGTGGGCCCACTCTCGCGCTGTGCCCTCTGCTAAGCCAGAGGGGCACGCGGAGAGCGCCTCGTTGAAGGGGCCGCCTTCCGCCCGGCGACCCAGATTGAGGGCTTAGCCCTGTCGTCGCAGAGGGAGAGCATCGTGACGCTCAATCCCTCTGCGACCCACCACAGCGCGACCCAGCGCGCCCCTGTCAGGTTGCCGAGGATAGGGAGGCGAGCAACGAGACACTCAGCTCCTCCTCTTCCTTGGCAATCCTGGTCCGGCCGCAGGGGGCTGCGGCCGGTGCCGCAACTGCTCGGTGGGAAATGCCGAGCAGTCGCAGCTCACCTCGGGGTCTCTCTTCGCTTCGGCCCTGTCCTGCACCAGGGCCTACTAAGCCCCCCCGGTACGCCAAACCGAAGACCCCAGCAGGGGGGAATTAAATACCTGCCTGCATCAACGTCACCACTATTGTTTAAATTATTAAGTCTAGATAGCCAATAAATGGTAATATTACAAATGAAAAATAATTACTGAAATAATTATTCAAATATTCGTATGTGTACGAATATTTGAATGATTATTTAGCTAAATAAACATAAACGCTCCTTGAAACATAAATATACATAAAAATAACACTCTTTAGCATTAGTGAAGGAATTAAACACAAATAAAATAAAATATATCTATTATGTACCAGAAAACAAATATATTTTATTTTAAATTTGTGTTTAATCCCTTAATAAATACATATCATTACACATAAACACTCCAAAATAAAAATAAACCTAAGAAGTTAATCAACCAATAATAGTAATAATATCTTTTGTTTCCATATATTTTCTTTTTTTCAATTCAATTCATATTCATGGTTGAAATTGCGTTTTAATCCAAAGTAAGATACGCTTACGGTATACTTATAGGTAGATAAAATAAAAAACTGATTTATGTGGGAATAAATTCTCCAGACTTATAACCAATTCCCTAGTCCCAAACAAAGCTTGTGCTTGTGCTATGGATACTAGATGAACGGAAACACATCTAAATATGTTTATAAACATCCATCACTCGAGTACAAATTTCCATGTTCATCACACGAAACATTTGGCCCTAATGGGATTCGAAACCGCGACCCTTGGTTTCGTGGTCAGGGTCTCTAACCACTTGACTAACGAGCTAGATATTATTTATTACACACTCCAATCTAATAACATAATTATGTGCATGATAATAAGTATACATTCTACATACAGTAAATATAACTTTATTTCAAATAAAAAGTATTTTATTGTGTACAATTAATTGTGATATGTTTGTATGAATTTTGCGTACGATCGTAGACAAGGTAAGGAAAGGTAGATATGCCATGGCAAGCCGCGCCGTACTCTCCGTGTTTAGTGAGGGCTACCACAGCTCCCATGAATTGTGGGTAATAAGCTGTTATTCTGTCGACCGCAACGCGTGCTGCTTCTACAGGCAGTGCTCCGCGGCGCATTTCTTCTACAGCTAGAAAACTAAAAAATAATAAAATATCTGGTATAATTTTTTCATGTATGACTTGAAAAATATTAGTCAAAATATAGGAAATAAAGAGCACAAATGGAGTATTCACAATGTTGTTTATGATTAACCATTATCAGAAGTAGCAAATACCACACGCCTCTCTTTCTGAGGGGCCTCGGTCGAAAAATGTAAATGTTTACAATATAACATTTAAATAGACTAACCAGCAAATTGGCATTTATTTTAGTTACCTCGGTTCTTTCTGCCTACCCCACTAGAAATTTGGCGTGAATTTTAGTTAGTTACCTAGGCAGAAATCGAAGCATGACGTCACCATCACCAGTAGCCGCCGCTCCACCGACCTTATTATCTGCATATGCGCCAGAACCAGGAATAGGCGAGTCACCTATTCTCCTAAAAATCATAATAAACTCTAAGTGTAATTAAAAGTAAAATAATTCCAAATTATTTTTGATAGCATGGACAATGATTTGAGGGGTCTAATAGTACAAACATCGAACAAATTATGTATGGAATTTTGTATTGCAGAAATGTTATGTTTTCAAGATTCTTACCCAGGTATTTTAAATTTGGCTCCATTTGTTGAAGTGCCAGCTGCTATATCTCCATTATGATCAATAGCAACCATTCCAATAGTGTCATGGTTGAATCTATCTATTTTTACATGTCTTTCAGCACCCTCTTCAAATTTATCTTTTTCAAGTGCACTATATGGACCACATGATTGACTTGGATCTGGTTTGACATTCTGAGATAAGATAATAAAATAAATATACATCATTTTATACAACACTAAAGGCACTTATTATTATTGGTTTATAATAAGTGCCTTTAGGGTTAGTATAAAATGATGGTATAAGTGAAGGTTTTTCTAAACTGTTTATATAGTAAAATACTTTGTTATAAATCCCTAAGACTAGATCTAGTATCTGTGTAATTTTTTTATTTTTTTTTTTAGAAAATTTAGGTACATACACAAATTATTATTCACATTTGATTGTAACATTCTCTAAATATTTTCATTAAAATTTAAGAGATACCAATCCCAAGCTATTTAAGTATGCTTACCATCCAAAAATTTGGTTGACAATGATCTTCATTAAACCATTTCTTCCACATGCTCTTGGATTCCTTTGTGGCTAAACTTTCCTCATGGAATCCCATTTCAACAGCAAACTGGGTGGCCAATTCCCCAACTAGGAATGAATGTTTTGTGTGCTCCAGAACATGCCTTGCTACAGAGATGGCATTTTTTATCCTCCGGAGTGCTCCAACTGCGCCCACATTCATTGTTTTCCTAGAATTTATTGTAATACAAAATTTTATATAGATTTTAACAGTGGCGTAGCGTGCCATGGCGGAGCCCCGTATAAAAAATTTTGGGGGCCCTTATGAAGGGTAAAGATTTCTCAGAAAAGAAAAAAAATGTTTGCATAAAATTAATAGAAATATTTATTCATCATAATTCTCTATCATTTTTTTTTTTAACAAACAATCCAAATTAAATATACACTCACCTTGCCCTTTTTTTCAGCAAACTGATTTATTAATTTTGAAGTTTTTATTCATTTGTGCTTACGCACTTCGGGGCCCCCCGTGGCCCGGGGGCCCCGTATAATTGATACGGCAGATACGGCGGTAGCTACGCCCCTGGATTTTAATCATAATACCCCTCACAATATTTTTTTTGTATTTGACTCTTATTAAATATTTCTGGTGGGAGTTACTCTTATATTAGTATTACAAATTATTTAAAAATTCAATAGATAAATGAAATTTTATACCCATCCATAATAAGGGCATCCAATGTTGTCTCCCCATTTTCGCCTGGGCTTCCACCGAAGCCCACTGTGCCATCACATTGCAGAGCTTCACATACAGCAGCGCCTCTCTCAATAGCATCTAGAGCATTTCCTCCTTCTTTTAAAACTTCCCATGCTGGAAAATGGTTAAGAATAAAAAAAATTACTGGTAAATATTCATTTGGAAGAATAAAAATATTTCTATCTATATTAATTTACAGATAAAGTAAGTTTATAGTTATATACTTTTTAAACTAAGTTTACCTTTAACAGTGGAATTTGTAAAATTCCAAGTTGTTATCACTATTGGTATGTTTTCTTCAGTAATTAATGTACTAATACACAGACTGCATATAATAAAAGCAACACGTAAGAACATTATAAAACTTAAGTCCGGTAAAGAATTTTAAAAAAGCGAATCATTAATGATTCAAACAACAGCGATAAACCAGAAATGACATAAATTACTAAATCAAAATAAGACCTTTTTTACAAAATTAATAATAAGAATGTTATCAGCGCATAACACCACAACAAGCAAACACACCCACCCACTTCGCACTTTAACTATACATAAAATCACTCATCCCCCCCTACAAACTTGAATTTTTCATTAATTTCACAATACGTCAACAGTCCGCCGATCAGCTGATTGTCAGTATATAGTATATTGTCAGTGTCACCAGCTTGTCATTAGTGCAGTGCTGATTTTTCATTAAGAGTGTCGCAAATTTAGTAGATTTATACATTTGTAATCCTATTTAATGCCATAGACTCACTCCTACTCTAGCGATCTATCAAAGAAATCAATCAATTTGTTTAGCTAAAATAAATGTAGCAAGCATGCCAAGCATCGCACCAACCACCAACGAGTACTTTGTTCTATAGTGAAACATTGCACTTAATTTTGTGTTAAAAAAACGTAATATTAAAAATCCTATCGGGAATTGTTTTGTTTTCATTCTAAATATTTTACGCACAAACAAATAAAATGGACTTGAACACATTTTGCCGGGAACTTCCCAAAATTGTAATATTATTATTTACTATTACATCAATCCTGTACTTTAAATAAAAATATTTTTTCTATTTAGTTGTTTTACAAAAATGTTTTTTAGGAACTACATGCACATTTGAATGGCTCGTTGAGTCGATCTACAATGTTAAATTTAAAGAGATATTATGCCGATTCTGGACTTGAAGACAAGACGAATGCTTTCTTTGATGAATTTCAAATTGGCGCCGGAGACAGCAGAAACTTATCTGAGTAAGTAATTAAATTAGATCGTTGTTTTTATCCATTTATCCCGGTTACATTACATTTTATTCCAAGTCTGAACTATTGCACCTAAAGTGCAGTCAATGACAAACACATGTTTTTCTTTTATTTCTTACAGCTGTTTTCAAGTGTTCAGTATCGCACACTCCTTGACAAGCACACCAGAAGCTCTAGCAATGGCCACAACATTGACTCTTCAGGAATTCCATGAAGATGGATGTTGCTACATCGAACTCAGGAGTACACCACGGGCCACTCAGTACATGACTAAAGAACAATACATAGATACCATTGTCCATTGTATGCAGTAAGTACCTATTTATTTATATGATTCTGAGTTTTGAAAGGAGGAGGAAAGAGTAGGTATACTAAATTATAACTTTGTTGTAATTTAAATCTTATTATAAATTGTTCAAATTCCAGGAAATCCTCTATCCATTTACCAATGCTATCCCGTTTTATTATATCTATTAACCGAAGCTACCCAGTATCAGAAGCAGAAGTAGTAACGGACTTGGCTATAGAAAGCTATAGGAAACATCCAGATGTGGTCGTAGGGATAGAGCTTAGTGGTGAGCCTACTGTTGGGAAGTTTCAAGATTTTGTTCCAGCACTTACAAGAGCCAGAGATGCTGGTTTGAAAGTACTAATCTTACTTAAACTTGCTTTTGTTTAATATTAATAATACCCAAACTGATGCCACAAAGGTATACCTATTGGAAACAAACATCAGCTTCATGCAAATTTTAAATACTAATCATTTAGTAATTTCATTGGTCCAAGATTTGAGAACAGTAAAAATTTGGACCATTTTGATTTAAATAATTATTTCAGATTTCTCTTCACTGTGGTGAAGTGTGTTATCCTGAAGAAATAACAGAGATGCTCAAATTTAAGCCAAACAGGATTGGGCATGGAACCTGCATCCATCCAAGGTTGGGAGGCACTGATGAAACTTGGGCTTTACTTTGTAGTATGAAAATACCTGTTGGTAAGTATTGGGAGAGTCAAGTTATATTATTGATTTCATTAATACCCCTCAATATATATTTTATTTAATTTTGCAGAAGTCTGCCTGACCAGTAATGTAAATACAAAATTAACACCCGATTATGAGTCTCATCACTTTAAGGAACTAAATGAGGATGGAGTCCCTATTATTATATGTGTAAGTTATATTATTTACAAATCTATGTAAGCTATATAATAATAATAATAATAATATAGGGACGTGACGCCCCCATCGCCCGCTGTCGAGAGTTGGTGAGCTTCGCACCATGAAGAGCAACAACTCCCTTCAGTGCAATCAGTCTCCGCAGGGCAGCTTGTGGCGAGCTGTTGGTGTGTGGCGACACCACAGACCTGAGACCTCCCGGGGGAACCTACCATCTTCTCCCCCACCTTTGGATTGCCTTCATTGGCCGCTCAAAGTAGAGCGCAAGAGCTGTATGCTTGAAAGGGTGGAAGTGCTCAATCTGTGTAATAACGGGGAACGGCTGACTGGATTACCGCAATCCAGAAACCGGTGCACACCTCTCTACACCCTTACCAATGTTGCCCCTTATTGCAATAGTGTTGCACTTGCCGGTTGTTACTACTGAGTGTATTATGTTAGTGTACTCAGAAGTAAGATCCGGCCGGTGTACTCCATCACACTCTCATATTAAAACGTCTCAAACATGGGGGCACAGGCCCAACATGTGGGCCTCTACATGCAAGCCTTCCAAAGGACCGGGAAGGTAAAACTTCCCATGATACCCAAAAGGAGACAACAATAATAATAAATAATAAATAAATATCCGACTACATCGTAAGTAGCTTAAGCACTTGTGTTACGGATATCAGAATCAACAGTGGTATTACAAATATATACTTAAATATTGGATATTTACACCCAGACACAGAACAAACACAAGTATTTATCATACGAATGTTTGTCCTGGGTGGGAATCAAACCCACAACTCTTGCCGAATGGAGCAGGGTCACTACCGAATGCGCCATCGAGTCATGTATATTACAAATAAAATTGTGTGCTGAAAATAATAGGTAGTTGTGCTTGTTTGTTTTAAAAATATTTTTTTGTTACAGACAGATGATAAAGGCGTATTTACAACTTCATTATCGCAGGAGTACCGAATATGCGCAGAAATATTTAACTTGAACCAATCCAAATTAGCTCGAATGGCATTAGATTCCTGCCAATACATTTTTTCTGAAGATATTATAAAGATACTTCAGGCTAAAATTTTTAATTTTATTGAACAAAATTCTTTGTAAGAAGTCATTGTTTAATTGCTTGTTGTAAAAATAAACATTACAGTTTGAATATGTACATATTTCATTATTTTATCTATTTATAAATGTTAGATATGTCGTCCTCAAGAAGGAAAGTTTATAATTGGACTTCGACTATAAAATAGCGAATTAATTAAATATTACTGTATGTGTGGAATGGATCCCAAAGTGGGTTTAACCTTAGAGCCAGACATTTTCGTTTGTTAGTACTGATTGGAAAAGCAATGGTATGTCGAAAGTTCATAATTATTTTGAAAATGTAAAAATCACACAAACATTCATGCATAAATACTTTTTCAAATATTTTACGAGTTAAATAGTCCGTTCTGTTTGTCTATGGCACAATAAAAAAAATAGTACATACATTTTCCAGTAATTACAGATAGTAGTTAATTTTTCAATTTAAACCGATAATCATATCGTTTTATCTTTTTATTTGGATGAATCATTAATTTGGCTTATGTATTTAACGTTAATACATAACCCGCCTTTTGGTGTATCAATAATAGAATTTATAATAATTCTATTGTACTAGTTAGACAATTGTATTGCACTTGGTATTTTAAGTATGTAAATATTCATAACGTGATTCAAAATGATGCCGTGAAGGTAGTTTAAATATTAATATTACTATTGAATGCGCTTTTTAAATCAAATATAATAATGTGATCAAACATTCATTTGAAATTTTTATAAACGAATCGGTATCAGTAGACTACCGATCATTTTACATTACATATATACAACACTAACACAACACAAGATAACCTAAAAATTTGGTTTAATTTGATCTATCGCTCGTACTAGAAAAAAATTTAAGAAATTTGCTTGACAAGATTTCTACTTTAAAATTCCAACATGAGTGACTTATCGGATTACGCTGGCGCGACCAAAGGAGTAGATTCCGAATTACAAGACTTCCTTTTGGCGGAAAAACAAAAAGCTCAATTCCATGCTCAGGTATAGGATGGTAATTTTGTATAAAATCATTGATTAAAATTGAATTTTATAAATTTCATCTATGTATTTTTGCAGATACATGAATTCAACGATTTCTGCTGGGATAAGTGCGTGGATAAGCCTGGTGCTAAATTAGATTCTCGTACAGAGACGTGTATAACCAACTGTGTTGAGAGATTTATTGATACTTCTCTTCTCATTACAAATAGATTTGCACAGATGCTTGAAAAAGGAGGCGGCATGAATTGAACACCGAAAATGCTATTCCCAATGATGTATAGGTTTGATAAGCCTGCATTTTTGCAAATGATGCAAGACTTGGAAATTTATTGTAGAACATGTATGTAATAAGCAATAGTATGGCATTTATGTAACACCATAGTGTTGTTATTATTATCTGAGAACTGTATTCGTGTCTAAATCTAAGGTGTATATTTACGTACCATGTGTAGTACAATTTGTAAGCAAAATATGTATATTACAATTTTGTTTGGTGTTGTTGTAACAATGTTTAAATAAACCATTAAAACAACTGTTATGAGTTACTTCTGTATATTAATACAAACATTAAATCAGTTCTCTTTGACTCAGTTGCATTGTGACTGAAACCATTTTATATAATATACAGGATATGATGACATCTGTTGATGAAATTATAATTTAGTTTATAAATAGTAGCAATACTAAAAGTAAGTGTTTTGTTTAGGAGACAGTGTTTGTTTTCAAGATAATTACATAAACTTTAGATAAAATCAGAAAACTAAAGTACTCAACAATTTTTATTGTCAATTAGGGATACCTAAGGGTGTTTATACCAGATCAATCAATCAATGGTTGATTAGTCGATGTCAATCAGTTTCTAGCAGTTGATCAACTTCAATCAACGTCAACCGATTGTGTCGATCAACATTCAATCAATTGGTCTGGTAACACACTTACTAAACTAGTTGTTTCAAATAATAGTTTAGGGAAGCTAAAGTAAAAAAAACTTGCTAACAAGGATTTTAATGACCCTGGAGAGTATGTTATCAGTTACTTATTTGTATGACAACTTAATGCAAGTTTGTTTTCCTGATGTGGCAACAGTCAAAATATTAATCTAGATTAGTGATGGGCTTTTGACATTTTAATAATTTTGATACAAATCAATAAGGTACGAGATTAGTGAAAATGCTAAAAGCCCAGCAAGACGAGGACAGTCCAATTATCTTCCAACTTTTCCAAGTTTTGTATCAGTACGAGGATCCGCAGTAACCGTTTGAACAGCAACTAGTGCTTCATTGATTTTTGTTTGCAAGTTCCTTAGGTCTTGAACAAAGAGGAGTTTCAGTACATCTGAAGGTTGTTGTATGATATTGGTGTCCGTTTTTGGTGGCTCAGGATGTGAAGACGTTTTCAATATCTTAGCTATAGCAGCCAGTCTCATTTTAGGATCTGGATGTGGGCCAACTCCAGCAAGAGTAGATACCCTGTCTACCCCAGCCTTGAAAGCTGGACTTGAGACTGAAAAATAAATTTAGATTAAATACATTGAAGAATTGAGTTATTAGTATAAATTTATGCATATTGAGCAATACTCACAGTCAAGGTTGTCCAGTGGATTTGAAGACACAACATTAGGTGCCGACTTCTTGGTTTCTTCTTTTTTGGCATCTTTGTATTTTTCAACTAAAAAAAATGTTGCAAATGGTTATAAGTATGAAAAACTTTAAAACTGCAATTGGTAACTCTTGATATCTGTAATTTACCATTATCAGCGTATTCTAATCTCACAGCGTATGAGAGTAGCCAGTTTAGTTGTTCGTTTGGGTTTCCCTCAGTCGTCGGACTAACCAAATCTTTTTGATACGAATCATATGCTTCTTTCCAACTGTCTGAGTCGATGTTTCTAAGGCCTTCTCGTTCTTCAATCTTATAATGCCTAATTTTTTGGTCTTCTAACCATAGGACTACACTTCTGTACTCCTTCTCATCTGTAAAATATGAACACTGTTACCACCACCACCACGTTCGCGGAACATACCTATTGCTATGTTAGTACCGTAATGAAGCTAATATTACCTTCACAATTGAAACTTTCTGGATTAGGGTGACCTAGAGCAGAAAGCTTTAGTTTAAACATGTTAATTTTATAACAAATTTATTTAAGAGACCCGGCTAGTTTTCGTGTGATATCAGCGTTCGACAACTAGGTATCGGAAGCCAAGCAAGCAAAGCTGCAAGATGTCAATTCATAATCTGTCAAACACTGTCAGTTGTTAGTGATGTCTCTAACAGACAATAGTCAAGATCTAATATGAGTAAGTATTGTAGTATTAGATGTATACTCGCTTGCGTCACAAAAATGAAATATAATCTAAATATGCATGCATCTGTTATAGAGGCTTAATCGATATGCATAATACTTTCATTATTATCCCACAGGGTCATTTTTCAAACACCACAGAATAAAAAAAAACTAGTAGAAGGAATTACCAGGATTAAGGTGTACGTACATTTGGGGCTGATTTTTCAACGGTCAGATAAAAGATAACAATCGAATAAATCACAGTCCGGATGATTGTAAAAATTTCATTGCTTGTTTCCTTAGTAAAAAAACCGTATGACGTCCGCAAATTGGTGTCATAATACTTTATCAGTCGGTTAATTCTTATCCGACCATTATAAAATCGGCCCATAAACAAGCAGTCTGGGCGAATCTTGCGTTATAACGCAGGATTGTGGATTCACTGCCACGCCCACTTGCACTTCCAAATATTTATTTGTTCCGTGATGACAACCGAGTAACTATTCAGTAATCTGTGGTATGGTGTCGGTAGATCAAATCACGAAGGCAAACCTCTGATTATGTCTCTGAGTAGGTACTGATTAAGTGGTTTGAAAAACGGTAATTTACACCTAGGTACTCAGAAAGGCAAACATGTTAGATGTCATACTTAAAAACTACTGACATTGACACTTCTTATCACTCGTACATTCGATTCGACACACACACATTCAGTTCAAGGAACCAAAAACTAATTTTCGTACTACCTAGCAATTGAAGTCACAAGTTGCTAATTACAGCAAGTAATGTGTTGATATTAATTCGAATTTTCAAGTACAGTTAAATTCATCATGTCGTGGGTGAAGGAAGATGTGGTGTCCTTCTTTCAATTGTTTTGTATCAAAGTAGTAAAGACGGGTCGTGTGCCACAGCATATAGCTTTTATAATGGATGGAAATCGTCGGTACGCTAAGAAACATAACGAAAATACTAGTGCTGGACATTCGAAAGGCTTTGAGAAGCTCTCAGAGACACTAAAGGTACTTATCTATAAGATGGTTGTTTATTTTTCCTCTGTCATTGGTATTGGACTGATGTAATGAAGTCATCAGAGTATTGTACTATGACCCACGTCAGTTAATAAATTATACTTTGAAGACAAACATATTATAACAACTAAGTGTAAAATATTTATAAAAACCTTCTTATTTTCAGTGGTGTTTGGATCTTGGAATTCCAGAAGTTACAGTTTATGCCTTCAGCATTGAGAATTTTAAAAGAAGTGAGGAAGAAGTTGGTGCACTTATGGACCTAGCAAGAGAAAAATTTCAGCGACTAATTGATGAAATGTATGTTTCTTTCCAATTGGGAAAATTTACAATGAAATCAACAATTTTTAATAGTACTGTTTATTTTTAGAGACCAGATCAATGAATTAGGAGTCCGTATGCACATTGCTGGTAGATTATCATTATTACCTGAAGATTTAAGGAAAATGGTGTCACTGGCAATGCTGGCTACACGGCACAACAATAAACTGAGACTTAATATTGCTTATGCCTACACAGGTACTTAGTCTATTAATTTTTCCAACATAGTAGCACTCCTGGATACCTTCATTGACATGTTTGAATAGAAAAATATTTATAGAATATTTGGACAGTATTTGCCAAAATGTAAATACTATACTATATTGACTCAGTAAGGAGTCAATATAGCATAGCATTTCTTTCTTCAGCTAGTAATATCTGCATTTAAACATGCATGACATAAAATCTATAGTCCATGCTTATGATAAAACATAATTATGAAAACACTCTGTACTAGGTCGAGATGAGATCAGTCGAGCAGCTTCACAATTAGTAGATGGTGTGAAAAATAATGAACTGCTACCTAGTGATATTGATGAAGAGATGGTATCTCAAATGATGGACCTTGGGGAGCCGGAATTGCTAGTTAGAACATCAGGAGAAGTTAGATTATCTGACTTCATGCTTTGGCAGGTATGGTATACAAATTGTGACTGTTTAAAGTATATTCTATTTATTCAGTATGGGGTGACCCTCTGAACTTGGTTCTTCTTTCTTATGTATGAATCTTAGCATGATATGAAGTCTCACGTCTTTTGGTCATAAAGCATATCATAGTTGTAAATATTTTGGCTCTTTTAGTGTTATTATTAAAAAGAATTTCAAACCTTGTCCTCCAATTTAAATAAGGTTACATTAGTTTCATCATGTAACAAACTCCGTAACAATAGGGGTTGGGTTTTTTTAACAAATTTCATAAATGTGACCTAAATTTGCTTTGTTTTTTTAGGTATCAAACTGTGTCCTCTACTTCACTGATGTTTTATGGCCAGAATTCACAATATACAATTTGCTGGCTGCTATTATACACTTCCAGAGACATGCGCCCCCAGTCCAAATTGAAAAGCCAATCAGTGATAGTAAGCTGAGATTCTTAAAAAAATTAGAAACGCGAAGATGGAATGATCTAGAAAAACTTGTGCAATGTTGATTTTAAATTTAAGTCTCTTTAAATTAGTTAACCAATAAGCACCATGCATTAAGGTATTGTGAGTGGAAGACAAATTACTTTTGTGATATTGTGTCTTAATAAGTACAAAGGTATTGGGTGCTATTTGTTTTCTAACTTGAAGAAGCCTGTTAATATTCTAGATGTATAAAAAATATTGATATTTTTTATTGTAGACTTAGGTTAGGTTAGGTGCAATAAAATCAATTGTCTTGTCATAAATATTTATTACTATTACAATAGGCCTAAAGTTTACATAATTGCTTTATAAAAGTAATCATGATTTATTCTTGAAACTACTTTCCTTTAATGGTGTACTTTGAATATGTTTTGGTGGGGTCATATGGTTCCCATCTGGATGCTGGGAAAATGTGCTTGTTCCTTTCATACCAGGACCTGTAAATAAAATAAAACTTATTTTAATCACATTGTTTTATTTATTTTATTAGCAGTCCATTTTTTTGACTCATTTATGCATATATTTTAATAGTTTCTGAGATTAGTGCATTCAAGCAAACAAACTCATCAGCTTTATATATATATAAGTATAGATAATAACTATGAATAGCCATAAGCAACACAATTGAATGATTGCTATAGCCTGTTTTCTTTCATTTCAATAAGAAATACATAAACCATACCTTAGCAAAACCTTTCCTGCATGAGAATCTTGCTTTTCTTGGGTGGCATCATTAACTATTCTCACATCATCTGAAGCGTCAAATTGGAATAAAGGTCCACTCTTCCCTCGCGCCTGAAACAAAAAGATTATTAAAACATAATCTATAAAGTCTATCTATCTTACATATTCAAAAGAATAATAATAATATATGTAAAATATCGAACATATTACCTTAGTGACAATGAAATCGTAAAATGTGTAATGATGAGGCAATATCAGATCTTCTTTCACATACATCAGCTGATCGGCTGAAACTGTCTTTAATTCACTAAATTCAGGTCTCAGTGTGTCTAGACATCTTTGAAGGAATTGGTAAATTGAGTTGCCTAAAACAGAAATAAAATAACAATTATAATTAGGTATATGCACTTTATGTAGGTAAGATATAACTTGGATCTGTATTAAAACCATAGGTCTAAATCATTTTGACTATAATTTAAAAAAGCCATGAAATTTTTAATTTACATGCAAATTAACATATTACATAGCACTAATAAATAAGTACTACTGTGAATTAATGTTTGTGACATAAGTTACCTTTCTTTAAAGTGACATTTCTCCTATGTCCCGATCCATCCCAGTAACTGAATGTGACAGTAATCGGTTCATCTTTGAGGCTGGCCTGGGTCATCACCCACTCTAGCCGAAGTTCTTCACGCAGCTTCAAATCTGCTTCCTCCCTTTCTCTGTCTGGTAAAAATGAAGTGTCCACATCTGGGTTCTTCTTAATTTTTTTCATTACCTTAAAATAAAAAGGATACATATACCTACATATTTCATGTTAAAGGATCAAAAGCTTAGTTCCATATTTCACAGTACATCGCCAAGTTGAATATGTACTTTAGGATCTTTAATTAACATTACTCACTGGTTCTCTGTCCCTCCAACTTGGCTCTGGTTTCACCTCCTCCTTCTCAGATTCTTCATCATCATCTTCTTCTTCCTCTTCATTCATGTCAAATGACAAGGCTTGTATCTATAACATCCCAAAATAAAATATTATAACTTTGCAACTAAAGAAGTAATAGCATAATCACAATTCTTATATAAATGAAACTGATTGGTTAAATACAAAAAACGAAGACATTCATAGTAATATAATCATGGTCTAGTAAAAAAATAAGGACTGCGCCACTTACTAGAAATTGAAGCTCCTCAGGTGCTCCAACTTGACACACAACTTACGTCACACATATTCATACTCTACCTTATATACACCTCGGATTTACCAAGATCAGACTGCATAACTACTGGAACTTTTGCTGATGATACTGCTATCTTAGCATCTCATCAGGATCCAACGGAGGCAACAAAAATCTTGCAAACTGGACTAAATAATATTTCAGACTGGTTCCAGAAGTGGAGAATTAAAGCAAATGAAAGCAAATCTAACAATATTACATTCACATTGAAAAAGGGTATCTGCCCAAAAGTAACGCTCAACAACCTTGAACTTCCCCAAACAGATCATGTCAAATACTTAGGTTTACACCTTGACAAGCGGCTCACTTGGAAAACACATATCTTTACCAAACGCAAGCAACTGGGACTGCAAATACGAAAACTGTAATGGCTGATAGGTCGACGATCGCAATTGTCAATGAACAACAAACTTCTCCTGTATAAGGCTATACTAAAACCAATCTGGACCTATGGTATCCAATTGTGGGGAACAACAGCACACTCTAACATCGAAATTGTACAGAGATTTCAGAACAAAATGCTAAGAATGGTAACCAATGCTCCATGGTATGTTACATATGAACAGTTGCATCACGATCTACAAGTCAACACAGTCAGACAGGAAATCGTACAGCACACATAATCTTACAAGAAAAGGATAACAAACCACCCAAACCCCTTGGCGAAAGTACTGATGGAAGACACCCAGACAAATCGTTGACTGAAACGGAAAACACCGCAGGACACACTTAAATCTTTGTGAAGTAAAGTAGGATGTGACACAGGTCACATTCCGAGCATGACAAGACAAACCCCGACAGACATACTATTCAATGTTCCAGCAAGGCAACAGATTATAGTAAACAAGAAGTTAAAAAAAAAAAAATTCATAATACCGGCTCCGAATGACAGATAATTGATATCTGGTATCAATTAAGTATCTTATTCACACACATGCATAAATGTGGCTTCACGCTATAGTATGACAGTGTGGAGTCCTTCTTTTTTTACTAGTCTGTGAATTTAATATATTTATTTCGTTTTTTATTGCTTTGCATTGCAATGTTTGGTCAGAGGCCTTTATGTGTGATGTAAGTGAAATGTTATTTGGAGCACTGGTAAGGCCCAAACGTCTAGTTAGTGGCGCAGAGTCCATCTTTTTTCCTAGTCCGTGGGTACAGCATAGGAAGTTATTTATTCCAGTAAATATAAGATTTTTTTATGAGATAATTGAATAGCGACGATACTATGTTGTCTTAAACCATTGGTTTACCTGTCGTTTCTGTTTATTCTTCTGAGCCTGTTTAGCCTCAATTTCCTTTTGCCTCTCCTTTTCTTTTTCAGCTTTCTTTTGTGCTAACTTTTTCTCCCTCTCGCGGACTATATGCTCTTGTTTTGCCTTCATCTCATCGAGGGTCACCAATCCGATTGTTGAGCTTTTAAGTTGTTGTTCAACTGCATCATAGTGTGTCGCGAATTTGTTTTCAATGTTATCAATTTTCAAATCTTCTTCTATTTTCTTCTTTCGTAGCTCTATCTCTTGTTGTGCTTTCTCTCGCTTCTTCATGAGGATCATGGCTCTGCCAGCCTCTGAAGCAGCACCTTTGTAGTGCGCCATGGTTACTTCTGGAGATCTTGTTTTATTTTACTTTAGTATCAGGAATGCATAGAACTCACAATTGCGTATATTATTCTTGCTAAATGCAAACGGATTAAACAATAGTTGTTTTGTGCGTTTTTAAACACCAATAACTATTAGGTAACTCTAACAGCACAACACAATCCCACAAAATAAATGTTGTCTTGACATTTCATTGAATAATAATCACAGACGAGTAATGTTAAACAGACAGCCAACTCCATACAAAAAATCTGCACAATAGCCATACTGATTAAACCTCACTCACTCATAAACAATTTTGTAATATGTACACGTTGTCACACTGACAAATCATTTAAGAATGAATCAGCCCTCTCTATCGCACCTATTACGTACCGCCATAAGCACCTACCGTGTTAGAGCTGCGTATACCTATATCTACCTATTATATATAATGTTTACTACCGATAGTAGTAAAAATAGTAAAAGTAGGGATGTGACACAATCGATAAATTACGAAATTTAACCGGAAAGATTAATATATTCCGATATTGTCCGGTTATCGATAAAAATCGGTTTTTTAAGGATATGGATTCACCCAAAGCTTAAGATCTTTAAAAAATATTAATTAAAAATAAACTAAAAACCAATTTCTCAAATAAATTTTATTATTGCCACAAAATAACAGTTAACAAAAAATATTTTCTTAAAGCAAAATCGTGTACACGGTTAATGTATTGTGTTGATTACTTACTATGTTAGAAATATGCAAAGGCTGTTTGTAATAATATTTCATCAATACATTCAAATTTTAACAAGGCATGTGTGTGATCTTATAAAATTGTATATGATCTTCGACATCCATCAGGACTGCTTGGCTATTTCACTAGGTAATACAGTTGTAGATAATGTCTAGGTAGGAACACTAGGGTTTTCTATTCAGACCTGAAACAGACAAAAAAAAATGCCAAATACACTTAAAATTACATGGTATTTTCAATATTAACTGTACACCCTCATTCCCACTGTCTTCAACAATACTAAGAATTTCTGGCATTGTTATTGAAATTTCTTTTTCCCAAGCATCATGAATATTAATAAAAGATTAATATGTATAACAGAATTTTGAGACCACATAATTATAATAAATTATACAGCAATATATCATGTAGAATTCAAAACCTGAAGGCATTTGCCGTTGTCAAAAATAGTGTCATGTCTGAAATACCATCCCAAAGTACAATACTACATAGCTACTTATACAAGAGGGAACCGTAAATGTCAAGGGGGGCACTTGTGCGGGGGCACAGTATAAGATTTCATTCTCCTTGTTGATTAGCTGGATTCAGACCACACATGATATTTGTTTTCCATTCAGAGACAGATTGTAGAAACATAAAAAGAGAAGACTAAAACACAAAACAGTATGGGTATGACACAAGGGTAATTTAGTTCCAATATAATTATTTTAAAACACCTATCATTCTTTTTTATAATAATATTAGCTCAGATGCAAGCTAACTAAAATACAAGAGACTCAAAAAATTATTCAATGTAGGTACTTTCTTGTCATATGATTGTTGGTTGTCTATCCATCAGTTTGGTTGAGCAAGCTCGATTTCCTCTGCCATCCACTTTGTACAGCATCTCCACGATTTTTTTATTGTGCTTGTTGCCCTTGGTAAAGAATGTCTTTTTCTGTAAACTATTTCAGATGCATTTTATTATATGTGGTAGGTACCACAAAAATGTGGTTAATACATTGTTCTGTTGCTTGTAATATTTATATCTGCCTCATTACTTTGGAAAAACTGCATCTAAATATAGGTAGTGAACGTATAGCATCGTCAGTTAATCTAGTTATTATCGTTAATGTATCTAGACTAAAGATGGTGTGGCCAAAATCGAGCATTTATAGTTGCATTACTTATATGTAACATTGTTAAATAAGGGGCAAACTTTACACCACGCTTCCCGACAAGATTTGTTTGTTTATGAGGCATTAAAGAGTCTAACATACACAATATTATCATTACGGCAGCCTGGTACAATGCAGTTTGAAGGCATTTTGTAAGACATTATGTAGCTAGGTTATTTTAAGTAAAAACAAATTAGTGTTAAAGAAATAATCACAACAAAAGACCACACAAACGCTAGTACGATTTTCCTAAATAAATATTAAGAATAAGGCAAGTTTCTTACCCAAATCTCAACCTAAATTTGATTCTTGAAGCAGCTGTCACGACCTCCGAGCGAGCTGTTGTCATTTATTTTCCTTTTTTTTTAGATTTAAACCGTCATTTCATTCATAAATATGATGCACGATATTGGCCAATTCATTATAATACAAGAAAGCTATTGGTCGGTTTAAATATAAAAAAAATGTTATTGGTAATTGGCTTTGCAAAGTTATGATACGTTATTGGCCAAAACCTATCCACAGTATAAAGAAAAGTTTAGACCCTAAAAGCATAGGCACAGTGAATTATTTGGTGGGAACAGTAGAGGTAGGTGCGCAACGGGGAAATTGTAGGAATGTGCCCTAAGTGCGACACGTACAGCAATAGTGTAGGGTCTATTTATTTATATCTCTATGTTGCACAATCCCAGTAGGGGAGTTGGAAGAGCCTGATAATAATTCCTGGCACTGACGATTATGTACCTAATGTCCTGGTCTGTGATGTGACATTTGACAACAAACAAAGACAACGCTTAATCTAGAGAACAATGTCAAAAAGACAGCTAAAAGTTTAGAAATTACAGCAATTTTTTTTTTTTTTTTACATGAAAATACTCCAAACTTTAAGGATATTATTCGGCCAAAATTCTTATTACTTAAATATAGTATGTATTATTTTTTCATAATAATATTAATAGCTTTTAAATTAACGATAACAGATGTCCCATGTTGATCTGGGATTAAAAAAATATCTTTCGATTGTGTTTCTTGTCTAACATGTCGTTAAAGTCGAATAATGGTTTATGGGGTTTTGGGTATATGATTGTGTAGGCGATTAGCTGGCCACTTGTCATATGAAACTTAAACCTAAATAATATTGTATAACTTAACTTTACTGAACCGGAGCTGCAATGTGATTAGTACTCTTGATATTTCCTAGTGAAGACGATCTTGGTCTTACGATGAATAGGCTTGGATGGAATGCCTGTTGGGTTAGTTTTTTAGTTGTGCTGCCAGGAGCATTAACTGTAACAAGAGCCTGGTGTGCACTCCTGCGCAGTCTTCGGTAACATATTTCATACCCGCTGGCCCGGGTACCAGCGAATGCTGGAGGTTAGCCGGATCGCATGACAAATCATCATTCGTATTACTCTATTCGTATTCCAAACTTGAAAGTGAGGCATGCATTAATGGAATGACCTTACTACTAGACACGGACTAGTAAAAAAAGAAGGACTCAGCGCCACTAACTAGACATTGAATCTACTCAGGTGCTCCACCTTGACACGCAACTTACGTCGCACATTGACATAATAAGTGCTCCACATGACAGTTTTCCCATATCTGGTATCTATAAGTATCTCACTCACACATGCATAAACATAGCTTTACGCTATAGTTTGATAGCGTGGAGTCCTTTTTTTACTAGTCCGTGCTACTAGAGCAATATTTAGCGCCAGATATTTCGCTAGTCGCTGCTTCCAGCGGCCGTAATATGTTAAGCGATGTTAATATTGTTAACTCCAAACTAGTTAACATCGGCGGTGCTGTTTGCACGCACCTAACCATAAAAAAAGGAATGGAATGTAGGTTTTAATTTCTCCCGATACTTGACAGAAATTAGTGTTCTAAAAAAAAAAAAAAATATTAGAATTAATATTAAAGAAAATTTAAAATAAAGAAAAAATCTTTTTATAAAATTAAAATTAATATCAGATGAAATACATCGATTTATATCGATGTAAGATGATTCAATAATATCGGGTTGAAGCGTACATTATATCGGTATTTCAGATCGGTATGCAATGAAATATCGATTTTTATTGTGCAGTCCTACTGTGGGCAACTGTCACTTGTCAGACCATAAAAAGTAATAAGTGTCAGACTTTGCATTTTCAATTTCATTTGCCGTTGTTTTGTCGCCCGGTGAATTGGCGGACTCTTCAAGTTTTAGCGTTTAATTTTCAAGTAGATATCATGGACGAAACTATTTTACCTCCGTCACCTAACTGGTTTCAAGTATCCGGAATGGCGGTCACCAAAGACGGTTGGATTGTGTATGGCGGGCCCAGTAAAAGTCTCTGTCTTTTGGAGCCCCTTTCAGCTGACCACAAAGGTGTTTTACGGGGACCAAGATATCATGCACATGTTATCAACAGAACGCATGTGGAGAAGTAAGATTTCACTATCAAGTATTTGCAAATCTGTACAGACTTTTTAAAGGCACCAGAGGCATAATAAAATTTTTTTAGAGTTTAGTTCAGAGAATAATTTCATTGCATAGATACTATTCTCTCTTGCTTCAAAAATGATTTTGTTTATTGTTTACATATTTTAGGTAGGTAGGTAGGTCTATAGTATATAAATTAAATATATCATCTAAATTATTATAGGATTGTTAGTGTGGACACGTCTCCTGAATGGCCTGCAAAGAGAACTATACTGACTGGAAGTGCAGATGGGTCAGTCAAACACTGGAGTTTGGAGAAGCTACTTCAGTCTGCCAAAGTTAAGCCGATGCTTACTCATGACATACACAGTCAAGAGAAAGAGGTAAGAGAACATGATTATCTATGTTACCTTATTTTGGAATGTCTTTATTTGTTATGTCTTTATTTTTAGTTAGTCATGTAAAACCATAAAATTTTTAGTATATTTTGTGTATGTAAATTATCTGAAACCAAACTATAACAGGATATATCTTATTCAAGTTAATTTACAAGTTTCCTTGTTTATTACTATATTATCATTATTATTACTCAAAATTTCAGGAAGTTGCTGGTGTTGGTTACTCGCATGACATATACGCTGTAACTGTAGGTTGTTTTGGAAATATTGTGAAGTGGGATTTGAACTCCAACATGGTTAAGACTTTCAGCCACATTAAGAGCTTCAAGCCACTTTGTATGGCCTGCTCTCCACACATACCTTTAAATGTTGCTATTGGAACTAAGCAAGGCGTTGTATTTTTGCTAGATTTAAATGGTGAGTTTTCTATTTTCGTATCATTTTATGTAGATTTGTAGTTTTAAGACCTAGACATCAGAAGAAACATTTAATTCCCCCCCCTTCCCCCTGCCTCCCTGGACCAAAAGCTGCATACTCCCATGGGCCCCAGGACCCTTTGTAACATAGCTACAGCTACATGATGTCATGTGTTGGTATAGTTAATAATCCATTCAAATGTTTTAGGTAATGGCAAAATCTTATACAAAGTAAGGGGACAGGATGATGAAATTGCAAACATTAGTTGGTGTCCATTATTTGATGTCACTGTCAAGAAAGCTCTTAAGGAGTCTGAAAAAAGACAAAACTCTGCAAAACAAGACCAGGAAGCTAAAAATCAAAAGGAGCCTGTTCAAGAACTATTGTCTGCCTCTGGTGTAGAAAAGAATCTTCCAGATGATAGCTTTGATGCCACAACAAGTGAGGACGTGGCAGTGCCTGAAGATGACATGTTTGACATATACACAGACCACGCTGACAATGAGTTTGGCCACAAAAAGTATCAACCTGAAGAAATATCTGTTAAAGTTCAGGTAGAAACGAAACAAGATGATTATCTAGCCGAATGTCTGAAACTGAAAGAGGCGATATTGAAAAAGAAAGCGCAGGATGAAAGTTCTATGCAGTCCTTAGTGGATGCATTAGATAGTGCTCATGTAGATAGCAAAGACAGTGAAAGTATCCCTGTAAATACCAAATCAGAAACGGACAAAGAAGAAGAGATGTGCGAGAAAAAAATAGAACACAGCGCACATATTCATAAGCATTTATTAGCCTCTATAGGTAAACATGGGTAAGTGTGCACAATCCCCTCTTTCCCACTAGGCACATGCCCAGGGCCCCCACAATCTAGAGCGCCCTAGTTCTAGATCACCAATGGATGTAAATTATGCAGTATTGTAGTGTGTAAATATTTACAGCTCCTTGACATTTTGGCTGGGCTGCAAGTTTGAATAAATGTAAAAAATTTAATTGTACCAGTAATGTTAATGTCATACCATTTTACAGAGGTATCCGAGTATGGTCTAAGACTGGTAAAATAGTAAGTAGCTGTGTTGTGCCCTACAATGCACTAAACAAGAGCCAGAAGACAAAATTACCCTACTGGCCGACTTTGCTGTGGCACAGACCAGATGTGCTACTGATTGCTGATGGAAGAAACCAATTACTGGAGTGCAATCCATTAAAAATTGATTGGTAAGCATTTGAAAATGCTATGTAATTTAACGATAATGTTATTGTTAGTAATGATAAATATATTATATGAATTCAGAAGCCTTATACTGTAAATATATAAGTTAAATTAGTACATACCTAGTTTCTGACAAAAAAAATACATATATATAACTGTATATAGTATAGTATAGTATAGTATAGTATAGTGTGCTCATATTTCAATAAATCTCAACTGACGAGACCCATCTTGGAGAAAAGTATAAATTTGATATTATTTGCTTTTTACTCTATTCTTTATCTTAAAAGATGCCTTTATTACATTTATTTACAGTAAAAACAAACTAGATTGGAACATAGTTCATACTTTACATAAGCGTGGATTATACTGTATCGCATCAAATGCACCTCGATTGCAAACTGGTAAAGAGGTAACCGAGAACTGGACCATATACACAGTGTCGCAGGACAGGAATATTATTCAGTACTCACTTAATAACAAGAAGCTGTTGGCAGTTCATTCAACTAGTGGTGGATTCATTTATACAGTACTACCGTGTCCATATGATGCTGGCAAGTAAGTGCAACAATCCTTACTAATGTTTTTAAATACAATAGAGGGGTTGCTTGTTATGCTTTCATGTCTCATTCACTTGGCCAATCATCTTACAAACTCTTCGCCTGACAATATGAATTCTCTAATTAATAGGGCACTTTTGTTCCAATAAAATCAATCTTCCCAGATAATTTAGATCAGGGTATCTCCACGTACCCCTTTTAAAGTCTCTAGAGGATGGCGAACCCCTAGACCCCCCCCCCCCCCCCTTCAGAGTAGGTTCAGATCAGACAGTACGTTCAGTAGCGCGCCCGCCGACAAGCGGGTCGCACGGGGCAGTCGTTCATCCTTCATTACGTAAATCTTCTCGCGAACCCCCTATGATCGATTGGCGACCCCCTAGGGGTTCCCGTACCCCCCTTTGAGAAACGCTGATCTAGATTAACGCAAGCGAAACCGCGAAACAAGCTTGTTGCAAGCAATGTCAAATCTCAAACATATAATGATACCTACTGTACAAACAAGATTTTCAGGTTTCATGTATGCACTATGATTGTGAATGAAATGTTTTGAAAATATTTTCATTATAGAGTGGCCTTGAGTGTTGGTGACGGCGCCGTCAGAGTCTGGGAGACGAGCACTCTAGAAGATGACGAAACGAAGTTGGCTGCCGGGAAAATTACCTCCTACTGGCAGAATGTCCAGGGCAAAGTGCTGACAATCGCTTGGCACCCCACCAGGGAAAACATCATTGCTTTTGCGACAGCTGAATCCAGGGTGAGACCTTGAAACTTTTATGTCTGTCGACTTTATTTGGTAACCAAAGTTTTGCTTTGTAAAGAATTAATACAATTAGCAAATTGTTGGAATGTGAGCCTTGTTTATAAGTAGACTAGCGGCCCGTCACGGCTTCGCACTGATTCTTATTTTTTTTTAAATAATAGCCTATATTATTCAGGGATACTGTAGAATTCTAATACTTAGTTAAAGATTTTTCAAAACGGTCATTTAGTTTTTGAGTTTATTTGTTTCATAATGCTATATAGCCTATTAAGTGTCTCTTGTTTGCAGATAGGTTTGTTGGACGTCAGTGGTAAGATCGAGAGGCCGGCCAAGGTGCTGGCGTCCGCCTTGAGCGGGCGCATATACTCCATCTCCTGGGGCGAGGGAAACAACCTTTACGCCTGCGCCAACGGCGACTTAGTCATGTACCAAACTAGTAGACCTGATGAAGGTGAGTGACTTGAAGCAATTATTTGCTTTATTTAATCAATCAATGCAGATTAAAATGGTACAAAGAAGCGTCTCACGCTAGGCCCTTTGCAACCTCGCGCTCTTAGACAAGTGTCTAGCTTGTCTTAGGGATAATATGCCTCGGACCCTGTTGCTTATGTAATACTTCCGACTGAACGATGTTTACGTTCGCTATGATGTTCCAGCGGGCGCCCCAGTGGAGGTCACGGTGGACGGGCGGCGCTGGGACGTGAGCTCGGTGCGCTGGACGCCGCGCGGCCTGCTGCTGGGCGGCTCGGCCGGCGCCGTGGCCGTGCTGACGCCGGCCGCGCCGCACAGCGTGCTGGCAGCCACCATCGTGTTCAGGTCAGCACCAGGGTCTCTTAGTGTCGCAGCCGGCGCGCGGCCTGCTGCTGGGCGGCTCGGCCGGCGCCGTGGCCGTGCTGACGCCGGCCGCGCCGCACAGCGTGCTGGCAGCCACCATCGTGTTCAGGTCAGCACCAGGGTCTCTTAGTGTCGCAGCCGGCGCGCGGCCTGCTGCTGGGCGGCTCGGCCGGCGCCGTGGCCGTGCTGGCGCCGGCCGCGCCGCACAGCGTGCTGGCAGCCACCATCGTGTTCAGGTCAGCACCAGGGTCTCTTAGTGTCGCAGCCGGCGCGCGGCCTGCTGCTGGGCGGCTCGGCCGGCGCCGTGGCCGTGCTGGCGCCGGCCGCGCCGCACAGCGTGCTGGCAGCCACCATCGTGTTCAGGTCAGCACCAGGGTCTCTTAGTGTCGCAGCCGGCGCGCGGCCTGCTGCTGGGCGGCTCGGCCGGCGCCGTGGCCGTGCTGGCGCCGGCCCGCGCCGCACAGCGTGCTGGCAGCCACCATCGTGTTCAGGTCAGCACCAGGGTCTCTTAGTGTCGCAGCCGGCGCGCGGCCTGCTGCTGGGCGGCTCGGCCGGC